>CM044012.1:72292564-72980632 GCA_024085815.1 Flaveria linearis
GCCCAAACGTTAACTGGTGCTGCGAGGGTATGGTTTGACAGCCTCCCCGTCGGGGGCATAGGCAGTTTTGAGGAGTTGGAGGAAGATTTCTTGAGGAACTTCAGCCAGCAGAGATTATCTGCCAAAGATCCGACAGAACTACACAACATCAAGAGGGGAGACGGTGAGTCCATCGAGAATTTCATCACGAGATATTCAAAAGAAAGCATGCAAGTCAGAGGAGCTGGAGAGACAATCCGAATTTCAGCCTTCATTCATGGTGTGAGAAACGATCAGTTGGTAGAAAGATTCCATGAACATCTCCCGAAAACGGTGGACGAAATGCTGGAAAGAGCAAAAGCATTCGTTAGGGGGAAAAAGGCCTGCGAACAGCTGAAAGATAGAACTCCCAAGAAGTTAATGCCTCTCACCTGGGAACAGCAGAAGAGATCGGGAGGTTCAAGGTCGTGGGAAAAACCGCAGTTCCAACCGCGTTTCACTCAGCGGAATCCTACTTTCCAACCTCGTTTCACATCTCCAACCAAAAATCCACAAGGTCCTAACGTAACGCTCCCACCACTAACCAAAACACCAAGCGAGATTCTCGCCACAGAGAATGTCAACTTCACCAAACCGCCCCGCTAAAGCCTGGAGTAAAGAGGGACACAGGCAAGTACTGTGAGTTTCACAAGGAGAATGGGCACATGACAGACGACTGTTTCTCATTAAAACGGCAGATCGAACTTGCCATAAAAACAGGAAAGCTGGCCCATCTTCTGAGGGAGCTGAAGAAAACACCACAACCTGGGGAAAAGAGGAAAGAAATATTCATGGTCCAGCTAGTCAGCAACAAAGGGAAGAGACAATCTGATCACATGGAGCCCTGGATGGCACAAGAAATCTCTTTCCCTCCAATACACGGGGGAAGTTTCGCCAGCGGACCTGTCACGGTATCAGCTGTGATAGCGGGACATCAGGTGCATCGCGTGTATGTCGATAGCGGGAGTAGCTCGGAAATTATGTATGAGCATTGCTTCTTGCAGCTAGATGAAGAGGTAAGACGAGGCCTCGACACCAAAACTCACATGCTCACGGGTTTCACCGGGGAGGTAGTCCAGCCACTGGGACAGATCCAGCTCCCGGTTGTTATTGGAAACCATTCAGGATGGCGGGAAGTTGCAATGACGTTTCTCGTGGTACGGTCGGAGTCATCACACAATGTCATACTGGGAAGACCAGGGCTGTGCGCTTTGGGAGCGGTGATATCCACGGTGCACGCAGCAATCAAATTTCCAACCCCTACTGGAGTGGTGACAATGTATTCTAGTAGGGAGTGCAAAGAGGTAAAAGCAGTGGAACGGGAAACTGCTTCCCAGGAAGAAGAGGGTCTATGCCCAACGCAAGAAAAATGGGTGGTCAACCCAAAATATCCAGAACAAAAAATCGTGATAGGAGGGCAGCTAAGTGACGCAGCTAAAGATCGACTCTACCATCTCTTACGAAACAACTTAGATGTCTTTGCTTGGCAACCCTCCGACATGGAAGGAGTTCCCCGAGATATCGCAGAACACAAGTTAAAAACATATTTAGCCAAGGAACCTGTGGCCCAGAAGCGCCGCCATATGGGGCAGGAGCGAAGTCAGGCTGTGGTAGAAGAAGTCAAGAAGCTGCTGCAGGCAGGTATTATAAGGGAAGTACGATATCAGACCTGGGTGGCCAACCCGGTAATGGTGAAGAAAGGGGATGGTAGCTGGAGGATGTGCATTGATTTTAAAGATCTCAACAACGCCTGTCCAAAGGATTGCTATCCCCTTCCAGAAATCGACCTGAAGGTAGACTCGCTGTCAAGCTTTCCATTAAAATGTTTCCTGGATGCATACAAAGGATACCATCAGGTCAAAATGGCACCCGAAGACGAAGACAAGACAGCATTTTATACGGATGTGGCATTTTCTGCTTCACAAAAATGCCATTCGGATTGAAGAACGCCGGTGCCACCTATCAACGTTTAATGGACAAGGCGTTCAAGTCACAGATTGGTAGAAACATCGAGGTATATGTCGACGACGTCGTCATCAAAAGTCGTGACGAGAATGCGTTGCTCGAAGACATCGCCGAAACATTCAGTACCATACGGGCGATAAACATGAAACTGAATCCGAAGAAATGCGCGTTCGGAGTGGAAGAAGGAAAATTTTTAGGCGTAATTGTAACCAAGGATGGCTTGGAAGCCAACCCAGAGAAGATTGCAGCAGTACTGAACATGCCGTCTCCACGGTCAGTAAAGGACGTGCAAACGCTGAATGGAAGATTAGTGGCCCTTAATAGATTCTTGTCAAAACACGCCGAGCGAGCCCTACCGTTTATAACCACCCTACGGAATTGCTTAGGAAAGAAAGACTTCCTGTGGACGAAAGAGGCAGAAGAGGCGTTTCAGCAAATGAAGAGGTACCTTAGCAACTTACCAAGACTGGTAGCACCTTTCC
The DNA here is from genome assembly GCA_024085815.1 of Flaveria linearis. Lineage (NCBI taxonomy): Eukaryota > Viridiplantae > Streptophyta > Magnoliopsida > Asterales > Asteraceae > Flaveria > Flaveria linearis. Next base: position 72,295,030 of record CM044012.1, read on the forward strand.
CAAAGGAAAAGCTGGTAATGTACTTGTCGGCCAGCAAAGGCGCAGTAAGCGCCGTACTGATGACAGAACGAGATGGGGAACAAACACCAATATACTTCGTCAGTCGGGCATTGAAAGACCCGGAAACCCGGTACTCGCCTATGGAAAAGCTCACGCTCTCCCTGGTACATGCGTCTCGGAGATTAAGGCGTTACTTTCAAGCTCACCTAATCGAGGTGAGAACCGGACACCCAATACAACAGGTTTTGAGAAGACCCGAGATTTCAGGGAGGCTCGCAAAATGGGCAATTGAGCTCGGTGCCTTTGGAATCGAGTACAAGCCAAGAGTGGCATTCAAGGGACAGGTGGTGGCTGATTTTTTGGCGGAAGTACCTCACGAAGAAGAGGAAGACGCACCTAACATGCAGGAGGGAGAACTCCCAGCTGAAGAATGGTGCCTGCACACAGACGGCGCATCAAATGATGAAGGTTCCGGGGCAGGCCTGATCCTAGTAGGTCCTAACATGGAGGAATTAACCTATGCTTTAAGGCTAGCATTCAAGAGTTCAAACAATGAGGCAGAATACGAGGCCTTAATAGCCGGATTAAGGCTAGCCAAGCAAATGGGTATTAAGAAATTGCACGCCCATGTGGACTCACTACTAGTGGCCAACCAGATTAACGGATCCTACGATGCCAAGGAAGACACCATGAAAAGATATTTAGACAAGGCAAAACAGATAATGAACAGCTTCGAGAAGTGTGACATCTCGCACATTCCACGAAGTAAAAACAAAAAGGCCGATGCATTGAGTAAGTTGGCTTCAGTATCATTTAGCCATCTTGCAAAAGAAGTTAAGGTGGAAGTGTTGCAAAGATCGTCTATCGAAGAACCAGAAGTATCATCAGTTGAAACAAGAGAGGAGGACAGTTGGATGACTCCGATAGTCAGGTTTTTGACAGAAGGAATTCTGCCAGCAGAGAAAGGGGAAGCACGAGCAATACAGGCAAGGGCCTTGCACTATGAAATGCAGCAGGGAATCTTATACCGGAGGTCATACCTGGGGCCGTCTTTAAGGTGCTTAACCAAGGAGCAGGCCACGTATGTGATACACGAGATACACGAAGGTATATGTGGAATACATGCAGGGCCAAGGATGGTGGTAGCTAAAGCAATGAGCGCAGGGTATTATTGGCCAGGAATGCACCAGAGTGCTGTGGAAGAAATCAGGAAGTGCGAAAGCTGCCAAAGACACGCGCCAATGTGTTTTCGACCAAAGAATGACATGATTCCAGTCAACGCCGCATGGCCTTTTCAAAAATGGGCCATGGACATTGTGGGACCTTTCCCGGAGTCTGTGGGAAGGGTGAAGTTCCTGCTAGTTGCCGTTGACTACTTTACCAAGTGGGTCGAAGCCAAGGCCCTGGCATCAATAACGGGCCTGCAAGTGAAGAAATTCGTATGGGAGCATATCATCTGTCGTTTTGGGCTCCCATTGTTCATAGTGACCGATAATGGCAAACAGTTTGCAGAAAATCCATTTAAAGGTTGGTGTGACGAGCTGAAGATCCAACAAATCTTAACTTCAGTTGCACATCCGCAGGGCAATGGGCAGGTAGAAAGAGTCAACAGAAGCATAGTAGAGGGCATAAAAACCCGACTGGACTTCGAAGGAAGCAATTGGGTGGAAGAGTTACCAAGTGTCCTCTGGGCTCATAGGACAATGCCAAAAACAAGCCATGGAGAAACGCCCTTCAGTTTAACGTACGATCAGAGGCTGTGATACCAGCAGAGATAGGCTTACCGACAATTCGAGTCACAGAAGCTATGGAAGTAAATAATGAAGAGGAGCTGCGTTCTAATTTAAATCTGTTGGAGGAACGAAGGATGGCAGCTGCCATACGAGAAGCAAAATACAAGAAAAAGATAGAGCAATACTACAACGCTCGTGTGAAAAGGCAAGAGTTTAAAGAGGGAGAGTTCGTCTTAAGAAGCAATGAGGCCAGCAGAGTCCAAGCTCAAGGGAAGTTGGGGCCAAGGTGGGAAGGCCCATATCAAGTGATAGATGTTGGCAGAAATGGAGCGTACAGACTCAGATGTTTAGATGGTAAAGAGATACCGCGAACGTGGAATGGAGCGCAGCTCCGCAAATGCTACATGTAATCATAGGGTAATCGAAATGTAACCGATGTAGTTCAATTTTCAAAAAGAAGGTGTAAACGGACACCAGCAATTACATCTAAACACTTGTGTATTATAGCTTATGGTAACAAAATCCAAGCGAAAAGCCAAGCTCGAAAAATCAATATAATAACTCGATGACATTCGGGTTGACCCAAGCAAGTAACCAAGCTTGGGGAATCAGTACAATAACTCGGTAATGCTCAGGTCAAAATCAAGCAAGTAACCAAGCTTGAGAAATCAACATCACAACCTGATAACACTCGGGTTGGCTCAAACATGAAACCAAGCTTGAGAAACCACTGTAACAACCCAACAATACGCAGGTTGGTCCAAGCAAGTAACCAAGCCAGGGAAATCTACATAATAACTCAACAGCATTCGGGTTAGATCAAGCTGGTCACCAAGCTCGTATGTTTAAGAAAAAGAGCAAGTTACCAAGCTCGTATGTTTAAGAAAAAGAGCAAGTTACCAAGCTCGTATGTTCAAGAAAAAGAGCGAGTTACCAAGCTCATGTGTTTAAGGAAAACGAGCAAGTCATCAAGCTCGTATGTTTAAAAACAAACGAGTAACCAAGTATATATGTGAGAAAGCGAAACCAAGAAAAGCAAATTCAAGCAAACAAATTACCATCCAAGCCACGTCCCCAGCGGCCCGGCACTCTCCCAGCCGCGGCCATAACCCCCCAGCCGCGGCCCAGCATCTTAAAAAGCCGCGGCAGTACGGGGGAAGGTGGTAGACGAAAGCCTGATCATTTAACCAGGCCACATTGTAAATCCATTAAAACAAACATCAATAAAAATGACGAAACCAAATGTCATTCGCAAACAAAAGATGGGGCACAGTTAACAAAACCAAACATCAGCCACAAAAGATGCTACAAGAGTCAATACAAGTCTGAAAGCATTACACCAAAAGGAAATACAAGTAAACAATCTAAACACCAGCTGCACCCGGAGCTGGAGCCGCACCTGGAGCCGGAGCCGCACCGGGAGCCGGAGCCGGATCTGGGGGAGCCAAGAAAGCCTTTATCTCCTCGATATCAGCATCACACATGGAAGCAATTTTCTCCGTCATCGGAAAGACAGCATTGTCAAAACGATCAGACTCCACCCGAAGCTTCCTAAGTGCACGCCTGTCAAAGTTCTGAGCATCCTCAGGCCTCTTACCTTCAGCAGCAAGGAGAACACCATCTGATAGGCCGGCGTTGTAACCCACCTTGTCAGAAAGGCCGTTGATGGTAGCAAGAAGGTCAAGACACTCATCGCTGTCGCGGATCTTGGTAAAAGCCAAACCCATACCATCTGAGATGAGCCACTTCCTTTCAGCTGTCAGTCGTGCAACCTGCAATACAAATAACATATTTACACAACAATTTACATGAATTTTAAGAGTTTAGTTGGAAGAAATTGGACCTGCTGCTCAAGTGCACGTATACGATCCCCGGAAGTCTCCTTACTCTCCTTCAGCTCAGAAGACAGACGTTTCACGGCTGCCTTTTGGATACAAAGATCCTCACGAACACCGTCAAGATCCCGTGAAATTTTCTCTTTGCTAGCATCAGTAGCATCGCAGCGTGCTTTAAGAGAAGTATTCTCACCTTCCAGTTTCGAGACTTGCTTCTTGAAATTTCGAATTTCCCTAATACCCTCGACCCAACGCCCATGAATCTCGGCAAACGAAAACAAACCATTCACCACCGCCAAGCAACCAGCATTCGACAACTCCTTGTTTTTTAAAGCCTCCCCACGATAAAACTCCGCAGGCGTCCGGGACGCAAACAAGAAATCCTTACACGAATCCGGAGTCTCGAAAGTAACACCGTTGGTCAAATCCCAATCAGGAGCAAATTTCTCATCAGCATTCAAGTTAGTATCCTCAGATGAAGCTGTCACTTTCCCTTTACCAGAATCACCAGATTGGTCAGAGGAGGAACTAATAAACCCAGAGGAAGAAGATGCCCCGGCTGCAGCGGATGGCTCCCCCTTGCCAGCCGCGGCTGGGGAGTCCCCCACATGAGCCGCGGCAGAGGAAGAAGGTGGGGGCGTGTCCCGCGGCCGCAGCCCCGGACCCCCAGTCCCTGTCCGCGCTTCATCTTTGGTCGACTTACAGGGGTAGGACTCCCAACAACACTCTTTCGTTTACGGGAAGGCGACGACACGGATTCACCCGGTTGAACAACGAAGCGGGCGGTTGTTTCCAGTATAGGCGATCCTCCCTCAGGCAGAGCTTCTGCCTCCTCCGACACATCCTCCTTGGCAGAAAGTTTCATGCGATCGAATAACCCCATACCTACAAAACGCGACACACAAGCGGTAGTTAGATACACAAACAGTCACAAGAAGTCATAAAAGACAAGTAAGCCACTTACGTTTCCTCGATAAGTCATGAACGGAATCATGTCATGATTGGCCCAATTACGACTAACACCGGCCATCACAAGAAAGTGCTCAGAATAACTTCGAAGAGGAGTTGGCTCGGCTTTCAAAGATCATAGGCAGACACGTCGAACGTATTGGGCTTAGGGAAAGGGTCCTGAATGCACCTACTAGTTTCCAGCCAATGCATCTCAAAAGGAACTACACTAGCGGATATGAAGAAGAAGTGATCCTTCCAATGTTTCAAACTAGTTATGGTCCGTAACACTAAAGGAGGTTTAGGTGCTTTCCTTTTCTCAAAAGTTAACCAATCACCTACCCTGGTCAACTTGTAAAACGCCCTAAAAAGGTTGGTTTCAGGCTCTAAGCTAAGGGCACGGCACGATATTTCAAAATGGTATACTTTAACCAAGCCTAAAGGAACTAGTTGTGACAAATGGATATCATAGTACCTAAGAAGCAAGCACAAGAAGCGGCTAACCGGAACCCGAAAGTTACAAAAGCTAAAGAACGAAGTATAAAGAGCTATCATCCCAACCGGTGCATCCCTCACGGTAGACGATTGGGTAGGAACGGTGGGATTGAGCTCGGGGGAAATACCATAACGAAGCACAAAGTTATTCAAGAAATCTTGAGAAACAAGAGATGTTTGAAGACCCATATCATTTCTACAATCCATTACAAACACAAAAAGATGAGAGAAATATTCAGAGAGCTTACCCGAAAGATTGGTGTTCTTGGAAGAGAGATAGGAGAGAAAGCTGAAGAGAGAAAAAAATGAAAGAAGAAGAGTGGGTGAAGAAAAGAAAGGAGTTGGGTGAATTTATAGGAAAAAGGGGGCATGGGGACGCGAGAACCGAGGCGGCGGCTAGGCCGCGGCTCGAGAAGGGGGAACGGCCTGGGAGGAGGGTTGTCATAGCTAGGAGAGGTTGATTGATGACGCGACACATCGAAATGACTGACAAAGGAAGTGATGGGCAATTAATCAGTTGATGTAAAATTAGAACGGGGCTCGAGGAAAAGGTGATGTGAGTTGATGGTGACAAAAAGGGTACACCAACACAAGAAACACAGTCAATAATTATTCCAATGACATGGTTATAACCATGACATTGGACTGGGGGACATGAAGGGGTATCACCTCAGAAAAACTAGAAAAACCCGAAACAATAAAAGACGATTTATGTTATATCTAAAAAGATCGTCGTTAACCAAACCGGGTGGCAAACAAGGCCGCAGCTCACAAGTAGACAAGCCCAGCCCGGGCTGGGGAAAGAAAGGAGATGCCGCGGCTGGGGGAACACAACCCCAGCCCGCGGCGGGGAGGAAGAAGCGATGCCGCGGCCGGGGGAAACAAAACCGGTGCCGCGGCTGATAAGCTTAAACCCACAACAGGGGGCCGCGACTATAGGTCGCGGATAGTAAGGCCACCAAACCCAAGTTACCTACGATGAGAAAACCAGATGATGGCTAAGGTAAACCGCGACTGACCACTAGCTTAAACTACAACAACACTTAGAAATTATTTGTAAGAATGAGAGGTAACAAAGGAGCAACAAAGAAAGTCGTCATTGGTTGCCAAGGAATAAACAGTTGTCATATAATAACAAAACACTCCAGGACAAACCTTGATCCAGGTAGAGGACCAGAGTAGCCCACAAACTCCCAAGGTCAACTATAGAGACAATTGATATTAATTCCTAGTCAGAGACCCTTTGCACCAAAAAGGCATAGAGCCTTTGACTCAGGAATATCAGTCCAGATTGTTGACTACAGGTTACCAAAATAGAGTCGAGTTGTGTCTTGCTTAAGATCACAAGACATAAATCTCTCCTCAACAGATCATCTCAGATCATCTCACATTACAGAACACTCTCACTACAAATTACTTGCTTGTTAACTTTACCTTTCAAATTCGTGTCAACACAAATACTTATTCTCACGCCGGAGGTTGGTCACGGGGAGAAATCCCTTCTGCCCGTGGCGAGGCTCACGGTGTTGTTTCTGTCTTGCAGAAACCAAGTTCAGTCGAAGTATGTTCAGCCGAAGCCCAGTTCAGTCGAGAGTATTGTTCAGCCAAAACCCAGTTCAGTCGAAGTGCTGTTCAGCTGAAGCCCAGCTCAGTCGTAGTAAAGCCCAGCCGCATCCTGTCCAACTCGAATCCGTGGTCTAATCATTGCATGCTCCTCGATCTTAATCTCTTGATTAGGATTGTGTAGCAACAACTAAACAACTATTCTGTCGTGTTAATCTTTTTGTGTATCTGACATGATTTTCAAGTTTATGTTGGTTATGCTTGTGTCAATTTTTTGGGTTTGTGTCTAGTTGGACTGTCGATCAGCCCATGAGCCACACGACACATTACAACTCTAAGTTCCTACATGTGCACACCTGAAAAAAGTAGTTTATATTAAACGATATTATTAGGGTTATTAGTATGAGTCTACGGATCCATTTAGGTTTTTAGGGTTATATTGTAACTCTATATAATGTAACTTAACCTATCAATAATAATCAATTAAGTCTTTTACCATCTTACATGGTATCAGAGCCTTAGTGTTTTGGTGGTCTTCTCTCCGCTGCACCACCTTCGTCTTCTGCTTTGTTTTTTTATCTATTTTGTAGTTTATGTTTAATAAAACTTCGTTATCAGTTGAGGATTCAAACCTATTACCCAATATATTGGTTCATTCACATCCATTCTCTTGTTTGTTTCTGGATTATGGCTCCCAATTTGCAGCGGTCACTATGCTTTCTTTGTTCTTTTATTTTTTTTCATTTATCGGTGTTTAGCCGCATCAAGGACCACGGTCCATGGCCACCGATCTTGAACTACGGTTTGATTAATATTTCTATTCTTTTAGATCTACGAATCTTATCTCCTGATCTACGGATCCAAGAGACCGCCACCTGACCACGGTAACCGGTCTTGCCTTTTTTTAGTTTATATTTTGTCATCTATTGATCTACGGATTCAAGAGAGTGCCGCTTGCTAGCCTTGAGACATCGCCAACGACTACGGTCGTCAGGCCTCGACTTATTATTATAAGTATCAAGAACCATGAAGTATCAAGCAAGCTATGGGCACAATTAACCAAAATATAGATAACTCAAGAGACATTATTGTTTGTTAGTAATTGTTGGATAGTCAAATCGAAACATGTTTATCTTATTAATTGTTTTATCCAGTCATAATGTTACTTCCGCTACTGCGGGACAGTATTAGACAGTATGAGCCCACAAGTTAGATTTTAAGGTTTGAATTATATTCTCTATATTATAACCAAAGTTTTCAATAATATTCAATGAGTCTTTTACATCTTACAGTTTAAAGAAAATTGAAATTTATCATTTAAATGTATTTTTATGAGAGTATCATATTGAAACCCTAAGATCTAGAATTTATGTTTATTTGTTTTTAAGAGTTACTTTGCTATTTTAATGTGAAACCTATTTTTGAACGATTAGATTTGTTGTACTGGAATTTGAAAATCGAATAACCCAAGATCGTTTGATTTTATTAAACTAGCAAATGTCTAGGCGGTAGTTTGTCTATTTTATTCTTCAAAATATTAGAATTTCAAATCTATACAGGAAATAAACTTTAGTGAATCTTTTCATATGACGACTTAACTTTTATGTTACCAATTAGAATATTTTATGGATAAACATATTATTGTGTACATTTAACCAAATAGGCTATGGACCAAAGTTTCAAACCAGCTAAGATGATGTAAGATGTTATGGTCTAAAATATCATTAGATCTTGATTATAAAGGTCAAACGACATGTAGAAGGCATGATGACATTTATTCATTCAATATTTTTTATACTTAATAATTAATAAAACCATTGTTAGGTCAAGATGTATATTAAATTGGTTTGTTGTTTAAGTGAGATTTAATTCATTGACCTAGTCGATCATTATTAAAATAACCTGACAACTACGTAGTGTAATACAACTACAACTATTCATTTATTTAAATACATAATCTATCCATTAAGTAAATAAATCACTATTCTTGAACTTGTGTTTTAAATATATTAGTAAAGTAATGGTAATTCTACATTCTCTACTATTAAAAACACAACATGATGAATAGTGAATCCTGATGAATAGTGAATCCATGAATAGTAAGAAATGGTAGTTTGGTAATTCAGAATTTCAAACCATTGAACCACCACCGTATATATGCATTTGTGAAACTTCTTGAGAACCTATGGTGTCGGTGGCGGTGGAGGAGGCGGTGACCGCCGATGGCGCGAGTCGGGGGGTGCTCACGGTCGCCGGTTGAGCCGACTTTTTGTCGGTTTGCCCTCTCATCGAGATGGTAGCGTTCACGCGGCGCCCGCTGTTCTCCGCCAGGGTTCAGACTACCAGGCCGTTGCCTCTCTTCGACTTTGGTTCTAGGGCTCCAGTGGTGGCTGCCGTTTTGTAAGGGGTGATGGTCGGCGACGGTGGTGTGGGTCATCTGTGTTTTTTTTCCAAACCCTAGGCTACTCGCCGCCTCCATTGCTACCGGAGATGCCTACGGTAAGCGATGCTTTATTTTCCAAACCCTAGGTGGCGATGGTCGGTCGACGGTGGTGTAGGTGTCGCCGATGCCGCCATTGTTGCCGGAGCGGTCATCTCTGCTCTGTTTTCTCAAACCCTACCCATGATAGTTGGCCGACTAATGCCGTCGATTCTCGATCTCGCTGTCGTTGTTGTAATTGCTATTTCTCTAACCACTCCTGATGCCATGCATGTACAATAGTTATCGCCCTGTAGGTGACAATGTTTTGATTCTTCATGTAGGGTTTTTATTTTTTGATTCTTGCAGACCTCTGATGTTTGATGTTGATTTGGGTTTTCATGTGTTCACGAATCTGCCTGATATGGTGGCTTCGATCCGGTGGATCACACATTGTTGCTTTATTTTAGGTTGTTTGTTAGTTGTGATGATCTAACCAAATAAATGTTGTTGTCCTGGCATGGCAACCATTGGTAGATGGTCTGCAGCTAGAGGCGGTGACCAGGTTTGAGCCTATGATATGTTTGTCGCTGTGCTATTTCGTGTTGGCTTCAATTTGTGGGGTTGCGCATTATTGGTTATGTCGAGAGGTTCATTGGTAATGATGATCCAACCAAAAACATGTTGTTGTCTTGGCGTGGCAACCATGTGTAGATGGTTTGCAGCCTGAGACCGTGCGTGGGTCTGAGCCAAAGAAGTATTATATCGTCCGCTTATATGAACCTACATGTTAAGCTATGATGAATTCGAGGGAAAAAATCGTTGTCTTGGCGTGGCAACCACGTTGGTTTGCAGCCACAACGAGAAGCCAGATCTGAGCCAAGGGTTTGAACTAGGGTTGTACTGGTGATTATCGACTTTAAATTACTCGCGCAACGCGCGAAGTTGAATTCAACTAGTTTCCTTTAAAGAGAATAAACATTAATTAAAGTCTTATTCTATGTAAGAGTAGGTTTTATTTGACTTTAGTGTCTCTTAGATTACTACTAACTTCTAGGTTTACTTGTCTACCCATGCCGTTATATTTTTTATGAATAATATTATAAATTACTTGGTATTATATTGATTTTTTTAACATACAAGCAGTTGCATTTGCTAGGAAAAAAGAAAGCAAAGTTACAACTAGGTATGGCATATAACTTCGATTATAATGATTAAAACATCAATGATTGATTTGTTAAGTTATATAGGTATTCCCGAAATTGAAATATTGGCAAATATAACTGCGTATACTTATTTAAGTCAATTTGCCATATAAGTACGTATACACATTAATTATTAATTAAGGTCAACTAAAATTCCAGTTGACTTTGTATAATTGTATTGAGAATACATGTGAAGTTAGTAATACTGCTTAAGTTTTTTGTAGTACAAGGACAGAATAATGGCAGTAAGTTTTGTATTTGAGGTGATTAACGGCTATAGTTAATATGATACTTTTTTTTTTACTTTTTATGTCATAATCAAATACGTAAACTAAACTAGCCAAAACCAAACCATATCATGAATAGCTATTAAACATTCATGATACATTTATCACCGTAATTAACTAAACTAAAATTGCTTACATAGTATATATTAGATACATCAGACTTCATTACTTCAAACTAATAAGTTTTCCATTTCAAATATGTTTCACTACTTCAATCACTTAAATTGTCATTTCAATTCATTCTTTAAAATATGAATCAAATTTAAGAACTCACTTTTCATTTCGTGTATTTAGAAGCTCACTATATCACTCCTTATACATACATACGTACATACATACGTACGTACGTACATACGTACATACGTACATACGTACATACATACATACATACATACATACATACATACATACATACATACATACATACATACACACATACAAACACATACATACACACATACATACACACATACATACACACATACATACACACATACATACACACATACATACACATACATACACACACACATACACACACACATACACACACACATACACACACACATACACACACACATACACACACACACACACACACACACACACACACACACACACACACATACACACACACATACACACACACATACACACACACATACACACACACATACACACACACATACACACACATACACACACACATACACACACACATACACACACACATACACACACAACACACACACACACCACACACACACACACACACACACACACACACACACATACACAACACATACACACACACATACACACACACATACACACACACATACACACACACATACACACACACATACACACACACATACACACACACACACACACACATACACACACACATACACACACACATACACACACACATACACACACACATACACACACATACACACACACATACACACACACATACACACACACATACACACACACATACACACACACACAATACACACAACACATACACACACACACATACACACACACATACACACACACATACACACACACATACACACACACATACACACATACACACACACATACACACACATACACACCACACACACATACACACACATACACACACACATACACACACACATACACACAACACACAAACACCTACACACAACCACATACACACACAATAACACACACACACACACACACATACACACCAACACACACACACACACACACACCACACACACGTACACACACGTACACACACGTACACACACGTACATACGTACACACGTACATACGTACACACGTACATACGTACACACGTACATACGTACACACGTACATACGTACACACGTACATACGTACACACGTACATACGTACACACGTACATACGTACACACGTACATACGTACACACGTACATACGTACACACGTACATACGTACACACGTACATACGTACACACGTACATACGTACACACGTACATACGTACACACGTACATACGTACACACGTACATACGTACACACGTACATACGTACACACGTACATACGTACACACGTACATACGTACACACGTACATACGTACACACGTACATACGTACACACGTACATACGTACACACGTACATACGTACACACGTACATACGTACACACGTACATACGTACACACGTACATACGTACACACGTACATACGTACACACGTACATACGTACACACGTACATACGTACACACGTACATACGTACACACGTACATACGTACACACGTACATACGTACACACGTACATACGTACACACGTACATACGTACACACGTACATACGTACACACGTACATACGTACACACGTACATACGTACACACGTACATACGTACACACGTACATACGTACACACGTACATACGTACACACGTACATACGTACATCCTTACGTATAAGTTTTATAAATGATTGTGAGTAAAAGAAATAAATAATATAATAATAATAAAATATTATTTTAATTATATAGAGAGACATGATATGAGGAATGAGATGTGAAATTTTAATAAAATGAATAAATATTTGAATATATGTGAGGTTTATCTATAATACTATAGAAAAATATAAAGAACCAGATATATAAGTGCTCTAATATAATTATTTATGATGAGATATATAATAAAGACGTTATAGGTTTGTGTTTCCTTTGATAGAGCTTCTTACACACGCCATAATACGTGTAATATGTAACTCAATTTACGAGAAATTGACACAAAAAGTAGTAAATTTGATATGAGATTTGGAAAATATAAATAGGCTGTAATGTAACTTTCATGTCGTACAACCTATAGGTGGTGTGAATACCCCTTAGAAGTGTATTTAAGAGGGAGCCTCTCTTTGGATATTACTTATTAGTAAGGAACCAAAATAGGACGATGTTTCTTTCATGTTCGGTTACTGTAATTTGTGACAATTCGTTCGTCATCTTGGATGTAATGTGTTTTTTTGGCGTACTTTGCACACATGCATCATCACTAGCAGTCTTTATGTGGGTCAGTTTATGACTGTCATGGTTGCTTTTGATGTTAAAATTCATGTTTTATTATATATAGTTTAATATATATAATACAGCAATTAAAATATGTTTTGTAGTTAATTGAAGTCTGTCAAAAACAAGATCTACTAATCTCTAAAACACTTTAAACCACAACCTCTCGAATCAATACAAGACAAAGGGTGTATGAACACCAACACAAACAACTCAGTAATCGAAGAACAAGAAAGAGATCAGTTCATTAACACAATGAAACTGATCAACAAGAAACTGATTACCAAGAATAAACTATTTCAACCATAGATGAAACCCTAACGAATATTCGAGAGAGAGAAAGCTCAGGCGTGAGAGAGTTTTAAGATATTATCTCATCTTAAACTCTCTCACCTCTCCTTATATATAAGACCCCGTCCAACGGTCTAAACAAAAAGCCGAGAGCAGCCCACAAGCAACGCAAGCCCAAACATCCAAAAGCCCAGCAACAATTCCAAGCAGCCCAAACATCCGAAGCCAACAATACTTCACAAATAAACCAAACCAACATTAACAAATATCCAACCAATAATAACAAAGTATAAAAATGATAGAGATGAAATGAACCCCCTTTTAACACCCCCCTCAGCTCTATCATGTAAACGGGCTGAAGAGGGAAAGCTTATCACATAAGAAGCCATGAGTTTTAACCAACAACCCTTGGTAAAAATGTCAACCAACTGTACATCTGTTTTAACAGAAATAGTTTCAATAACTCCTGATGTAATCTTCTCACGCAAGAAGAACAAATCCATTTCAAAGTGTTTGGTCCTTTCATAAAATACTGGATTTGCAGAAATCGAAATAGCAACGGAATTATCACAATGAACAGGAATAGGGAGAGATAAATGAACTCCCAATTCCGTAAGAAGATTGTTGATCCATATGGCCTCACAAACAACAGAACACATGGATCTATATTCAGCTTGGCTGAAGACCGAGATACCATATTCTGTTTTTTGCTTTTCCAGGAAACAAGAGAGTTTCCAAGAAATATGCAAAACCCAGTAACAGACCATCGAGAATCAAGACATTTTCCCCAATCACTGTCAGCATAACTGCCAGCTCAAACTTTGAGCTTTTTGAAATCAAAATGCCTCTACCAGGAGTACCTTTAAGGTACCTTAAGAGACGAATAGCAATTCTCAAATGCCCTTCTAAAGGCTTATGCATAAACTGACTCAGATAGTGTACAGCATAAGCAATATCAGGACGAGTATGTGATAAGTAAATGAGTTTGCCAATCAGCTGTTGATAGCCAGTAATATTAGGCAAGGGATCAAAATGATCCCCACATTCTAAAGATAGAACATGGTTTTGCTCAATCGGAGTGGAAACTGGTTTGCAACCAGTCATGCCAAACTCCGAGAGAAGTTCTAAACAATATTTTCGCTGATTTAGACAAAGACCACCATCACATTGTAACACTTCAATGCCAAGAAAGTATTTCAACAAACCTAAATCTTTGATCAAAAACTTATCTTGAAGCATTGTTTTACTTTACTTATCTCAGACAAACAGTTACCAGTTAGTAAAATATCATCCACATAGACCAACAAAATTAGAAACACAGTCCCATGTTTCAAAATAAACAGAGAATGATCACAGTGACTTTGAACAAAACCATATGCAGTCAACTGACGTGAGGCCGAAGTCTCAATCAAATTTAAAACCAAATACTACTAATTAGCTAGCGGTAAGTGGGTTATCGAACACAGGGAGTTTGTGGAATATGTGTTTATTTTATAGTCTTGTAAATTAACTACAATTATCCTAAAGTGCAAAAATCAAATATCAAGAATGGATTGTTTTGGTTTAAGAACTAATAGTAACTAAATATATTGCAAATCACAACGTACTTTGTAACAGATTAAGAACAAGTGATCACCCTAGATTTCAGGTTTTAATCCACACTTATGTTTATGCTTACTAGAAAGAACCACATAGACATGGTTCGTGTTTGAATAGTTGTTTGTGATGAAAGAGAACTAAGTACTCGGATTGTAAAATGCGAGGTTGTTACTCGATGATCAATTGACAATTATCCAACCTTAATCCCTCCCATGATATCTCGATTGCCCATGGCACCAAGAACGTATGCTTTGGGTTAACATCAAACAACAATCAATAACTTACAAACAAATATCCAAACACCATAATAACTCAAACAAACATTCAAAGTTATCATTCTAGAAATTCAAGCACAAACATAGTGTTTCAAAAGCAAACCTTACATCTAGGATGATCACCACAAGTTTAGCCAAGCACGACTTGATCCATCATCACCATACACCAATTAATGTTCATATGAATCAAAAACACAAATCAAATGTTTAGAAATGTTTGTAATGAAGCAAGAACAGCTAATTTCGCCTCTTTTCTGGAAAGGAATCGTCAGATGCAGATTATGAGCAAAAGGCACCACTCAAACCATTTTAATATGGCAAATTGCACTTTTTCGTCACTTCTACCGTAACTTACGGTAGCCACTGTAAGTTACGGTAACCACAAAAGTGCTACGGTGGTTTTCTTCTGTGTTACGGTGGGAGATTCAGGATTTTAGGTCCACCATAACTTACGGTGGCTACCATAAGTTACGGTGGAGCCACCATAACTTACGGTGGCTACCATAAGTTACGGTGGAGCCCTGAATGTTTTGTTTCTTCTCTTTTTCTTTCTATGCATGTCCACTCCGTTCCATGCTAAGCAGCGTTTATCCATTTTAGCTCCCAAACATACCTGAAACATAAGCAACTGTAGTTATCTAATTCAAGGGAAAATCAATGGATAATCGACCGATTTTTATCAATTTTACATGCTTTAAGGGTTGTCCTATAGGCCACCCATTATCAACACACTAACAAGTTTCTTATTCCACATACGTGGGGCTTGTTTTAGACCATATAAGGATTTAAGTAACTTACAAACTTTAGTTTCTGTTTTTGAGAAATAACCCTCAGGAAGTGTCATATAAACTTTCTCATGTAATTCTCCATATAAAAAAGCATTGTTAATATCAAGTTGAAAAACAAACCAATTTTGGTTAACAGCAAGACTAAGCACACATCGAACAGTTACCATTTTCACAATAGGAGAAATGTTTCATCAAAGTCCACCCCTTCTTTCTGAGAATAGCCCTTAGCAACTAACCTTGCTTATATCTTTCTATTTCTCCCGAAGCCTTATACTTAACCTTATATACCCACTTACACCCAATGGGCTTCCTTCCATTAGGAAGATCTACTAATTCCCAGGTGTTATTTCTATGTAAGGCTTCCATTTCTAAATTCATGGCCTCAACCCACTTAGGAATTAGAGCAGCTTCTTTATAGGACTTTGGTTCAGTATTTTTATGTAAGTTGGAAATAAAACACCAATTTTCATCAGAAAGATGTGAGTAGTTTAGATATTTTTCAATTCCATACTTGACATTATTAGTCATTACAAAATTATTAAACCGAGAAGGAAGAACAACATCTCTAGTTGACCTTCGAAGACCAGCAGGATTCACACTTGGTGTTCCTGTTCCCTCAGAATTTGTATGATCCCTAATGGGAGATGGATCAGGGATGACCCCTTCATCCTCTACCCTGCCAGTGGGAGCTGTAGAGCCACTGGGCAGCTGTTGCTCAGCTGCACTATCAGTAGCTTCAATGCTGCTACTACCAGGCTGCAGAGACCCATGAAGGGACCCTGTCTCATGTCTCACTTCATCACAGGGAGATTGGTCATCTGTGTATCATAAAGATTAAAAAAATTCTGAATGGTCAAATGACCATGAGGATCAGATATAGAATCATGTGTCAGACCTTTTTGTTTAAAGGGAAAGATTGATTCATAACATTTGACATCACGAGAAAAATAAACTGTTTATTCTCCAAATCTCACAACTTATATCCTTTTTTATTTGGGGAATATCCCACAAAGATGCATTTTAAAGCATGCTTACCAATTTATCTGAATTGTTCAAGTTTGCACAAAAACACAGACAACCAAAGGCACGAAGGTGAGACAAAGTAGGTTCAAAATGATGAAGTAGTTCGAAAGGGGTTTTTCTAAGCAAAACAGAAGATGGGGTCCTGTTGATCAAATAGGCAGCTGTCAGAACACACTCACTCCAAAGATAAAGGGAAGACCCCCTTGAAACAAGAGGGATCTGGCCACATTTAGTAAATGTCGGTGCTTTCTCTCAACTATTCCATTTTGTTGAGGAGTGTAAGCACATGTCGTTTGATGCACAATTCCATGTTCACTTGTAAAATTATGCATTTGATTATTGACAAATTCAGTGCCGTTGTCACTTCGGAAAACTTTTACAGATTGATTAAACTGATTCTTAAGAAGATTAAGGAAATATTTTATGTTTTCAAACACTTCATTTTTATGTTTCATTAAGAACACCCATACGGCCCGTGAAAAATCATCAACAATAGTTAAAAAATACTTAAATCCTTCTCTACTGGTAACACAATAGGGACCCCAAACATCTAAATGAACAAGTTGACCCAAATGAGAAGTTTTATGATCACTTAAAGGGAAAGGTTCCCTGTGTTGTTTAGCTAAGTGACATGTTTCACAAACTTCAGTTTCAGGAACATGATTTAGACTTAGTTTATGTTTTAGGACCTTTAGGACCTGAGTTGAAGGATGACCAAGCCTAGAATGCCACAAATTGGACTGTGTAAGACTATTAAAACACACCTTTTCACGCACAGATGGACACCCATAAAAGTACAAACCATCAAGGTGATTACCATCACCAGGCAGTTCTTTGTATGTGAATCCTAAATATAACAATCATGTTTATCAAATAAAACTCTAAGGTTACTGTCCCTAGCCAACTTGTATACAGACATAAGATTTATACAGTAGTCAGGGACATAAAACACATCATACAGTGTGACCTTGTCACTTAATTTCACATTTCCAATTTTAGACACCAAGGCACTAGTGCCATTAGGATGATTAACCTTAATGTTATATTCAGCAACATCCACAGGATTTATTAAACAATCATCAGTTTTAACCATGTGTTGGTTGGCACCAGAGTCAATGATCCAGCCAAAATTTTTTGAAAAACTGTTTTCAGAGGAATTGAAACAGACAGGTTTAAAAGAACTAGAACAGAATATATTAGCACAGTCACCTGCAATATTTGATCCTTGACTAGAATCACAGTTCTTTTCATTTAGTAGACTTAGAAGTCTAGAAATCTGATCAGATATAAGAAATTAGATACACAGGTAGATGTTTCAGGTTTAGGATTAAGTGTGCTACTGTTACTTCGAGACCCTTTTGTTCTAGAACTAGAAGGATAGCCAATCAATTCATAGCATCTTTCAATTGTGTGACTAATTTTGTTACAGTGTGTGCATTTCAAATTGCTGTTAGGTCCTCTTTAAAACCTTTTTTTATTATCATTGTCAAAACTGGTTTTATCAAATGTTTTATTTGATTTGACATTGAAACCAACAGATGGAGTTTTAGTAGAGGACACAGAGTTCCTATGAGACTCTTCCCTAGACACAATTGCAAAGGCTTCCTTCACAGTTGGAAGGGATCTCTAAGTAAAAAATTTGATCTAATAGATTGGTATGTGCTATCAAGACCCATGAGGAACTGCATTAGTTTAATAAGATGATTAAAGTCATTGAAACCTTTGATGCTTCGCAAGAACAAGAAGGTAACTGGATTATTTGATCAAATTATTTTCACAAAGAATTAAGTTTATGATAGTATTCAGAAACAGTAGTTCCATCTTGTGTTAGAGAATTGATTTTTTGATACATACCAAAGACCACTGACCCATCAATTTTGTCATAAGTTTCCTTAAGTTCTTTCCAAACATTAGAGGCAAGTTTTAAAAAAACCTGACCTAGATATAATTCTTCTGACACAGAGTTTAAGATCCAAGTAATAACCACAACATTACATCGATCCCACTGCCTTCCAAGAACCTCATCACTAGTAGATCTTTTTAAAATCCATCAATAAAACCAATTTTGTTTTTTACTTCTAGTGCAAGCATCATAGAATTAGCCCAGACCGTATAGTTATCAGTGCCCTTTAGTTTAATACTAGTGATGGTAAGGTTGCTAGTATCACTAGCATGAAGGTACAGTGGGTTACTAGAATCAAGCATACTGACCAACGTATCAGAAACAACATCATCTTTTGAAGTCATGGTAAACACTCAATAGTTATACAATCAAGAAGATAACCAGATAGTAATCAATCAAATAAGCAACAATTCTCAGCACTCAAGCATAAAACAAACAAACAGTAAGTCTTAACGAGTTAACGAAGCCTGACCAGTGTCAAGATTCTTCCCAGTTCAAGTGGTCCGACATGTCTTAATCAGGGAGTTAACTCGTAAGATGAAGCAATCAATAAAAGAAATCAAAGAATAAGAGAGATAGGAAAGATCTCACAGCGGTGCGAATCAAGGAAGAAACACGTCCGAACCCTTTGATTGGGGGTACGAACAAAAAAAGACTCTAGGGTTTTTACGACCCCTAGAACATCGCCTTCACTCACCACAGAATTTGACAAACCCTAGATTAGGGTTACTGCAAATCAGTCGACGAGCAACCAAGTACCCTTGATCTTCAACAGCCTTCAATCGAAATCGACCAAGAACCGTATAAATCCCTTTTTTGGTTTTCAACCGCGCTTGAACGAATGGGTAAATAACCCTAGGTTTGCGAATCACGCAGAAGACTCAATAGAACAAATCAGAGATATGCGAGCTCAACCGAGCTCTGATACCATGTCAAAAACAAGATCTACTAATCTCTAGAACACTTTAAACCACAACCTCTCGAATCAATACAAGACAAAGGGTGTATGAACACCAATACAAACAACTCAGTAATCGAAGAACAAGAAAGAGATCAGTTCATTAACACAATGAAACTGATCAACAAGAAACTGATTACCAAGAACAAACTGTTTCAACCATAGATGAAACCCTAACGAATATTCGAGAGAGAGAAAGCTCAGGCGTGAGAGAGTTTTAAGATATTATCTCATCTTAAACTCTCTCACCCTCTCCTTATATATAAGACCCCGTCCAACGGGTCTAAACAAAAAGCCGAGAGCAGCCCACAAGCAACGCAAGCCCAAACATCCAAAAGCCCAGCAACAATTCCAAGCAACCCAAACATCCGAAGCCAACAATACTTCATAAATAAACCAAACCAACATTAACAAATATCCAACCAATAATAACAAAGTATAAAAATGATAGAGATGAAATGAACCCCCTTTTAACAAAGTCCGTAATTAAAAGGTAATTAATAAATTAAACATGAAACAAACAAACAAACCCAGTATATCCCACTCAAGAGCAGGGTCTGAGAGGGGTAGGTGGTGGCAAGTCTTTCCTCTATCCAAATAGGTAGAGAGACCGCTTCCAAGGAGACCCCTGGCTCGCTACAAAAGCTATAACGCTAGCGAATCAACATATATTCAAACGTACGATATATGATATATGGTATATGGTACAACACACATCATACAACAAACATTAAAATATCACCAAAAGGAAGTATAAAATGAACAAGCATGCATCAGGAAAGCAGCAAGTTTCCCCTTAAAGGTCCAAGCGTACTACATACACATCAGGCCCCGTAACAAGTAAACAAGGTCCTTTCCTAGCTACAGAAACCACTAAAAGTCCTTAATTTTAATTCTACGTCTCCACTCACTCCTATCCTCGATCATGTGCTCAGAGAGGTGCAAGTGTTCCATATCTCGCCTAATTCTCTCTTCCAAGTCAACCTAGGTCGTCATCTACTCTTCCTACCCTCTATGATGATGTTCTCCACTGCTCTGACCGGTGCTGCCATTGGTCTCCTCTTGACATGTCCATACCATCTTAATCTTCCCTCTCGTATTTTATCTGTAATAGAGGCCACTTCTAACTTCTGTCGAACACTTCGTTTCTTATCCGATCCAGTCTTGTATGGCCACACATCCACCTTAGCATTCGCATTTCCGCAACCTCTATTTGTTTTTCGTGCGATTTCTTTATGGCCCAACAGTCTGTTCCATATAGCATAGCTGGGCGTACCGCCACTCTGTATAGTTTTCCCTTAAGTTTTGCTGGAAACCTCTTATCACATAGGATCCCTGACGCTGCTCTCCACTTGCACCATCCTGCTTGGACACGGTGAGCTACATCGCTGTGTATCTCTCCGTCCTCTTGCAGGTACAAGCCTAGGTATTTGAACCTAGATGTCCGTGGGACCGGCATGCCCTGGATACTGATTTGAGTGTCCTCTTCGTCGTCGCCACCAAAGTTACAATGCATGTATTCCGTCTTAGAGCGGCTTATCGTTAATCCTCTGCTCTCTAACGCTGCTCTCCACTGCTCTAGCTTGTCGTTAAGCATCATTTTAGATTCTGATATTAAGACAATATCATCCGCGAAGAGCATGCACCACGGGACTGACTGTTGTATTGACTTAGTCATCTCATCCAACACTAGTGCGAAGAGAAATGGGCTCAATGCCGATCCTTGGTGGAGTCCCACTTCCACTGAGAATGTCGATCCTTGGTGGAGTCCCACTTCCACTGAGAATGAGTCTGTGTCTCCTACCGTGCTCGCACACATGTTTTTGCCCCGTCATACATATCCTTAATTAATTTGATATACCTCTCTGGTACCCCTCTATGTCGTAGACTTTCCCAAATTAGTTGTCTCGGTACACTGTCATAGGCCTTTTCTAGGTCAATGAATACCATATGGAGGTCCCTTTTCTTTTCTCTATATTTCTCCATTATCCGTCTTATGACGTGTATGGCTTCTGTTGTAGAGAGTCCTGGCATAAATCCAAATTGGTTTATTGCTATCTGGGTTTCCCGTCTAATTCTCGTGTCAATAACTCTTTCCCATAGTTTCATCGTGTGACTCAGTAGCTTTATTCCCCTGTAGTTTTCGCATCCTTAGATATCTCCTTTTTTCTTATATATGGGGACTATGACACTGGTTCTCCACTGGTCTGGCATCTTCCTATCTTAAAGATTGTGTTAAATAGATCTGTTAGCCATTGGAGACCCTCATCACCCAGGCATTTCCACACCTCAATCGGTATGTTGTCTGGCCCCACCGCTTTAGCCCTTCCCATTTTCTTCATAGCTCTTTTAACTTCATCAACTGTGATGCTTCTACAATAGCATTGGTTTTGTTGCATTGTTTGGGTTGTTCTATCTATCTCAGTTTGTTGATTTGGATTCCTTATGTTAAATAGGTTATCGAAGTAAGTTTTCCATCGCACCTTGATATCTTTCTCGTTCACCAAAACCTTTCCATCCGCAGCCTTTATGAACTTGACCATTCTTAGGTCCTGTCTTCTTCTTTCTCTTGCCTTGGCTATCTTAAACATGTCATGCTCTCCTTCTTTCGTCT
The DNA here is from genome assembly GCA_024085815.1 of Flaveria linearis. Classification (NCBI taxonomy): domain Eukaryota; kingdom Viridiplantae; phylum Streptophyta; class Magnoliopsida; order Asterales; family Asteraceae; genus Flaveria; species Flaveria linearis. Next base: position 72,317,535 of record CM044012.1, read on the forward strand.
CTAATCGCTTATACATCATTTCATATGCCGTGTTCTTTGCCTCTGACACCGATTTTTTCACTTGTCTCTTAGCCTCCTTGTACTTTTGTTTTAGCGCTGCGTGTTCTTCCTCACTGTTACATCGTATGAGCTCTCTAGAACTTTGTTGTTTGATACGTATCTTCTCCTGTACAATTTCGTTCCACCACCATGATTCCTGATGACCAGCTGTCCTTTTTGTTGTAACTCCAAGCGTTTCTTTAGCTGCTTGTATGAGCCTAGTTGCCATAACCTCCCACTTTTGGTTTGCATCTTCCTGTGGCCCCGTTTGGTTCATTGGTATGACTTTATCTCTAAAAATGGTAATCTTTTCGTCTTTGAGCTGACCCCATCTAATCTTAGGTGTAATTCTCCTGTTCCGTTGGGCAATTGGCCTCTTGACGCGTATATCCGCCACCAACATATGGTGTTGCGTCACAACCGTCTCTCCCGAGATTGCTTTACAGTCTTTCCACGAGCTATGATCTTCTCTCCTCGTCAATAAATAATCTATCTGCGTGTGTCTCCCGCCACTGCTAAACGTGATTAGATGCGAGTCTCTTTTCTTAAAGAACGAATTTATGATGCCTAAGTCATGCGCTACTGCAAATTCTAGGAGCTCCCTACTGCCGTCATTCCTAGGACCATACCCGTATCCTCCATGCACCAGTTGGAAATGCTCATTATCCCTTCCGATATGTCCATTAAAATCTCCTCCTATGTATAACTTTTCTTCTCTAGGTATGTCAGCTATAACGTGGTCTAAACTCTCCCAGAACGTTTTTCTTTCCGTTTCCCCTAGTCCAACATGTGGTGCATACGTACTAACTACCGTCACTACCTCATCTCCTATTACTATTCTTAACAACATAATTCTATCATTGTATCTTCTCACCTCAACTACATTATCTTGGAGTTCCTTAGCAACTAGAAAACCTACTCCGTTTTTAGCTCCATCAGACCCTGAATACCATAGTTTATAACTATTGCACTCTTTTGCTCTCCCACCTCGCCATCTAGTCTCCTGCAGGCATGCTATGTGGACCCTACGTTTCTTCAGCACATTAATTAACTCTAGTAACTTACTAGTTAAGGTTCCTACATTCCACGATGCCACTCTTAATCTACAAACCTTGTTCCCTGTCTTCGCACCTCTTCTCACCGAACATGATCTCGGGGCAGCATAATGGCTCCTACTATCTATTATACCAGACAGAGTCTACTAAAACCACCAAGAAATAAAACACGGACAACACAGCAAAAACAACAAATCGCAAGCAAGCAGGATTCACACAGAAATAGAGGATGACTCTCCCTGTTAAAAGCAGATGCTGGTACCCCTAACCCAGCCAAGCAGTCTAAACGAGAAGATAAAAATAAGCAAGACTAAAAGCAAATATGGGGAGCAGAGATGAAAGCAGAGATGAAAAGATCTCACCAAAAGTACACCCAGGTTAAGGTTCTTCGATTAGGCCCTGATGACCAGTTTGTGGAGGCTGCTGCTGTGGTGGTGGGGCGATGGGATTGGGCGTTGCTGGTGACTGTGGTGGTTGTGGTAGATGGGTGCGATTGGAGGGGGGTGGCTGGTGCGGGTAGCGGGGGTGTTCGGTTAGGCGGCGGAGGGGTGGTCGGCTGTCGGGTAGGCGAAGGTGGGGCTAGGCGGTGGTGAGTAGAACTTACCTTGTTCTGGGCCGGAGATGAAGCTTCCGGTGGGCGGCGGTGACTGTGGTGAGGAGGTCGGCGGTGCGGGCGGTGGGTCTTCCGGTGGTGAGGAGGTCGTAGATGAAGCTTCCGGTGGTGAGGCGGTCCGCCGGTGGGGTTTCATGGCTGAGGTCGGAGATGAAGCTTCCGGTGGGGTTTCGTCGGCTGAGGTCGCCGGCAAGGTTTGGGTCGGCGGAGGTTGCCGGTGCACTTTTTTTTTTTTTTTTTTTTTTAACGTTGTAAGAGAGAGAGACCTGTTACTATCTAATAAAGTAAACATGATGAGATTAAATATAGTGACAACATCAGAAACGATAGTGTAATATTTAAACGAAGTCGGTGCGACTTGAAATTATTTAACGTCCATTGAAGTATTCCTTTGGTAATGTGATGGTGTTTAAATTTGCTATTTAAATATCAATGGGCCAAAATTAGAAATAGAACTTTTACTTTCTGTTAGTTTCTTTATATATAAATATGTAAATTTCAAAACTGCTTGTCAAATTGTATTACAATTATTAAAAACTTGGGGGAATTACATATACTTTTTCTTTTTGATTTCTAAAATTACATCTCTTTTTAAAAAGATAAGTTTTGAACGTGTGATGTGTAATTTCTTTTAAACATAATTTGATAAAATATGTACTTTTATATAGAAGAGAATATATAAAATTATTCAAAAAAAAAAGATTTGATTTTAACAGCCACAAACATGTTTATTCATTATTTGGTTTATACCTGTCCAAGTATTATAGAATATTACTATAGAATATTCCCCTGATTTTGCTCCACGATTATGCTCCTACTTTATTTCTTTTCCTGATTTTGCTCCACGATTATTGCTCCTATTTTATTTCTTTTATTTAGCCTCTCTTTGTTATATATAGAGGCTGAACTTTGTATTGCAATTATCTTGATATGATCAATGAAAAGAACAAAACCCATAACGATTTTGTTATGGTATCAGAGCGGTCTTTGTGAAGATCCTCCGATCAAAAACAAACCCCTCCTTACAATCGTATAAGGTCGAAACTGCCGCCATGGATGCTTCCTGTTCGTACAAAACCCAAACTCCCTGTTCCTCTTTTACAAAACCCAAACTCCCTGTTCGTACCCGACCCGACGAAACTGCCGCCATGGATGCTTCCACCGTCACCTCCGCCGATATGGACGTGGAGATGGATGAAGGCAATCAAACCGCAAAATCTTTAAAACCTATTGGGATAAAGTTAAAGAAGAAACTGAAACTCATCAAAAGGAAATACAGAGGCAAGGCCTACGGCTTCATCAAGACAGACGACGACGGCGAAGATTTTTTCGTCCATCAGTCAGAAATTCAATCGGACGGCTACCGTAGCCTCCACGAAGATAATAAGTCTAACGGTGATAGGACTCGTGTTATTCGTGGAGGAACGGCTGCGTGTGTTGAAAGAGAAAAGAGTCCAATTGCAGGATTAAGTGATTCTCAATACAAGCAACTTGTGAAGTTTTTTGGGAATAAAGATGGTGCTAGCACGGAAGAAAGCGGACCCAAAGCAAATTTGGGTGGTTACATGAATAAAAAAGGAAAATGGATAGTTGACTCGGGCGCTTCCGAGCATATTATTTGTGATGATTCCTTGCTTAAAAACAAAAGAAGAAGACGCTATGAGCCCCCGTTACTATACCAAATGGGGAGGCTGTACCCGTCGAGGGAAGAGGAGATTGTGCTCTTCCAAGTGGGGCGATAGTTAGAGAAGTTCTTCATGTCCCAAAATTTAAATGCAATTTGCTTTCTGTTAGTAGATTGTCTAAAGAACTTCAATGTGCTATTACATTTTTTCCTGATTTTTGTACCGTGCAGGATTTGCGTTCGAGGAAATTGATTGGAGCGGGTGATTGCGAGGATGGTCTCTACAAGATGGAGATGTTTGAAACCAAGCGACATGCTATGATGACTACTCCAAGTGTGTGGCACAAGAGATTAGGTCACCCATCAAACTCTAAATTATGTCATTTGGATTTTTTGAAAAACACTTCTTTGGATAATAAGTTTTTTTGTGATTCATGTGTTAAAGCAAAATTTACAAGATTGCCGTTTCCAACTAGTATTACCAAGACAAATGCTTGTTTTGAATTAATACACTGTGATATATGGGGCAAATACCGCACACCATCTCTTACACGTGCGAACTATTTTTTAACAATAGTTGACGATTATAGCCGTTCCGTGTGGGTTTTCCTTCTCAAACACAAAGATCAGGCAAGTATTTGCCTCGTAGATTTTCACAAAATGGTTAAAGTTCAATTTGAGAAGGATATCAAAAGAATAAGGTGTGACAATGGTGGAGAATTTGTTTCAAACAAAATGCTTGATTTTTATGCGAAGCAAGGGATTCTGCTAGAAACTTCATGTCCACACACACCCCAGCAGAATGGTGTAGTGGAACGAAAACACCGGCACCTGTTAGAAACAGCACGCGCCTTAAAATTCGAGGCGAATCTACCCACAAAATTTTGGGGAGAATGTGTTTTAACAGCAGCACATGTTATAAACCGTTTACCATCTGAAGTGATTGAGAATAAAACGCCCTATGAAATTTACACAACTCAAAACCCGACTATGATCATATGAAGGTTTTTGGTTGTCTAGCTTACTATAGGAGTGTTGAGACCAATGGAGATAAGTTTGAAGTGAGGGGGAGACCTGGTGTTTTCCTTGGGTATCCTCCCGGAACTAAAGGATACAAAATCTATGATCTCAAACACGGCAAGATGGTGACCTCTAGGGATGTCAAATTTCTAGAAAACATTTTTCCTTTTGCTCGAAACATTACTGAGAAAGAAGAAATTTTTGTTTTACCTCAAAGGTGGGATGAAGAAGAGGATATAGAAAATGGTGGGCCAAATCAAACTCGGCCCAAAGATGCCCTCCCTACTTCTACCATTTCTCAAAATGAGCCACAAGAAACACATGATTGTCCAAACCAAACCAACCAACCTCAGCCCGAAAACACCCATGAGCCACAAGAATACCATGATGGTTCGGATCCATCTGGACCAAATGAACACACAAATGGGTCTGCCACATCCGGCCCAAACCAAACCAACCAAAACCAGCCCGAAAACACCCATGAACCCACTTATGATGACCAACATGAAATAGTGTTTGAAACTACCAATGAAACACATGGGCCCACAATTGAAAATGCAAGACCAATAAGAAGCAAATCACGACCTGCGCGACTTGATGGTTTTGAAGTCAACCTACCCCCATCATTAGACCATACGCAATCATCGCTCCATCAAGACTCCTCCACGGTACATCCCTTAGCACATTTTATTTCTTATGATAATTTTACTAACACTCATAAAGCTTTTCTGACGGCCATTACCACAAATAATGAGCCTAAAAATTTCAAACAAGCCGTGAAAGATGTCAGGTGGATCGAAGCCATGAAACAAGAGATCCAAGCTCTTGAAGAAAATAAGACTTGGTCTTTGGAAGAACTTCCAAAAGGAAAGCGAGCGATTGATTCGAAATGGGTCTACAAAATCAAGTACAAGCCAAATGGAGATGTTGAACGGTACAAGGCACGCCTTGTAGCTAAAGGCTTCACACAGATGGAAGGGGTTGATTTCCACGAAACCTTCGCTCCTGTTGCAAAGCTAGTGACAGTGCGCACCCTCTTGACCGTTGCTGTAAAGCGTGATTGGCATGTTCACCAACTTGATGTGAACAATGCTTTTTTGCATGGCGACTTAAATGAGGATGTTTATATGAAGCTTCCGCAAGGCTTTGCTAAACAAGATGACAATCGGGTTTGCAAACTCAAGAAGTCCTTGTACGGACTCAAACAAGCTTCGAGAAATTGGTACCAAAAGTTCACGCATTCCTTATCAGATATTGGTTTCAAGCAAAGCCACGCTGATCATTCTCTCTTCATTTTTAAAGAAAATGATGCCTTCGTTGCTGCACTTATTTATGTTGATGACGTTGTTCTTGTTGGAAATGACCCGCACAAAATACAAGCTACCAAGGATTTCCTGGATAAGCGTTTTAGCATCAAAGATCTTGGCCCCTTGAAATATTTTCTAGGCATCGAGGTCGCTAAAACAAAGGAAGGTATGGTGTTGAGTCAACGCAAATACACATTGGACATTCTTGAAGATGTTGGCATGATGGGCTGTAGACCGAGTCCTTTCCCCATGGAACAGAATTTAAAGCTTGACAAGTGTGACAAAGCAGCTTGTGTCGATAGTAATCACTACCGTCGATTGATCGGCAGGCTTCTTTATTTACAAGCTACACGACCTGACATAGCTTATGTGGTCAGCATTTGAGTCAATTCGTCGGTGATCCTAGACAACCTCATATGGAAGCTGCCAATCGTGTCTTGCGTTATTTGAAAGGGACTCCGGGACAAGGCATACTCATTCCTAGAGAAGGCGGAACTAATCTTTTGGCTTATTGTGATTCTGATTGGTTAGGGTGTCCAATGACTCGACGCTCCAGAACTGGTTATTTACTTCTACTTGGAGGAGCTCCCATTTCCTGGAAGACAAAAAAGCAGTCCGTTGTTTCCAAATCCTCGGCAGAAGCCGAATATCGGGCTATGTCTAATGCGGTTAGTGAAATCTTGTGGATGAGGTGGCTTTTGAGTGAACTTGACATGGCCCCTGTCGGACCAACTGAATTGTTTTGTGACAATCAAGCTGCTCGTCACATAGCAAACAACCCAGTCTTTCATGAGCGCACCAAACACGTTGAAATGGATTGCTACTTCGTGAGGGAAAGAGTTGACTCCATGGAAATTTGTCCCATGCCCATAGCTACCAAAGATCAAATCGCTGACGTTCTTACGAAGGCTTTAGGAGCCAATTCTCTTCGTTTTCTACTGTGCAAGTTGGGTGTTCGGAATCTTCACGCTCCAACTTGAGGGGGAGTATAGAATATTACTATAGAATATTCCCCTGATTTTGCTCCACGATTATTGCTCCTACTTTATTTCTTTTCCTGATTTTGCTCCACGATTATTGCTCCTATTTTATTTCTTTTATTTAGCCTCTCTTTGTTATATATAGAGGCTGAACTTTGTATTGCAATTATCTTGATATGATCAATGAAAAGAACAAAACCCATAACGATTTTGTTAAGTATTATATAATGAATGAAAGCAACTTTCATTACGTACATTTAACTTAAGAACTTTGTTATGCAATTATAATATTAAAGACCTCTTGTATACAATTAGATTAGATAATGGTTGGTTGATCTCGTTTAAGTGGTGAGATTGAATTAAGGATTACTATACCATAAGTAATTAAATAAATTATCGTTTAGTTTCCGAATTCTATTTTAATTTATGATTAATCTTCCTCTCTTAACTTTCTTTCATTCCTAATCTAAATTTTGACCGTCATTTAGATCATTCTACATATTATCGAAGGCTAGAAATCAATACATTTTATTTTTTATTTATTTAATTAATCTTATTTGAATTCACAAACACACATACATAATTTCGTGTGTTTGTGTCCATTGTTGTTAAAATAATCATCTTTATACAAAACGTAGAAAGACTTTAGAACGCAACATGCATGTTTCCCAAGTGAGATAAAAAAAAATGTATAACAATAATTCTTAAAGTTTCAAGACATCTTTGTAGTGATTATTAGACTAGTTAAAACCGAGTTTGCTAGCTAAAAGTAATGGAATGTTATTGTTCCTAAAAATTGTGATCGTTTTTTGAAACATTACTCTAAAACTGGTTGCTTCTTCTTTCTTCTAATCTCACGGTATGAGCCTAAAGCTCTGATACTAAATATAAGATATTAAAATCCTTCTTGGATGGGACAACATGAATAAACACACCAAAAACCCAAGTTTTAGCAACTTTTGTTTCTAATTTCTTGATATGAGAGGAACAATTTACAGCGAAAAAAAAAACCCCTTTTAAACATAAATACCTACTGATCCATACACGTAAATAATTAATCCTGAAAACTAGTAACTACAACCCATGATCTAACCCACTACTAATAACAATAAAACATAAAATAAACATGTCAACTTAATAAACTAACTTCTGACCCGTTTGACCCATATGACCCGTGACGGCCATAACAACATGTCTCTCGTATCCAGATGCAGCTTACCCATGCAATGCCCGACACCCGGATTTGGTTGTAGCAACAATTTGAAATACCAAATTAACATTAAGTACATCGACATTACACGATCTTAAAAAGCTGGAAAAGTAAAGAAGAAATCAAAACTGGAATTTGTGATGCTTTTTATAGATAGAGTTTGAGAAACCACATCCGTAGATGTCAAAGTTTTGCTGATCATTTCTTTTTAATAGACGTAAAATGCTCTAAGGTTGTAGATTCAGACTTACAACTTCTATGTTATATAATGACGAATGTCAACTTCATGTATAGATAAATACATTTAAACTAGGATTTAATCAAGTAATAAAATTATAATGAATGTTGTACTTATTATATTTATATGCTTTTAACAAACCTCATTAAAAAAAATTAATTCACATGTTTGAAGCAACATGCATGTACGAGTCTACGAAAAAGAAATAAATTATACTAAGTTTTTTGGTCAAACTGAGTTGCCGATCTATTATAAGTAATGCAAGAGCTCAAGTTTCATGGAAGCAAGCGTGAACATGGAGAAACCTATGTTCAGTTTTTTTATGTTGAAGAAGAACCAAAAATCAAGAATATCATTGATCACTTTCATGATGATCAAACCTTAGGATCAAGAACCTCACCACAGGTACAATTTTCAGACTAGTTTGCTCTCAGTTTTCCTGTTTTGATCATTCAGATATACATGTTTCATAGCTGCGATCCGTTTGCTCATGAATTTGGAATGTTATCGCGGTTCTGTTGACCTTATCTTGCATGTTTGTTAAGCAGGAAATGAAGAGTATTGACAAGAAAGATGTTGATTCTTCTTTGTCTATAGGAAAAGATCTAACAAAAGATTACAAGCAGGTACATATGTATAAATTTATTTACATATATGTTCAATACATGTGAGCATCTATAGAAAATTAACAAGTAGAACATACGCTTTCATTTATATACTTTGAAACATATGCAGTCTCACAGTCTGCATGAGTATGATTAGGCTCGAAGAGCTAGCTTTTATGCGCCTTTGGTCTTTCAGGCTTCCGGTACTTAAAAACTATTTGTGTGTTCATAATCATGTTCTTCAGGATGTTTTGGTTTCATCAGCTAAAGCTGAGATGGGTCAAGTTAGAGAAGAGAACCAAAAGTTGAAACATAGATTATCTACAGTTTTGAAGGATTATGAATCATTGCAAGTGCACTTTAGCGACTTTTTCCAACAACAAGAAGGTACTAAAAGTGCAGAAAAACTGGCTCGTGATCAGGAAGGTGATGGAAGTGAACTCATTTCTCTAAGCCTTGGAACAGTTTCAAGTTGTAAAGATAAGAGTGATGGTGCAAAGAAGGTGAATTGCTTTAGCAAAAGCAAACAAGATGGTGATGATAATGAAGATGATGATCAAGAACTCAAACTAGGGTTGGGCTGCGAATTTAACCCGACTCCAATTAAAGTTGACTTTAATAAGATTCAGAAATATGAAAGAACACAGACCTTGGAACTACCGGTTCATGGTTTGAAAACTGAGAGAAGTGATGATAATGCGCTTTTTGATCAGATTCCTTTGAAGAAAGCTAGGGTTTCTGTAAAAGTTGTATGTGACGCCCATACGGTAATATTTTTTCAAGAAATTCAGATCTATGTGAAATGTGTTGTTAGATTGTAGGATACTTTAATCAAGGATGCAGTTCTCGAATAAATTAATGTTTATGGAAATGATTCTTGTTATTATAAGAGTGTAGAATGATGCTGACTTTTTATGAATTATAACAATACAGATGAATGATGGATGCCAATGGCGGAAATATGGACAGAAAATAGCGAAAGGAAATCCATGTCCTCGAGCATATTACCGATGCACGCTGTCACCATCTTGCCCGGTCAGAAAACATGTAAGTTTTTCTTCCTGCTGGCTGCTTTTCTTGAAAAAACATGTTCAAATAACTCATATGATACTGACTTGATTTGGTCTTACAGAATGCAAATTTGACCCGTTACTTATAAATGGGTCGGTTTAGTTATATATAATCTTTAACACGTCAAACAAGTTGAATGAAAGTTTACTTCTAATATAACACCATATAGATCATACATATTCAAATTAAAGATGAGAATTATTAAGTAATGTACTTTACTATAATAAGGCATGATTTTTTTTTCTTGACATTTGACCTGCTACCAGGGAGTATGACCATCTAGCCACCTCTACTCTTACATCACAAGTTATTGAATTTCAACCTTTTCAATTCACCACAAGAAACTAAAGCCATCTTGTGTGTTGACCAAAAGCTATAGATTAAAGTATCAAATAATAGTCCCTGTAACTTTAAATCTATATGATATATTCTAACAATTTGAGGTGATTATTTAGGTGCAAAGATGCGCCGAAGACAGGTCTGTCCTGATTACTACCTATGAAGGAACTCATAACCACCCACTTTCAGTATCAGCAACCGCAATGGCTTCCACCACTTCAGCCGCCGCCTCAATGTTAAAATCCACCTCATCAACCTCACAACCAGGTGTCATCACCACTGCTACCGCCATTACCGCCACTACCTCCACAACCACCTTCTCAAGCCATGGTACGGGTTACAGTTCAAGAGCACTTCAATACCCATTTTACCTACCCAAAACCACAATATCTACCTATCAATCACACCCAACCATCACCCTTGATCTCACATCAAATCCTCATTTTAACAGATCAAACTCATCAAACTTTATGATGAATCCAAGATTTTCTTCTTCCACATGCCTTAACTTTTCTTCACCATCATCATCATCATCTTTTTGTTCATCCCTTGAATCCAACTACAAGAACACTATTCCCTTTTCATACCATGATAATTTCAAGAATAATTCTAGTTCTATTTCCCAACAGCATTCAACAGACACAATTGCAGCTGCAACAAAAGCTCTAACCTCAAGTCCATCTTTCCGGTCAGCATTGGCAGCTTCAATTACTTCATTTGTCAGAAATGTCGGAAGCGAGACCAAGATATGAAAAAAACTTGGCATTTTCATTGTGATTTTGAAGTGAACACATGCAGTTTTGTTTCCACTGCTTTTACTTTCTCTTGTTTTTCATGTATATCTATAGTAAATATATCCCATAATAATCCTATCATGATATACATGGGCTAAATCAATGTGAAATATTACAGGATTTTCAAAGTTCACAGATCCTAACCTTATTCAGATGATAGGACTAAACTTATTCACAAGACAATGAATGAACTCTTCAGGAAGATAAATGAGATTAAAACTGACCTTCAAATCAAAAAATAACGTCTTCATCTTTCATCTGAGTGCCAGCTAAGAAAGGTGCCCCTTTCTTTGAAGAAACCTCATAGGCAACATTAGAGTTTTTAGCAGCTTCTTGTTGCTTTTCAATCTCTCTCTTTTTGTAACCTTGTATCTTCTTTAATCGAAAAAAATCCTCCCTTTCAAGCTCATCCAACTCGCCTTTAATATAAATCACAGTGTTCTCCAATCTTGGCTTCACAACATTCTCCAACGCATTGACCCTACGATTTGTGGTCTTGATAGCAACATCAAGGGTCAGAAATGAAGTTTGGAGAGATGCAAGATCCACAAGAACCTCAACGGCTTTCAAATAAGCAAGACGACAACCCTGTACCTGTTGCCCTCCTCTCGCCAGTCCAGTGAGATCATTCTTTGTCATCTCACCTTCTGAAAAATACTCGAATTTTGGCAGTTTAACGCCTGCAACATTCTCTTGACGGGACCGGACTCTAACAGATGCACTTTGGACATTTTCTAGAACAATATGCTTTATGTTTTCACCTGCAACATACTTGGCTTCTGTTAGTGCAAATGAAGAAGATTTCATAACTGTTCCCATTGATTCTTTAGTGGAGACAATTTTCTTGAGGATTTGACGGAATTGCACAGTCAGTGCATCGCTTTTCTTTTTTAAAAGAGCATGACCTCTTGTGGCACCAGTAAGGCGACTTTTCACGACTGCAAGCATTGTAACTGTTGGAACAACGTTCAAACGCTGGCTTTGGCCTGCCATCTTTCCCAAATAACTAAACCTGACATTAATAATAGCAACTTTGAGGATAACACATGATATTGTGAGAGTTCAAAACCAATCGTAAGCAGCATTTTTAAGCATGTCATAGGTACTCAAGTTGTGCTAGATACTTGAGAATTTTCACTAGATATGACGAAAAATGCGTACTTTATGTCTAGCTTTCTTCCTCCTTATGAATTAAGAATTCAGGATAACAATAAAAAAAATATCATAAATTTCCTACAAATAAGCATAAAATACATTACAAACAACTGCAACAATGCACATAAGCTGCATTGTTCTATATAATGAAAATGTAATTGTGTTGTGTTTTTCTCTTCGAATTCACCTTCACAACTATCAATTATATATCACGTATAAAACAAATTACTAGTAGTACTGTGATCTTTATGTGGCTACACTGTTAATTGCAATTATCCACACTAAAATGACTTTCAAGACACAATGAAAACAATGGTATGTACAATTATCTAACAATATAACACGCATTATACAAGCGAAATCAAAATGCTGCGATTTGATCTCAGAATTCAATACTGGATGTTTGAGAGTGCAACGTATAAAGGGAAATAATAAACTTAAATCACTGCAACTAAACTACTCATTCAATAAAGATCTCAATCCATTAGATCATTAGCAATTTCATTAATAATCATATTCAGATAACAATGTTGGAATATATCGAGTTATAGATTCGAGTATATACGAACATCAGGACCCAAAGAAAACCTCAAGAAACAGAGCACGAACCTAAAGATACGATAATCCGCAAATGTACGATGTGTTCTTGAATGATTCTCTTCCAAAATTTGAAACCCTTTTTGGATCATACGATCATCGTAGTGGGTGACACAATCAAACGTTGTATGTTCTGAGATTGTAGAAATAGAAAGAATAGTTTTTGAAACTATATGTTTCACCGTATTTGTTATTCAAGATGCACTTTTATCAATCTAAAGGACTGCAATGTGAAAGAAAGATAACCTTAAGGGGAAAAAGTTAAACATTTTATTCTTTTTACCAATTCTTCGCCACATTTTCATCAGCGATTCCCGCCACTTCATACACCAATTACACGTGGCAGATGAAGAAAACCACCAACGAACCTACATGATTTCTTCATCCTTTGTTTCAGATCATCATCATCTTCTTCTTCGTTGTGTGTTTCAGATCCTACTAATTAGCCCGCAGAGAAGACGAGGTAACAATATTTTCATTTACGAATTATTAATATTACGAATCGTTCACGAAATCGGTTAATCGGTACGAATTCGGTTCAAATTTAGTAATCAATTGCATGTTTCATGAGAAGATCTGGTGTTAATACGATCCTTACCTTCAAAAATATGGAAATTAACAACGATTAATGATGATTTTGCCGAGTATTTTGTGGTGATTAGATGAATAGGGGCTATGGCAGTTAATTATGAAATTGATTTTTGGTTTGTGTGATTGTGTTAGATATTAGATTGAACGTATAGTGAGAGGCAATCATGACAGATGCAAAAACAGAAGCAAAAGCAAAAGTGCGACAAAGATTAGATGTTTCAGAGTATGATGCCTACTTTGAGTTTGTTCAAAGCAGGAAGAAATTGTCTCCTTCATTGCAGGAGAAATTGACTGCTGCTTTCTCAAAGATCCCAGTTTCTTCTTTTCCTCAAGTGCCCAGAGGCAAAGGTGAATTAGTGCTAACATTATGTTTACATATCAATAGCAGTTGAATTCTTTGTTTTTACATTACTTGTTATATAGTTTTGAGCCTGTATTATGGAGCTCGTATTACAAACATTCCAAAATACAAATTCATAGCTGTTGATATTACAATTATTGTTGGTGAAACTGCCCAACTGATTGTTGTTTTAATGAGAGCTAACAACTTTAGAAACCTAATTGGCAAGGGAGGAAGCATTTCAAACTTGAGTGCACAGTCCTTTTCATTATAATGTGTACCTCTTTCATGTGCCATACATCAGTGTTTACATTGAAACCAAGTCTAAATCTTTGATTGAAGGACTAATAGCAAGAATTCAAATATTTACTATCAGAATGACTTTCATTTACTGTTGAACAATATTCTAGCCATGGGTTACATAGGTTGTAGTAAGTGAACTACGTTATTTTTCTCTTTGTAGTGATTGAGATTCAAGCAGACACCATAATTTCCGATGCTGTTAAGATTCTCTCAGAATCCAATATATTATCAGCACCAGTTAAAAGTCCGGATGCCACAGACAACACAGACTGGAAAGAAAGATACCTAGGAATCCTAGATTACTCCACCATAGTTTTGTGGGTGTTGGAAACTGCAGATTTGGCTGCTGCTGCCTTAACTACCACATCAGCAACAGCTGCAGGCATAGGTGCTGGAGCTGCAAGCACTCTTGGAGCTATTGCATTAGGTGCTACAGGTCCAATTGCTGCAGGCGCACTAGCCGTTGCTGCAACCGGTGCAGCCATTGCTGGAGGTGTAGCTGCTGAAAAAGGAATGGGAAAAGACGCTCCTACTGCAGCCGATGTATTGGGGGAGGATTTTTACAAAATTATCCTTCATGAAGAGCCTTTCAAGTCTACCCAGGTGAGTTTACCTTATAAAAATTCTTTTTTTGTTCACTGCAATATAAAAGTGGTTGTCCATGTTTATTTCAGGTGAAATCCATCGTGAAAAGTTACCGTTGGGCCCCTTATATTCCAGTCTCAACAGAAAGTTCTATGCTGAGTGTGCTATTGCTACTTTCAAAATATCGGTTGAGAAATGTGCCTGTTATAGAACCTGGTAATCCCATGATTAAAAACTTTATAACTCAGTCTGCAGTTGTTCAGGGTCTTGAACAATGCAAAGGAAGAGACTGGTTTGATTCCATCTCTGTGCATCCTATAACTGAGTTGGGCCTTCCATTCATTTCCAACGATAAGGTCAGAGTTCTCATTTTAGCTTTTAACCTTAGTTTTATTGTTAACCAAGCGTTTATTTCATCTCCTTGAATTTTCTCATGGCCAGGTTATTAGCAGTCAAAGCAATGAACTAATTCTTGAAGCTTTCAAGAAAATGAAAGATAACCAAATTGGAGGTCTCCCAGTTGTCGAAGGCCCCACAAAGAAGATTGTTGGCAACTTGAGCATAAGAGATATCAGATTTTTGTTACTCAAGCAGAAGCTTTTCACCAACTTCAGGTATGGTGTATACCGACCCATTTCTTGTTGTCATCCATCTCGTCATAAGTTTTCTACAGCGGTGGCGATTGAGACACTTATAGGTAAATGAATCATTTTGAGTTGTATTTCGTCTCAAATGGGGAAATTGATGTTTCAGATAGCAAAAAGTGAAAATGTTGGAGAGATTTCATTCATATTGAATCAAATTGACTAATTACTGACCAAGAATAAAGGCCTAATATAGGAGGTGAAAACCCATTAATATGTGGAATTTGCAACAAACTCAAGCCGATGTTACAGTTTTCCATAGGTTTTATTTGAAATCATCTGCGAACTGCTGCGTGGTAGGAACATACTAGAGAAACTTTAGTTCTATTCAACACTTGCATAGGCAAATTATGGAGTTTTCATTTAATACATCAGTGCGGGTTAGGGTACTATACTAAAAGACTACCCGGTACCGTAACCCGCCCATTTTCCACCTTTACTTTCATAGAGGACCCCAGTAGTCGGCAATTCAAACTTATTCTACTAGGAAATGCTCAACTCCCACCTATTTGAGTAAGTCCAGCTGAGCTATTCAGTTTCTATACCATCTTTATGATCATTATTCTTGTGGTTACAGGAAGCTGACAGTAAAAGATTTCATGAACACCATCGCTACAACATCAGAGGACAACAAGAAAGTCATTTCACCAATAACATGCAAACTCGGAGCAACCCTTGGGGAGGTCATAAGCACTCTGTCTTCAAAAAGTGTTCATAGGATATATGTTGTGGGTGAGGCTAATGATGTCATCGGCATCATTACACTCAGAGATGTGATTTCTTGCTTCATAACTGAACCTCCAAATTACATAATGGAGGTCCATGGATGTACGGTCAAAGAACTTCTAAGCAAGGAGAAGAGTAGGAACTCAGGTTAGTTAGGTGGTATGTAATCGACACTCGCAACATGTTTATCATGACTGATTTACTTAATCAAAACCAGGTTTTTGCCTTCCATTTAAATCACATGTTTCATAGATATATCAACACAAATTATTTAAATAATGTATAAACATCTTTCTTTTATTAATATATTTCAACTAGCTAGTCTTATATAATGCAGAAGGTAAAGAGAGAGTTTCCAGGAGTCCAAGGATGAAATTTCCCCAACCCAACTTTATACCCATGGCCAACATATATGCATCCATAACTTGCAGATACTCCGCCATACATGGTGGCTCCAGTGTTATATGACCACAAAACACTCCCGGTTCTGGCATCCATCGCATACAGTGGACCATTAGCAGCCACTGATCCTGCAAACACCACACCCCTAGTCACCGTCGCTGGTCCTTTTGCCGCATTGTTGCTTGGGTCAGCTGTGGTCCACAGAATTTGACCAGTGTTTGCATCTAAGGCCACCCAACCACCTGCAGTTGTGGTTTGGTTAGAAGGTGCAAGTCTGAATGGCAAATGAGCACCATTGGCTATGTTGGTGTAGACCCTCCTTCCATCAGTGGCTGCACCCCATATCCCTCCTCCCTCGTTGCTCCCCGGTCCCGCAAGCTACATGAAAAAGAAAAAAACTTGAATTAAAAGCATCGTTTTAGCAACAAATTCGTGGTCGCAAAGGTTAACTTTAAGGCTATTATATTTACTTTGAACCAAACAATTTCACAATTGTCACGATCTAGTGCCCATGCAAAGCCACTCTTCTGTACAGCCACTACAATATCACGCAACCTTCTGTTTGATGTGATTGTGAGCAACATTGGTGCCTCTCCAAAGTCGGCATCAACATTAGGACCTGGTGGACAATCAGGATTATTCGGAACCAAACGCACGAAATAGAAAATATCATAACCACCAAGCTGCTGAGACCAAACAACTTGTCCTGAATTTATATCGAAAACGATTATGGAATTAAACCGAACATCGGATCCGGTACACCGATCGGGTTTAGTGGGCTTTGTAGTTTGGTTATTTTGCTTCTCTTGACATTCTGTAACCTCTGGTGGTGCAGTGTAGAGGTTCCCGGTGGCAGCATATACGAATCCCCTTGAAACATCGATGGCGGGGCTGCTGCCCCATATGGAGGCACCTGAATATCCGCCAAGCCGACCGCCATTGTCTGGGACGGTGTATGTCTGCCATTGAATAGCTCCTGATCTAGTGTCTAGTTTCACTAAACACTCCTATATAAAATCCCCTACAAAATATTGAAAAGAATATCACCCTGCAAATTTGAATAATTTAAAAAACGGCGCAAATAGCGAGTCACAACCGGAGTGGTTCTTGAAACAGATACATTCACGGACACTCCAGTTCCGGGCAATCCGGTCAGTTGACCTATATTCTGTTGCCAAATAAGAGCACCATGAAGGCACTCACTGCATACAAGAACCCGTTCCACAAAGGAAAGTAAACAACTCCACCAGCGACAGCAGGCGTCGCTGATATGTCTCTTCCCGTGAAGAACTTCCACCTTAGCTTGAGTTTGTGCACCGTCGATGGGTTGATCAGATATTCATCGGTAGCGAATCTCTGGTTACTTATATCCCATCCATGATTCACCCACTGTACAAAACAACACAAAGTTAATCTTATGAACATTATATATAAACACGACGGAAAAGATAACGTCTTAAAGTTTACATCTGTAGCCGCGTAATGCACTAGTATAAACAGCCAGATTGGGATAACGACGCTGATAAGATTTCCATATGTCGGCATGGTAGCTATGTTTTCATGAATTATTTAGTTGGTTGTAGTATATATTCGTTAGATCATTGATGTCGAAGAACTAAAGGTTACATAATTGAGTCATGAGATCGATGTTGATCATGACAAGTAACATACTATTTGTCTATTTGTGCATCGAGGTCAAGTTTATAACGTGTGCTTGATCTATTTGGTCTATGTATTTTGCTTTTGCTTGCAATTATCCGTGAAAAGAAACATTATACTTGCAAGAAAAAGAGACATCTTTGAGAACTTGAGTATGAATCTTTTATTGCTTTTTATAAAAAGCAAATATCGTCATTTTTAAATCTACATTAATGTTTACAACAACACTAACCGGCCACTTAAGCAGAATAACAGATACACATTTACTAACGTCTTAATACCAATAAGCTACAAATCATTTGGTTACCACCGTCTACTTTTTCTCTAACATGAAACCATCTGCAAGGATGGAAGAGCTAGCCTCCTCGGCGTGATTTTCTTCGAGTTTGATTGGTGGATTTGGTGTAATCATGAGTTCACGATTTTAGTTTCTAAGGTTTTGACATTGGTTTAGGCTTTTGCAATCATAGATTGACCAGGCTTTGACGTGGAGGATTTGATGATCGCTCAAGCTTTATAAGCGGTTTCTAGGATATATATGTTGTTGTTCCTCCGTTTCTTTTCTTTGTTTAGAGATCTGAGTTGTGTTTTTGTTGTTGATTTCTATTCTAGGTGTTATCGTGATACAGTAACAGTCATCTCATCGTGATACAGTGTTTCATCAATCTAACGGTCCTTTAGTTGTTGTGTTTGTGAGTTCTGTGACGCGTTGTTTTGGTTTGCAAATCATTTCCGCTGCAGTGACGATGAGTTTCTATATATTGACTACATGTTTGAGTTTCTTTGATGCGATCATGAGTAAGAAACTTCAGGAATAGTATTGTTTTTGTGTTTGACTCGATAACTAGACATAGACCAAATGATGAGGCTCGAGTATTTACGTATGATTTTTTTTGTTTATAATTAATATAATTCATGATTCCCGCTGCAACACGCAAGTGGGAATCCATCTAGTTAAAATGAATAGAGATTGAGAAGGATGTAGTTCATGATGCTTGATTATGTACTTCTTTTGACTTTTTAGTGCTTTGTTTTTCTTGGATTTATATGGATAAATTACAACTAAATAACGTAAGGTATACGTGTTATATATATATGTTCAAGTCCCCATGGCTAATATCGGCCCGTTGTAAGAAATAACCGATTACACCAAGTGATCAACTAACACAAATACTCCAACGCTTCATTTTCTGTATAATACACTAGTTGGATGCCATTATATATTCATATTCATGCAATACATTTACCTTTTAATATTAACTGATTCATAAAACTTAAACCTCATGCTAGATATTGTGGATGTTCGACTCATTTGAAAGGCATAATATTGTAAATAGTGAAGAATTGAGATTTTTAACGCCGGTAAATTAGGAAATCAAATGTGTTATAATTGGGTGAATAGTAAAGAACATGGATGCAATTTTTAAACATAGAACCAAATCAAAAACCTTAACTTATCATACTGTCATAGGACTAATCGTGTGTAACTCACTTGGATTATTATTAACAATAATATATAAAAAATAGATGTCTTTGGGTCGTGGCCCATTTTCATTTTGGACTTTTGGAGTGGAACTATTCCAAAGGGAGGTCTACATCGCAATTAAATTGAATTAGTTTTTATGATGTCATGACCGACGAAAATGAATTGGATAAAAGTCAGTTGATCTTCTATATGTGATAATTATGTAAAAGTCAACTATGTCTACGTATACGGTATATCGGTTATATGTGTTGAAAACCTTCTGGTCATATTATAAATAGAAATATCAAAATTATAATGTAATTTTTTTATTTTCTTTTACTTATTTTCTTTTACAACAAAGAATCATACATTCTTTCTTTCTTTCCTACTAATTTATCTCATGAAACAAACGATTACAAAACAAACGAGTCAATACATACTCATTTTCATATGTATGGCAATAATAATATTCTTTTAAAACTTGCACAAACATATATTTACTAAAAAAGATTGAAGTTAAAATCGTAATTTTCGTCACTGAGTTTCGTTTTGTTTTGTCGTTTGCATCCAAAATAGTTTGTTTTTTCTCTTTTGGATCCCTAACTTTTTAAAAGTTGATATTTTTATCAATTTCCATTAACTTAGTTATTTGTGCTCGTTAAGTTAGGGTCATTTAAGTCATTATAAAAATCATTTAATTTAAGTTTTTATTTTTGTAATGACTTAAATGTCACTAACTTAACAAACATAATTAACCAGTTAACAAAAATAGACGATAATGATAACTTTTAAAAAGTTAGGGACCCAAGATAGAAACGAAAACTTTTTTGGATGGAAACGAGAAAACATATAAATTTTCAGAGACGAAAATGACAATTAACTCAAAAGAATTATAATATCAAACAGATTTGACATATTAGTTTGTGTAACCCAACCAGACCTAATATAAACCAAAAAATTCAAATATCAAATTGAGGTATACTAGAGGGCCGGAAAACCCGACCCAAAGAAAACTTTCAAAAGGATATTAAAATCATAAAGGAACAAGATTATGCAAGTCGCATGGAATTTTAAAAGATGATAGGGAATAAGATTATGCAAGTCATACGTATTAAATATCATTATAAAACAATTAGAATTTGAGCATATACTTCGTAACTATAACAGCATAATACCCTAATACTTTACTATTAAAACCGAATCCAGCCTGCAATTTTATTAAATAACCCCGTATATTTAAATTTAATTATTTAAATATAGAAATAGAAATTGATTAGCGTCGTACATGAACATTGTACCCATCACGGAGCTTGCTGTACTTTTTGTCAACTACTATTTATACCTTTTAAATACGATACTAATATTTCATACAGTAACCAGCTACAAAATGGAAAGTAGTAATGGCATGAGTTTTGCCTTAGTTCATAATTTTAATATATCTATGAAAACATCAGTGTTTACTTATAATTAACTACGCTAGCATGTTTTTAGTGTTTTTGTGAGGATATCTATCTTAAAATTGGACTAAAATTGTGTTTATATAAGCAACAAACCAATACCTCGTCTCATGAATGAGTGGAGAAGTTTGAGAGGTTATTCGGTTGACATGATTTGATACTAAAGGAGTATGGCCCCTCTAAACCGTCGTCTCCTCTGTATCAAATCAGAGTTACGACACTCTTCATGTTCCCCTCAAATTTATACCACTCAACCAAGGAAATGGACTTTTTTACGCTTCCGTCCATTGTGAAATAAAAATAATAATTATAAAGCTATTTAGTAATAAATAAAAATATAATTAAATATAAGATTAATATTAATAAATAATAAATAAAAGATCCATTACTACAAAGTCTAAAAGTGAAAAATATTTATTTGGACAACTCATTTTTCATTATAATAGCCTCTCCGTTGTCAGTGTAGTGTAGGGGGAGGGGGACATAGTGTTTTGCGCCCTCCCCGTTGTCACAATGGAAGAACTTTAGTTGTGATAGTGTCTGCATCCAATATCCTTATTTGTTGAAGTCAAAATTTATATTAGTATCAAATGAGTCTGCGCTTGATACATTACTACTAATGAAGTTTATCACATTTTCTAATCTAATTACCAAAATTGTATTTTTTTTTGTTTATATATATATTTCTTTTTCCTACATGCCATGAGAAGGCATCAATTTGACCAATATAATCTATATGGTTGTTTCCTTTTTGGAAGGGGGGATGAGATATGCCTCGTATGGTAATAGGCCTATTGTATTACACACAAGTGATCCCTCATGAATCTATCCCATAAAGAACCCATAGGTAGTTGGTAGTCGTCTTTAAAACAACATAGTGATGGTTAAATGATGGATCACGAAATCAAAAGATGAAAGGTTAAATCCTGTTATTTAGAGGTTGTAATATATTAATCATAAATTTAGGATATGTTGTTTAAAAGAGGTAGTAGGTACTCACGTAAATTGTGTTTCTCTAAACCATTAAACACTACTAAAATGATAGCCCTAATTGTGTTCTCTATAAACATTAAATCTAATGTAATTTCATCTAATATAGTTTTTTTTTACAAAAGTTTGCTTTAGGCCAATGCAATATATCTTTTTGAGGTATAATGTAATTTTATTTAAGATTTAATATAAACAATAACACAATTAAATCCTGTTATTTAGAGCCCTATTTATATTCATTTTATTTTATAACGTATAATAGTAATAATAATAATGATAATAATAACAATAACAAATAATTCGTATGTGTAAGGGAAAATAATCAAAAGAAAAATCACCAAATTATAGAACTAAATTTTATCCAACCAAAAAGTTTATCCGTTCAAATGTCAAAACTTCATTTAATAAGAATAAGTGTATATATGACTTCCATTTGTCTTTATCACCAAACCTATTTCCTAAAGAAACAAGGTATATTTTGTTGGATGATGATACAAAATATATAATAATAATGATATGATATTAGACGTTCTTGTTACGCCTCATACATGTCTAAACACATACTAACAACACAAAATCAATTTTAAATAACGAATCACAAATTTATGTAAAAAGCTGTAAAAAACAATGAAAATTATCGTTTGATTATATATATAGGGGAGGGTTCCTAAAAAAACCTCTATTTATAAGAAAACCAAGAAAACCATTTTTAAACCATTGATCAAAATTGATCAATGGTTGATATTAATCAATGACAAATTTATAAATATTTAATGGATAGTTACTTTAATTAAACTAGTTGGGAACCATATCGCGCGTTGCACGATTTCATGTTTTTTTATATAAACTGCGAAGGCGTGGCTGTTAATTACATTCAAAAGTGTATATAGAGTGGTTATTGATTACATTCAAAATATGTCAAGGTTTAAAATCTGCTGTCTTCACGCCAACTTTCCACTGATAACAAAAGATTTTCTTGGGTAGAATTGATCAGCCAATATGACGCGCGTTGCGCGTTATAAAGAATGGAGGCTCAGAACCTTGTCATCATAGCCGCAAGCTAACACTTTTATCAAACGATGAGTCAAAGACAAGAGCCAACATAATAAGAACAACCATCATAAAAACTAAAGGCCGGTGTCAACTAAAGTGCAACGATCAATAGTAACCGTCCATAGTCCACCTCAAAGCTCAAACACGTTATTACATGTCATCATAGCAAGCAATGTCCAATGATAATTGTAGCACTCGATGCCTTATGTATAAGAGCACAAATGTTAGAAGCTCAGAAGTGGGTGTTCGTTACGGCTGCAAACATCAGGTTTACCTCGCCGTAACAACAAACATAACCTTATACTTCATCATCATCACCTGTAGAGCATCCAAGGTTAACCACTAAACATGCAATTGACAACGAACAACATGCATAGGGTCTCAGATGAGCCAACCTCATCATCATTAACAACAACATTTCAAACCAGAAAAGCCTCAAAAACCCTAACACTACAGCATACACAGGTGAGAAAAACAGTAAATCGAAATCGTGGATGTGAAATTCAAAAACACCAAACCAATACCTCTGTCGATCTGTAGCGTGGACACCACCAAAAGCGATCGGTGATGGCCACCGGCGACGTCCTACGATTACAAAATAGATAACCGTAGCCATAAATGGGAGGCCACCACCGTTCATGATGACCAACCCAAACAATACAACAGAGGGCCGCCCATAACCGAAATAACCATAACTCTTCGTCGATTGCGAAGCTGCCGCCACCGTTTCAAAACAAAGCAGATCTTAACCGACGAAGGGCATCAGTGCGACAATCGAGCATATCAGCGGCAACTCCATAGCAACCACGGCCATAGGCGCAATCATCACTGAACCAACCCCAAAGCCCCCGCCGGTTGCGAAACCACCGCCACCATCACAAAACCAACCAGATCTCAACCGAGAAAGGGCGGCGGTCATGCAGGCAACCACATCGGCGCCACCGCCATGGCAAACACGACCATAAGCCTAGGCTAGAAAA
This sequence comes from Flaveria linearis, assembly GCA_024085815.1. Taxonomy (NCBI): domain Eukaryota; kingdom Viridiplantae; phylum Streptophyta; class Magnoliopsida; order Asterales; family Asteraceae; genus Flaveria; species Flaveria linearis. The sequence continues at coordinate 72,341,377 of CM044012.1, forward strand.
AAGCCTCGCCTAGTCGGTGCTCGACCTCCGGTCGGCCCACGGGCGCCCCCCGAAATCACCCGTCGTGCACCATCCAGTTATCACTGAGACGGAAAGCAGGCGGCGGCCACCGGAGGAAGGCATGCGCCGGTCGTCGGCTGGAGGTGGCGGCAGTCGGCGTAGTTCTGCCCCCTCTCGGTCGCAGTGGCCTATATATAGACAAACAGGGGAGACAGATAGGGGCACAAATGCAAAAAACCAAACTCTCTGTGGCCAAATCGAAAACATTCAAAATCCACTATTCATCAAAATCCACTATTCATCATAGTTGCTTTTTTCATAGTATAGAATGCTTAAAGGGTGTTTAGGTAGATTATAATTTTTATATTTCTGAAAATAACTAAAATCCCTTAAATCTCTCTCTCTCTCTCTCTCTCTCTCTATCTTTAAAATCAAACACAATATTAGTTTAATTTAAAATCAAATTAATTTATTCAAATATCATTCTAAAATATTTTAGAAGAACAAAAGTTTTTTTTCAGCAGATCTATATTATATACATACATGCTTACATATACGTAAACATGTTCACATATATATTCAAAATATATTTGTTCCATACAACATGTTTACCTATATGTAAACAAGCATAAAAGAAACAAAAAACATGACAATTGCTATTACATTAAAATGATGAAACTTATGTTTATGCATCACTCACTAAAGTGATATACAAATCAGAAAATTTAAATAAATTACTATTAGAATCGATAATCATCTAAAAACAGTATAAAAAACTATAACTATAACACACAACTAGTATATAACAATATTTTAAGCTTAAAAATTGCACATACGTAGACATGGTTCCATATATGTAATTTGATTACATATACGTAACAATCATCTTCATATTAATCAAAAATTGTCTTCATCTCCATTTTCTTAAATAACCAACGGCGAATTGATGCATCATATGTAACATGCTTACGTATATGTAAACATAACCAAATTAGCAAATAGCAAACAAAGAAAAACAATATGCACACTATTACGTTAAAATGGTGAAACTTACGTATGTAAGTAATCAGAAAACAAATAAAGAAGACATGTTGATTAAACTTACGTATATGTAAACACCCTTGCGTGATCAGATCCTCATACATAGACGTGGTTACGTATATGTAACTTGATTTGTAATTATTAGGGTTATTGTAACTTGATAAGTTACATATACGTAACAATAAAAAGTACCCTAGAATCTATAAAAAATTACAGTTACGATATGCAGCCATATGTTAACCTAGTTACGTATATGTAACTCGTGAAGATGAGGACGAACAAAAAACTAAAATGTAATATAACAAAAAACACATATCTTTATCTTCTTCTTTTTGTTCATCGAGTTTGTAATCATTTTCATCATGATACATATCTTCATCTCATATTCGCGTTCATCATCGTCTTCATATTGTTCATCGAGTTTATAATTATCTTCATCATGAATCATATCTTCATCTCATATTCGTAATCATCTTCATCTTAAATCATTATCTTCATATCGGTTCATCATCTTCATCTTCATCTTGGTGTATCATCTTCATCTTCATCTTCATTCATCATCTTCAAAAATAGGAAAAACCTAAGGATTGTTTTTTCTGATGGAGATTGCCTGAATCACGGTGCAATTAAAATAATAAGATGACACAATAGTTAAAACAAAATGATGAGTAAATTAAGGAATTAAACTGATTACCAAAAATAAGGAGGTGGAGATTTTACATTGATACCCTTTAAATTAAAATATAAATAACTTATTTATTAATTATATGATTGGTTGAATGTAGTTTTCTTGGTTTTTTTAAAAGTTAGTGGTTTTCTTAGGATCCTTCCCCTATATATATATATATTATATATATATATATATATATATATATATATATATATATATATATATATATAGAATGACATTCAATTGAGAACCATAAATCTGTAAATAACCAGAAATAACCACTTTAACTCTTATACTATTTATTAAATAAATATATCAAAATGTTTGTAATTTTACTACTTTTAAGATAAATTTTAAAAATCACGATATTTATAGTCTTTTGACAATGTGCATCAATGCACACACATTGTATCGCATATATGAACATTTTAAAGTTTTTCTAAAAAATTAAGGAGAGAGGTGTTAAAATGAAAGAAAAGATTAAAAAATAAAATCAAACCATCATCTTTTAGTATTACCAATTTTATCGAGGTGATATGTCCATTGCTTATGTGGTTTTTAGTAGTTCTTTACATATTTATTGTTCTCAATAGAATACTTCCCTATATATATATATATATATATATGTATATATATATATATATAGGATTAGGTTCATATAAAAACTCTAATAAATTGTGAGAACCCTTTAACCATGATGGACCAATCACATTACGACACATCAGCAAGATCAAAGAGCATCTTATGGGGTTATTTTAGTCATTTCACCACCCCTTCATTTAATGCATAGATTTCTTTTTTCGATTGTGTATGTACTATGTACCTTACATTATCTATTTTCAAGACAAGCTTTTTGTACCTCATCATGTACTTTCTCACCAACTCACTTTTCACTTCATATTTTAATTTATATTTGCTATCTTCACAATTTTATATCTTTAAACACTTCTTCATCTTCATCAGAAAGTGGTTTCCCGACTTCTTTTAAATTGTGTATTTTCAAAAGAATTCACCTCATTCATGGGTGGCGGTGATGTGCACTGTGCTACCCCTTTACAAGTTGTGGATGTTGTAGATGAAGGTTTGTGTGTGGATGTTGTAGAGAAGTCTCCCGTGAGGATGATGTTGTTGATGGAAACTCTTCTTTTTGATATATTAGTTATGATCATCATGGTTAGTTTTCTCATAATTGTAGTATATTATTTTTCTTCTCTAATTTCCCTACAATTTAAACGTTATAATGGTTTTTTTATTTAACTGTTTTCTTTTTGTTATTGTAGTTAGTCAACTGTTTTTTAATACTATAATCTTTATTAAGCTTAACACAACCTGTAACAACAGGTTAGACAGTCCAAATTCACCTTTTTTTAAAAACGTAAACAAACAAACCCAGTATATCCCGCTCAAGAGCAGGGTCTGGGAGGGGTAGGTGTAGGTAAGTCTTTCCTCTAACCAACTTATATTCTGGTTTAAACTATGTTTCTCACCCAAGAAGACACACTTTTACATTAACATTTCATATTTAACCAAGTTTTATTGTTTTCTTAGTTTCTGTTCTTTACATTTTTTTGTAATTTTCATGTAATTTTTCCTTTTTTAAAATGTCTTACTAACCTTTTCACACACTTAGATAATATGTAACAAGATGGTTACACTATGTTACAATGTACTAAGATATTACAAAATGGTTACACTATGTTACACTGTAGTAAGATATTTCAAAGACCTTTTAAAAGTTGTATATTTTTTTCTTACATAAGGTTGTGACAAGAAGGAAAGTTTTTAGTAAGATGTGAATCAGCATTCTTTATTATGTGTCACAAGAAGTCACTGTAGTAAGATATTCACAGACCTTTTAAAAGTTAGATAACCATTTTTTATTTCTTACTTTCTGTTCTTTTACATTTTTTGTAATTTTCATGTACTTTTTCCTTTTTTTAATTTGTTACTAACCCTTTCACACACTTAGATAACATATAGCAAGATGGTTACACTCTGTTACATTGTACTAAGATATTACACGATGGTTACAATATGTTACACTGTAGTAACATATTCATAGACCCTTTAAAAGTTGTATATTTTAAGATGTAAGTCAACAAACTTTACTTTTTGTCACAGGAAGTCATTATAGTAAGATATTCCAGACTCCAAATGGCAGTAAGTATTGAGTTCCTGAGGTTTCCGTTGACCAAAAGCCTTTTGTTGGTGCTGTTTTTACTTCATAGCAGCAGGTGTTGAACATGTACCAGCGCCATGCTGAATCATCTGGGTTTGTTGTACGTGTGGGAGGGTTTAAGAGATGGAATGGTATCATTACTTATTGTACATTGTTATGTAACAAATGGGAGGGTCTTAATATTAGCATATCATGTACTTCAAATAGCCATTACCACATCAATCGTTCTATTATAATATGGTTTAGTAATTAAGTTTAATACATTGTAGTAATTATAAGGACGCCATTGTAAGCTAATATAATCTGATGTAAAACATAGAAATTAAGTGTAATCTGATGTGAATTTTTGTAATGTTAACAATTTTATGTAAGTAATTGTAATTTAAATGTTATTTTACCTATTTACATGCATGCCCCGATGTAGCTTACAGTATGAAAAATGTATTGTAATTGTATTTTAAATTCCTACACAAATATGTCATCGTGTAAGTTTATGTAGTTAGCTGTAGTTTGTTATTTGTTTTTTTTCTTTGTTTTTGTTAATGTTTATAATTTTATTATTGATGATTAATTTTACTTACTGTTATGAATATGTTATTATAATCAATGTCTGATTCTTCTATTATGTGTATGGCCTTGTTTATACTACCATCAATCGTTCCATTATAATCTGGTTTAGTAATTAAGTTTAATACACTATAGTAATTGTAATTAGGCCATGTGTAAGCTGATGTATTGTGATGTAATCTGATATAAAACATAGAAATTAAGTGTAATATGAAGCTAATTTTGTAATGTTATTGCTTTTTATGTAAGTAAATGTAATTTAAATATTATTTTATCTATTTGCATGTATGCCCTGATGTAGTTTACCTTATGAAAAAAGTATTTTTTTAGTCTTTTAACTTCCTACACGAATATGTCATCATTTAAGTTTATGTAGTTAGTTGTAGTTGTATTTGTTTTTTTTCTTTGTTTTTTTTAATGTTTATAATTTTATTATTGTTTTTTTCTTTATTTTTGTTAATGTTTATAACTTCCTACACGAATATTGTGCAACATATGTAACAAGTATACGCACCATGATTCTAGGAACTGCACAAAGAAGGCTAAGGCCTGTCCTGCCGACCTTCCCTAATAGTTTGGTCAGTTTAGTTTTTTTTGGTACCACTTTTGGGTGGGTAACGTGTCTGCACTAATGGTTTGTTTGTTTTGGTTACCACTTTTTTAGTAGGTAACGTATTGTCAGACGACTTTTTATTTTTAAGCATACTACATTAAGTTACACAACTATGTGTAAGTATTAAAACCTTACATACACTTACACCAGCCTGAATCTCACAATATTTAACTAATTTACATCTATCCACACATTTTTTAACAATAGTTTAGTTATTTTTTTTGTTAGATTAAACGTGCATTCAAATAATGTCAATCATCTAATCCATCTTTTTTCCCATCAACTTACATTAAAATAAGGAATAATTTTTTGTTAGATTAAGTGTGCATTCGAATAATGTCAATTATCTAATCCATCAACTTACATCAGCTTACATTAAAATAATCATATTTTATATTATCTATGCATAATCGTATGTATAAAAACATAAATCATCCTTAGGTAATTTGAATATCATTAATATTAAAATATAAATCATTCTTTTTGTAATGTGTAAATTTTATTATCATAGATGAAGTTTTCAATATGAATTACAAAATAGTAACGAAAATTTTTATATTTAGTTACGCCAGTATTTTTATGTGTTAAAACCTTATATCCATCTACAACATTTTGAACCCCACAGTATTTAACAAATTTGCATATATCCATACTTTTTTTTGGATCGGTCAACCTTTTATTTGAATTACACTAATGTAACTCACATGTTTACATTTTTAGTTACACTAGTATGCACAAAAAAAAAACTGCTTCAACTTATGCTTCAACTTACAGTGATCTGAAATTTACAATGTTTAGATGTTTTCTCTAATTTTTTATATTTTATCTAACTATTTGTAAACACCCGCGTCTAAATATTACTTAAAAGCCTTTTAAAAGCAAACAAGGGATGTTTGTACTTTCTCAGTTTTGCTCATACAAATTTAACATTGATTGAAAAAAAACATTATTTTTTTAAATCAAAACTTCACAGTCGGACATAATTCGATTTACTGTACTAAATTAAATCTATGTCTTCTTCTATCAAACAAAATTAACTTTATTGCAATAAGTATCCGTTTTTCAAAGAAGACTGGTGCCTAAATCATTCGTCTAACGTCTTATTCTACATAATAAACCCAAATAAAAACTCCTTATTCACATATTTTTAGATAACAAATTGGGTTCTAGGGCACAACTACGACGACTATTTTACCAAGTCCTACTAATCTGCTAACAGACGATGAAATTAATGGAGATTATAGAAAGCAAATACAAATTATCTAACATTTTCAATAACTGCAAGACATTCTAATGTCGCTAGTTTTTATTACTTATTTTTAAGGTTTTCTCTTCGTACTTACCGATTTTGACATTCTTTCATCGTCTTCAACATTACACGCCTTTCGGGCAAACTTACACTTATGCTTCTAGCCTTCTTCAACTCTTCGCTTCTTTAAAGAACAGGAGTTTGAAAATAACAAAACCCAAAACAATTTTTGTTGAGAAAAAAAGGAACTTTAATTTCAAATGTTTTTAAAAAAGAAAGATGAAGATTATTTTTAGAAAAGATATGTGGAGTTTGATTGATGTGATTGTTGCTTTTTGGAAGAAGCATAAGGTACGTGCTTTTTTTCTTTCAATACGAATTTACTATAATACCCTTAAAGAATCATTGTTGTTGGTCTTAGAATAATATTATATTATAAAATATTCTTGGCTTTTAGATCATAAAGTAATCCACAAATCAATGGTCCAGATTTAGTTAAAGGGTTTTTATAAATAATAAGGGTTCTCAATAGAACTTCACCCTATATATATATATATGTATATATATATATATATATATAGAGAGAGAGAGAGAGAGAGAGAGGGAGGGAGGTTCCACTAAAAATATATTTTACCTAAGAAGGCTAAGAAATGATCTTAGCTTTTCATTTTTTAATCAATTGCTAAGATTATAATGTTGTAAATAAAAAGGTGGAAGGACATTTTGGGTATGTAACCATTTTTGTTGACTTTTTTGAGTTTCCCCTAAATTTTTTAAACGTTTATAGCTTTTTCATGCTAGATTATTTTTTAAAACAAATTTCATCATAAAATCAAACATTTTTTTCTTTTTAAATTGAGTATAGTATTGCTATATTTTTTTACAAAAAAAAACAAATTATGTGAATTTATGCTGCATTCTAACGTTTTTGTGCTGCATTCTAACGTTTTTGTGTTGTTTTTTATAAAACAGCACAAAATTGTGTTGCATTTAATAAAACAAAATAAAATTATGCTGCATTTCATAAAAAAACACAAAATTGTGCTGCAGTTCATAAAACAGCACAAAAATATGCTGCATTTCATAAAACAACACAAAATTATACTGCATTTCATAAAACAGCATAAAATTATGCTGCATTTCATAAAACAGCACAAAAATGTGTTGCATTTCATAAAACAACATAAAATTGTGATGCATTTCATAAAACAGTACAAAATTATGCTGTATTTCATAAAACAACATAAAATTGTGCTGTATTTCATAAAACAACACAAAATTGTGTTGTATTCATAAAAACAGCTCAGTGTGTGTTGTTTTGCGTCGAACAACACAGTTTTATGTTGTATTTCATCAAAACAACACAATTTTGTGTTGTATTTCATAAAAACATCATAGTTTTGTGCTGTTTTACGTCAAACAACACAGTTTTGTGCTGTTTTGTCAAATAGCACAGTTTTGTGCGGTTTTATATAACACGTTCTATGTTGTTTTACGTCAAAACAACAAAGTCTCATGTGTTGTTTTTGTGGTGTATTATGTCAAAATATCAAACAAAATAGAAATAACATTTTTTTTTGCTATTTTAATTTTCACTATTTGCGTTAATATAACACGTTTCGTGTTGTTTAGCGTTAGAACAACAATCTATATATTGTTTTGTGTTTGAACAGTCACTATGTCAACTAAGTGTGATAAAACGAATGACATTTGAGTATCATTGATCATTGATATCATCCCCCGTCATTATTCATTATCTCCAATTACCACTATCAATGACTACCTAACCATTGTCTTAAAACACTACCGATTAATACGCACCGCTCAAGTTAACATCTCTAATCACTGATTATTTGTTGCATGTAATTATGAAGTTTAAGACAACGAGAGACATTCAGGCTTTAGTTGTATTTTGAGGTTAATTTTAATAGGATTTGTGGGTGAACAAAGTGTGTAAAAGAAATGTGCTACATTTTTAAAGGAGAAAATGAATTAGATTAAATGATTAATAGATCAAAATACCCTTTAACCTTATTTTCTAGTTTTGTCACATATCACCACCTTATTTCTTCTTAGTTATCTTAGACAAAATATATTTTTAGTGTAATCTCTCTCTATATATTAATCCGAAAATATATTGATAATCTACAATTCATAAAATTGTAAATGTGTTGTTAGGCGGTCGCCATATGGACATAGAACACAAGTAACAGGTGAACTAATCATGACAATGTGAGTTATGAACGACGTCGTTTTGCCAAAGAATGAAATTTTGTCGTTTGGACTTGACTTCATTGTCCTTCATCCCAATCTATTTATCCCCTTCATTTTTTTATTTTATATGATCAATATTTATCTTTTGATATGTGTAAAAAACAAATTGTTTTGAATCATGGTGTGTGCATAACAAATTTATTAAGCAGATGCACATAATAACGATGAGTTTTAAATAATAGAGCGTCAGGTTGTTATACAAATTTTTTTTAACATCATAACAATATAAAGCGCTTATTTTTTTTGAAAGGTATGATATGTGGATATAATTTCGTTTCATATATGTCTATAACAAAGAAACACGTATATATAGTTGCAAACAATATGTGTATGACTATCAATAATCTTTAAATCAACTGATTAAGATGATGTATCAATACATATAAATATGAGAGATATGGGTTCAAGTCTCATTGTAAGTAAAAATGTCTTGAGTTGAGCCTGATGATTTTTTCAGTTGTGAATTTTCTTCTGAGGGGGTTGGGGTGCGGTCACAACTGAAAAGCGGATAGTTATGAGCTTTCTCTATTAAGATAATACACATTCTTCGAAATAATATCGTATTTATCATTAAAAAAACTATCTGATGATTACACGCTCTCATTTATATAATTACGTAACTCCATAATAAATGCTAATTTTATGTTTTTTATCAAAAATAATTTATTTAAAAAGATTTGTTTTAAAAAAAAATATATATTAATACTGTACTTGAATTAAAAATAATAAAACCTTGAGTTGAAAGTAATGATACGACTAGCTTTGAAACAAAAAGAAATCAACAAAGGTTAGTTTCTTTTATACTTTTAAGTAGTTGTAAATTGGAATTATTTATACTTTAAAAAACATAATGAGAATGACTTAATCATCTAGTACAATCTTTTGATGCATGGTTTGTTACGGTAAAAAAGTAATTTTGTTAAACTTTAGGGCTAATATTTAACTTTTCATTTTATCATTTTCCAATATATAAATATTTTCATATTATAATTAAATTTAAATAAACTATTTTTATAACTTTAAAAATATAATCTATTATAAAATTTCAAATACTTATTTTTACCAACATATTGGTATAGATTTTACGCGAAACCGATTTGGGCTTAATATAATATTTTTAAATTTTTTTTCACGACGACTGTCTTGCTCCAATGCACGGGTTTTTTACGATTTCGTTTTTTTATATAGTTTCAAATGCATTCAACAACGTCTTTGTTTTGATTCTCTTACATCCACTGCGCGAATTTACAACAACGTTTTGACTTGGCTTTTTTACAGTTTTAGGCCCCCGCCACAACGCGAAGGCTTAATACTAGTTCATTGTTATTTTTGACTTTATCGCTATCTAAATTTTAATATTATTAAATAGTAAAACCTACACTCTACAGGATAAATCATTTTGTACGTAATCTTGATTTCTATATATTATCATGTAAATGCATTTAAGAATTAAGAGTGTTACATTACAAAGTCTTGTTTACAATTATTCCACCGAGGAGGTGGGCCCTATCGATAATTATGTATGTGGACATGATGTCACAAGCCAAAAGACAAATAGCGACCCCTATAAGCTTGACTTAAAACACATCCCAACAAAATGTGTGTGTGGTCATTAGTTTATATGTAAAAATAACCACGCCTATATAGTTGACTGTAAGACATCTTGACAAAATATATGTGTGTTAGTCCACAAGTTTATATATAAATAGTAACCCATAAGCTTGACTCTAAGGCATCCCAACAAACAAACTTCAAGAAATCATGGCATCCTATACAAAAAGTGTCTCACTTTTCATCATACTTGTGGCACTTTTATGCACCAAAGGTTTGTCACAATGTGAAGATGAAACCAACAACCCTTGTAACAACAAATCCAAAGCTTTACCATTAAAGATCATCGGTATCGCGGCTATCCTAGTCACCAGCATCATCGGTGTATGTTTACCGCTAATCACTCGATCCATTCCCGCCCTTAGCCCCGACCGTAGTCTTTTTGTCATAGTTAAAGCGTTCGCTTCGGGCATCATTTTGGCAACTGGGTTCATGCATGTTTTGCCTGATTCTTTTGACATGTTGAGATCGAGTTGCTTGAGTGATAACCCGTGGCACAAGTTCCCGTTCACGGGCTTTGTGGCTATGTTATCGGCTATTTTCACGCTCATGGTCGACTCCATGGCTACAAGCGTGTATACAAGTAAGAACAACACTATATCAGCCGAAGCCGGTGAGCCAAGAGACCGGGAGATGGCCGTGACGGGGTCCAGTGGTGGTGGCATGCACTTCCATGGACACAGTCACGGGCAAAAGGGTGCGATAGGGCAAGAACTTCTTCGTTATCGCGTCGTAGCCATGGTTAGACTTAGTTTTTTTTTTTTAAATCTTGTAGCATATTATTATTATTATTCTTTTGAATCAAGAAATAACAAGATTTGTGAAAATTGATTATGATCAGGTGCTTGAACTTGGAATAGTGGTTCACTCGGTAGTGATCGGACTCGGGGTCGGGGCGTCAAATGATGTATGCACCATTAAGCCACTTGTTGCAGCACTTTGTTTCCATCAAATGTTTGAAGGCATGGGCCTTGGTGGTTGCATTCTTCAGGTATCATTATAAACTTTACATTTTGTATATTATAAGAGTATAACTTTTGACGATCATTTCAGAACACTAAATAAATAAAAACTGACAGGCTGAGTTGAAGACGTTGAAGAAAACTCTAATGGTTTTCTTCTTCTCAATAACGACTCCATTTGGGATCGCTCTTGGGATCGCGTTGTCAAAGACGTACAAAGAGAATAGTCCGAGCGCATTGATCACAGTGGGGCTACTCAACGCTTCATCGGCTGGGCTACTTATCTACATGGCGTTGGTTGATCTTCTTGCAGCTGATTTCATGGGCTCCAAGCTTCAAGGGAGCATAAAGCTTCAGGTTAAGTCTTATATCGCGGTTTTGCTTGGCGCGGGTGGGATGTCTCTCATGGCAAAATGGGCGTAGAGTTTTCGTCCTTAGGACCCGATCGAAGGTAATTCATGGAATTGTGCTGTTTAGTTGATCGTAAAGGATAAATAAGCTTTGGTAGTTTGATTCTGCAATTGTTGTGACTGTTGTTTTTGCTTTCACAAAGGGTGTTTGAAGTCGTCTTAATTACAATTAACTACCATACATGTATTTTCAAATCATGTCTAAAAAGTATTGTATGATCTAGGTCGGACCCAAAGAACTTTTTCTCCGGGGTTGGGTTTTCTGGTTCTCAAATAGCCATGCATATTTCTAACTTGATGTTAGATTATGTTTTATGTTTGTTGTTTTACTAGTCTTCATCGGTCTCTTGAAAAATATCCATGGTATCATCAATCGAAACCTTCTTATAATGTTTTTTTTCAATGGAACAAATAAAAGTATCCTTCACTATATTCTTTTAAAAACATTATTAGAAAAAATGAGAAAATGTTAATGGATTAACCAAACAAGAGCTGAGTTTTTAGTTAAATAGATGGGCTTAAAAATTTAATACAAAATAAACCATTAGTGATTATATTCGAGATGGTCTTTTAAAACCCCAAGCGAGCAACTAATTTAGTTTTTAGTGGGTAAACATTAAATTAGGTGCAGGGTAGTAAATTTTTTTCATAGAGGTCGGTATAAAAAAAGGACCGGGTCAATCGAAAACCGTAAATACACGCTACACACGGAGAAAAAAATATTTGTGGGGTCAGTTGGCCCCTTTACTCCCTTATTAAATCCGCCTCTATGTCTAATCATGTATCAAACTTGTTTTTTTTTAATATGTAATTTTACAAGTTTAAATAAATAAAAGCGATGAATGTAAATAAAAAAAAGGAACATTCACAACTACATAAGCCTCGTGGGAAAGATTCATTAACACCATAATATACACATAACACATGAACACTACTTGTTAAAACATTTGTTTGTTTATCATCTTACTTGACTAGTACTTTGCCTTGGCGTCGTCAACGGAGATCCCAAGGGTGTTGACCGCCGTTGCCGATGTCCCACCGGTGATCTAGGAACCGTACGATGATCTTTCAAATCATTTTTGGCGGCTTGAAGCTCTTCTAGATTGGCTAAAACTTCAGACATTCGCGGTCTGCTTTTCGGTTCTATGTTAAGACATTGTGCAGCAAGTGTAGCTGCAGCAAAGGCGACTTTCTGAGGATACTGCCCTTCCAATCTAGTGTCCATAATCCTAAACAACTTTCTTTTGTCTCCTAAATACGGTTTTGTCCATTCAACAAGATCCTGTTCGATACCAATTTTGTCCTTATCAAGAGCACGACGACCCGAAAGTAGTTCTAGCAAAACAACGCCGAAGCTGTATACATCACTCTTTGCAGTCAACCGACCTGTTTGTCAGAACAGTGTGTTTATATGCTTTCATAATCATGTTAAAAACATATTTTGATGTAACAAGAGTTAAGGATAAGGACCTGTTGCGATGTACTCCGGGGCTGCATAACCTTGTGTACCCATTACTTGAGTCGACACATGGGTCCTGTCACCCGTGGGCCCTGCTTTCGCTAAACCAAAATCAGATAATTTTGCATTGAAATCCTGTGCCATCAAAACAAAATAAGTGTCATTATCGTACATACGTAAACCGAATCGTTCTAATTAACACAACCAAACACCACCTTGAAGGCCCAACGATCTCCAAACGAACAAAAGCGTAGCAAAAAGCAGGTTGAAAAGGATGAAGAACAAAAACTATTTGATCACAAACATTGTTGATCGACACTTTTATTAAAGAAAACTAAAATATTTTACCCCTTAAACATCAACCAAACAGCCCTATTTATACTAAACAAAACAAATCCTACTATGACTCATACTCCTACCTTCTAGGAATTAAAACAACTTGATAAACATCAAACTAAATAACTAGATAACATACTAATTAAATAATAAATAAAAGACTCTTGATAAAACTCAAACTTCACCCGTATAGGATCTGACTTTGACTTTTTTATGTGAATTAACAAAGATTAATTCCAACAATCACCCCCTTAATCTTTGTTTTTTCACAATAATGCTGGTCTTTCCTCATATTGAACAAGATGAGTTATATCTTTCTTATCATCCTCTTTATCCTTCCACTTGATACACTCATATGCAAAGTGACCAAATTCACCACATTCAAAACACCTAAATTCGCTCTTATCTCTATTTCCTCGACCTCTTCCACGTCATTTTTCTCCTCTACCAAAGCCTCTTCCTTGACCCCTACCACGGCTTTGATTACCATCATATCGTCCTTTTTCATGATTCCAACTTTCTAAATCTCCAACCTTTTGATTACTTGAACTTGCTAGTAGAAGTTTACTTTGATCATTCTCTTCTAGTTCATCGTGACTCTTGAGGCGTTCTTCATAAGCTTTTATTCTTCCCACTGCTTCCTCAGAAGACATATCTTCAAGTTCTGAGTATTGCTCCATAGATGCCACGATAGGTAGGAACTTCTTTGGAACCGAGTTGAGCAACTTACGTACAATCACTTCATCTTCAAGGCTCGAACCAAGGCTTTTAAACTTAGCCGCTATGCCAGTTAACTTACTTGAAAAATCATCCACCTTTTCACTTTCTTTCATCTTTAACATCTCCATCTCGCTCCTTAGGGTTTGTAAGCGAGCTTTCTGCACTCTCTCTGCTCCTAGATGTCGAACCCTAATTGATTCCCAAACATCCTTTGCATCCTTATGTTTTGAAACCTGAAGTAGAACATCCTCAGGCAACGTTTGAAAAATAAAAGCTCTAGCCATCAGATTCTTTCTACTTTCAATTGCCGCCCCTGTTACTGGATCAATCGCCTCCCATAACCCATACGCTTGCAAAATTGATTCCACCATGATTGACCAACTTGTATAATTGGTGGATGTCAATTTAGGACACTGCAATGGAATGTTGCCTTGCTCTCTTGCCGGTATAATTGGTTGGTCTGCCATTCTTTTCTTGTTTGCCTACTTCTCTTCAAAACTTGCTTTCTTTTTTTTCCTTGATTTTCTTCCTTTCTTTCCCTCCTACTTTCTTTCTTCGACCTGTTTTTTTCTTTCTCGTTCTGTTTTTCTATCTTTATTCTTTCTCTTACTTTCTTCTTCTTTTCTTCTTTTCTTTCTTTCTTCCTCTTTCTTTTTTTCTTTCTTTCTTTCTTTCCTTCTTCTTTCTTCCTTCTTTCTTCTTTCTTCTTTCTTCTTCTTTCTTTCTTTCTTTCTTTCTTTCACTTTCTTCTTTCTTCCTTCTTTCTTCTTTCTTTCTTTCTTTCTTACTTAGTTTCACATGGATTCAAGGATTTGAATCCAACTTTCTTCTTCCTGCTTCTGTGTTTAAACAGAAAGCATTTTGTTTTCTTCTTGTCGTTGTTCTCGGCCAGAACAGAACACAAACAACCTTTCTTTTGCTGCTTTCGCACCCAGATCAAGAGCTTGGTATAGCTCTGATACCAATTGAAGGCCCAACGATCTCCAAACGAACAAAAGCGTAGCAAAAAGCGGGTTGAAAAGGATGAAGAACAAAAACTATTTGATCACAAACATTGCTGATCGACACTTTTATTAAAGAAAACTAAAATATTTTACCCCTTAAACATCAACCAAACAGCCCTATTTATACTAAACAAAACAAATCCTACTATGACTCATACTCCTACCTTCTAGGAATTAAAACAACTTGATAAACATCAAACTAAATAACTAGATAACATACTAATTAAATAATAAATAAAAGACTCTTAATAAAACTCAAACTTCACCCGTATAGGATCTGACTTTGACTTTTTTTATGAGAATTAACAAAGATTAATTCCAACACACTTATGCTATTACATGTGCTACTGTTGATTTTTAGCAGCAACAAAACAAACAAACAAACAAACCCAGTATATCCCACTCAAGAGTAGGGTCTGGGGATTTTTAGCAGCAACAGGCAACACTAAATGCAATTTAAGTGTTTAACATAAGCTGTTTTTTACAACATACCGAGTCAAGAAGGATGTTTGAAGCCTTGAAATCGCGATATATGATTTGGTCTTTTGCATCATGAAGGAAAGCTAGGCCTCTTGCAGCTCCTATTGCTACTTTGAGTCTTGTTGCCCATGGAAGTGGTTGAGGACCCCCTGTAAACCCAAACAAAATGTGTTGAATCGCGGGATTAAGCTACAACAAACAAAATTACATAACAAAATAAAGACTCATATGATCAAACAGCTAGAATCTTACTTCTAAAAAGATGATTTTCCAAGCTTCCTTTAGGCAAACAAAATTACATAACAAAATAAAGACTCATATGATCAAACAGCTAGAATCTTACTTCTAAAAAGATGATTTTCCAAGCTTCCTTTAGGCATGTATTCATAAACCAAAAGCATATTATCACCCTCTGAGCAGTAACCAATAAGCTTCACCAAATTCGGATGATGTAGCTGACCAAGATATGTTACCTCTGTCTGCAAAACAACAATCAATCAGCAACCATTTGGGAATGAAAAGATTAGTTTTTTAGAACGTCCAACTCACGCAGCCAATTGCCCAAATGAAAAGATTACTTGTTTTAGGACGTCTAACTCACACACCCGTTAAACCTACACCTAGATATACACCAACCAGAACATAAAGAAACATCTTTGCTACACACAATGATACTGCTATACTACAAGTGCGATTGAAAATATTCATACCAGCCATTCCTTGTGGCCTTGAAAGCCCTCAGTTTTAAGCTTTTTGACAGCAATGATGGTTCCGGATCCGGGTTTCGAAGCCAAATGGGTAGCTTCATCAATCCAGCCTTTGAACACATACCCGAATCCGCCTTCACCAAGAAGACTATCGGGTCGGAAGTTTCTTGTAGCATTCTTCAACTCCATGAAGGAGAAAGGTTTCACATTGGGTGATGATAATATCTCTCCTTCGGATCTTGGTGTATATATACTATCAATACTGCTGCTTCCACCACTGTAAGATGAAATCGTCGTGCTTGAAGGACCAGAAGACGAACTCATTTTACTCTCGACTTTCAACATCCCTGTTTATTCATTCATATACGAGCTGTTGTTATATGATAATAATAATTACAAAATCGAAAGATCTCATTCCCCCTAAAATTCAGTTCGTTAAAATCAAAATTGGGGGAAAATCAACCCAATTCAAGATCTCTAATCATGAACTACAATTCCATGAATCATGAAGTATAATGCATGAATTTGAATGGAATCAAGAAAGTTTACCAGAGGATCGGGAGGTGATTGTGGTGTCTACTTTAGCGGATGAAGAATTCAAACAGTTGCCCATGTTGATTGAGAAGATGAAGTGCAAATTGGGAGTTGATTAACGAAAGGAAACATAGGAGGAGGGGATAAATAGGTAAAGAAGAAGAGAGATTTGTGTTGTGTTGATATATGGGGGCAAAAAGGGGGTGCTAATCAATAATCAAAGTGAACAAAAGGAAATCTGAAGGAAGAGTCGTGGTGATGATGATGATGATGATGATGATGATGATGATGATGGTAAACCAGCGCACTTGCTCTGAAAAATGTACTTTGTTTTCAGTTGACTCAGTACAATGCCACCCACGATGGGATATAATTTTTATTTTTACACGTATACACAACGTTTATTTTTTAACTATTTTTTGTCGTATTGGTGTAGTATATTTTTTTTGAAATGTGAGGATCAAGAACTCGCGTATGTCGGGAGATATAGACTATGTTATCTTAACCGGGCCCACGCTACAGAGCCCCCACGCCGACCAACCGATATCAACCCCTCGATGAGAAACCTCTATCACGAAACTGGGTTGCCCCTGGCCTTATCGTCCGTGGCTACCACTGGGCTATCCAGTGATAGTTGTATTGGTATAGTATATAATACATCCTTTTGATATATTAATGAATACCTCAACCTAATTTCATATATTAATGTCTTTACATTTGTCTAAAATGTTTACTACGGGTGCATAGAAAAGAGTGTCGTAGTTATGATGGTTCCTCTTCATGCATGGTTGTCCTCGATAATTATTAAAAAAACTTTTGGGTCCAAAACGAGTGTAGAAAAACATAATTTTTATTATATAAAGTGAGTCTATAACATCTAATAAAAAATATTTCTTTTTCTACTTTTCCTTCTCTTAACTCATTCTTTTGCCGCTTATCTTTTTTTAAACATTCACACATCAATTTTCCATCCAAAAGGGTATTATAGTAATTTAAATACACATGCAAATTTGTCTCTCTTATTAAAATAAATTATATTAATTGCTAAGTTTCTCTCTTTTATCTATTTTTTTTAAATCAAACTATCTTTTTTTAAAATAGATTTTATGAAGGAAATTAGAAATCACATCTTCTAATTAAATTCTAAATAACAAAAAACTAAAGTTTTATATAATATAAAATTTTCTAAAACACTAAATATTTTTTAAACAAAATATTTTAAATCGGTTTTGTTTTAAAAAATTATAAACAGGTGACATATTTTAAAATAATCCTATTAAAACAACCAGAATAATTACAAACTAGTTTTTTTTTAAAAACAAGATTTTTATAAAATATTTTTTATAAAAAATCTTAAAATGGATGTTTAAAAATAAAACTATTTATATACAATGAAAATTTTTAAAAAAATCATTTTTCTTAAAACAATATATTTAAAAATCACAAATTTTTTTATAAAACAAAAGTTTAAGAAAAATACATTATTGTCTATTAACTTAAAGTAACTATTTATACGTAATTATAATCATATTTTATCTTCAAGCATGATTTTATAATGCATAAATTTATATTAATAATTATTTAATATTTTATTTATTCAATCCGTTTATTATACGGGTACTAACCTAGTAACATATATATAAACTTCTGGGACTTGTACGAGTAGAAATATACGAGACCATAGTTTGATCAATCAACTGCTCTTACCTCCTGTGTTCCCATCATACCTTTATCGGCCCCATCACAAATCACAAGTAAATTTGTTTGAGGTTTAAAATCAGTTTAAAAATATAGTAATAGGTAAATGATAGTGTAAAATACGAGGGTGTCTTCAGTTCAAATCTCACTTGTGATGGAAAAGGGGATTCAGATAGGGCTATGGTTTTTTTTACCTAAGGTGAATTTTTTTCTTTGTGGTATTAAGTTTCGTACTCGAGATAGATATGATCAGATGGGTCAGTGGGCCGTCAGTAATCCTTTAGCCGCTCAAAAAGAATGTAAATAGTAGTGAGCTTAAATAATTATAATACTAACAAGATATAATGTTTGTTAGGTTTAAAATAATTAAAATGTTAACAAGCTTGTTAATGAATTAATGAGTTTAAGTGTATAACAAAGTATATAGGGCTTTTTTCTTTTAGAAATACATATAAAATATAATTGTTTTTAGAAATTTCAGGCTATCGAGAAGAGCACACCCTAGATGGTCGCCCACCCCGCCCCTAAGGTCGGCCTTGTCTTCATGCATATGCGTATATATACTAAACATGTATATGTGAAATAAGAAAGAAAAACAGATAGAAGAGTGAAAAAAGAAGATAAAATAATATATATTTTTATGATATTTTTCATTTGATATAGATTATTAACTAGAGAATAACAATTAGATCATTATAACAAGGTGCTATATAATTTTTTTGATTAATTATAAACTTTAATACATTACTTTCAATTAATTATTTGAATGTGCCACATATATAAGGTTTAAGAAATAGTGTAAGACACGGTCTTTCATTTGTGCCATCGTTTTCTCTTCTTAATTCATAGAAATTAGAATATTATATTGCTACAACCCAAATCATCTTCTCCACAAAAATCTTCTCTTGTTCACACTTGGTACCAGTCAGATTTAATTTAACTATAATTTTTTTTCCAGATTGGATTGTTAATTAATATGAAGAAGATATACGAAGTAAAATAAAATTGATAATACAATGGATGAAACTAATCAATACGTTTTATTAAGTTTGCACCTTACGCTATATAAATTATACTTGATGATGTAGTAATTAAATACTTTTAAGTCTATAAATCAACTCGTTGTTTGTAAGATTACATGTACTATAGTCGATAATGGTTACATGATTGCGTCCACATATATTATTATTAATTGGAATAGAAGCAAAAAAAAAAGTCACTTGAGAAGAGGTCCACTTAGAAAAAACGAGTAATTGAATTGACCACGTTGATTTCCGTTTACAATGACACGCTAGATTTTCTTATAAAAGTAAAAAGTTATCATTACATATATCTCCGACTTTGTAAAAGTTAAAAATAATCTCTTTTTTTCATGCACTAAAATCACATTCTATGTTAAGAACTTTTTCATATTATTATTATATTCTTGTATGACCTTTAACCGGCCAACACCCAATTTTTTAAAACAATTTTTAATCTACTCTTATTAATCATAAATAAATATATATAACTTATATATAGTATATATATATTATCAACTTGTTGAATAGAAGAGGGCTATTATACCATCACGATGTCCTCTCAAGCACCTAGGCCCATGAGGTTTTTTCACGACGTAATTATTTTGCTTAGTATCTTATTAACGTCTTCGCATAATTACTAGATTTAACATGAGCAAAAACTGAAAACAAACTCGTTGTATTGAGGGTCACTAGGCTATAAAAATAGTAAAACACTATTCATAAGATGGTAAAACACTATTTATTATGTTACTTTATCAATATATAGAATAAGATAATGTATGAAAGACGTATCTTATGAAAATAGTTTTGACATTCGATATAGGTTCAACTCACAAGTGTAAAGACGATAGTGATATAATTTTATTCGAGTGAAATAGCATGTAATTGTTCTAAGTGAAAATTTTGAAAGCCAAAACACACAACTATATGTGTTTTATAACATGTAAGTATATAACTCAGCGCGAAAATATTGAACTTTTGATGTTTCACAAACTATATAGTTGTGGAGTATGTAGCTGTGTGCCATGAGTATCTTCTATAGGTTCGAATATTTAAACTTTATTTGTACTCACTTAGTTCTATTTGAAACATGTGAAATATGTACTTTCAAGTTCTAAATCCATTAATTAAATTTGTTGAAGATTAGAGACTTAACTATAGTTTCTTTACATCATTTGTTAAGTAATTAACAAGCATCTAGTACCATGGATTTCAAAATCAACTTTGTACACAGATCTTTTGTTTTGAAACTTATACGACGTAACTATTAAAAGTTCAAATTGGTTTGGGACGTCGCCGCAAGTTGGATGTTTTTACATTAGTTGAAGATTATAAGCAGTAAGAATTTTGAAAAATCGATCCACGTGGATAGGTATCATGTTTGATCCCTAAGCTTTTATACGTACTACGATACTAGTCTATTTTACTTTTTTGTAAATAATATAATATAATTATATTATTATATTATTTGAAACAAACTATGATGCGTCATTAACTTCTTTATAGTCTATAATAACTATTTTAAATAATTAACAAATTTTTTTACCTCAGTTAATCGAAAATATCAACTACTAGTTGATGAACAATTAGGGTTTTTTACATGTAATCAATTACTAATGTCGGTGGGGTTCCCCCACCGGCATGCCACGCGGCACAGTTATATTGGTTTGAAACATTTAAATTTTATTCTGTTTTTACAGCTTTTTTACCATGCTAAATCATTTTTACTTTGCTAGATATCAAAAGCGTAGGTGGTGGAGTTGATAAGATTGTGTTAGTTTCATGTTGTGCATTGGGTTCGAATCTTACGTCCAACCTCTGTTTTTTGAGGGACTTTTTCCTTTTAACCTTTTTTTCCTTTTTCTTTTACTTATGTTTTTTATTTTGATTACGTTCGTTTTGATTTTACTTATCTATATATTATTTTCAAAAACAGTTTTTTAAGTTTTATCAAGCCATAATATGTGAGACATGATACTGTTTCTCTATATTTTAGTCTTCAAAAACAAAACGTATCAACTTCATACATTTATTTGACGTACGTGACCAAGTTAGCGTCCAGACACGTATCTTTGTCAAAGCTGCTACGCGAGTGACGAAGTGCAAAGCACATCGCGTATCCGCATCGTGCGGGAAAGTTTACTTGCTTACATAATTTGCCACCAAAAAGAAAAATAAATAACCTATGTTTTTTTAATATAGTAAATGGAAAACAGAGTTGGTGTAATATACTAATATTGCCGAATTTGGAGGGGCCACATTTTCACAAATATCATCGGATTCATACGTCACATTCGTCCTCATCAACCAATAATATGTCTTCCTTAAATCAACCATCCAATCAGAGTCTTCCACGTGCAAACGCCAACGTAATTACGTAACTCCATACCATGTTGAGTGTTACTTGACACCCCCAACTTGCAAATAAAAGTTAAATAATTAAATTTATATAATTTGCATAAATCGAAGATTCGATCGTTTCAGTTTTCAGTTATATCACCCCTTAAACTCCTTCATCTGCTACTTCGATCTCTGATTCAAGCAAAAAAGTCACCGGATAATTGATATTATCGCCGGATCTAAACATTCCGGCGCCGATGGAGTCACACGGCGTCGGTTTCCGGCGAGTTCTGGAGCTCACATTTTGCGTCGCTGGTATTTGGTCGGCTTATATATATCAAGGTGTTCTTCAAGAGACCGTGTAAGGAGTTAATGCTTTTCAATATCAACTTCATGTATTATAACTCATAAGTAGCACATTTCATTGTTTCATGTAGTTTATATAACAATGTCTCCACATTTTAATTATTAGTGGAATTTATCCTTGATGATTTTTTCTAAGTTCGAATTAATGATGGATGACTTTTAGTTCTTGTATTTGTAGCGTTTAACTTGCATAGGAGCATGAAATTTGACTCTTTGGTGGTCAATGTTGATGCTATTTAATAATTGATGTGTAGTATTGTTATTACAGCAAATGTTGTGGCACTATTTGCATCTATTTGAAGTTTTATGAATTGGTAGTCCGTTATTTGCTACTTAAACTGATACGGGTTCACAAAGTTTGGGTTCATTAGGGTAGAGTTATAATAGGGAATTACTTTATCTGGTTTACACCCAATAGATACCACAATCTGCTAGTTTCAGAAAGGTTAATGTTGTAGTTCGTACTTGGGTTCAAAGTTCACAAGACAGTATGGAAATTGACATTTTGTTATCATCGGTTTGGCTTTACACAGGTTCAAATGAACAAGCTTTAATTCACTTTGAAGTTGTAATGAAATGTAAATAGTTTCAGGAATGTCAATGTTGTAATAGAAACTAAGATATTGAATGCAATTAGTAATCATACATACACAAAAATACTTGTATTTCTATTAACTAATTGTAATTTCTCTTTGAAGTTGTAACCAGACCAAATTGTTACAGCATTGTGATTTATCTAGGATGGAAGAGTCAAGTTTTGAAGTTCATTAGGCCAGAATCAGTGTCTTTGAACTCGATAACTTGTTCCAAGGCCTCTTGAAACTCATTTTAAAAATGGCGAATTAAGTGAGATTTCGATGATAGTTGGGTGATCTACTAATCGATTGTGGCCTTAACTAATTTCTTATAATCTCTGATATAGAGAGTAATATTCTGATCTTGCCTACAGATTGACTGTATAGCTTGCTTTATATTGCCAATTACAAAATTTTCTTTAACATCCCTTTGACTATTTTGTTAAGCTTGTTATGGTATTTAACCTACTATTATGAGAGTTCTAATAAATGAAATCTCAGGTCTACTAAACGATTTGGCCCTGACAAGGAGAGGTTTGAACATCTGGCATTTCTAAACTTGGCACAAAGTGCTGTTTGTCTAATATGGTCATTCATGAGTAAGTGTTTCTTGCATAGATTTTTCTTGTCTCATCCTCTAGTTTTAATTTATGATTACATTTATTGACATTCGCTGTTCGATGAATAGTGTTAAAACTGTGGCCCAGTAACCACTCTGGTCGTGCTCCGTGGTGGAGTTACTGGAGTGCTGGCATTACTAATACTATTGGTCCAGCTATGGGGATTGAAGCTTTGAAATATATCAGTTATCCTGCTCAGGTATTTTACAATTTCTTAATCTAATTGTACAAAGTTTAATGTTGTAAGTTGATGCATTATGTTTTTTAAATATAACAATTGTGTGCAATTTATGTTCTCATTTGTTTACTATCATTTGCAGGTCCTGGCAAAATCTTCAAAGATGATTCCGGGTTAGTTTTGGCTTTAATTAGGATGAATAATTTCTTGTCTATATTATTTTACTTTTATATAGTGACGCTGATGTGGAAGCTATTATGTTACTATATATATGCAGTGATGCTTATGGGGACACTAGTTTATGGTATAAGATATACTTTCCCAGAGTATATCTGCACTCTCCTTGTTGCTGGTGGGGTGTCTGCATTTGCACTTGCAAAGGCGAGTATATAATTTGACTCGAGCAAAAGTAGTCATAGGGCTTGCTTTTACGTCCTTCTGTTTAAATTTACATTGTTTTTTCCTTTTATCCAGTCTAGCTCAAAGACAATAAGCAAATTGGCTCATCCTAATGCCCCACTTGGATACAGTCTTTGTTTCCTGAATTTGGCGTTTGATGGTTTCACAAATGCAACACAAGATTCAATCTCTGCAAGGTATTTTGATCGCTAAGCTTTCCATGACCGGTGGTGTCAGCAATCTAACTCATCTGTTAAACACATTTCTATGTCGTCTAGGTACCCAAAAACAGGAGCGTGGGATATAATGCTTGGGATGAATTTATGGGGTACTATTTACAATTTCGTGTTCATGTTTGGTTGGCCACAAGCAAGCGGTTACCAAGCGGTTGAATTCTGCAAGAACCACCCTGAAGCCGCGTGGGATATACTATACTACTGTTTGTGTGGTGCAATTGGTCAAAATTTCATATTTTTTACCATTAGCAGGTTTGGTTCTTTAACTAACACCACCATCACGACAACTAGAAAGTTTGTGAGTATTGTGGTGTCATCAGTGGTTAGTGGCAATCCTTTGTCTAGCAAGCAATGGGGTAGTGTTGTTATGGTGTTTAGTGGATTGTCATACCAGATTTACCTCAAATGGCAGAAAGTGCAGAGGAAGAGGAAGGCTATGTGAGGTGTGAAGTGTATTTACACACATAATGATTATAAGTTCTAACTGTAGTTTGATATAGTAAATGTTGTAAGTGGGTTGGAATCTAGATGGTGTGGTTATAAGCAGTTATAGCTTAAAAACACAATCTTCTATTCTTCTACACACAATAATCATAATAGAAACCAAGTTCTGTGAGAGAGAGTAATGAATATAAATGAGAGTGTGTAATGAGGTTGTTTGAGGACATATTGATGCCCTCTCCCATACTATGAGAGAGGTATTTATAGACTTACCTTTTTGAACTAGGCCATTTTTGGCTTCCTGTATGCTTTATAGATAAATTATGAAAGTTTTTTTGGAAAATAGTTTTCATTTAATGGCCCACCGTAGGTTATTAGCCACTTGCAATGTAAAAAAGGAAAAGATGGTTATGTAAACTTGTGATTTTGTATTTCGCTTGAGCTTAGGTCACTGGCAACCGTTCTATTTTCTTTGTTTTTCTCATATGACACATCAACGTCACATCAGCTTTTCTTATTTTCTTTTAGCCTTCTCCATTTTGTTCCGCCATTCCCCATACGGGACAAGCTGTTTTTGGGTTGTGCAAACTAGTAAATCCTGGTAAAAAGTCAGTGGGTAAGAACTCCTTGGATTTAGGGGCGTGGTGTTCCCACTTGGCCTCGGCTTTTTCGGGGAATCCCCAACCATTCACTGGCATCCATACTATTTGCCCTTAGGGCGTCTCTTCTTACTAAGTTGATCCAATTCTTCTACATTACACGAACATTGTATCAAGCATACAAATCTAAACACATACATGACCAATTTACCTTATTTTTGTATATTTGTTCATACTATCAATCTAAAAACCACAAATTTATAACAAAAAGAACATAAATATATGTACAAAATTACGTTTACACTTTATAACATGATCCTTGTTTCTCGTTTATCTTTTACATTTTTTGACATTCATATCTAATCAATTTAAATAATTGCATAAGACATTTTTATAGAAGCTTATATCAGTTAACTAGCAATCTGCTTGGCCAACCCAATTTTTATCAGAACTAACCCAGACACATTTTTTACTAGAACCTACATGTGTCGCCGCTTGTTCGCTATTATAGAAGCTCTTGTGAAAGAGTCGAAGAGATGGCCATATCACAAAACAACAGAAGATATATGAGTCATGCTACCAAATAATATTAACGTTTAGAACTAGGCCAATAACTCTACTGTAAAGTAACTAATCGAGTTATTACCGTGAGATCTAAAAAACAACCTATTAAAGCTAAATATTAACTATGTGTTTTGGATGACAAAGTATATATATATAGCGAGAATATATGCATTTTATACAATAAGATGACATAAATGTCATATCGGTGCTGTTTTAAAAATTAAAATTACTTTTGTATAATGGGCATCGCATCGCATATGGACCAAGGCCCATGAACAATGATGCGTAGGTTTGTTAGGCTCATATTACCTGGGCCTTCTATCTCGATTTGCAAGCATGTGAAGTATGAAGTATGAACTATGAAGTATGAACTATTAGAATTTTGTTTGGTTTATTTTAGATAGAGTTTATTATATAGATGGGTTTTGTAGTTTGTCAAAAAAAAATATGTTCGGATACAAAATAAAACAAATAACAGGATACTTTTAATCATTCTAAAGAGTTTGAGTATTAAGCTTAAAAATTTAATTTTGTTTGTTAAAGTCATATAAATGATCAAAATATCCTTTTAAAGAATGGCTTATGTAGTTACTTTTAAATTTAAATTGAATTGCTACCGTGTAAATTAATAAATAAACTTTTTGAGAAAACCTAAATCACCATAACCTATGTTCAACCGCAACCCACCACAATTACCGCCCCAGCCCCACCGACCTCCTCCCTATCACGATTGTTCACCAACAAATTGTTGGCAATCACATTTATCCTTAATAAAATCGCAAACCCCATTCCCCTTCCCATGTTAACCTTAATTAATTTGTCCACCACCACCATGAGAACACCACAATCATGGCTAGTACACCATAAGTTCCTCCACCCCTCCTTTTAAGACCGACAACGGTCATACCAGACATGTTCTGATCAAATCAAAGAATTAAAGTGCACTTATGTTACGAATATTATAAGTAAATTTACGGTTTATTGTGTCTAACCAAAATCAGTTTTAGAGAATATTGATATTAAATAAAGAATTGTGATGAGCAAAAAGTTAAGCCTGATATGCGTTTAAATGTATAATATAGTTGTTCAAAAAAATGTATAATATAAAACTTAAGTATAAAGTTACTAAAACATATTAAAACACTTGTATTTATCGCAATACTTTATGAAAAAATTAAATTGTTTTCATGTAAACGGAAACGTAACATACTTTCAATCGAAAAATAAAAAAAAATAGTTGAAACACGTTTGCTTAAATCTTAACACAATCCAAAACAATAAAAATATTCTATCGTATCACATGGGCCACTAACAAGTTTACTTAAATTTAATCATATTAAATAAATGTCTAGCACTCCGCTATTTTTAATTTATTATAACATTTTGAAAATCCATTAGAAAATTGTAAAAAGGACATTTGCCAAGGTTTCATGCCATGTTCCAATAGCATATTTATACCTTCTTCACATGATCCAAGAAAGAATATAAACTTTAATATTAATGAACTTAAAGTATTAATATTATATAATGATTAATCGCGATTCACTAGTTTGATCTTCCATTTGGATATTATCCCACACCTGGATCAAATTGGATTTCAAAAATAATTGCACAATTCCCGATTCTGAAACTAAAATGTCACATGATTATGTATGTATGTATGAAATTGTTGGTTGTAAGTTGTAACAGTTCTTACAGTTTATAAAAATAGTTTAAAAGTTTATGTATACATTTTAATTAGTTCTCATAGATTGTTTTAGAAATCATCCAGACTTGTAGTTATTCTTTTTCGTTTACAACCATTGCATGTATACACACATATAAAAGCCCTTTAATATGGACAGACAACAACCCTAGTGACAAAGCTTGGATATCTTTATAAATGGGGTGGGGGAAGGGGGCGGTGGCGAAATTAATTTATTTTAAGGGGGGCAATTCGTTATATAAGAAAAAATTTACACTATCGGGACAAAAATTTGCACTACGTGGCTAAAAATTAGCACCATTGACGAAAAAAATAGAGGGGATGGGGGCCCTTCCCGGCCCTTAAAGAGCTTCGCCCATGAACAACCCCATGATGTATATATTATGTATAGGCTATACGAGAGATAGAGGTGTAACACCCTAAATTCTCTGGCATATGGTGACATCGCATAAGGTTTTTGTTCTCACTTGTGAGGTTTTGTTTCCCCCGTCTCCTTTATATGTGAAACATATAGTAGTTGTACATGTAGTATAGTGTTATATGACACATATATATTCAAAAACTTCAAAAAATTAATTTTATAATAAAAATATATTTTTAAATAAACATTTTTATAAAAAACATTAAATAAATTTCTATGATAACTTAAAATAAATAACTTTAATCGAATGTTTTTATAATTTTTTTTATAAAACTCGTTCTTTAAAGGTTGAAGCTATACGTTAAGTATTGGGTCCCACGTAGAGCATGTATGTGTCATACGGATCGCGACTATACATGGTTTATGACATTACATATGTCATATAGACGCCACCTATACAAAAGTAGTGTGAATGACTAGTGTGACCACCAATGCTATATTGAAAATAGAAAAGCTATAAGACACGTTTAACAAGACGCCAACTTATCCATTTGGATATCTTTATATTAGAACTCTACATAAATGTGTTAAAACAAGCTTGTCATTCATAGCCGTTCGATCACGTAACTCTAGCGAGTCGTTCAATAAATAATGCCACTAATATGTAGGAGGAAGGTGAGGAAGTAACGTAGGTAGTTTTAGGAGCTTTTTTGAATGATCTTTGTAAGTGTGCTATTGGTAGTGTTAGTGGAACAGTATCTTCTTTTGTAAGCGTAAGGGTCTTGAACAAATTAAATTTTGAATGCTTCAATTA
This sequence comes from Flaveria linearis, assembly GCA_024085815.1. Lineage (NCBI taxonomy): Eukaryota > Viridiplantae > Streptophyta > Magnoliopsida > Asterales > Asteraceae > Flaveria > Flaveria linearis. The sequence goes on from CM044012.1 coordinate 72,370,111, forward strand.
ATCGAATCGAATTATCTGAATATTGAATTTCTGGACCTGGATTCAAATTTGATATAGGACTTTGAAACGAATTTTGACTTAGCTTCTTTAACTCAATTATCGAATTTTTCGAGCCTGGTTCGAATATATACCTAACATCCCGGACAAAACCGACACCAAAACCACCTCCATCATTTCCCTCCTCCACCATCTCTGACTCTCATAGCACAAGCAGGCGTTGCCACCGCAATCACAACAAATGGACAATAGAAGGGTAGACTGATCAAAGAAGACAATCAAAAAGTTGAGGATACAAATTTGGAAAATGATTAAGGCTACCCATGGTGCTTTGTTATATATGACTAGTCCTTATGTTGCTGAAAAAACCGAGTTGCGCCCATCGTGGCCACTACCAGGTCCCATCTAGATTTTTTTCCTTATATTTTATTATGATACCTGTAGTTTTTATAACACATATGTATAATGGTTTTAAATGTAATATATCTACACCACATGTATTCTTCCTATGTGTTTGTGAATCTACTTGTTTTTATGTCAAGTACATGTTAAAATATCACACGAGAAAGGATATAGAAAATAAAGTATATATAGGGAAGAGAGAAGGGAAACAACTTTATAATTTTTTTTATGTATGTATTTATTTATTTGAAGTTAGTTAACTAGATATGTTTAAATGGAGCACTATGTAGAGCTCATAAACTGGATAACTCTCAAGTCTCAAATCAATTTGCGTGACTTATATGAAGTGATGACATCTAAATTGAGTGTCAAAGAAAATGACTATTTTATTTTTTATTTGAATAAATTGTTGTTGGTTTCTTATCCTGTATGATAAATGTTAAATGTCCTGAAAAGAAAATTTTAAATGATAAAAACATACAATTTATCAATGATTATAATAATAAAAATGAATACCATTGTCGTTTCATTAAACCATTCTATTTTTATATACAAACTAGTGTTTATCATTCGCGCGCGTTGCGCGCGTGATGGCCGGTCTGAAACAATTTTTTGAAATTTGATAACTTAGGACTCAGAACCGGTGTTCGGTTGCGGCGGCTAACCATAATCGGTAGCCATGCCTAAGCGACCGAAACAACAACTCCGGTATCTCATCACAGCCCTCCAAACACATTAGTAATAAATCGAAAAGAGAACAAAGAAAACAGTGATAAACATTGGGCCAAAGCTAAGTCTCAGATGAGATGGTCCTCATCATCATCGACACATTTTGTTGGTGAACCCATGATCAATAGCCACGTGAGTGGTAACCCACGATCAATAAGCATCACAAAACCACCGTGAGTGGTAACCCACGATCAATAGCCACGGATCTGCAAACTGAGAACTACATAAAGAGGATGGAACTCTGGCATGGCCATAAAATCAATCAGGTCAAGATCAAGGGTCTAAACTCTCACAATCATCAACTCAACACTGCTAATTAGCAAGTATTTCCCACATCAACTCCAAATCATACGACGTCATCCCCGCCACCGCCCAACCACCGTCCTCCGCCTCCTCCGCCACCGCAAACTCACCGGAAAAACAACATTCTCACCCATCTCACCGCCGCTGCAACTCCCTCCGCCGCCCAACGCCACCGTCGTCGCAGCCGTATCTCCGCCCACTTCACCACCCCCATCTCTCTCCGACCTCTTCTTCCGCTTCTCCCTCTTAATTTCCCGACAAATGGCCTTAATTTTTCCATCAACAGCAGCCCTCAGAGCACTCAACCTCCGTTCATCTCCGATCACCCCCATCGTCGGTAGGAACCACCGCTGCCATGGCTAACCTTTTTGGGTATCGCCGGTAGCGGTGTCGAGCACCAACGACTGGCAACGGGTCACGGCGGCAAAGCAGCTGTCGCGATGGTAACAAAAACGGGGTCTTTGTGCGAAGGAGGTACCGGTAATACTTATCATGAGATCAAGAATATCACCACCACCAGAAAACCCTAAACCCCCCACCCGCCGCCTTTGGCACGGCCGGCAAGACCACCGCCACAACAACGGTATGACGAAGGAGAGGCGAAGCGAGAAGAGAGGGCCGGCAACCTGCCGGCGGTGGAGATGGTGCCAGCGGCGACGGAGGCGGTGGCCGCTTCGTTCCCCCATTTTCTCGCCTCGTATGTGCCTTTTCCTGCTTCAGGTGGTTTTTGTGTTTGAGAAGGAGGGACAAAAATGAAAACCCTCAAAACTCATGTGGCCAATAAACACACATCACAAACTTACTATTCATTTCAATTGCTTTTTAAACATTATATAATAGTTGTCTGTCATTACACTTTTTGACCAACTAACTCTTGTAAAACTATTGTAGTTACAAAAATACCAAGTTAATTTCTTTTACAAGCAGTAGTCTGTAATTACTTTTTTTAAACAACAAACTTTTATATTAAATATGCGCAAGATAATTACTTCAAATACGGTCTCATCCTCTCATCCTATATTAGAATTGAAAACAACATTAAACTTATACCATTACTTCCATTGAAAAGTGTTGCATTTCTCATGGTTTTTGTCCATAGAAACGAGCACGATTTGATCTCCCCCACATTTCTTTACGTCTTACTTGCTTATTTCCAAACTATAGGAAAAAAAATAAGAGCATTCACAGTAAATTTTTTATCTTTATAATTTAATAAAAAATATTCTATCCTTAAATTTTGTTCACCTTTTAAAACCTCTATATTTATTTTCTTATCTTTATCTCTATTCAAATAAATAATACTGCTTTAATCAAACTTCATGATTAAAAATATAAAATAATACTATCTCAACATATATTTCTTCAAACGTGACGATCAATTAAAGCGAAAATGCATAAAATAATATTTAAAATTGAATTTTAATATAGCTCTCATTTTAACAATATGTATCATATTAAATGTGCTTCAAAAGTCAGATATGTAACTGCAAACGATATCTTTTATTTTCAATGACATTTGATCAGAATTACATACAAAATGATTCTCTAGACTCTTTTTTTAAATTGATTGTGTATTGAAGACGAGATTTAATACATAATGGAGGATGAACGACTTTAGTAAAACAACGAAAGATAATTTTTAATACGGTTAACTTATGCATACACATACACATACACATACACATACACATACACAAAGACTCCCTCTATTTTTAATCTAGACTAGATTGAAATATTTATGAATCATAAGACTTTAAGCTTTAACCACTTAAAAGAGTAATATATTTCTAGCACACCTTAATATCACTATCTTAATTAATCAATCCTAATCCAATGAATGATAGATATGATGTGTGAAATAAAAATTTAGAAATCAAGTGTGGGTGAATCTAGAAACATTGAAAGAGAAGGGACATGTTAAGTTGGGGAGATTGGTGTATGAAAGAAAGAAAGAGAGAGATGGGTGAGTGTGGGTCCCATTATTGTGTTGGATGGTAGGGAGTGGGTGACAGTACCTCACATGAACTTGCCGGAAGGAATCTATTTTATTTAACTACTATTCTTATATATTTCAACCCCATGTACGTATATGCTTTATGTATTTTTCTTTTAATATTTTCTCATCATTTTAACACCTCTCATAACCGTTTATTTACACACATTAGTTAAACAATATTTGTATAATAAATAATCTAGAAATGATCCATTGTACTATACTATAAAACCATATTGCTATTTTCCATGACAAATATTTATTGCATACATATTTGCTATAAATATATCATATACTATTATAATTTATATTGAGACAATTTCATATATCCCCTAAAACTTATAAAATTATATATTTTCTCAAATAATGCTTCAAGTCCATTGTACCTTATGCATTAAAAACTTATATTTTGAGAAAATATGTAATTTTACAAGTTTACAAAGTGATATATGTAATTCCCTCCAAAATTTAATAGTTTCTAACTTTTGAATTCTACCACAACCGGAGCGCCTAAATCTAGTTGCTTAATTAGGACTGTTGTACGCATAGATCATAATTGAGAATATTAAATAGATTAATCTGGTCTATAAATCTCCATCAAAACTAAGCCAGAGAAAAAATCTTCAATTTCGAGAAAGCCAAGATCTCTAATCCTTGCCTCTTAGCAAGATGAAGGTGAAAAGTCAAATCCAAACTTGATTGACATCATGATTGATAAGAAAAATGTTTAAGAACCAAATTCATAGATTGGTATGAGAGGGGAGTTTCGGAACATTAAGCCAAACACCAACCAACCCTTTTAAAGGGTTGTGCCAAATTTCAAGAATTAGATTCAAAGGTTGATTTAATTGCAAATGATTCATGCCACAAACAAATATGGAAAGAATGTTTGAACCGTGCACCCAATGTTCTACTCATTCAATCATAACTCATATGACAAAGTGCAAAAACAACCAAAATTCAAGGTATCATGTTAAACATATGCTAGATTCTTATGTTTGCTTCAAATCAATCAAGTTTAAAAGGATCAAGATCCATAACATGCTAGATTTGATTTGATTCTAACCAATTTAGAAGAGAAAGTGTTGAAATGATTTGAGGGAAAGCTCTAACATCCATAAAGTGACAACATAAAAAAGTGATGGAGGTACAAAAACTAAAGGAGTGTGATGATGGCCAATGCCCCAAATTTCTTGTCAAAAATGGCAGTATAAAAGTTTGCCAAATGTTCCCTTCAAGAAAGTGACCATTTCCAACTCTTGCTTTTCTTCTACACTTTCCATCTATTTGTCATCTTTCTACCTTGGAATGTGTGTTTGATACCCTTTAATGTGTTTCCTCTCTCACACACAAACCCCTATTACACACACTTGTCCACTTGCTGGATTTTATTTCATCAACTTCAAGGGGATAATTTTGTTAGGTAAAGGTTGAAATTTTCATATTAAAAGGTTTGATCTTTTTAATTTTTCATGTAATACTTTAGAGGTTATATTTGTTTGACATTGTTTAATCCATGTAAAGATAATGATTCGTATAGACCCGTACATGTGCTATTCGACAAAACCCTAAGTGGAGTTTTAATGGAAAAAGAAAGAAATTAATCATATTAAGATTGTTTTCTTTCATCTTGAATATTATACTTTTAGAAACTAATTATATATAGTCACAAGTATTCTATTTTCTAAACAAGTAAATGAAACACCGTATTGTAACTTTCATAACAACAATGTTTTTTAGTTTTAAACATAATTATTGATTATATATAGGAATATCAAAACCTACATTACTTCTTAACTACACTACAAAATACTCCCATCAAGGTTTTGTTAGTTAATAATTGTCACTTGGGTTATAACAAGACAAAGCATTTTTAAAGCAAATGAAATTCAAATCTAATAAAGGATAGTTTATATGTTTGTCATTAAGAAAATACACCGTAATATTTTGTTGTTAACGGTTTAGCACTAAAGACTGATTTCATCAAAATCAGCAAAAGTGTGACAACAGCCATTCATTGATTGAAGAAAAGTTAGATATGAAATAGAAATCATGACTTTTACAGAATAAATGATTACATAACTATTTTATATTAATATAATGCAAAAGCATGCGACTTTGAATGAATATACAAAATGTAATGCATCAATGTAGTTGTTTTCTAATTACCAAGAATTTCTTAATTTTATTAAATAAATGTACTACAACCTAAATTTTATAGGAATCGAACCTCTAATCCTTTAGGTATTAATTATGTGATGCATTATTTAACAATTAAGACGCCTCCTACAGGACTGGAGACTAGTAGTTAGTTATTAGAGCATCTCCAATACTAACACGTTAAAACATTCACAAAATAGTTAGATCAGTTGCTACATCAAATTTTCACTTATTCTTAAAAAACGTAATATTATTGTAACATTACATCCTTTTTCAAACACCTTATATTTAATATTTATATATTATATTAAATTGTTTGTTTCCATTCAAAATTTTGTACAAGAGGCGGTTCAAACACCTTTTCAAATGCAAGTAGTTTGTCCGTATAATACCGCATCATTTTTGCCCTCCATCCGTAACCTAGCGACGGACGTGCTCTTATGAAGTTATTGGGTATGTTATTAACAACTTAAAATTTAGAGTAAATTACCATTTGCATCTTTGACGTTTGTTCATTTTAACCATTTGCATCCCTGCGTTTTCAAAATTGTCATCCACCCCCTAACGTTTCGTGTTATCTTCATTTGAGTCTATACGTTTGATTTTTATCTCCATTTGAGTTCAAACGATTAACACCATTAATGTTTCTGTTAAAATTATTATTAAAAAGACGAAATTACCCTTTAAATTAAATAATAACATAAAAACCCTTGTGGGTCCCATCCATCAAGATCATCTTCTTCAAACCACCACCACCATAACCACCCCTATCAGTCTATCACCACCACCATAACCACCCCTATCACCCACCACCACCACCGCAGCCCCTATCACTACCACCACCGCAACCCCTATCACCACCACTACCGCAGCCCCTCTCACCACCACTACCGCAGCAGCCCTGAACCACCATCGCAGCCCCATCACCACCACCGCAGCACCTTAGCCACCCATCACCACCACCGTAACCCATATCAGCACCACCACCGCAACCCCTATCAGCACCACCACCGCAGCCGCCCAACACCACCACCGCACCGCAGTCGCCCAGCACCACCATCGCAGCCATTATCATCACGACCGAAGCCCCATCACCACCACCGTAGCCCCATCACCACCACCGCAGCCCCATCACCACCAATGTAGTCCCCATCAACACCACCGTAGCCCCTCTCACCACCACTGCAATCCCCATCACAACCACCTATTATTACCACTAAAACCCCTATCTCCACCACCACCACATACCACTATCACCACCACCACCACATACCAATATCACCACCACATACCACTATCACCACCACCGTGGCCACTCTCACCCCCATTGCAGTCCCCATCACAACCACCTATTATTACCACTAAAACCCCTATCTCCACCACCATAGCCCACTACTAGATCTATGATTATTTGTAAAACACCCTTCTCCACCACGAAAATGGTTAACCACTGTCGGTTTCGACCATGCACCCGCCGGCGACGACCGCCAAAACTTCCCCACAACGAATCAGACCCTTGGTCTGGAGAACACACCCTTGATCGACTTCTTGGTGTGGAAGATGTGGGTCATGGCAGCGAGTGGGACTGCCACTGCCGGAGATGGCTTTGATGGCGATGGCGATGGTGATTCGGCGTTGATGGCGGTGGTTGGTGTGGATGAGGAGATCTGATTTTGGGCCACCGCCGGAGATTGAGTGTGTGTGTTTTTGGTTGGTGTGGATTGAGTGTGTGTGTGTTTTATGTTTGGGGTTCAGAGAATATAGGTGGTCCACAAAGTAATTTACTCAATTTTTAATTATTAAGGGCAATTTAGTCATTTTCACACAGAGTTAACTGAACAATTTAACGGAGTTAGTCATTTGGATTTAAACGGGGACAAAAATAAAACATTAGGGGGCGAATCAAGACTTTGAAACCGCAGGGATGCAACTGGTTAAAATGAACAAACGTCAGGGATGCAAATGATAATTTACTCTAAAATTTAAATAAAGTGTAATTTTTTCATATCCCATTTTTGATAGAATAAAGCAAAAAATTAACTGATCAATGCCCTTTTATTTCTTTGAATACAAGGATTATCCAAACACTAATCTTGAATTTAAAATAATAATACGTTTTTTTCTTCTAATTTTTACTCTATTAATTTAAGTACCAAAAACGAGAATTCAAAGCTTAGAGAACAAACAAATTGATCTCCATCTTCAATATAATCAAATCATAGCCATGAAAGGCGAACCGAGGTACGTACTGATTTCTTTGCTTTTTGGTTCTTGATCGATTTCATCAATTGAATTGCGGTTGTTCCAACCATGGCCAAAACCCCGACTGATCATCCATACCAACAAACATACTGCTAAAACATTCTTCTTTAATGGCGTTTGATTGATCGAGTTTGTGGCAATGGAGTTGGTGATCTGCTGGCCTTGATGATGAATTGTGGAAAAGTTGATGAGCCACAATGTTATTCGAATTAGGCCTATCGATATTCGATGATGGAAAAAGATTAGGGATTGGTTGCTGATGGTGTTGGTGTGATGATAAAGGGCTATCCGTAGCCGGTGTTCTTGAGATGTCTAGCTTTATTTCAGAGCTGTTTTCGCTTCTGTTGCTGCAAGACCCTTCTGTTTCCTTAATGTTGAGGTTGATTAGTTCTGTTGGCTCTCTATTTTTTAGTGCCATTATCTGCAAAGTTTCAAGCTTTTTGGTTACTTAACAATCTTTATAAACTAATTTGATCTAATACTTGTTTAAGACAGGATAACACAAGAAAGACCGCATAATCAGTGAATTATTGGATATACATTAATGGATAAACGATAAAGTTTGACCCTAATTGTATGGTACTATGGTTTACTGAGTCCTAAAGCAGTTATATTCGATCTATTGCTAAATTAGTATGTTTATATAAAAGTTACTAAAAATCTGGAAATACAAAGGCATGAATATATATTGTTGATATGCACATATAAATGTTTTACTTCTTTTGCCCATGCTCCGTATTGACTCTTTTACAGTTTTACCCTTCTAAAAGGAACAAACTTTGATCATGACTAATATTGGAAATAGTGTAAATATTTTACTTTCCTTTCTTACAAAATTGTTAATCATTTGAAGCTGTGACATACCATTTAAGGAAAGCAATTATCACCAGTTAGTTTAGTAATATTTATTTAAGAGTTAGATATCATTAGTGTGGATAAATGCAACTTTTAAACCCCTTACTTAAATAGAGAAAATTAAACAAACAGGATTTGAATCATTAATTTTTTTCTGATATATTGCCACTAGATTTACCAATTAATTAGCAGTAGTTTATTAATTATTCTTTTATAACATCTCCTAATATATATATAACTAACTATTTGTCACGTACAGGATTCGAATTAATCTTTAGTATAGATTCAAGATATTTTACCACTCTAAGTCGTTTAATTACTATAAGTAAAAGGAGTTAACTATTTTTATGATCAACTAATGATTGATATGTGCGGTACACAAATACATGTATACAACCTAAATAATATTAATTACCTCAGCATGGAGTTTATGATTTTGAGATTGTAGGGAATCATTCTCAGCTTTAACAGCTTCAAACTGTCTTTTGAGGGCATCATAGTCCTTTTCCAACTGCTTTGTTTTCCATCTAGCTCTTCTGTTTTGAAACCAAATGGCAATTTGTCTAGGTTGAAGCCCAAGTGCTCTTGCAAGCTGCATTTTTCTCTCAGGTTCAAGCTTATTCCCCAACTCAAAGTTTCTCTCAAGTGTCTTCACTTGTTCCATGTTTAACCTCCTCTTTTTCTCACCTGCAAGAAGCTGTGATCCATCATCTGATAACTCATCTTCTCCATTCATGTTCGGTTCTTGATCACACCCATCCATATTGTTCATACCCGAGAAAGACGACATCGATCTTTTTCCCAAGAACGCCACACCTGCACCATTAACTCATCATCTAACACATAAAGATTCAAACTTTCTCCAAACCCATTTGGATTTGGTGCTTGAAAATGGAAAAAAAAAAAAAAAAAAAAAAAAACTTTGAAACTGAAACCCTAATGCATCAATGGGTGTAAAGCACAACCCATCACTGCATCATGACCTTTGAGAGATATGAAGTAAGTATAAGTTCAGTTCGTTAATTACCACTGAAATCTTGAGTGGTGGTACTGCAAGGTGGGAGAATAGGGGAGAGAGATGTAGGGGCATTATGGTCATCTTCTTGTGAGGATTGTAAAATGAAATTGGTGGAGAAGAAAGCCATTCCAGTGCAAGTCATCAGCTGTTTAAGCTACCTCTTTAGCTTTGATTAATGACATTTAATTTCTCACAATTTCAAGAATTCTTTGTGATCTCATCATCATGATGTTTAGAGAGAGAGAGAAAGAGTAGAAATTCTAGAGAGAGAGAGAGATGAAGAGTATTGTGCAAAAGAAGGATGGGGACACTATATATGACACAAACCTTTGGGAAAATTATAAAATGAATAAATATATTTTAATGGATTATGTTACTGTGAAATTTCACCATGGTTCTTTTAGAAATAATATCACATTTTATTTACGTTGTTTTTTTTACACTTAAATATATTTAACTATGAAAATAAGTAATGAAATGTTTATATTTTCGTAATTGCGATTAACAGTCCGAAGAAATTTTAAATTCACACAAAATAACAGGTTCAAATACAAAGTGTATTTTTGTTATAAATGTGAGAAGATACAATGAATATAAAAAGTCACAAAAAAATTATATCTCACAATCTAAATCGTATTTCAAAAAAGTAATTTCGAGCTTTTGTTCCCCTAGCCGTCCTCACTAAGAAAAAAATAAATAAAAAATAACAAAATAAAAAAATTAACGTTTTTTTATTGTGCCATTTATGAAAGACACAATAAAGTCAATGTGTCATTATGAAAGACACAATTATATCATTGTGTCATAAAAAGACATAATAAAATCTTTTTATTTTTTTTATTTTTTCTGAAAGTGCACGACGAGAGGAACAGAGACTCTGAAGTACTTTTTTTAAATTTGATTTATACTATGAAATATAATTTTTATGACATTTTTAGCATCGTTATGTCTTCTCATACTTTGTAGCAAAAATACACTTTGTAAAATAACCTCATCTTTATAATTATCCTTATATAAAATATATATAAACTGAATTTTCGTATTGGAAAAAAACTTAATCATATAAATATACTAATTCATGCATTACTCTATCATTATTTTAAAAAAAATGAATAGTTTAGTTTTGATTTTTTAAAATTTTAACTCCACTAGTTTTAAAAGTGTTTCAATTAGGTCACTCAGTTTTTTATATTTTATATAAATTAAAAGTCTTAACATGTTTTTTTACATGTTATACTTTTTATTTCAATTAGAAAATATTTTTTATATCTTTTGATGCTGATATGAACGTTGACGTAAATTTTAGGTACTTTTTTATTTTTTTCATAATTAACATGTTTTTTTATTTTTTAATATAATTTTATATATTAAAAATTCTGACACCCACGTCTTCTCCATCGTTACTTTCTTGACATAAAAAAATGTAATGATGACTCGATTTGATCATTTAGTGGTCCAATTTAAGAAAAATATAAATGAGTGACTAAATTAGAACACTTTTAAAATTTGGTTACTATTCTGTAATATTTTTCCTAGTTTTAAGTATATTTAGTTTTAAACCTAGCTTTTAGTTATTTGACTCTGTCCATTAAAATTTGTTTACTAAAGTTAGGATTTTTTAAGTTTGTCTACCAAAGTGTTTACAAGAAAGATTTATTTTCCCGAATTAAGCCACTAGAATATAGTATTTTGGCCGCTGATTTGCTTTTTTTTTTACTTTCATCATTAAAGTTTACAATTTTATAGTTTGGTCATAAATTTGTTTTTTAACCATTAAAGTTTAGAATCGTAAAATTTGGCGACTAAATTATTTATAGTGAAGCTTTATATTTTGGAGTTTGGCCACTGAAATTTAGTATTTTTGAGCTTCGCCATCCAACTTCGACTAATGGTTTCCGACGAGCCAGACGGATAACGCAACATTATGCGTGGGAAATTTGTCCAGACTCCCGCCGGGTAGTGTGTGATGTTAGTCGCTAGTAAGAACTTAGAATTTGGCCACCGATTTGTTTTTTTTTTTTGACTTTGGCCGCTAAAGTTTAAGATCTTAGAGTTTGGTTACTAAACTTGTTATAGTAAAGTTTTATTTTTCTTGAATTTAGCCACTAAAGTGAAGTATTTTTTAGTTTCACCACCAAATCTCAATTTTATGGCTTTCAACAAACCAGACAGATAACAACCAAAGTAACGCATAAGTGTGGAAAATTTAACTGGACGCCCGCCATGTATCGCGGGAAGAAAAACTAGTAACTCTAAAATTTGAGATATATCCTCCATTATAACCGTATTCAAAAGGAAAGAAGATATAACTTTGGTTGTAGAGACAACTTTGTCTTTGGTTTTGAAGCTAGACGGTAGTAAATAAAGTATGTTCAATAGTGACTTTATTTTCAGTAGAAAGTAAAGCTAGGTAGTTACTAAGTGAAAGTGGTTTGTAACAAAACAATTACGAACAATTATAACAGTCAAACTATTTAACCGTCAATTGAACGTATACAGTTATTCAATTAATTAATGTAATATTTAGATCCATACATAAATGATTCATTTGTCATTTGAAGTTATCGTTTTCACATGATTACTAATATAAAATTCACAATGGTTATATATATATATATATATATATATATATATATATTTGTTTTTAAGATCATTCATTTTACCCGATTAAAGATTTTGAAGTACCACCAAAACTATTTTAATCTAAAGTGTGATCACGAGTTGAAAAGTTATGCAGAAAACTCCAAACAAACAACAAAAACCAACAATTCTTACAGTTAACTCTTAAATTATTAACTCTTAACGTTTTAAAGATATCACCAATGATTAAACATGGCATGAAATTTGATTCAGGTTGAAATCGAATTAAAAACTATATCACATTTCGATTAAATATTAAACCAGTTGGATGTGATTTGTTTTCTTGTTAATTTGGTTTTGTTTTGATAATTATATGTTTCATAAAATTAACAGCAGTTAAAGTTATAAGGAGTGATCGATCGGACTGCAGCATTTGGTTGGAGTTGTTAGGCGTATCAGAATTTTTTTAAAGCTTACCTTTTTAAAAGCAAATCTAGAATTTGTCATCTACAGGAGACTTTTATAAGTAAAAGTTATTAATGCAAATTATAAACTATTCGTAACCTCGTTATGATATTCTTTTTTTTTTAAATTGACACTAATTAATCCATGGCATGTGTTCACTGTAAATATCAATAACGAGATTGGTTAACATAGATTTCATGGAATTTTAAAAACATGAATAAATTAAATTAATTTGCCTGCATTTATTAATTAATCTGAAAATTATTTAATTAGTTTATTTAAAGTACGAAATGGGGAAAATAGGTTGCTGCTATATATTATATATGGGGTTGATACTTTTCCTAGATGATAGAACATGGGCACATTTTGAAAATCTTTATTCTAGTTCAAGTGGGTACGTTAATATATAAAACATTATTTGTATTATATTTATAATCTTTTTGAGTTAATTTAACCATCGTTCTTGTAGTTTATTTGCAACCAAGTTATCGAAGTTTACTAATAACACTTACTTTAGAATATATAAGTCACTAGGTATATGTACAATTATAATAACACTAATTAACACTGATTGTTATGATACTAGAAAAATGTACGTGAAAAATGGAAAAGTAATTACCGGTGATTTCTGAAGAAAAAAGTTACATAAAATAAGGTTTAGCTAGTGACATACTAGCAAGGAACAAAAAGAGATGTATTGTTACTGTGAATAATAACAGAAAATCAATGTCAAACTATATAATTAAACAAAGTCGAGTATTTAACATTTTATGATAAGGATTATAAATATTTAAGTTACTATGTTTTAGTTTTTTAGTTTTTTCACAATCATAAATTTGAGATTACACTCGTTTCAAACTCATCTTATTATCAGATATACCCCCACTAAAAGTTTTAATGGTTTCCATTTATGGTTAATTTTAATTTAATTTTGCTCTCAAATATTTGACTAAATAGCACTCTAACGATGCAAAACTGATCATACTTTTAATTTTTTATTTAATTATAATAATAATAAAAATAAGTAACTCACCGACCCTATTCAAGGCCATGATGGTCACTCTCCCCGCGTATGTCACCCAATCAGCTATAGTTGATAATAATCAATTAAATAACGATAATATTTATTGATAATCGGTCACTAAAACTCTTATTTAGACATCCCACAATTTTAAATCAACATCCCTGTACCCTATACGGCCGCGTATGGGTCCATACGCGGCGTATAGGGTACATTCTTGATTTAACGTTTTATACCCTATACGCCGCGTATGGTTCCATACGCGGCTTATAGGGTACATTGTTGATTTGACGTTTTATACCCTATACTCGGCGTATAGGACCATACGCAGCGTATAGGGTTTGACATACCCATACGTGACTTATGACCCATACGTGGAGGAGCTATACGCCGCGTATGGCCCCATACGCGACGTATAGCTTATATATTTATTTTTTTTTTAATTTTTGAGTTTTAATATATATATAATTTTTTTTAATTTTTTGAGTTTTTATTTTAATATATACATAATTTAAATTAAAATTATTTAAACAATATAGTATGAATACAATAATAAAATTAGAATTAAAATATATAATTCGCATATTACAAATTATGAATTAAAATAAATTTATATAAGCCGGGGTTTCTCGGTTATTCTCTATTATTGCGTTGTATTCCGAGATACGAATCCTATACATAATCTCCCATTCTGCAGCACGTACGCTTCGGTTAAGAATCCAAAGATTACTTAATGTTGGCATCGGATAATCTCCTTCTAGCTTAACGTGGACGAAATGATTATTGTTGACATGAACAATCGACACGACATGATGAGGCATAACAGTTTTCGGATCAGCCCATAATGGGAAAAATGTTTGACAACCATTATTGCTTAGTAAATAAAGAATAACCCCAAACTTTTGAGCAACCACTAATCCCGTATACGACATTATCATCCAATGTTCTTTTGGTGCAGGTTTCACACTTTGCCAATCGATGGTGTGACGTAATTCGTTATACTGTCCGGGGTACAAAGTATCGAAAACTTCTCTGTACTCCAATTCATGTCTGTCCAACTCTTCTAAAAGCTGTGTCCGCACATACATCCACTTATTTTCGTCAAACCCTAAGCCTAAAGCTATTGATCGAAAACCACAATTCCCATCGGGTCGGACATCTCGTATACGTGAAATATACTGATGAAAGAGTGACGGAATCCAATTTTTTAACCTGTTTATATTGTTTAATTGGTGATCTCCGATAATCGAAGAAAACTCATTAGTACCCCGTGATACTTTAGATGATGTTGAACGACTACGTTGCATGGCAGGCTTCTGGGGCTTTACAGCTGAACTTGTTCTTCCGGAAATATGAGACGCAATAAACGAGCTATGTCTCGGCATGTCGCACGTACTTTGTTGAGTGTCATACTTTTGTTGTTGAACCTTTAACGTTGGACGATCGCGAATATCTGTTTGAACAACAGACGCTTTTTTGTTATTTTTCCATGGATACACAATTTTTTTTATTTTTTCCACCAAACTAAATTTTACAGCTGCGGGTTGTGTCGTTATTTGTTGTTTCACCGTTCCATTTCTTCTTCAACATCAACTTTTTCATCCACCGTATATGATGGCTTAATGTTATCAAGCTTCGTCCAAAATACGTCAATTGCATCTAATGGAATTTTAGTGCCTGCATTATAAAGTATAAATTAATACATAATTTGTCACTTTAATAGAAAAATGATAATGATGGAGCGACTATTACCAGAATGTTCACTACTAGAAAACTGTTAATAGATGACGCGCAAAAGATGACGTGCTAAAAAAGATGACGCGCATTTACGCGTATCATAAAATATATGTCAGATTTTAAAATATTTTTAGAAAAGATGACACGCATTTTTGCGTGTCATCTTTATTTGTCATTTTTTAAAATTTTTTGTAACCTCCTTCCCCCCTTTTCAATATAAGACCGCGCGCCCTCTTCTCATTCCCTCAAATCCGCCAAATCCCCCAAATCGATCCTTTACAACCGGACACCCTCAAATCCCCCAAATCGACCGACCCCCCACCACCACTGCTCAATCGACCCGCCAACCACCACCTCCGGGCAGCCGACGCCCACCACCACCACCATTGCAGGCCACCACCACTGCTCAATCGACCGCCAACAACCACAACCATTGCAGGCCACCACCACCGTCCAGTCGACCACATTGCAGGCCACCACCACCACCCAGTCGAAAAGCTGTATGCTTGAAAAGCTGTATGTTACCTGAAATGTCCTGAATTGCTTGGTATCCTTGTATCTTTTTTTTTGATAATCAGTTGTTCGCTACCATAACCCTAGGTTGTTTTTTTTCCTTCATGTTCATTTTTCATGTACATGTTCTTTTAGCTTCTTGTTATATAAAACACTATCATGGGATATGAGGTTTGCAAGGACTACACATCATTTTTTCAATCTGTGATCTTTTGTAGGTTAGTGGAGTTACTCCGAAGAAGGGTGGAACAGAGCATTTGGGACTTCCTGTTTTCAACTCAGTTGCAGATGCAAAAGCTGAAACCAAGGCTAATGCATTTGGGACTAGAAAACCTCTTTTGTGTGTGTATTTACTTGTGCTATCACTGTAAAAATATTGTTTACTCTTTCTCCCTTTTCAACTATATAAATATAGGTCGGGGTAAATGCTGCTCTTCTTCACATAAGCAGCATGGGTCAAAAGTTCTGTGCTCACATATTCATGATATCATATATGTGTAGCTTTGGTGTTGAGGTGTGACCACATAAGTAAGTACTAACCATTGATGGTGATGACCCTTCAACTGGTATTTAATTGTTACAAGTGACCTATTGGAAACCAAGCTTTGTCGAATTTATTACCTTGGTAAACATTTTTAGGTTTTATGGCTCGTAGAAGCTTGAGCACTAAGCATATACTTTGCTGCTTATCAGCTTCTTAACCTTTAGGACAAGTTATTATAAAGCTATAGATTTACTCCCTGCATTCTCAATTAGCTATCTAACCTTGTTTATGAATGCCTAATAAGCTATCCTTGGTTTTAAGATTGATATGGGTATAATATATTAGACAAATTAACAACTGTATTGGAAAGTACAATCTGAATAAGAAGATTTTACATTAAAAGTTAATATTTTGGAAGCTATTGAAGTAGGGTGCCATAGGTTTCTGATTGCTAGTCTTAACTAATGATTGCTTGTACATGACAATTAGTAGCTACTGGATGCACGTGTTGACGACTTGGAGAGGTGATTATGACTCATGAGATAATATTAAGTTTATGCTCTTAAAAATTTCATTACTTTATATAACTGTTGTATATTATCAGTTTCAAAAACATTCTATGCAACCTTCTTGAATGGCTTTGCTCACTTTGTTACAGGTTTACCAAACAACTGTTGTCGGCTAGGCCAATCCACTTGTGTAGGCATTGGTGGGGATCCTTTCAACGGGACCAACTTTGTTGACTGCATGAAAAAATTAATTGTTGATCCCCAGACAGAAG
This sequence comes from Flaveria linearis, assembly GCA_024085815.1. Lineage (NCBI taxonomy): Eukaryota > Viridiplantae > Streptophyta > Magnoliopsida > Asterales > Asteraceae > Flaveria > Flaveria linearis. The sequence goes on from CM044012.1 coordinate 72,387,411, forward strand.
GTAACTTGTATCATTCACTTAAATATGATACAATTCTAACAATTTAACATTCGTCATTTCTTCTTAATGGTACATGATCATTTTAAGTTTCATCCAGCTTTTAGGAAGAATTATTTGAAAAATGAAGAAGGCAAACATTAAAATACACTCAAATTTAATATTCAGTTGGTTGTACTCTATTTTCAATTTTAACATTCGTCATTTCTTCTTGAATTACCATTTGGTTGTTCGTGGTTTTTTATTAATCTCAGGTTTATATAATAAGGTGCAATGGTTCTGAAATGGGTGAAATAAAGGTTGTTAGTTCATTTAAATGGTCAAAATTCACAAGAGACGGTTACTCGGATACATAATCTGTCAATCAATTTGATATCATGAGTCTAAACACGTGCTTTGAAGTAACTATTCGCCCTGATGATGGATACTATTTGTAAGTATATCTTTTCCCTTTTTTTATGTTAGACAGCCTCAACTGCTTTGTGTTTCTCTTAATTAGTTTAATCTTTCTAAATCGTGATTCTTGTTCTCGTTTGACCCGTTAGACACTCTTTTGAGCCTAGTTACAGTTTGTTCTTAGTTTTCATTCTTTTGGTCACCAGTGTTTGGCTTTTTAATAAGAATTAAATGTCTTATTTCTTTATAATTTATAAATCATAACTTACCTCTATCCAACATACTATCTACTTCCAGAGGTGGCACTTTTACATTTACCTTCCAGATTTCATCCATCTACCCCCATGAGGCGCTAGTGTTTGGCTTTTTAATAAGAATTAATTGTTTTGATGATAGGAAATATGATCATACTCGGATAAAGAAGCTAATCATCATCATTGACTACGTACCCCTTATATTTACCATTTGTTGCTTTGTAGTTTATATTATTGAATATAACTATCTATGTATGAGTTTTTTATAAGTAAATTACCATTGTTGTTGCCTTGTAGTTGATATTAATAAAGTAGTCAAGTAAATTTCAAGTGTTTTACATAAAGGGGTTTTTGGGTCAAAACTGACAAGTTTAATTTGATGAAATTGGTTGTCTTAGGTTGGAGAAGGTAAAGAAGAATACACTGATGGTGATTTGGATGAAGTTCGTGAAGATTGGGCGTGTTATGTATCGAATTTCATTTATATGTAGGCCTGAAATGATATATTTGGACTTGTGTTAGTATTGGTATTGGACTTGTATTAGTATTGGTACTAATAGAATTTGGACTTGTTTTATGCTTTGTAGTTGTTAATTAACAACTTTTGTAAACTTTGTTGGTATTTAATGGATTTCGCTTTTAATGTTATTCGACAATTTGTTTTAGAAAACAACAGGTAATTTATTAAAAATAAAAAAAATTAAAAAATGCAGCTAATTTTATGACGTGCATTGCGCGTCATCTATTGCACGTCATAAAAATTTCATAGATGACACGCGGATGCGTGTCATCTAGTCATTTATGACTACCCCTTCCTTGACGCGCATTGCCCGTCATCTTTTGCACGTCATAAAATGCGCGTCATCTTTTGCGCGTCATAAACAGATGACGCGCGGATGCGCGTCATCTATCATTTATGACTACCCCTTCCTTGACCTGCATTTGCGCGTCATCTGACCCCAAAGATGACGCGCAATGCGCGTCATCTATTGCAGTTTTTCTAGTAGTGGTTCATATTTTTCCAGCCGACAAGCACAAGGCAAGCCACAACTAGTGAAAAGATGGCAAGCCACATGTTGCATTTGCAACGGCGGAGGATCAGTACCAGAACACCGCGCAATCTCTGTCTGAACCTGCCACTCCATCAGATCCTCAACGCGATCGAGCCGTCGACTCTGCTGCCGTAAGCTCCTAGACATATCCTGCAACAATGTCTCCACACGTGCAGGCAGCCTCACATCTCTATAAATATGTCGCGGGAACTGAGGCTGAGGAGGCGGCTGATGTGGCTGAGGAGGCGGCTGATCATGTGGCTGCTCGTCGGGTGGTGGCTGATCATGCGGCTGCCCGTGCTGCTGCAGTGGATCGGCAATGCCGAGCTGCTGAACTGGTGCCGGCTGCCAGATCTCCCCGGGTCGAAGAGAGAATCGTATGCCAACCGGAAACTGGCGTATAATACGCATGCCGAATAGCGTACGACGATCTAATCTCACCGGCTCGATCGGCGGAGACACGTCACCAAGATGCCGAGGAAGATAACCTAAAGATCGGGCAATCAACGTGATGTACGCGCCGCCGTACACCGCTCCTCGCTCCTGGCGATGATAATACGACGCAAAATACTCCGCCAAACATCTCGCCAGGTTACACCTGGTCCCCGTAATCAAACAGTATAAGTAAAATAGTCGGGAATGGTACACCACTCCCGACTCTTGCCACGTCCCGTGATGGACGTGGCGATCATCCGATGCAGATAACGGATAAGAGGATCTCGAATGCCGGTGACCCTGCCCTTAGTCCTCTGAAACGGACCTCCGGCAATCTGAGGCCACCACTCTCTCAATGTACCCTCCTCCATCTCAGTAATACCCTCGGTGAACAGAGGGGTAACAGTCTCCGGCTCATAATAAAGCCCCGAGACAACTGCAAACTGCTCAATGGACATCTCATGTGAATGTCCACAAAGCATAAAAGAAATCTCCGAGCGCTCATCATCCTCCACCATCTCATCTGGGCGAATATAGGTAAATGTGGATAAAAACTCCACTACCAGCTCACGGTGGGACGGTAAGAACGCGATCTCAAAGAGATGTCTCCACGGCGTATCGTCTCCGATAATAGCAGCAAGACGATCGCGCTCTCCTAACACAGCCATAACCTCCCAATCTACGGCCTTTTGATGACCGATCTTCATACGAATAAATTTTGAGCACTTAGCGTGCTCAATGGAACCGGCCTCAAACTGCAGCCAAGGATGCTCAGCAATATGGTCAACAACGTCAGCCTCAATCTCAGAATCGGAAGACATATCTGCACAAGAAAACAAATAGGTCAAAAACAACGTATACGTATATGTGCATGTGCACGTGCACGTCGTCACGTGGGCACGTCACGTGGGCACGGGCACGTGCGTGTGCGTGTACGTGTACGTGTGCGTGTACGTGTACGTGTACGTGTATGCGTATGCGTATATACATATATATGTATTTGTATATATATATTTACCCTATACGCCGCGTATAGGGCTGTACGCCGCGTATAGGGTAGCAGCGTATGGGTCACAGGGCCACGTAGAGGTCAAATCCGACCCTATACGCCGCGTATAGGACTATACGCAGCGTATAGGGGACCCACGTATGGGCCACAAGTCACGTATTGCAACACCCTATACGTCGCGTATATATCTATACGCCGCGTATAGAATACCCTCCTATGAGTCTTCGTCCCCAACCATAGAACTATACGCTGCGTATAGCCCTATACGCGGGGCTGTACCAGCGTATAGTTCTATATACCAGTTTTTAAATCACGCATTATAGGGCATAAAACACTACTTTAACGTTTAAATCAATGAACGATTAACATAATAATGATGTATGAACAATAATACGTACCTGGATGTAGAAAAATCGAAGATCAATACGTGTAGTATAGTGCTATACGAGAGTGTTTTTTTTTTGAAGTGTGTGTAAAAATGAGAAAGTTTGAAAAGATATAGCGTACCGAGGATCTATACGCCGCGTATGGGTCCATACGCGTCGTATACCTTATATTCTTTTTTAAATCGACACCGATCTATACGTGGCGTATGGGCCGATACGCCCCGTATAGGTAAACTGATGTGACGTCGGTTGTCAGACATTAATGTCGCATTAATGGTCGTCCCCTATACGCCGGGCATGGGCCGCGTATGGACCCATACGCGACGTATAGGGGGTGTCGATTTAAACTTTTGGGTGTCTATTTATTAGCACCCTATTTTTATTGGTATTATCTTCTTATTAAATGATGCTTTTTTATTTTATTTATTTACTTTTTATATTTATTTTATAAACTTCTCTTTTCGTGGAATATGGTTAGTTTCCAGTGAAAGTATCAGGCCATGGTGATAAGAGGGGCAGGCACTGCCACCTGATCCACCAACATCTATCATGCACTTCATCTCGACCCTTAATTTACTCCCCTCAAAATATTCATCTTCATTTTGTTTTAAACTGATTTTTCAAAAAAAAAAAAAAACCCGCGAGAAAAAAATGATTTAAATTAAAACATTTTCAAACCCTATTATATCTTTATAATTATGAATTTATAATATAAATCTTCATGAATTTTCTTTTTCTCACCAATTTTCAGGGTTCTTTTCTAAAAGTTAAAACATGAATGAATCACTTTTAAAAACACAAACATTTCTTTTAGAGGATGTAAATTTTGCTCTCTCGAAAAATATCCTGAATGTTGGAGAAGTTAGCAAGATAATATATATTCGCTTTCAATCTGACAAATAAAGTAAAAAAGTAATTCGAGTAAATTTACATATTTTAATATGTTCTTTATACCACATACGTACCATTCACTACATCCGATAGTATATATGTGTATAACAAAAAAGATGTGAGTAGTGATCAAAAGGTGAAAGTTTGCAGATGATTTTTAATTATCCATTTGTGACAGTTTATTTCTAGTGGTTTAATTTATAATAACTAAAAAACAAGGTATTGTACCCAAGTCAAGATCATTTACATATAAAAGTTATGTGTTTCTTTGGGAGGGAGAAAGACAACTAGTGAACTAGCTAGATCCATATGTTTTTTTGTGAAGAATTGATAAATTAGGCTTTCTTCTTCAAAACCCTACCAAACATATAAATTATATTTGTTACCCTTCAAATTGCTTTTTAATTTCTCTTTAATCCAGATGACGCCTTCCAATGTCAAAAAAATAATAACAACAACAATAATAATAATGATAATAATAATAATAATAATAATAATAATAATAATAATAATAATAATAATAATAATATAATATAAAAATAAATAACTTCTGTAATCTATAACAATTATATAAAATATAATAATATTATCACAATAATAATAAATTATACTATTAAAAAACATATGTTGCACGTCTCCGACTAATTGATCGGCATGAATTAAGTGGACTATATATACTAGTAACACTTTTTTTATCCTTTTTTAATTGATGTAATTAATTAATAATAATAAAATCAAAGGAGCCACACTTTTCATGAAAACCATGGATGACCCTCGGTTGGTACTAACTTCCAATATTTATTGTGGTATCTTGATGTGCACTGTTCTACTTTATACAAGTTTGGAGAGTCACCAGTTTTTAATTAAAGGTTTTTAATTATTATGTATTGCAAGATTTAGTGAAAGCTGGATGTGGGGTTCACCATTCACCGTTCACACATCACCATCCATCATCTCGTACATGCATGCATTACATCTACATACATGCATGAGGACGATATACACATTTAAAATTGACCCGAGTTCGACTTGTTAGATATGCATATATGTACAGGGACATCTTAACGTTTTTAGAGGCCTAAAGCGAAAATAAAGGCGGAGGCCTTTTAAAACTTTATCTTTAAAAACTTTTTATGTTTTGAAGCACAAGCACTAGTTGATTCCTAAATTAGTTTATTTAAAGCAAATCCTAATTGATTCAATGATTTTATACTAGGTTAAAGCCCGCGTATTACATGAGTGGAATAAATATAACATGTCAAAATCATTAGCTTTTTAAATATTTTATTTTTTAGATGTTATTAGTCATTGGTGAAATAAAAATATAATGAACATCTAAAATTGTAACAAATAATAAAATTAAAAATTATTACTTTATATTTAAAGATAAAATATATCTGAAATCAAATAATTTAGTATGTATTAATAAATTATTAAAATAAAAATATTTATATTTTAGATGTTTTATAGTTTACTTATTTAAAACAATTATCATTTAATATCCGAGAAACAAAAAACACAAATATAAATATGTTTATATTAACATATTTTAGTAAAAATAAAAAGTCAAATTGATTGTTGTTATAATTTCTGTATTTATTATAAGAGAGATGCGAGAAATGGATATGCTAGAATAATGACATGTGTCATTTGATATGCTAGAATGATGGCACATGATTTTTTATTATTTGTTATAGATTCTAATATAAACTATAATAAGTAAAAAGCTAAAACAAATAAACAATTAGCAATTTACAAATCAAATAGATAGAAGCATATACAAAGCTAAAACAAATTTAGAACAATTAGCAATTAACAAGTTGTCCCTAGAATAAAGAATTAAAGAAAAACAATTAGCAATACATGAAGCAATTTACCTTATCTAGGGAGAGAATCAATCAATCAGAGAAATCGCTCAGCCGAGTACCTAATCATGAGTCTGTTACTCCACCAGATGTCTGGATGAAATTAAAGTTTAAAGGCTTCTTAATTGCAACGAAATCAACGAAGCAAATCGTGATTCCACCGGATAAAATTAGAGAAGCAAACGAAGGTTAGGGGGGTTCTTATTCATTACTCCAGTGAAGAAATCGAAGTTCTACGTGGATGCGTTCGCTGGGGTAAGGAAAATCATAGGTGAATGATGAAATCAAAGGTTCGCGGTTGTTCATCTTAACCTTCTGGTTTTATTCGTCTCTTCGTTTCAACTCCCCCCGCCCCAACCCCTCAATCAGGAATTGACCAATAGCCTGTGTTAAAGATCTACGACCTACCGACCTAGGTTTTCTTCTTTCTTTCATTCATTCCTTTTTTTTTAATTTAGTTTATTCTGGGCTTAAACTGAGAATTATACAATAAAATTTATTTTTTGATGGGCTATTAGAATGGGTGGCCTAAAGCTCTAGTTTATATTTTTAAACTGTTGGACCACCCCTGTATTATATGTAGGGTGACGGTTCTTTACGGAAACAAAAGATAGCACAAGAACAGCGAGTAACAAACAAAAGCATTTATTTATTTGTGTATTTAACTAAGATTTTAGCAATATTGTTAGAATACAAGACTGGTGTATATGTGAATATTTGATACACATAAATGTATGTGTATTCATATACTATAATTATAAGCATGTACACGTGTACCTCCATTGTTATTCTTTATTTTATACATATGTATGAAACTTGTTACAAATTGATCAAAGCATGCAAGTTAATTAATTAGAGAAATCAAATCAGTTTAATTATACGTATTAATTTAATTAATAATAACAATAAATAAATGATTTTGATTGTTTATCATTCGTTTTTAATATACGTTTAGTTTTAAAAAACTTTTCACCATATATATTGACACACATATGCACACACACGCACAAGCCGATTCCAATACAAAGTGGACTCTGTCTAAAAAGCGTATGAAGTAATAAGATGACGGCACGTATACATGAGTAAATTGTATGCGTGAGTGATACATGCGTTCAACTTAACTATGCACACGGGTTTATAACGCACATAACAACACCATGTATGATGCTATTACACACCTTGTTACAACATAAAGTTGGTTCTTGAATTGTTTTATGTAATTCATATGATAATAATAATATAGAACCTGGGTTAATTTTTACTCCATAACTTAATTAAATCACCAAGTTATATACCTGATGAATTGACAGGTCATGCAAAGACGGTCAACAACATACATGGGATACTTAAAGGGCATCGTTTGATCTTTAATATTCAACTAAATTAAATTTCTATTAATAAGTAATGCTGTGGTTTTTTTGTAGTTTAACCATACAAACTAGTGCAGCCGACTAATTAGTAGTCGATCTACAGTATACAAATAGGATTTCTTTCAAAGATCGAGATTGTGTAAGAAAATAGTTTTAGTTAATTCGGACCTAAAGGACATTTCACATTTTTGGTATTTGTTTGCATTAAAAGATGTTTGAAATAGGATATACCTAAAATAAGAATGACGGGTTCCACATATCTTGTTATGGTGACAATAGTGGGCCATATTTAATTTAAATTAATAGGTACAAGTCAAGATGTCCCGATCTCCACACATGACTTTATCGATTGCGATTACATTACACTACACCATTGGAATAGGGTGGATCCATGTTCTATCTTCTCTCTTATGTTTTTATTCAGGTTAATTCTTTTCAAAAAACACATTATTTTAGGAATATAAAAGTTTAGTTACTGGTTTTAATTGTTTGATATGAAAAAGGAAATATATAGATGTGCGTTTAGTTTATATATATACGTCTAATCTGAAATAATAATATATATTAATTAAAACTTAAAAAAAAAGTGTCATAATTTTTTAATATAAATAAAATAATTCAAATAAAAAGAAAAATGAAGAGGGAGGTGTGTGCACCACATGCTCCTATGGCCATGCTAGCTTTTGTTGTATTGGTAAAGTATATCGCTATAAAATAAGCAGATAACAAGTACATATTTTTTAAATATATTTGTTAGAGAATGTTTAATAATATGTAACTTCATTTTTTGTTTTTAAAATAAGTATACCGGTGTGTTGGGAAACCACATGACCAACTTTAGTTTATGTGATGTGGTGAGCGAATGAAGTATGTGAGAGCTGAGCTGAGCGGAGCTAATAGGCCGGCATGAACACCAAGCCGTAGATGCGTGAGGGCAGTGGCGGATTCAGAAAATTTTTTCACGGGGGGCGGAAAATTTTTAAAGGTCGGTCGACTAACGCGGTAACAGGTTGGATCGTGTCGGCTCATTAAAAAAAAAGACAAGCAAAATTGGGTTTCGAAAGGGGGCGATGGCAAAATTTTACAGGGGGCGGACGAGAAAACGAGCATATATTAACATAAAAAAAATTAGGGCAGGCGGCCGCCCCCCCTCCCATGGGGGTAGGTCCGGCCCTGCGTGAGGGTTGGATGCGGCATGGTAGCTAGTGATTTCTCACAAGCATGAGATTTCAAAGTTGTGTTGATTAGTAATATACGATTAGTATTGGATTATTTTATTTTGCATTTATGTGATACTTCTAATTAAACAAACAAACAAACATACCCAGTAAGTCCCACTCAAAAGCAGGGCCTGGGAGGGGTAGGTGGTGACAAGTCTTTCCTCTATCTTGGGAGATAGAGAGACTGCTTCCGGAGAGACCCCCAACACATTATTATGTGATACTTCTAATTATCAATAAATATTGTTTATTCTTTATATTTATGTAATATTTTTAATTATTAATGTATTTTTCTTATAAAAGTTTGATCAATATTAGATTGAATTACATATACATTCATTAGTTATTGTTTTCAAATATTAAATATTAAATATTGAATAAACTAAAAAATAAAATTAAATGTTTTAATTAAAATATTTACGAGCCATTAACTTATACGTGATTATCTACTTGAACAGAAAATATAGAAACTTGTGTTAATTTACATGTGCATCGATCCGTTAATATGTGAACATCTAGAACATTTACATAACCATTCACACATTAAGATAATAAGATATGAAATAACATGTCAACTAAAAGATTATACTATTATATATTAGTTTTCAATAACATCTGACAATACACATGAACTAATATTATGACATTCAATTTAACACGTAAGCATGAAGTTCTTATGATTTTTAACATTTTTTTTTATCTCGTTTGAATAATTCTATCAGCACAAATATATACTGAAAATAATTTGGATGATAATAGGTGATCCATCATGAAAATCGTAATCCGTAAAAAATAAAGAGCTTTAAGCCAATTAAGACTAATACTATTGATTAAAGAACTAATAGCTCCATTGTAGAACGCGGATCTAACCGTTAAGTAAGAAGCGATGAAAGAATAAAATCTGTGAATTCAAAAGGTTTTAGTGAAAATTAATTCGAATGATTCATTGATCGGGTAATCATCATCCATCAATCTGGGTCACTCATTTCCAAATTGGTATTATGTAGAATCTCTCTCACATTGCTTCCTTCCATTGTTTATCTAGCTATGCTAATAAGGTTTATTGTAACCAGTCTTTTCTTTTCACATCAAGACTTTTTAGAATTAGTTCAAAACACCTAATTGGCTGCTGGAGGTATTTAAAAGAAAGCTAGAGATATTTAAAAGACAAACATATGAGATCTGGTACGAGATTTGTTCTTTTACATAAAATAACCCATACCCTTTAATTTTACTTATTAATATATATCTTTAGCCTACACCTGTATTTGAACCCAACAACGCATAAACTTCTTAACTCGCACTAATATCGCTAGATCAACGCTGTTGTTACAACTTATCAAGTTAGTTTTTTTTTTGAATGATTAATTGGATCACTGACGGGCCACTGGTCTATCCGACCATCTTCATTACTTAAGTACGAAACCTGAGATCACACTCAGAAGAAAACTCATACTAGGTAAGAAAACACCCTAACCGACCTAGAATCTCCCATTATTTTTGTCACGGTTAAGACTTAAACCTAAAACTTGTATCTAATTTTATGAAATCTTGTGATACCTTAAGTTAATCACTTAAATCGGGATCATTGGTTCGTATGAAGTTAGTTACCTATGTCTTTTACCGGTTAATTTTAGCCGCTGGCTTCAATGCTTGTAATAAATATTTTGCTTACAGCCGACATACCACGTCACATCTTGATATTTGAACGTCTTTTCATAGATGTAAAATTGGAAAATCAATAACAATGACAAAAGATATAATATGATAAAGAATGAAAACTGATTCTTCCCATGTGGGCATAGTTGGTTGACGTCTGTCTGTGTTTTCTTGTAATCGGATGGTGACTTGTGAACCACTTGATGTATGCAACGTGTAATTTTAATATACTTTCTTTACTTCTCTTCTTTGCTATTAAATTTAATTTAAAATAAAAAAGGTAGGCCCATCACTAACTCACCCATTTTGGATGCTTTCTACTACTTGCCTTCTCCTCTCTCCATCACTTCCTTTCCTCAAGTCCTCTTTTAGATTACGCTTTCAACATTTCAATTTTCATTTACTTTTTAAGCTTATTCTAATCCAACTCTCATTCCAACTTAACAAGTCCGTTATCATTTTCCAAGTCATGCAAATAATATCTAAAAGTGAGAATCAGATATCTAACGTGTCAAATGCCATTGTAGGTGGTTGTGATTTCACATACGCTTAGGTGGAGGAACAATATGCAATTCAAAATCATAGCTGGCAAAGAGAGAGGGTTGCTTGGGAGGGTAGGAGAGAGAGCTCATTTGTGAGGTGGGGCCTAGGCTGAAGGGGCTCCATTGGTGAGCCAATCACATTACAGATGCTCTGAGTCCAGTATACTCTAAAAGCTATAGGAAAATTACATAAAAACGACCTGAAGTTTAGTATCATTCCAAGTCTTTAGAAGATGGTTAGAAAAAAGATAACTAGTATACAAGGAAATAATGAAGTTATGAGCGGACTTATTAGATGATTGAAAAATAAAATAAAATTATCATGAAAACTACAATAACATGTAGCCTAAAGCTAAGCCTATACTCATATAGTCATATGGATTTAATAAGGACATTGTGGTTCCATTAAATCTGCAGGTAACTATTGATTGGTGGTGCTAGTGTGATTATGTACAAGTTGGTAGGATTGTCTTACCAAAGGAGAGAATGTATGTTGTCATCCAACATGAAAGCCTATTGGTGTGTAGGAATTACTAGGAGTTGGAAGCTTTAGTGTGGCAATAATGCCAGCAGCAAGGGCACTCAGTGAAGCAAGAACAAATGCCGGTACGTTTCCTCCACCAAATAATGCATCCCAAGGGCCCGCACCAAGTGACACAATCATCTGTTGTCGACGTACATATTTATAGAAAAAGTTAAAATATTATTCAAAGAACTGTTTATGAAACAACAAGTCGATCAAATATACTTGACAAGAAAGATCTGAACTACCTGTGGTATTACAATTGCTAGATTCAAAACTCCGATTGCCAATCCTGCAAACATTTCATAAGCATATTTAATCTTCATCAATATCAGATAAGAAATTTAATTGAAAATTTATCCATGGAGTACATAACCAAATACATACCTTGGCCCCCTCCTGTATCTGCGGTTAGATCTGCTGTGACGGAGAAGGGAACACTGTAAGTTATCTGCAGCAAACAGACACGTGACAGAATATTATAAGGCAGAGGTTAGTAAAAAATAGGATAAAATCAAAAGTTTTAAGAGATTTAAATATTAATGATATATTGATACTTACAGCAAGGGGAAGGCCCAAAATAGCAAATACAACTAAAGAAGCAGTCTTGATAGCCTCATTGCCTCCTACTGCATTATCAGTCCCTCTAGATTCTTCTAAAGAAATAAAGGTAATGATGGCAGTGCCTGCCATGCAGGCAAACACGATAAAATTGCTTACTGCCCATACGAATTTTGAACCTATTGATCGACACATTGGTTCTATAAAGAAAGAACTGATACCAAGAACCACCTGTCATAAAGAAAAAGGACCACTATGGTGAGAATTGATATATAATCTCCATACGAGAGCTTAATTATCCAATGGAACCCTGAAGTGATTATCTAGAAAATATATCTATTTTGTTGCTTTATTATGGGTTCTTACTGAATTCAATAGCAAACCAAATGCACCTTCTCTCACACCTTCATCGTAAGCTCTGATTTCAAAAGCATTTCCCTTTGGGTCACCATGATAAACCTCTCTACCCATCCAATCTGTATCAAAAAGGAAAAAGGGAAACCAGGACAACTGCACATGTGAAAAAGCATAAGTAAATACAAATCCAAAACTCTGGTTGGTAAACACACAACTTTTTGAACTCACCCATGTAAGAGCCATTACAATAAGAACTGAATGCATCCCTAATGGAAGATGGCGTAAGCTGGTCAACAAGTTGACCAAGACTGCACTAGGACTGTTGCTAAAACTCTCAACTTGGTCTTCCTTAACTGTAGAGTTTGATTTCTTCTCATTGGTATCCAATTTAAAAACATTTTCAAGCCCATTACTAACTTTGTGATCAACTGCATTTTTCAAAGCTTGAGATTCTGAATGGTCAAGACCATGCTGCTGGGCCTGATGATCATCCAGAAAAGGATCAACATCTGATAACCTGAGATGCTGTTTTGGCGCTAAGGGAACCTCCTTTGCAAAGTAGAGTGTCACCGTTGTACAAAACGTAAGAAAAACCTGTGAAAAACACCAAACAAAAGAATACAGCCTAAAAAGATAGTCTTAGCTTAAACTAAACAAAAGCTTGGAACTAAATAGAATAGTGATTAGACGACTTCTTTTTCATGTGTTATAACATTCTACATGTTCAATCACCATATTTTAAGATTAACTAGAAGTAGCCACAAAACTTTTTTTCCCAATATACTTGACCATCTAGCTTAATAGACTTTCAAAAGCTAAGATCTTGGCAATTAGTTTCACCATGTAACCTTAAAATCAAATCAAAAGTGAGATAGGTTGGGGTTTCTGTAAAAACTCACCACTGCAACTAAAAAGGCTGCCTTAAGATTTCCACATGCCTCACAACAAGCTCTACTTGTCAAGAGAGGGAACCAACTGCATATGGAAAGAGTCCAACATTGATATTGCAGCTCTAACATAATTCAATGACAAGAGAATACGAGATGGAAATATATTTGAGTTAAAATACAAATATATATTAATAAAAAGCGTATATTTTGTCTGGTAGAAGCATGATCTTGACTAAAATAAAAAAAATACCATGTCTCTAGTATGCCTGTTTACACACACTATCAACATAACAACATAGCATATTAAGGTTTTACACTTTTACCTGTGCCACTTTCCGCTAGAACCAGATGAAAACCCTAAAATATTTCCAATTGCCATCCATGTGCAAAATATAGCATTTGCTGAGTTTCTCTGATCAGGGCCTATGCAAGAATTACAATATCAACATTCTGAAGGCATAAACATGTTCAAAGAACTTGACAGAAGGTAGTATTCAAAGAGCATTTCAGGATCTCACCTGCTAAATCAGCAAGAAGAGCTCGGGCAGGGCCCTACAAGTTGAAAAACAATTACTTGCACGTACATATGATAGCTACAAACATGTTAATACCAAAAACACATCCAAAGAAACTTACCTGAACAGTGTTATTAGCAAGGTCAAGCATCCAAAATCCTAAGATGAATACAAAAGCAGCCCTTGGACGTGTACCTTTGAACGTGCTGCAAGACATAACTGGGTTTTACAAATTATATATGTTAAATTATTAAAGAGCACGAAAGAAGCAAGCAGTGACCTGCAATGTTCTTTAGTGTCCCCAATCAAGTATCCAATGTCTGCAGAAAACCCGATAATTATCACCTAAAGTAAAATCAAGTTTAGGTGAGATTGAAAAAACAAAAAAAGAAAGCCAGAAACATGAATTTTGCAACTGCAGCTCACAGCTAGTGATATCATGAGAGATCCAAGCAAAATAAAGGGTCGCCTTCTGCCATATTTTGAAGAGCATTTGTCACTCCAAATGCCAACACAAGGTTGAACCTGAAAAAAATGGGTGATCATAGGAGACTAATCACATTCAATTTCCATCGGAGAATATAACTCTCATAAACTTACATAGAGAAAAAGAACAAAAACATGCACCACAGAAGATTTCTTTTCGAATATTCAAATGAACCATCATGTTTCATCAACATTCCAACAAAAAATGCCACATGCACCACAAATGTTATTAGTAACTATCATCTCTCCCTGTATGCTAACTGAAATTTCATGAATAGCTACAAATGTATACGTACCCCCTTATTCTAAATATTCCACATTTCAACTCGATGAGGAAGCATACTGCTCGTTTTAAGTGTTCAAAGTATGTCAATGGTAAAATAGATAAAATTCAACAAGGTCTTAATGGATAGTAATAATTACAGTTTTAATGCTTCATCATGCTGTCCCAACAACAATATATCAAAATGAATTGATGACACTGCGTCATTCCTCATTTAGCTAAAAAGCATATTCAACCATAGACTGTTACCAAATTTACTAAGTGCTGGCAGTTGCACATCAACCACATCAAAAGAAACTTTCTAGGTTACAAAGCAGTGGCTTACTTCCATAAATCAGATAAGTGAAAAGATATAACTGTAACTTACCACTAGACCTGTGATAGGTCCACAAAGCCAGATAAATGAGGAGAAAGCATGTCCAATCCCCAGTGTCTGTACCGAAAATGAAAGGAGAGGCATTGATAACAGGGAACCAAAATTTAAAATAAAAAAAAAATGCTAACATGAGACAGATAATTGACATGGACAAAGACATTCATAAAAATATACATACTTTCAAAAACTATATAGATTAGATACACACCCTTAACATATAAGTGGATTTATTTTTGTATCGATATGTCATGTAATACCCTTGAATGAATCCATCATAGGAGCCATTCTCAAAAAACTCTTGGAAAGAAAATTCAAAATTGTCTAACATGGGATATACTTCAGTAATGTCAATCTTATACCTCGTAGCTGAGATTGTGCTTTCAGATTTACACTCCAAGCAATCAAATATCAGCACACACAAATGCAACAAAAGGGCATCATATCCCAGACCTTTAAATGTACACACGGATGATACACCTAGAGAGTGTGATGATAGCAATAATATCATGCCGGTGCAAAAGTAACAGGAACAGCATGTTGCTTTCCTAAATGTCATGGTAATTACTTCTGTAACTAAATCACATTGTCATCAACAATGTTCAGTCTGCCTAAGCAAGAATATATGCCAAATTACAATCTCACCTGACAACCAAACACTCAAGTTCTGACAACCATTTTCATCTATACAAGTGACCACAGGATTCAGACATTAAAGTAAGTAATAACAAAATTTCCTCCACAGAATGTAAATGTACCGTGAGAAAAACAAAAACTCAGTAGTACTAGTCAAAAGCGATCTGAATCATATGCTACCTGAATGTAAGGGGTGAGAAGCGAGAGTTGCAAGGCCCAACCAAACTGAACACCGGCTGCAACGGTACAACTCAAAATCAACGTACTTAAGCTACAATTCTTCGTCGGAGAAGAAAAATTGGAGGCATTTCCGTTGGGAAATACACTTGACTTATCGGATTCGATTCCTCGAAGCGCCTCTTCTTCAAAATTAACCATTTCAACACTCGCATCCGCATCATGCTTGAGGTTTTCGTAGGGCACACGGATCGACAGCGTATCCATAACTTATTCCGATTCAAACGCATACGGGAGACGTTGGTGTGGAGATAGGCCTAATTTGATCTGATTTTGTTGATGATACGATTGATTTAGATCTGTAATTGTTGTGAATTTGAAAAGGTGATCGGAGATGTAGAGTTTAGAGCAAGTAACAAAGAATTGACGGAGGGTTAAAGTTGGTTTAGGGGAGGGAAGGTGGTGATGTTGTCGTGGATGGGACGAAACCGAGACATAATGCGGTTAACGCCGTTGATCAGGACCAGCGTTGACTTCCCGTTACTCTGATGCTCAAGTGCTCAACCTTGGATCATGAGTCATTTTCTTTTTTTTTTCTTTTTCCTTTATCTTATGACGGATGAAAACTATATTCTACATCTATTTTGCTTCTAAACTCAATACACTTGCCTTTGTAAAATTTAAATTTACAATCATTCGGTTGGGGAATTCATTTATTTTAAGCTTATGAATTATCATTTATAATTGAGTTGAAACCGGGTTAAAGAATTTTAGGTTATTCGATTAAATAGGTGAACATTAATATGACTCGTATAATAATTCACGTTAAAAACACTAACCGTTATTTGGACTCACTAAAATATGGTCATGTTTCAGGTGGATGTATATATTTATAAATACATGTAATACGTGGTGAGTTGATAACAATTTAATGAATCATCGACTTGACCTCAAATTTCTTTGATAATTTTAAAGATAAAAGCTGGTTAATTAGTGAAAAGTTTGTCATTTTGAGCTATCCATATACAACAATGCGTAGTCATAATCATTGCCTGTAACTTATGTTGAAAAAAGACATTAGCATTTGTCTTGGGAGGTCCAAAGTATTGCTAACCTAGCCACAAACTAATTAGAGTTGTATGCGCCAAACAAACAAACAAACAAACATACCCAGTACATTTCACTCAAAAGCAGGGCCTAGAAGGGATAGGTGGTGACGAGTCTTTCCTCTATCTTGAGAGATAGAGAGACCGTTTTCAAAGAAACCCCCGACTCGAGCATATCAGATTTTTAACCAAATAGGAAAGTTATTAATAATAAACAGCTTATAAGCATATCAGATTTTTAACCACCTGATGATATCAATATGTTCAATCGCTCCACAAAAAGCAAAGAAATCACAAACATCATTCTCAGTCACCCTAGGGGACAAGTTGTATGCACCAGCGGCTGATATTAATCATGCATCTTCACTAAGTTGAATGAGACCAAGATACAGTAAGACAACTCCATTGCTTTACACTAGAACACGCAAATAGCCAGATTAGTATAAATACCTCTTTTTGAGGTCACCTTTGTCGTGATTCTATTCATCTCAACTCTCCATATGAGGAAATTGATTTTCAAGGCAACCCACTTTGACCATACGTATGATGAATGATTTTGATACCCAATTCTACGATCCATCTTCACCCTATGGGACTAGACTGTTGTCATCTCCCACCCAGGTCCACTTGTTCTTGTTAGCAGAAATCACCATTTGGTTCAATAGATTTGTGTACGCTATTGGGCGTACCTGGTGCTGCAAAGAGCTCCCGCGTTTTCGCAGGGTCCAGGGAGGGTCCGTCCCATTTAAGGGAAGATGTACGCGGTCTTTCCCCCACATTTTGTGGGGAGGCCGTTTCCACGGATCGAACCTGAGACCTTTGGTCCCTTAGGAACAGCTTTTTACCGCTGCGCCAAGGCCCGCCCTCAGATTTGTGTACGCTGTTGAAACTCCATAATTTCTGCAGGCGCTCTAAAATCCTCTTCCATCTTCATTCCCAGATTAATTTAACAAAAAAGTTGTAATCATTTCATAAATATCTAAGTTAATCTATGAATCACACTAGTATTTCGACAAGCGATGTATCAACATAAAATTCTCTTTAGATACAGGAAAGGTTTTTAATGTATTGTTTATTTGTCTTGCTTTATCATATTTAGATATAATATGAAAGTCTACCCACCTGAAGGCTAAAATTCTAAAACCATTACTTCATTTGCCAACACCATTGTTACCCAAATCTGCAGCAGCTTTAGCAGCTCGACTCAATGCATCAGACATCCAAAGAGCCCCCTTTGAAAAATAGCTACTGTTCACGACAGTAGTAGCAGCAACTGCAGCTGATCTGCCAGTGGCCGACATGATTGATTTAGTTGTGTCAGAAATATGGTAATTCTTGTCTACAGATCTAACAGCTTCGACACCAGCACAAAGCTTGTCAGTAAGGCCGATCCTCTCACTTAGCTCAGCCACTTTTGCAGCTGCACTTGCTGATACCTGATGAGATTCGTCAAATGCTTTAGCTTTTCCCAGGGCATCTTTGCCCAGAATATACCCTTTGGCCAACATTGTTTTCACCACGTCTTGAGCCACAGTCACTGCTTCTCCTGCTGAATAAGCATATTGGTGTGACGCCTGCATGAGTCAAGGAAGCCGTAAGAAAAATGGATGGTCAGACAGGTTAAATAACATGTGAAAACTGATTCGAGTTGAAAGGGTAAATGATATTTAGTTTGGCCCGACGACAGGGTTGGGTTGGTCCACAAACATTTCATTGACCATTTCATTCAACTTACATATATATATATATATATATATATATATATATATATATATATATATATATATATATATATATATATAAGTTGAATGAAATGGTCAATATATATATATATATATATATATATATATATATATATATAGACCATTTCATTCAACTTATATATATATATATATATATATATATATATATATATATATAGACACATACACACACACATACATACATAGCTAGATCTCGACAATCTTAACAATTACACATTTCCAATCAATCAAGGTTTCATCTTGCAACTCGTTAAGTGTCCAATAACTTATGACCATGAGTTACATCATTGCTTCAATTTATTGACTACATAAGGTTACGGGAATTTAATTATATAAAAGAACTGTTAGTGATTACTTTGTCTATTTCTTCACTTTGTTATCCAAAATGATAAAGGTGATTAACAATGAAGATATGACTTCTCACAGAGTCACAGGAGTTCTTTATCTATTGCTGAAAAAAAGGACCAGCTAGGAAAGAAAGATGCTTTACATATGAAGTGTTTCCATCTTCTGGGATCCATGAAGAAGCTCTGTTCCAATACTCAGGCTCATCTGAATCTTGTCCCCATTTGGTTATGCATATAGTCTGGTCCAAAAGAGTTGCTCCCTGTAAGGTTTTAAACAGAATAATATTCAGAACCCATATGTAAATCTTGTCATCAATAGAATGACGTCTTCATAAATTTACACGAGGGATCAATCTTACGCCCAGTAACTTAACTTAACTGGTAGACAAATGTATATTATAATTACAACAATTGGTTTCCTGAAACAAATTGCAGCATACATGGAGCAGTGTCACTACCACATTTGCATGAGATAGTCTGCTTATTGACTAGAATATCTTGAACGAATAATGAATTTTGCAAATAAGTGAGATAGTCTGTTTATTGACTAGAATATCTTGAACGAATAATGAATTCAGCAAATAAGGTGAGAGCAATGACTTACACTAAGTAAAACTGCTGTTTCTAGAGCATAAGCGTCCTTAAATGTTACATAAGCTGTACAGGCATCTTCGCCAGCTCTGTATACAGCCACAACAATATCTCTAGTCAGGATAGTGGAGTAATTATAATTGATACAAACATAGAATTCTCAAAAAAAGAAAACAAATAAAGCAATGAAAATAATTAATGTACATATACTGAATATTAGTTGCAAGAGATAAATATAAAAGCCACTAATTGCAATACAGAATAAAAGGAAAACCAAATGAGATAAAATTTCCAGTTAGTCAACAACTTACAAATAAACCCTGATGAAAATGAATATTTCCAACAAATATTAGTTGACAATAAAATCTAGCACAGCTATATCAGGGGGTAGTTGGTTTGCATAAGGAAAGCAAACAAAACTGAAACAATAAGTTTGCGGTAATATTTATGGTCTATAACTTTAAAATAGAATCTTCAGTACTTGAGAAGCAAGCGCCACAGGCTTTACACAACAATGACCAAATTCAAAATAAGCATATATCATAATGAAGACGTATTTGCAATTACACTAATACACAATCAAATGGGAAAGTTATTAATAATAAACAGCTTATAAGCATATCAGTTTTTAAACCACCTGATGATATCAATATGTTCAATCGCTCCACAAAAAGCAAAGAAATCACGAACATCACTCTCAGTCGCCCTAGAGGACAAGCTGGTAACTTCAGCTATATTTTCTATAGCCATACCCAACCTGGCACAAAAGAAATAGATTATACACAGTTTTTATTGAAGAATGATATAGCAGGTATCTCCAAGACTAAGAAAAATATATTATGTATCAGGCTACATGGACAAAAAGATTTATTCATCTAGTTTAATCTTTGCTCAGCTGGGTTTAGCTTAAAATAATATGAAAAAGTGGCATACTTCTATGGACAGTCTTATACATTCAATAGTATGGTTAGAGGTGGCTCGGCTGTAGAAAATAATAAACTCAAGCTTGGGGCCTCCATATTAGGGTTTAACTTCGTTCAATTTTAAGGTTTTAACAAGAATAGCAAAGAATCAGTATCCTTAAAATGGTTCTCTTCACTAGAAGCTCACTCTAACTCTAATATTCGTGTGCCTTTTGGATATCGTATACAAAAATTTGTGTTATCATATTCTCACGTGTTAGGATCGTAAGGAACAAAAAATATATTTTTACAAAAAAGTCTCCGATTTTAGAATCCGCTTAACGCCCAGAAACGTTCAGCCAACCCTACACACTGTATTCACCAATTTACAAGTGTATAAACTCTTTCCTACATATATAAACACTGAATCTCCCCTTACGTCCCAAATTCAACTTTGCATCTTAAGAACAGTAAATGACCTAGCAGAATACACAAATGTCACCAGTACTCAAACAGACAGTTAGAAACCCTAGATTCCATACACTTCAGATAACAAAGACTTAATTTCAAAATGTTCTCACATATGGTTTCTTAAAAACAAAAGCCAGAAACCACAACAAATTTCAACAAAAAAGGTTGCACATACCACTAGATAAAAAACACGAACTGAAACCCTATATCTCTAACAGCCATTCTTTAGAAAAGTACAAATAACACCGTGATGTGCGAGAATCAACCA
This sequence comes from Flaveria linearis, assembly GCA_024085815.1. Taxonomy (NCBI): domain Eukaryota; kingdom Viridiplantae; phylum Streptophyta; class Magnoliopsida; order Asterales; family Asteraceae; genus Flaveria; species Flaveria linearis. The sequence continues at coordinate 72,408,736 of CM044012.1, forward strand.
AATTTTTGAGTGAATTAGAGTCATAATCAAGAGATTGTTCAATGAATTGCAAACATAAACAGGAACAAATACCAAACAGGAAATCGATATCGAATCAGTAGAAACGATAATAGATTCTATATTGTTGGGTACCTCTTCTCTTTGCGACGTGATCGAAGGAGTGTGAAGAGCAGATATGCGTTGGTGAAATGGTAATCACTAATCAGAGAGTTTGATTGGTTTAACGTTTAACAGAGGATCGAAGCTTCTGCACAAAAGCCAAAAGCAACTTTACACGTTAACGTTAACGTTAACGTTACCGTTACATTGCCGTTTCCATCATTATCTTACCTATAAACCTCATGAAATTGTTAACAACCCTTCATATATTTTTTTTGAAAATCAGACTTCATTAAAAAACACGAACCAGGAATCTCCAAGACGGAGACGCCCGCTCGAAGTTACATTACCTCAATACAAAATGACTTCCAACCTTTCCAATCAACCTTCCCCCCATTAAATCTATTCCTATACCACAAATAACCCAAAGACTTGACATCAGACACAATCTTCGGGACGCTGATCTCCTCATTATTGAATATTTTCCCATTCCTAGCTTTCCAGATAGCCCAACACGTCAAAATGATCACACCATAGACAAGCTGATTCCGGACATTAGACCCATTCACAGTAGTTGCCAGAACTAAAATATCCCGAAAGGAAAACATGAAACCTTTTGGAATGTTACACCAATTACATATTGCATCCCATACGCCATTCGCATAAAAACAAGCTGAGAAGATGTGATCCGTGCTTTCTTCCGCCTCGCCACACATTGAACAATTAGAGTCCCCAAAGACAATATTCCTTCGCGCTAAGGCTACCAACGTGGGGATTCTATCTAAATTGGCCCTCCACATGAATAAATTACATTTGTTAGGAAGCCACTTACACCATTTATACACATTATCATTCGACCTGACCGCCTCTTGAATCAACCATCTTCGAGTTTCTTTAACCGAAAAGTCTTTATTATCCCTGTTGTTCCATGCCCAATCATCCGATCTGTTATTCAGCCGCACATCACTTAGAGCCCGATGACAGTCCAGCAGTTCTTGAACTTCCACTTCCGATTCCGGATATCTAACCCAATTCCAATTAATCGGACCACCTGCAGCATCGACTATCCTTTCATTTACCGTGCACCATTTATCTCTATCGAGACGAAAAATATTAGGGAACAGATCACGTAACGGAACTTCTTTCACCCACGTATCAATCCAAAACTTAATATCCGTTCCCCTACCAATATCACCCCGCACCATATTGATGAACTGAGTCCCTTGAACCTTTGTTCTATAACCAATACTCACAATTTTAGCCCAAGTGCCACGGCTATTGGCACTAACCGGGAAGGCGTCCCATTTTCTTCTTGTCAAATGTATCGCGTCAATCAACCTCTTCCATAAGGCGTTTCGCTCAGCCTTGTATCGCCATAACCATTTCAGAATCATAGCATTATTAATCTCCTCTAATTTACTCAAGCCCAGACCACCATTTTCCTTTGATTTTGTAACTTCTTCCCAGGCCACCCAATGAGTCTTTCTAACTTCATCACTCCCACCCCAAAGAAACCTTTTAATAATGCCTTCTAGCTTATGAATAACCATCACCGGCGCCTTGTAGAGCGAAAAATAGTAGGTCGGCAAACTTTCTAAAACCGATTTAATTAACACCACCCTCCCCGCCATTGATAATGTATTTGCCTTCCACTTGGATAACCTTTTTTTAAAGACATTTACAACCGGCTCCCAATTATTAACTCTACCCATATTCACACCAACTTGGATTCCCAAATATTTAAACGGAGTACAACCCGAACAACAGCCCAAATTCTCAGCTTCGTTTTTGACCAACTGATCGCTAATACCCACTCCAAAAAGAGTAGATTTGTTAATATTAATACTCAATCCGGAACACATGTGGAAAATACGTAGCATTCTTCTGAGAGCTAAAAGATTAGGTCTAGACCATTCACCCATCACCATGGCGTCGTCCGCATATAAAAAATGGGAAATAATAGGACCTCCATCTTTGATGTTCACACCATGAAACGCTCCCACGTCACAAGCTTTTCTAAGAATACCAGAAAAAGCTTCCATGACTATAATGAATAGAAATGGGGAAATAGGATCGCCTTGGCGTAACCCTTTACCACACCCAAACTCAAAAGTCGGAGAGCCATTAACTAGAACTGAAGATCTAGCTGAAGCAAGAATACCATGAATCTAATTGCACCAAAGATCCGGGAATCGCATTTGTCTCAAGACCGAAAGCAAAAACTCCCAATTAACATTATCGTAAGCTTTCTTAAAGTCGATCTTGAACATAAATAATTCTTTTCCTTTTCGCTTCGCCCATTCCAATATCTCACTAATCATCAAAGGCCCGTCCAAAATATATCTCCCCGTCAAAAACGCCGATTGCGTTTCATAAGTTATGTCACCCATAACCATTCTCAACCGATTCGCCAACGTCTTAGAAATCACCTTACTGATCATACCAATAAGATTAATAGGTCTGTACTCACCAAGAGAAACTGGATCCGAAACTTTAGGAATAAGAGTAATAAATGACGATCCCGCTCCTCGACTAATGGTCGCCGTATCTGCAAACGAACGGAAAATCTGCACAAAATCATTAGATAATAAACTCCAATATTTCTTGACAAATCGAAAATTAAACCCGTCCGGTCCTGGAGCTTTATCACTTCCACAATCAAAGACCGCTTCCTTTATCTCGCTTTCCAAAAACGGAGATATCAATTTTCCTGCCATCTCATCCGAAATCACCCGCAACCCATAACAATCTAAAACCGGACGAACCTTCATATTCTCGGTAAATTTATTTTTGAAAAACCTGAAAACTTCTTTTTTAATAAGAGAAGGCTTGGTAACCCATTCACCATTGATCATTAACCCCGGAAAAGAATTCGACACTTTGCGTTTATTGATGATACCGTGAAAATAATGCGTATTCTCGTCACCTTCCTTAGCCCATCCAACTCTCGCCTTTTGTCGAAGATCTTTCTGATTTAATTCTTCCAGCTCTACAATTCTCTTTTTCGCTTGCTCATAAACCCACTGCTCTGCCTCTGAAAAATCCCGCTCCTCAATGACTTCATCCAAATCAGCCATGTCTTGGATGAGGTTCGCGTACTCCACCCGTTCTTCCTTTCTTATTTTTTCTTTCCATGCCATAATAGCTTGCCTCAAGCATTTCAATTTATGCATCAACTGAATGTCCGGGTTACCATTTCCATTAAACTTCGAACAAGTATCGATAACTAACGTATCAAAATCTTCACGTTGCAACCAAGAGTTAAAGAACCTAAAAGGTTTAGGACCATAATTACGATCCTCCACCTTCAATAAAAGCGGGCTATGATCCGAACATTGTCTAGGGAGAGCACGGTACTCCGCATTTGGCCACTCGGACATGACACTCCAAGAAACAAAAATCCGATCTATCCGACTACATTTGTTCCCAACCACATAAGTAAATTTGCGACCACGAAGATAATACTCATGTAAGCACGCCTCTTCCAAAAAATCATTGAAGTCGTTAGTCAAAGCCAAATTGAATTTCGAGTTTCGACGCTCCTCTTTATCACGAACACAATTGAAATCACCTCCGACTATGACCATACCATTAACACCCCCAAGAAACCTCAATAACTCTTCCCACAACGTCTTCTTATCCGGTTTTTTTTGTGGCGCGTAAACATTTATGACACACAACTCTTTGCTAGTTTCTTTAATCACCCCCCGAACTGCGAGAAAATACCGATTTTTAACCACATCAAGCATGACAAACTTCTTAATGTCCCAAAATGAAACTAAACCACCCGATCTCCCAGATGACTCGACCCATTCCACTCCAAAGTTGTCATTTCCCCAAAACCTACTCAAGTCCACCCCATCCATATGAGAAAATTGAGACTCTTGCAGTAAAATAAACGAAGCACTATTTTGAATCCGAATATTCCGCACCCACTCTCCTTTCCGGTCATTCCCCAGTCCTCTAATATTAATAGAGATCACATTCATTGAAAATCCAATTGAACACCTTCGTTCGCTACCTCCAGAGCAATAGCTTCTTCAAAATTACCCATATTTTCAGCTCCTAGCACTTTAGCCAATGCAATAGTTTCCCGAACCTCACGACTCTGAACAAAATTAACTTGCCTTTCAGACTCCTCAGTACTACTCGGCCTTGATTGCCCATCATTCACATATGTGGGTTCACCTTCTTCATTATTCATCATAGCCTCATTATTAAGATCTGGTGTCAAAAATTCCCCGTCTTGATCATTAACCTCCGTTACTTTAGACATCGTACTCAAATCCGGAAAAATGAAACTATCGATACCAAAAGGATCATCCCCATCTCGTAATCTTTTCTTAGCCCTATCCGGATTCGAATTCGAGTTAACTCTCCCCAAGGATGACTTCTTTTTGGTTCCAAACCTCCTCCTTTTCTTCGAGTAAGTTGAACGATATGCTTCAGCTACTTGACTGCGTAAACCATCGCCTTCATTTGCATTATCATTTCTATTCACCGGGCTACCTTCACACACCTTGTCACCATCATTATCATTGCCTTGATCCTCCATAATTGTCTCCCCCTCGTCGTGTCCCCGCGTATTTTCAATGGGAGCGTCCACTGACTTCATAGGCCCTTCACAATCCTCTTCTTCATGAAAATCAACGATGCACTCCGGAACCCAACCCGCTTCCTCCTCCTCAATTAACACCTTACATCTAACTTGTTGCCATTTCAAAACACAACTTTGTTTGGTCTTCTCTACATCATTAACAAGAATTCCCACCACAGCATATGAAAGATCCTTCCCTTCCTCTTCAAATTGTGCAGACTGAATAACTTTACCAAAATTAGCAGCTATGACATCAAAAACTTGTGGTTTTGATAATGTTAAAGGGACCCCATGAATTTTTATCCACGCAATTCTCTCCACATTCATTACTTGACCGTTCCAAACATCACACGACTCCAAAAATAACTCCCAACCTTGTTTGTCGTCACGAAAAGCATCCCTTTCCATCTTGTCCATGAATACCAATAAAACCGTGAAACCCCCCACATAATGAATCTTAACTTTGTGTATTGTCATATTACTCAACTTTTGTCGTAGACTGATCAAATCATTATAACCTTTTACCTTAGCCACCAACCCATAATCATAATACTCGTCAAAAGCCCCCATGTCCCCATCAATATTAATTTCCGGCACCCCAACCCCAACCTCCTTATTAAGTAAAGTATCCATGAACGAACGAGAACCACTTACCACGTTCACATGTTGATCCACGGCTTTCCTTTTATCCGTAGCCCTCTCAGTTTCTACCCCAGTCTCCTGTTGATCATTCACAACCGGTTGCCACACCTTATCATTAGACTTCTTCGCTATCGGATCGTTAACGAATCTTGCAGGAGAAACAAATAGCTTATAACTTCCTATCCATACGTCCTTTAATAGGTACTCCAGATCAGTCATGTTTCTATCAATCTTGAACGTAACAAACCCAAACCGCTTTCCTAGACGATCCAGTTTTCTAGCAATATACGTAGCTTGCACCTTTGCGTATGTATTGAAGACCTTGGCCAGATCTGCCGATGAACACCTATCCGGCAGATTTGATACAAAGAACTTCACTTCCCCTGTTGAAGCATTGGATCGATGAGCGTTATTGTTAACCCTACCCCTCTTAGATGGCACATCGTACCATTGGTTGACCTTGAAACGCTCCCTTGCCGCCATAGGTGAGAGAAAAGCCCCGTGTCTGGAGGTTCTGTTGCTCGCTGCTCGATGGATCTGCTTGAGGTTCTGTTGGTCGATGGATCTGCTGCTCGCTACTGGAGGGATCTGATTGTTTCTCTTTCTTGAACCTTGCTCGATGTGTCTGCTGCTCGCTGCTGGAGGTTCTGTTGCTCGCTGCTCGATGGATCTGCTTGAGGTTCTGTTGGTCGATGGCTCTGCTGCTCGATGGATCTGCTGCTCGCTGGAGGGATCTGCTGGAGGGATCTGCTGCTCGCTGGAGGGATCTGCTGGAGGGATCTGCTGAGAACCTTAGTTTAGCTATGCAGTGATTAATGGAATTAAAAAAAACACCCTTCATATATAAAACACAATATTTTCTTGATGGAAATACTAAATACACGAGTCTTTATCTTTTTTCATATCAAATATATCAGTTCTAACCGGGACACACTAAAATCATCATATTCATCTGCAGATCATATAGGCAATACTTGGTCACTTAACAATAATATAAACAACTGGTACATATTTTTTGTAATTAATGTCTTATTTAACATTTTTTTAATCTTTTCATTCTTGGCTTGATGTCAGAAGAAACGAGATTGGAAAAAGATAGAGAGTAAGTGAGAATATGTTGTTAGATAAAGTTGATGAAAGTGAAAAGTTTGAGAGGAGAATTTTTGTGAACATTAAGATTATGATTTTTATGTTATTTTAAATGTTAATACCATTTAGATAACCTAACGGACCAATGGTTCCCGTGTATCAAACGTTACATGAATGTTCCAAAGTAACACATTTACGAAAATTTGATTTTTTTTTCATATCGTGTTTAAGCTATTGCCCTCAACATGTTAGATTTGTTAGATTTGTTTTATGTAACTGATTATTTATGTTTACTTTTTGGTATCCATTACTTAAGATTCAACATATGTCTTGATTTTTACGTAAATCATATTAAAGATTTAACTTTATACATCATTACTCTTTCTCCCACGTGAATTAGTAACACTGTTTAAATTAATTTCTCTCTTTAAAAATTGGGAATTGTGGCATGCATTTTTCGTATTTTAGATGTATAAATAACCTTTAATTTCAAAAGGAAGTGTGCCGGGGAACAATATTAAGTTATTAATAATAAAATCTTGCATTTGGTCTTACAAGTCTAAACTATCAAACACAATATACGTAAAAAGTTATTCTATGGTGTTAGCTCGTTAACCTTTGTAGGTTGATGTACATAGTATATATATACTAATATACATGTAATAAAGTTTAAAGTGTGGTAAAAAAAACTTATTTCGGATATATCTCAGTTTTAATAGGATTTAATCGAGATATAGAAAAAAAGTTAAAAAATAATATGTATTTAAATTTTATCAGAGATAAGCTTAATTATATGGTAAATCAAATTTTATGAAAATATATATTGATTTTGTTCTACTGAAATACGAATTCTCCTTTTTAAATCAGGTCAATGTGGACCGACATCGTTTAAGGGGGAGGTGGGAGGTTTTGCCTTTATCGGAGGTCCAAGGTTCAAACCTTGCCATTAGTAAATTAATACCAACTTTGTATTACTAACTTATAACCACTAACCATCTGTCTAAAAAAAATGTGGAGCGACATCTGAGAAATCTAGGTGGAATCACTACTACAGAAATAACGATTTCCTACGGATTTTTTGCTACGAAAAATATCCGTAGCAAATTTGTTATGGAGTGGCTACGGATTTGCTATGAACATATTTTGCAATGATTTAGCTACAGATAAACGATAGCAAGTTGCGTTCGTAGCAAATCCGTAAGAAATGTTAAGCAAAACTGATAAAATTAATATATTAAAAATAAATTAATAAAATTCGTAGCAAATCCATAGTAAAATCAATAATTAAATTTCGGGAAAAAAAATAAAAGATAGTCTAGAAAAATCCATAGCAAAATCCGTAGCAAAAATGAGAAATACATTTAAAAAATAATAATTTAATAAATCCGTAGGAAGATCCGTGGCAAAAGTGAAAACATATGAATTTAAATAATGATAAAGAAATTTCTTCACGAATTCCGTGGTAAAATCCATAGCAAAGTCAAAAATCCAAAATTTAATTAACAATAAATATCAATGTCACACCCCAACCTTGACGGCGAAATCGTCGAGGCGTGAGAGTTACGATTGTTCACAGCCACATAACGCTATTGCCTGAAACATGTTAAAAATAAAAGGTCAACATATTGTTGGTGAGCATTCTATAGTTTTTCATACATAAGTATATAAAAGAATGCAATTCATGTTGTAAATTAGAGAACAAGGTAACTAGGAATGTAAGACAGAATGCACAATCAAACCTTGACAAAGTTTTACAAGTCTCAAACGTTTACAAGTATATACGATTAGCTAAGTGTACTTGGATAAACCAAGCAGGCTTGTCAGGCCCATAGATCTAAGACGTCGCCAGGCTAGCAATAGTTAATGATTGTACATATATTTGACATTACACGGTAGCTACATGATTCGACTAATCACAACATACAAGTAAATTGCCATAAGTTTACAAGAATCAAACGTGTTTACAAGTGCAACGTTTATAAGGTAACATGTTTCACCCAAAAGTGTGTGAAATAATAAAATGGGTATAGAAATACTCACTTGGCGATTAAGAATATATTGGATGATTAATAAGAAATAATAACCAGCGTCGTTTCAACGAATTCCTCTACAAGGTACCTATATATATATACATGTATGTATAAAATTGTAGTTAATGATTTCACGTGAATTAAGGTATTGGAATTTATACTTGAGGTTTTGTCAATTAATTATATTTAATAAGTGGAAACAAATTATATTTTCGTGTAATAAAATGAAAAGAAGTTTATGATATTTTATATACTTAAAGATGTGAAAAGAAAACGTTTATAAAAATTTGTAAGATATATATAAGATTTGAATAAAGTTTTGTAACCAAATAAATACGTTTCAAACAATAATTTAAATGCAACGTTTAACCCAATAATAATTTAGAATTTTAAACTATTATTTAAGGTCCATTCTTATAAAAATATTTATTTATAATATTTGTAATTATTATTTTATAAATATTATTATGGTTTTTAAATAAAGTAAATTTACAATAATTCATTTTATAACATTTAAAATAAGGAAAGTTTATAAAATTAATTTTTATAATTTTTAAGAATTTTTATGTATTTAATTGGGGCTTAAAAAGGCTTTTTAAAAATATAAGGGGGTGCCCGGGGTCGAACCCGGGACCTCCTGTTTCACAACACACACACTTAACCGGTGGACTAAGGGCCTCAGCCGCGGTTATAATTGGGTTTTAATTCTTTTAAACATCAGTTGCAGTTCCTCATTGATTCTAAGAACCCCAGAATCGATCTGATCCAAATTGAACCTCAGATCGATTGTGTAAATGAAATTAACCTTGGGGCTTTTAATCCCCAAGTGAAAACGAGTTCATAGAGGTATTAATTACCTGTTTTGGTTGAGTTGATGTTAAGAACAAGTTAAGAACAGGTCGCGGTATAGCTTGAAGTGGAATGATGATCGAACGATGATGAAAACCAAATTCACTTCACAGGTAGCTTCAAACGAGGTCAAGGATCAATTGCCCTCTGTCAATTGTGACTTATAATAGTTCTATGTAAGAGTTCGAGTGTGTTGCAGATCGCGGGGAAGAAGAAGATCGAATTGAGGTTTCTGTGTTTTAATTGGTGCAATTGAAAGCTTATACAGATTCGTAGTATTTATAGCATGAATTAGGCGAGATTAATTCGATTATCACTTAGTTCCAGTGCGATTTGAAACCTGTAAAGGTACCGACAACCACGTGGGTCGGTTTGGGATCGATCGCACTCAGTTTTATTCGATTTTTGTGGGTGTCCAGTTCGAATCATGCATGTGAAAGTGTTTATGGTTTTTAATTTAGTTAAAATCGGATGAATTTGGTGTATTTGGCTTGCCGGAGAGCCGCCGGAAGGTGGCCGGATCCGGTGCCGGAATTGCGGGGGTGAGGAGGGGCCGGTTGTGTAAATTTATAATTTACACAATTGGTCCCTGGGGTTTTGATTTTATTATTTTATGTTTTTAAAATTTATTTAAACTTTCAAAAATTGCAGAATACCCCCTGGACTTTATTATTACTATTATTTATTATTTTTATTATTATTATCATTATTATCATTATTATTTATTATTATTGTTATTATTGTTTTTATTATAATTATTATTATTATTATTATTATTATTATTATTATTATTATTATTATTATTATTATTATTTGCAAAATACGAAATGTTACAGTCTCCCCTACTTTAGGAAATTTCGTCCCGAAATTTATTTACGAGGAGGCTGAGACGACAAGATGAGGACACTTGGAGAACTTTCAGGTTTTGATATAGTATCAAAAGAAGAAAATTCATCATCGATTAAGCCGACTGCTTTAGTGTTTACTTTATGTGCAATGACAGAGACATTAGAGGTAAAAAGAGAGTCTAAAGTGTGTGTCTTTCAATTAGCCTCATAAGCTTTTACGTTGCTTAAGAATGAATGTTAATTATCACATAAATACAAAGTGTTACTGTCTCCCCTACTTTAGAGAATTTCGTTCAGAATTTAAAAATGAACTAAACAAACAAATACGGGTATCTCTGCTTCATATGATCCTCCCGCTCCCATGTGAACTCAGCTCCACACTTGTTCTCCCAACGAACCTTGACAATTGGAGTAGTTGTGGTCCTAGTCTTCTTCATAATGCGATCCATAATCTCGACAGGTTTCTCAATGAAGTGCAATGACTCGTCGATCTGAATGTCTTCCAGTGGAACATGCAGACTCTCGTCGGCCAAACACTTTCTTAAGTTTGAGACATGGAACACAGGATGAACTCCACTAAGGTCGGAAGGTAGTTCCAGTTTATAAGCCACTTTCCCAATCCTTTTCAGGATTTTGAAAGGTCCTACAAATCTCGGAGCTAGTTTGCCCTTCTTTCCAAAGCGAATAATGCCTTTCCATGGTGAAACCTTAAGAAGAACCATATCACCAACTTGAAACTCCAACGGTTTACGATGCTTATCGGCATAGCTCTTTTGTCGACTTCTTGCCACTTCAAGGTTCTTGCGGATTGTAGCGACTTTATCGGTCGTTTCTTGTATAAGTTCAGGACCAGTGATAAAGTTTTCACCAATGTCGGTCCAACAGATCGGTGATCGGCATTTACGACCATAAAGTGCTTCGAATGGTGCCATCTTGATACTCGAGTGATAACTATTGTTATACGAAAATTCCGCGAGCGGTAAATGCGTATCCCAATTACCACCAAAGTCAAGGACACATAATCGTAGCAAATCCTCGAGGGTTTGGATTGTTCGTTCGGTTTGACCATCAGTTTGAGGATGGTAAGCCGTACTTAAATCCAATTGAGTACCCAAGAGTTCTTGCATAGATGACCAAAAGTGTGAAGTGAAACGAGCATCTCGATCGGAAATGATGTGTAAGGGTACGCCATGACGACTAACAATTTCATCAATGTATATACGAGCTAGTCTTGAAACCTTGTAAGTGTCTCGTATAGGTATGAAATGTGCCGTCTTGGTCAAACGATCCACAATCACCCATATGCTATCATGACCACGAGGAGTACGTGGTAATTTGGTTATGAAATCCATGGATACATGTTCCCATTTCCACATAGGGATTTCAGGTTGTTCAAGTAAACCACTTGGTCGTTGATGCTCGGCTTTGACTTTTGCACACGTGAGACATTTGGAGACATGAACCGCGATATCTTTCTTCATTCCAGGCCACCAATATTGACCACGCAAATCCATGTACATTTTATCGGAACCAGGATGTATAGAATATCGGGTGTGATGAGCTTCGTCCAAGATGATGTGTCGAAGGTTATTACGATTTGGAATCCAAAGTCGATTCATAAAGTACCATAGGCCGTTTGGTTTTTCCTCCAGTTGTGATCGAACGTTAGACACCAAATCCTCATTACTTCCTTCGTCGGTTATTGCCGCTTGTTGAGCCTTGCGAATGCATAACTCGAGATCACTATCAATTCTTATGTTTTGGAGCATGATAGTAGCCTCGTTAACATTCACACGAACCTCGGTATCAAATTCTCTTAACGTGTGAAACCACTGTCTTTGATCTCGGATTCCTTGTAGTGAGACAGTTTTGTTATGGACCTTGCGACTCAGCGCGTCGGCTACAACATTCGCCTTTCCAGGATGATAGCGAATGTCACAGTCGTAGTCTCTGATTAACTCGATCCAGCGTCGTTGTCTCATGTTGAGATCTTTTTGGTTGAACACATGTTGGAGACTTTTGTGGTCGGTGTAGACTATGCATTTCGTCCCATAAAGATAATGTCGCCAGATCTTCAAAGCGAAAACCACAGCACCGAGTTCAAGATCATGAGTCGTGTAATTCACCTCGTGAACCTTCAATTGTCTTGATGCATAAGCTATTACCTTTCCTCGTTGCATAAGAACACAACCAAGACCTTGTTTCGAAGCATCACAATATACGGTGAAATCATCGTTTCCATCGGGTAGGGTCAAGATAGGAGCATTGCTTAGTTTGTGTTTTAATGTTTCAAAAGCTTCCTCTTGCTCGGGCCCCCACTCGAATGGTTTATTCTTTTGTGTTAAGGAAGTGAGCGGCTTTGCGATCCTCGAAAAGTTGGGGATGAATCGCCGATAATAACCAGCAAGACCAAGGAAAGAACGAATCTCGGTCGGTGTCGTGGGAACACACCAATTCTTCACAGCTTCCACCTTTGCAGGGTCAACGTGAATTCCTTGGCTATTCACCACATGTCCTAGAAATTGAACTTCCTTGAGCCAGAAATCACACTTCGAGAACTTCGCGTACAATTGCTCTTTCCTCAATAATTCAAGAACTTGTCGCAAATGCAGTTCATGCTCGGCGTTGGTTTTGGAGTAGATGAGAATGTCATCAATGAAGACGATCACAAACTTATCTAGATAAGGCTTGCATACTCGATTCATGAGATCCATGAAGACAGCAGGAGCATTAGTCAAGCCAAAAGGCATCACCGTAAACTCATAGTGCCCATAACGAGTACGAAATGCGGTCTTGGGGATGTCATCATCATGGACACGTAATTGATGATATCCAGAACGTAGATCAATCTTCGAGAATATAGTAGCTCTTTGAAGTTGATCAAACAGATCGTCGATACGAGGAAGAGGATATCGGTTTTTGATGGTCAACTTGTTGAGCTCTCGGTAATCGATACACATACGGAATGACCCATCTTTCTTCTTCACAAATAAGACAGGTGCACCCCAAGGAGAAGAACTAGGGCGGATAAACCCTTTTTCGGATAATTCCTGGAGTTGGCTAGAGAGTTCTTGCAATTCCGATGGTGCAAGCCGATATGGTGACTTAGCCACGGGTTGTGCTCCCGGTATCAAATCAATTTTAAATTCAACTTCACGTACGGGAGGTAAACCACTAAGGTCATCAGGAAATACTTCAGGAAAGTCTCGTACAATAGGGACATCCTTAAGTTCTTTCCCTTTGGCTTTTGTGTTGACCACGTAAGCCAAGAAGGCTATATACTTCTTGCTTAAACACTTTCGGGCTTGAGTGCAAGACATGGGTTTGAGTCCTTGTGATGATTTCTCGCCGAACACTTTCAAAGTATCCCCGGATGGTAACGGTATTCGAATACACTTCTCAAAACACACGATCTCAGCATGATGTTTGACTAGCCAATCCATTCCAATGATGACGTCGAAGCTTCCGAGTTTCATAGGAATAAGATCAATAGGGAATTCGTGATCGTTAAAGCTTATGATGCAATCACGTATTATGACATCAACGACAATAGGTTTTCCATCGGCGACTTCGACCGTGTAGGGTCTTTCCAGATTATTACGTGATTTAGAAAGTACGGGCTCGAATTCTAACGACACGAAACTCTTATCCGCACCCGAATCAAATAATACAGATGCATAATGATTATTTACAAGATACATACCTGTTCGGTAAAAAAAAAATTTATTATTGATACGATGATTACAAAGATGGAAACATCAATAATACAAGAAATGATTCAAACAGGGTTCTTCGTCGTACCATTCACAACGTCATTGCTGACTTGTGCTTGGTTGGCGTTGATATTGAAAGCCCTTCCACGAGCTGGTGGCACGTTGCCCGCATTGCGAGGGCATTGCGGACGAATATGACCAGGCTCGCCACAGTTGTAACAGGTTCGGTTGGCAAGCATTGCAGCGTTGTTTGGTGCACGTAGACAAGTAGTCACCAAATGGCCATACTTTCCACACAACGAGCAGATTCGGCATGGAACGTTACCCGCATGATGGTACTTGCACGTGTTACACATTGGCAGAGAACCCGTATAAACTTTAGCCATGGGAGCTTGATTTGCCACCACCATTTGTTTTTGAGGAGCATTTGGAGTGGTCACAGCGTAGTTGCGTGTTGGCGTGAACTTACGCTTCTTGCTTTGGGAAGACGACTCAGCCCTTACCTCCTTTGTTGCCTCGGTTGTCGCCTTCGCAGTAGACTTTGAACCCCTTGCCGACATAGTGCCAGCTCTAATATGATTCTCAGTGAGTTGCGCTGTGATAGTAATTGCCTCCTCCAAAGTTGTGGGTCGGCTACCCACCACAGCATCTTGAATTTGGGGTGGTACACCCCTTATGAACTTCTCGATGTTGCGGGGGACAGTGTCAACCATATGGGTCAATAGTAGACTCAACTCATGATGCCTAGTTGAGTAGGCCAAATGATCACCACCATCTTGCTTCAGTTCCAGAATTCTTCTTCCAACTTTTGTAATTCACTTCTCGGGCAAAACTTCGCGATGGCGATGTTCTTGAATTCATCCCAAGAGAGTGCCGAAATAGCATCAGCTCCTCAGTTTCTCTTCTCGCTATTCCACCAGGTAAGTGCCCTTTGTTGGAGCATACTAGTGGCATAACGGACTTTGAGTGCCTCGGGACACTCACAATTGGCGAAAGTGTTCTCCATGCCTTCGAACCACTCAAGAAGACCAGTGGCTCCTTCCTTGCCACTAAAGTTGGTGGGTTTGCACGAGTTGAAGTGTTTGAAGGTGCAAGTACGATCGTTCCCGTTTCGGCTGTTGCTATTTTCTCCTTGAGCACCGTTGTTGTTTCCATTGGTGTTGTTGTTGCTATTAGCCATCATGGTGCTAGTAAGTTCAGCAACCATGGTTGGGAGCACAGCAGCCATTTGTTTGGCGATCATTGCTGCCAGCTTGCGGCCGGAACTTCCACGCTTTGCAAGTTGACGAGACATGCTGGACATACAAAAATGAGCTAGTTACGGGAGTGAGGATAACAAAAAATATTAGTTTAGACAAAGGTAGGCTAAAGGTTGTAAGGTACACGAAATGATTCCATTTGATAACGCATTATCATTTGGAACCGTGGACACGTCAAGGTAAGTTGACTCATTTGCCTTAGAGATTTGTGTATTTTGACCATAGTTTATCACTCATCCCAGAAATCCCCAGGTAAGCGTAACTGGTCCCGTAGGATATATGCGAAACGCTTGCCTTAGCCCGAAGGCTTTTTGCCAGGAAATCCAGAATACAGGTGTCTATGTGTCACACAATATTTCTTAGGTTCATGAAATCAAAACCTTGATGAGATTTATATAGATTAGACATAACGTCTAAAGATCCAAGTCATAAGCATAAGTATACGATTCCACGTGTCGTCGAGAATAATATAGAGAGGTTTTATGTTCGGGGAAAGTCAAAGATAAGTTAGGGAGACAAGTAATTAAGTTTAGGCAATCTTATGCTAAGGCATCAAATTGCACACAAGAAGGCATAGCATTATGTAATATGCAAACCATATATTTACAAGATAAAAATACTATAAGGTGCATGCATAAGCTATAGTCTAGGCATCATTAATAACCTAAATCCCTATGTTATGGGCTCTGATACCAATCTGTCACACCCCAACCTTGACGGCGGAATCGTCGAGGCGTGAGAGTTACGATTGTTCACAGCCACATAACGCTATTGCCTGAAACATGTTAAAAATAAAAGGTCAACATATTGTTGGTGAGCATTCTATAGTTTTTCATACATAAGTATATAAAAGATGGCAATTCATGTTGTAAATTAGAGAACAAGGTAACTAGGGATGTAAGACAGAATGCACAATCAAACCTTGACAAAGTTTTACAAGTCTCAAACGTTTACAAGTATATACGATTAGCTAAGTGTACTTGGATAAACCAAGCAGGCTTGTCAGGCCCATAGATCTAAGACGTCGCCAGGCTAGCAATAGTTAATGATTGTACATATATTTGACATTACATGGTAGCTACATGATTCGACTAATCACAACATACAAGTAAATTGTCATAAGTTTACAAGAATCAAACGTGTTTACAAGTGCAACGTTTATAAGGTAACATGTTTCACCCAAAAGTGTGTGAAATAATAAAATGGGTATAGAAATACTCACTTGGCGATTAAGTATATATTGGATGATTAATAAGAAATAATAACCAGCGTCGTTTCAACGAATTCCTCTACAAGGTACCTATATATATACATGTATGTATAAAATTGTAGTTAATGATTTCACGTGAATTAAGGTATTGGAATTTATACTTGAGGTTTTGTCAATTAATTATATTTAATAAGTGGAAACAAATTATATTTTCGTGTAATAAAATGAAAAGAAGTTTATGATATTTTATATACTTAAAGATGTGAAAAGAAAACGTTTATAAAAATTTGTAAGATATATATAAGATTTGAATAAAGTTTTGTAACCAAATAAATACGTTTCAAACAATAATTTAAATGCAACGTTTAACCCAATAATAATTTAGAATTTTAAACTATTATTTAAGGTCCATTCTTATAAAAATATTTATTTATAATATTTGTAATTATTATTTTATAAATATTATTATGGTTTTTAAATAAAGTAAATTTACAATAATTCATTTTATAACATTTAAAATAAGGAAAGTTTATAAAATTAATTTTTATAATTTTTAAGAATTTTTATGTATTTAATTGGGGCTTAAAAAGGCTTTTTAAAAATATAAGGGGGTGCCCGGGGTCGAACCCGGGACCTCCTGTTTCACAACACACACACTTAACCGGTGGACTAAGGGCCTCAGCCGCGTTATAATTGGGTTTTAATTCTTTTAAACATCAGTTGCAGTTCCTCATTGATTCTAAGAACCCCAGAATCGATCTGATCCAAATTGAACCTCAGATCGATTGTGTAAATGAAATTAACCTTGGGGCTTTTAATCCCCAAGTGAAAACGAGTTCATAGAGGTATTAATTACCTGTTTTGGTTGAGTTGATGTTAAGAACAAGTTAAGAACAGGTCGCGGTATAGCTTGAAGTGGAATGATGATCGAACGATGATGAAAACCAAATTCACTTCACAGGTAGCTTCAAACGAGGTCAAGGATCAATTGCCCTCTGTCAATTGTGACTTATAATAGTTCTATGTAAGAGTTCGAGTGTGTTGCAGATCGCGGGGAAGAAGAAGATCGAATTGAGGTTTCTGTGTTTTAATTGGTGCAATTGAAAGCTTATACAGATTCGTAGTATTTATAGCATGAATTAGGCGAGATTAATTCGATTATCACTTAGTTCCAGTGCGATTTGAAACCTGTAAAGGTACCGACAACCACGTGGGTCGGTTTGGGATCGATCGCACTCAGTTTTATTCGATTTTTGTGGGTGTCCAGTTCGAATCATGCATGTGAAAGTGTTTATGGTTTTTAATTTAGTTAAAATCGGATGAATTTGGTGTATTTGGCTTGCCGGAGAGCCGCCGGAAGGTGGCCGGATCCGGTGCCGGAATTGCGGGGGTGAGGAGGGGCCGGTTGTGTAAATTTATAATTTACACAATTGGTCCCTGGGGTTTTGATTTTATTATTTTATGTTTTTAAAATTTATTTAAACTTTCAAAAATTGCAGAATACCCCCTGGACTTTATTATTACTATTATTTATTATTACTATTATTTATTATTTTTATTATTATTATTATCATTATTATCATTATTATTTATTATTATTGTTATTATTGTTTTTATTATAATTATTATTATTATTATTATTATTATTATTATTATTATTATTATTATTTGCAAATACGAAATGTTACAGTCAAAATCGTAGCAAAATTCGTAGCAAATCAAGAAAAATTTTTAAAATAATTTAACTTAGACTGTAGCAAAAATCATAGTAGAACGAATAAATAAATACAGAAAAAATAAAATATGTAATAAAATCCTTAGTAATTTTATTAAAGATAAACAGAAGTATTTATTACATAGTTCAAACATAGTTCAAATGGTTAAGACTTGATTAATCATAATGGTTCATGGTCAAAAATAATTATTATAGGTGATATAATAGTTGGTCGCGGTAAATCCTAGTAAAATATAACGATTCATAATCACACATGTGTATGTATGACCTTCTATAACTTCTATATCATAAAAACTTATAATGACCCATTATTACGTATTACAACCCATTGTGATACTTAAGGCGTATTACAACATGTTAAGTCAACATATCAATACCCTCTATAAAATGATGTAGGTTCAAATCATTATAAGTGCAGGGTTTGGTGGATGAAGGAGAAAAAATTAATATTAAAAAAACATGTTAAGTTAATATATCATTGTAGGTCAAGCTTGGGCGATGACTATGATTAGGGGTCAAACTCAATGAATACATCAATTAATGGTCAATCGTAAAGAATCACAATAAAAATATAGCGATCTATATTCAAATATGATGTAAATTAACCTTTACTATTTCTTATGGGATTCCATAACTTTTAACGACTCATTATGACACACTGTAGGGCAGCAATTTACAAAGCAACCCGTTATCATCATATGAACTAATGTGAAATAATTTGAGTTAGTGTTTAGGTTAAGTGTGCTCGATTCAAAAACAAGTCTAACACGTTTAAAAACGTGTCTAAATAATAATAATAATAATAATAATAATAATAATAATAATAATAATAATAATAATAATAATAATAATAATAATAATAATAATAGTAGTAGTAGTAGTAATAGTAATAATAATAATAATAATAATAATAATAATATTATTATTATTATTATTATTATTATTATTATTATTATTATTATTATTATTATATGTTATATATTATAATATTATAATATACATGTATTCTATGGCTTGAGAATATGATTACTAAGGGGTTGTTTGGTAGCATCTAAATCAGTCGCTTAATGGTTCATTTGTTTCGTGAGCAAATGAATGATGGTTCAGACATTTGTATTTGAATGGTTAAGAATTATATTAATGCTGAATGGTTAAAATGTCTAATGCTGAATAGTTTATACCTCTTATCTGAATTGATCAAACATTTGTCTTTAAATAGTTAAACGATATATTACCTCTTAATATTTCAGATTTATTGTTCATCATTTAATTATTCAGAAGTTGTTAAATATTCCCTAAGATCTTGACCTTTTAAAACCTTTTACTTTTAATCCTAGCCATCCAAAGTCTTAAGAAATCTTCTAGAAGGGGAAGATATAGGCAGTTGAAATCCCCCTCTCTTCGGTCCTCCGGCGGTTTCCGATGACTCCCCTTTTTTCTCCCCATGTTCTCTGGTACAACATCAACCCTACCTGTTCACAATCCAGATACCCTTCTCCTTCTATCAGATTAGGTAGTCGATGATGAGATTATGATGAAAAAAATTTCTAAAGTGGGTTTTGTCAAACCTACTTATGCCACCGCAATAGGTGAAGAAATTTGTCAAACCATTGTTCGTGAGTACAACACCGTTGCTGCCGGTCGAGTTGAACCCAAGCCGCCACTACACCGCCGAGCCGCGCATGCCTGAAACTACTTCACTCCTTCACCACAAGTAACTACAGAGGTCGTCCATTCTCTAGAATAGTACTGACATCCTCGTTTATCTTTTCACGAAAGTTGCAGTCATCGTTTTTGGTTTCTCACCCGCCACCAGGTTACTACTCCGTCCCTTTGATTTCTGGTGTCTCACTAGCTGAACCAGTTCGTGCAATTATCATCATTTGCAAGTATATTATCTTTTCCCATATTTTTTTCTAATATACAAATGGTTTTTGTAGATTAATGTGTATTTCTCCGATTACGATTGCCACCTAATGCCAAACAACCAAACGCTTCACATCATGAACACTGGTTAAGACTTTGTTGGAAAATGTCATGAGACGGTGGCTGAAATAGTCGTAGGAAGTGACAATAATAGTATAATCTGGCCTTTCTTTCCACCATTCGATGCATTATGTGATGAACAACTATTTCTTAGCAAAATGACCACAAGAAAACCACCCAAACCTACTTCGATCAAAGTTAATTTTGAATGAAAATATGAAGAACAGAAGAAAGTACGTCATAAAAATAGTAAGTGGGTTTATTGTTAAATTGATTCTTAATCTATTTAGCTATGTAATTATCTTTTCGTGGTTGCTTGCAAATGCATTTCTAGCTCATGTTTGTGTGAATGTATGTTTCTTATGCCTCTACTGAAAGTTATTTGAAAGGCAAATGGGATTGAATTCGGGTAAATTTGAGTACAATTTTCAAGTGATATATTATTTTCTTTTGATTAGATTCAAACCTACTCTTATATTGGAACCTTTGAGTTTTGACAGGTACTAGGTTTGCTAGGCACACAAGTAAGATGAGAAGGAAAGTTATGTCTAGTTCATTTGTTGGTGTATAATGCAGGCATGTTCTTAACTACACCCAATCTATTGTTTTCTTGACGTAATTATGTGAAGTTCATGAATAATCTTTGGGTTTGATGATAGATTATTGTGTTCTCTTAAAACATGTTTTTAATTTAACCAAATTTAACATTTTTAAGATTGTATGTTTTGACCCGCATCCACTTTAGCAAATACCCATTCTAAACTGGACCAAAATGACCACTTTTATATGGATGACTGGATGAGTCATTCTTGCACAAACACGCAAGTTACTTGTATGTAGTGTTATATTGAGCTTTAATTGTTTGTAATTTAAAAATAAGAGTTCTTAATGTATTTGATATTGATGTGTTTTGAGTGTGATGTGCTAATTTATTTATTATAGGTGCAAATATTGAAAAGACCAGGTAGCGGAGTTGAACGAGATAAAGCAGAGAAGAATGTTATATGGTGAAAATTAAGAAAATGCAAGGTTATATGCTGAAATGAGTAAGAAACTTCAAATGTTATCGCAAAACCTACCACAAAACATTTCATCAAGTTAAGGAATGAGTTTATGTAGTAACCATTATGATTTCTACATTACCTATGATGTATTTGGATATTTTATCCTATTTGGTTTGGATTAATTGCCCGTAATGTTTTTGGATGATTTGGATATTTTATTTTATTTGGTTTGGATTAACCTGTGATGTTTTTTGGATATTTAATGTATTGAAATGAGGTATTTTATGCTATTTGGTTTAGATTAAACTTTGATTAAGATTGTATATATTTATGAAAGTTATGATATATATAATTTACATGAAAATGTTGAATAACATTATAAAAGGAAATCTTTTGAAAAATATAGACAAAATTCGTAGCTATCTGAAGCAATAATTTTATAAAATCTATAGCAAACTAATTGCAACCCATAGCAAGATTGGTAATAAAAGAATAACGAAACTCATAGCAAAAATTCGTAACCAATTTCCATAGCCAAAATGTAGCAAATCTATGGCTAAATTTCATAGCAAATATTTGTAGCAAAATCCTAGATAAAGCATCCGCAGCAAATCGTGGCTAAAATCCATAGTAAAACCGTAGCAAAACTTTCGGTAGCAAAAATTCTGTAGCCAAAATCAAACAAAACTCTGTAGCAAACTCCCTAGCAAATATTTGTAGCCAAATATGTAGCTAAATTAGCGACGTTAATTTTTGTAGCTAAACTCGTAGCAAATATTAGTCCGTAGCAAAAATCTGTAGCAAGACAAATTAGCGACGAAAGTATCACCTACAAACAAATCCGTAGCAAATTCGTAGCAAACACTTGTTTTGCTATGGATTCGCTACTGATTTGACCGTAGCAAATACCTTTTTCTTTAGTAGTTTGACTAGTTTTTTTTTTAATTTATCAATTTGACAAGTTAATGACATGACGAGAACATCATAACTTTAATAAATTACAAGAGAGGAAGATATAGTTAGCATTGATTGGGAAGGAAGGAACTAAGGTTTGGTTTTTTAAACCACCAATGCTAGCTAATCTTTAAAAAATAAATAATCTTTTAACAAAAAGTTAAAAACTTAGATATTTGGTTGTTATTATGGCCAGAAGAAAGTTGTTAGCAATAGATAATACCATATTGCTAAATTATATACACAATTACCCTTCAAAAATTTTAATAAGATTTTTATAAGATGATATACAATAATTCTTAAAATGTTGTTTTAACTATTATTTTTCTTTAAAGTGGCTTTTTAATCACTTCATTCCACCAATGTCTCCTCATATTTCAAAGGCTTCCGAGCATATTTCAAGTGCTTTCAACCGTATTCATGGGCTTTCGACCGTGTTCTAAGGGCTTCCGGCTGTGTTTTGAGGTAGAGCGACCGTGTTTGTGAGGTCGAACAACCTTTTCGTGAGATTAGACGACCGTGTTTGGATTGGACCTTTGTATTTTAGGTTCGTTAACGAATGTATTTAAAGAGGATATATTAAACAATAAAAAAGTCAAATGCACATATTAGAAATTAAATTTTACCGTAAAAGGGACAATAGTTTTCTATAAATTTAAGTATACCAATATATGAAACTTCAGTTTCAAAGAATTATTATACGAATACTGTGTAACCTCTTTCATTATTTTTTGTCTTTGGTCAACGCCTCACAATTTCCACACATATAACCAATCTGCTTGGCAATGTGGGGTCTAAGTCACGTGTTAAGATTAATCGTTTTGGAGTTTGTCATTGGTCATGAGCAAGGTTTATATAATATAATTTTGTTAAAACAATTTGTGCATGGTTTTCAACTTTTTATTAGTTTATTAGCGTTTAAAGTATAATCAATAATTAATCGATTTATCTACATAGAAATTAACATGTAATTTTGAAGTTCATTATGGCTCTCAGCTTTGCATATGTTTGTTTATGTAAATGTATATATGTATACATACTGAATATCAGAAGATGGAAATAATTCACCAAGTATATGGCAACCAAAAAACTCTTGAGAAAATCCCGAAATATATATAATCTATATATAAATATGATAAAAATATTACATACGAAGAAACCCTAGAAGGTTAAACCAAGAGGAAATGCATATAAACTGATTAATTATTAGCTAATACATGACTTAAAAGCTAATCAATTAGCTTCATTAATTAAGTAATTACTGGATCGATCCAATGTATATATATATATATAGTCACATAATTAAGCTCCTAATGATGGCTGCTTGAGCACTGTCGGTGTCTGCAGAGTTCAAAAGCTCTGATAATTTTCACTTAAGTCATCAACTTCTCTGTGCAAGCTTCTAATGTAATTGCATGTCTCCTGCAACACCTTTGAAGCTGAAACCTATATATACATCCCACCAAAACATTTAACACTTATTATTATTATTATATATGCTAATAAAATTATACGTCACATGTCGCGGTATTGTACGTGACTACTGTTACATGTGCGTATATACGAGAACTATGGTGGTTCCACGTAACTTTTTACCACACGTAAAAAGTTATTAAGATATATTTGAAGGACAAAAACATTCTCAAGTACGATTCTCCTGGTATCCTTACAAAAGGCATGTATGCATGTATGTATGTACTATATTAATGTATAAGTTGGATACCTTAATTATATATGTATACGAATAAAGTTTTGTTTTTTTGAAACTAACACTTGTGAGAGAGAATCAGTAGTATCTTTAGACACACAAAGGGACATAATATATGGTTGAATGAGTCCAACACAGTCACATGCACTCAAATAGAAGGAAGTTAGCTATACTTGGGTTAGGTGCACCACAACAATTTAATGCAAGTGTGTCTATGTGTGTGTGAAGTGTGAACCATATCACACAACACTTATCTACACAAAGGCAAAGGAAAACCACACAGCAACTATAAACCAATTAATCATCAACTTGAAAATGCAATGTGGATTTGAGATGCTACAACTAACTAGCTAGTTGCACTTAATTTGAACACAACTGACAATGGTTTTTGTACAATTTATGCAAGTGGCCTGGGGTTGTACTTTGGTTGATGACATGAGTACTTCTCACATAAACTTTTATGGAGGTACATATATACAGTACGAAAAATCAAGAAAATTATTAAAAAATTTAAGTTGAATTATGTATATATTTTACCTTGGAACTCTTGGTTTGGTTAATGTCATGGGGAATAAGCTGCTGTAACTTGGAAATGAGTTCTGCCATCTGCGCGTCGTTGATCATCGATGCTCCGGCTTGTCCGGAACGAGATCTTCTGCTCGACATTGTCTATCGGCCGGAGAGGAAAAGGGAGTGATAAAAATGATTAATGTTTGGAGGTGATTAATTTAATGTTTGAAGACAAGTCGAAGGTTGCATGGAGGAAGATGTGAAGATGGCTTTGCTTTTAAATAGGGAGAATGTAAAGGGGAGAGAGGGGGGCTCCATACATGCATTATGATTTAAGAGTTTAAAAAAGATATTTTTGTTTATGTAAATTGACGTATATATTCCTTTTCACAAATTTAATATTTTCAAATCCTAAAAATTGTAAATTTAATTTGATAATTCTCTTTAGAATTAAAATGTTTGACTTCCTTTGAAATAAACGGGAGAAATTAAATAGCAAAGGCTTGTTTTGCACTTCTCCTGAGTTACTATACAAAAACAGGATAGAATTGAAAATCATAATGCTATTTAATAAAAGAAAAAAACTTAAACTAAAAGAGAAAATGCTACAAAATAGAGAAAGTAATAATGTGCAATCGCTATATATCAAATATGTTGCAACTAGAATGCCATATGGCTACAATCGGATAATTAGGAGTAATATTACACACATGCACACACATATATATAAAATCAATCCCATTTACCAAATTGCATAGCACAAATAACTTACATGTACAATCTAGCTTAGCTACTTTGGCTATTTATTTTTTCATGTCATTAATTGTAACAATCATAAAATTAGATCTAAATGTTATAGTCAATCTAATTATTTGAATGTTAATTTTCAAGTTTTTTAAAAGTTTTAGTATTAAAAAATAATAATATTTCTTAAAGTCTTATGTATACTACTTTATAAAACATTTGAGTAGAACAAAATTGTCATTTCACTTAAATTTTAGGACACCTAATGAGAACATTTTTGGTTTTCAAAAAATTTAGTATTTATGACATAATTTTGTTATTTAACGAACGACATATTAAATCTTATACAACTATAATAATTTAATTTATTTTGTTATTAAAAGACATGTTATATAATAAAGGAAAATTGAATTCAAGTTTAAATAATTATTAAAATCCAGTTTAGTAACTTTTATACAAAAAGATAAATCTCACAATTCATGAATGACAAAAAAAGAATTGTTGTTTAGTTACTTATCATCTTTTGAGAAACGAATATAACTTTTATTTGTGTTTCCGGATTATTCATGGTTTTGTTTCAAAACGGAGCTGAACCATCTTATGCATATCCTTGAATCACCAATGTAGTTGTGTTCCCTACTACATCGCACGGGTTCAAACTACTTACAATAAATAAGTAACTTGAGTTAATACATGTCAACTTCTGGTGAAAATTTTGTTTCTTGCATCTTTCTTTCTCATTAAATAATAATGATTTAAAGTATTGACAAAATAGATTTTAATAATACAAACTACAACTTAGTGAACGATACGATAATAATCCATATAATCATTTTCATCTTGGTTGCTAAGAGCGCGCAATCTTATTAGCACAATTATTTATTAATTTACACTTGAACTTCACTCGAGATTGTTCATGATGAAGATTGTGAATGAAATACGGAAACGTACAACGAAATAGAGTGAAAAGTGATTGGAAATCAAGTGTAGCTTGATGATGATTATGCTATTAAGATTGCTCTTGAAAACAAAAATCAAAGATAGAATTATTATTGGCCAAATTTATAATATGATTTTATCGATCAATATATTCAGTTTCAATTATTAATTTCTAATTTGCCTTAGGTAATTAAACATTTAAAATAAATATTCTTTTTTTAATTTATAAAAATTACTTTAACTATAAGAAGGTTTCAATCATATCTATTTAAAATATAATTTTAAAATTCTTAAAATTTTATTTTGTGCTATTTATGGTTCTTAATTCTTTATTATTTATTATTTCGTCAAAGCATTATAAGTTATAACATCTAACATACAAATCTTCATAGAAATTGTTGATTTACAACCGGCCATGATAAATATATATATATATATATATATATATATATATATATATATATCATCAAAGCATTATAAGTTATAATTTATATATATATAGGAGGGATTCTAAAAAAACCATAATATTATATGAAAACTAGAGTAAACCAATTATACCTGTTACATAATTTATAAATTTTTTATCACTATCCTTTATATATAAATAAGGGTATGGATCAAATAAAAAACCATAGCATGGTTTTACATATATATCACATATAGGTAACGTATACGTAACCAATTTTCATTATACATGGTGTTACATATACGTAAGATTCTTCATTCTCGTATTTATGTTCAACATATATGTAAGAAAAACTTAAATAACCTTTTAACAATTAAAATAACAAAAATATTATGAATTATGTTATTGGTTTCCGTAACTTCCTTTGATTTTCATATAATTATTGGTTTTCTCAGTAACCTTCCCCTATATATATAATCTTTTATGTTAAATATATGTAACAAATTTTAAGTTTATATTTATCTTATCACAACTAATATAGTATATTTTATATAGATCGCTAACATTGATCATAAATTTAAGTTCACTCTTAATGTTTCGTATAGCTTCAACTTAAGTCTTAATTTAGCATGATATATATTAATAGGTCGGGGGTCCCCTTGCTTCGTATACGTGGATAGTACCAAATGAAATTAAAGAATTCATGAAATACATATACAAAAATGTCAAGCTCAAATGGGAGACATTTGCCTGTGATTGAAGTACCATAAATATACCAAAATGTTTAGTAGGTATTTGAAAGGAAATGTCTAAAATAACCTTTCTGTTCACGACCAAATTTAAAGTGGTTATGTACTAGTAATGTGTAAATCTTAAAGGACATGCATGGGGCTCGGTTGTGTGGTCAGGATTAAAGATCCAATAATGTTTTGGCTAGGTTATGGTGGCCTCTAGATGCAAAATGTAGGGGCACATATGTGAAGTTGTCTCCTTATTATTGAGGTTTAAAACAATTAGACTATAGTGTATGCATGAATCTATGTTGGACACCAAACAAAACACATTAAGTTAGGGTGTCTAGTTATGTTGGATCTCATGTGCTTATTGCATGTCTTGGTCGACATAAAAATCTTTAAATAAACACATAAATTAATTAATGGTATGTTTTTTAAAAGGATATACATGATATCCACACATGAAAAAATAATTAAAAGATATGATTGAGAGAAATTAGAGTAACTAGAATTAAGTCCGCCTGATGCGGCACGGATGCAAAATTACATTGTTACACGTGTTGCGACGATGACATCATTAACGTGATTAATTACATACAAAACAAATAAAGTTGCAGCAGTTCGGTATAAATGAAACAAATTCTTATGCCTAACACGTTGCGCGGTAAACTATGCCTAACATTGAAGAGGAAATCACTAAAGAAAAAAATCAATTGAAAAAAATAGTTAAAATGTAAAAGAAAAAAATAATTAAAAAATGCTCCAAATGGATTGAAACACAAGTTATATGATTTAAAAGCTAGAGATTTAACCACTCATATCACAACACACTTTAGTTAAAAGCTACATTTAAATTTACCAAAAATTGATGACTTCCTATTATCCA
Source organism: Flaveria linearis (assembly GCA_024085815.1). Lineage (NCBI taxonomy): Eukaryota > Viridiplantae > Streptophyta > Magnoliopsida > Asterales > Asteraceae > Flaveria > Flaveria linearis. The sequence continues at coordinate 72,436,678 of CM044012.1, forward strand.
ACGACATTTATCTTTAAGATATAGTATAATGTTTAGACATTTTTCAGTTATTATCTTTTTTTTTCTTTATGGGAATATGAGTTAAGGTTGGTGTGTGTTATATTTTGCTTGGATAATTATTATACTTTCATATTTTCTTAAATATATATCAAATTAATTAATAATGTATTATATCATGAATATATACTTGTTAATTTAATACAAAGCATTACTCACAACAGTTGAGATCGTATAATTTTGTGTGTTTGAAGTTGATCATCAATGTTGTATTATTCAAATCACACAAATTATGATGCAAACTTATATGGTTATAAAATGCGAAAAAATTATTTCATTGTGTTTTATCATAACTTTATATAAAATATATATTCTTTATATAATATATTTAATAAATTAAAATATATATATATATATATATATATATATATATAAAGCTCGTATAGACTCGCGAGTCGGCTCGAGCTCGATACGTGAATCTCGGGCTCGGACTCGATAATTATATGAGTTTTTTTCAAGCTAGGGCTTGGATCGGCTTGGGCTCGATAAAGCTCGGCTCATTTCGAGATTTTTATCGATCCGATCTTCAGTAGCTCCCGAGCGGCTCGGCTTGTTTCCACACCTATTTATTAGAACTTTTTAGAGAAAAATGAGAAAATTCAAATAGATGGGTTTTTAAGATGTTCAAGTGCATTTAGCAACCAATGCTTATCTTGGTATTCACGATGAACCTAAAGTTAAAACACTCAAATTGTGTTCAAAGTTCAAATTTATACATCTAAATTCAAAGTTGAAACACCTAAAATTAAATTCAAAGATGCAACAAGCAAATCACAAAACCTTATAATTCATTTTCCAAAATAAAATCCCAACAAAATTGTCTCGTAATCAACCTGACTAATTTACATGTGAAAAACGATGTTACATGCCTATATTATAAAAAATAATATTGTTAACAGGCAACCAGACCTGTTTCACATAATTTTCTTTTTATCATCGTGGGGTGAAAGAAACATTTTAGCTCTTTCGTTGCATAAGTGTTATTGGTTCAGAAATATATCGTTTACCACTAAAATATGAATTTTTAAAAAAATCTTCTAATATCAACATTTCAGCTTCGTGAATCTCAAATAAGGGTAACTAAAGAGAGGCATATCTACTAGATAACATTTACTTCACTTTTGAAATTATAATAACATTAAACGAACGTAACAATAATAATGAGTAAATTTACCCCGCGCGTTGCGGCGGAAAGTAACATAAAATTTAACCTAAAAGTTACATAAACACATACGTCAAGATGGTATAATCCCTCTTTAAGAAACCATCATAACAAATTTAACATGACTTGGGCTTATCGACAGTCAGCCTCTTGTTAGGAGCGTTTATTTTCTTCAGACCTGAATTAGAAGAGAAAGGTTATGATTAACCACTGGAGTTGTAGTGTAAAAATCAATCAGAAGTAACTCTGCAACTTAAGAATATGAATTGTTAAAAGAAATTATAAATTAGAATCACTATCATGACACTTACCTAAATCTGCCATTTCAGCTCAAAATCCCACAACATAACTCAAAGTGCACAAAATTTACTAATTTTAATAAGCTTTTAAAGCAAAATGGTATCTAGCTAGGCAAAGGAAATGCATTGCACCAAAGTCTCCCACGAAATTCCTTGTTGCTTTCAGTTTAATCTTCTAATATCAAGTTTACATTCTTGCTCTTTTCGAATGCTTGTAATCTAAAATTAACAGTTAAAAATGAGGATATACTAAATTTAGTTATAATTTATAAATAAACACCTATTAGAAAGAATTAGCACCCAAGTACATGCAACATAAATAATTAAAAATATAAATTTTTAAAAATGAGAAATGGTGGTTGAATGCTACAGAGTAGTGGTGCGCAAGATTTTGAGATGTGAGTTTAAAAGTAGCATATTTACACACCAAAAAAAAGGGAACCGCATGTTTAAAAAATTAAAACTCACGCACGCTACCAATTGAAACAATTTGCTTTTGTTAATTACATTGTTACTTGTAATTTAACTAATCACGATACGTGGCAAACAGACACTCGAAAAGCTGCTATTTATTTGTTTTTATTGCGTAGCGGGTTTTATTTCATGTTTTATTTTCCTTTCATGATGTTTTTCTAATGGAAAAACATGAAAACAACATAGGATTCCAACTTTAAAAAATCCTTTTTATTAACTTCAGACAACCATTAATACATACAAACAATATGCATTTAAAGATATTCCATCACAAAATCAAACTTAGTATTAATTGACTATATACCTTGTAAACAACAACCAAATGGAAATATATGTGAAAAATAAAAACTGGATTACAATACCTGAGTGTGAAGATTCACAGGCAACATAAGTCAAACTGAATTAAAACCCCAAAGTCAATGGATATGTACAATGTACAAGCTGATGTCTTGCCTATCCTTGGACTACTCTTTGAAGGTTATGAAATCTGTCTATGAACAACCAACACTAAATAGTAAACAATTCATTGGCAATGTTCCTTGAATAACCCATTGAAAAAGAAAAATGGAAACGTGTACCTAAATGCAAACTCGATATAAGAAAAATGCTTCTGACCTGCTGCTCATCTGATTTCGAGCAGTAGGTTAAGGAGACATGTACATTGCTGCTGAATAACTTTTTTGGACAATGAATACGGGCATCAAATCACTGCAAAAGCCTTGTTATGTTTATGAAACTGGTTTTAGTTTTTTTAGAAAAAAATATTTAAACATTAGATACAACTCATATTAAATGATCATCTGCCATACAATAAATCATTTATGAAGTATAAGCACTAAAGAAGTTAACAAAACTATATATTAACCTTCTTGTAAAACATGAGTGGTATTTAACAACCACACCTAAAATGTTTCCTGTCGTAAGATGCTTTCATTGTACAACAAACTTATCTTTTTTCCTTCTTGCTGATTTGTGTCATCTTATGCAAGGTATGTTTTCTGCATTCCTCGTTCTTGCAATAAATCTTCTTCATCTTAGGATCATTCCCTTGTTACGAATCACTAAATCAAATCATACACTAAATTCATTTTTAAATAAAATCATTATAACCATGAAAGCATATAAAGATACAAATCAAAAGCAACTTTAGGTAAACCACAACAAAAACATCTGTGCTAAAACACAACTTTACCATTCGTGATGTCTCATTATCTGCAATAGTATTTAATCCTTTCTAATAGCAAATTTAGTTTTTCAAGTGAAAAGATGATAAAAGTTACCTTACTGTTGGCTGGTTAGAGAACTATTGAAGCATAAAAGCATTTAGTGTTTTCTTCAAAAGATCACATGGTTTCTTTAATAAGCTCACAAATTGCTTTCACAATGTTTTTATGCAACTCTCACTTAAGATAAACAAATAAACATATAATATAGACTGAATCACTGAAACATAATCAAGTAAAGGAGCATTATTAGAAATTATACAAACACCAAACATGAAAAACAATTCACCGTCATTTATATTGCAATTGGAAATCGACAAATTTCTTAGATCCAGCCTCACCAAACATATATTACGACCGAACATTTTACCCCAAAGAAAAAATAAAATGATGTGTAAGACCTAACAATAGCATAAGCCAATAAAGAGAAAGAGGAAACCAAACCTACATCGACAATTAAGGGAAGAAAAATCAAGCATAGCCACCGCCACCATAGCCACCAGATATGTCCAATATAACCCTAACAAACACAAATTACATATAAAATTAGGGTTTAGGGGCGTAAATTCAAAAATGGATGAAATAACTTACCTGAACAGAATAGATTTGCACATGTTCACCTCTCCAAGGGATTATGGTAGAGAGATGGTGGATCTAGTGACATTGTCATCAAATTAGGGGTGGAAATCTAAGAAGCATGTAAACCAATAACAATGTCGTACCTTGTAGTAAATGCTTCGACGTTTACAGTGGACGGGGTTGCAAATTTAAGAGGGTGCTAGCGGTGGTAGAAGAGCTTGGCAGATCGGAAGGTGGCTTCGGTGAAATTCTCGTCGGGGTGGAAATCTAAGAAGCATGTAAACCAATAACAATGTCGTACCTTGTAGTAAATGCTTCGACGTTTACAGTGGACGGGGTTGCAAATTTAAGAGGGTGCTAGCGGTGGTAGAAGAGCTTGGCAGATCGGAAGGTGGCTTCGGTGAAATTCTCGTCGCCATTGAATTTTTGTTGGTGGTGCTGAAAGGGTTTAGTGGTTATGGTGCTGGGAGTGGAGAAGGAGGGAGTAGGTAGAGATAAAGGAGATAAACGGTGACATGTTGTACCCTATGCATGATGATTGGTAAATCACTGTACACACGTGAAAGTCACATGCCATACCCAACGACCAATGTCTTTAATAAGAATAGTAATAACTAGGTTTTGGTGTCGTACGTTACCGCGGCTATGCGAGTTTTAACGTAACCCTAAACCAAAATCAAAATCAAAATGAAGGTTCGAAACCATAAAATTAGCAAAACACAAAGTAAACACACACTAAAACCTCAAATCCATAACACAGAAGAACATTCAAAACCAAAAACTAAATCAAAGCCCAACACCATACACAAAACAGACGAAAATCAAAGACGCAAGAAGATGACACAGTCCAAAATAGAAAAACTGACAAAAATCAAAGCCCCAAAAAAAGCAAACAAAAGGAAAACCCAAACCTTAATAGCGAGGATCGTCAGGGTATCGATAACGAAAGAAAGAAAGTAGGAAACCGGAGAAAGACAACGCCAACTAACCCTATAAACGAACATAATCGATACACACATCAAAGAGACGTGTCCAGACAGCAAAAAATCACAATTGTTATATCATGTATTTTCCGTTTGTTCGCCTTCGGAACGCTTTCTGACAAATGTTCATCTCCATTTGGAGTTTTGATCTGATTTGTGGCTTCTATGCTTCTTTGCATTCATTGTCAAATTGCACAAAAAGAATATTTTTAGTGAGTTAATTTAAACAAATAGATGATTAACATTAATTTATTGCAATTTCTTCACAGGTCAATAGTAGTGATTGAGGAAGTTTATGAAAGTGGTTCAGGTGTTGAGTGCTATTAATATGTTGGTTAAAAAAGCTATATTTCTTCTCATGGAGAAAGTTCATGGATGATATATATGATAACTAAATCTATTTAATTTGTATTTTTTTCCAATGATTTCATTGCTAAACTTTTAGTTGTTGTAATTACAATTCTTAATCATATCCGGATTTCATTTGGATCAATGGTATTTAAACTAATACTTGTGTTAGGATTCGGTTTCAGCATGGTTACTAAACAAGCTTTCGTCTCTCGAATTGCATTCGGAACTTGCAGTAGTCAAACCTCTCCACAGGTTTCTTTTGTTAATTAGCGTAACTCTTTCATATCTTATTAATGTTCATATTGAAAGTCATAATGTATGTATTTCTAATTGCAGCTTATATGGGATGTTATAGTAAATTTCAAACCATAGGTTTTTATTTTGCTTGAGGATAGCCTTATTTGCAGGTCAATCTCTGTATTCTATGCATTCTACTTTCTTTGTTTTTAAGCGTTTCTTTACTATTGCTACCTTTTATTGTTTTGCTATTAAATAATATTTAACTGGTCACTATAAACTTCGTTTATGTATGTTACATGTTTCTTTGGAAATGTTACATTTGGGTGCCTCCTATGCATATATATATTATGTATGTAGTTTTTAGCTTATATATTTATTATTGCATCTTTCAATTCACAATGAATATTCTATTAGTTTTATACATTAGTCTAATAGAATGTTTGACAATTTATTAAATATAAATTGGAATTTTTGGCAAGTTAAGCCCATAGTGTTTTTGTCATTGCAATGCCTACTATAATTGCTATCATGCAAAACTGGTTTTTAATCAAAAGAAACAGAAGTGTTTTTAACCAAACTAACTTTGAGCCATTGAAAATTTTTATTGCACCAGGTTCATGATCAACAACATGGAAGTTAATCAAACATGAAGAGTAAAAAAAGTGTAGCAGGTACAACCGAGAGTACATAAGTGACAACACAATGTTTAGTTAATGATATTATATATATACATACATACATACATACATACATACACACACACACACACACATATATATATATATATATTACAAATTCAACTTTCACACTAGATGATATAAGTTTTGAGCAACTTTATTAATATGTTTTAAGAGAATTATGCATGATGGTCTTCCATGAATTTTATGTACATTGAATATGATCTGCGGCTAATTAATCTCATGCAACTTTTAAAATTTTTCTGGTCTAACCACGATTTTAGACAAGTATTTGATAGTCTTTGGTATTTCTAAAATTTTATGTCTATATTTCCATCTTTTAAATTCTTAAATTCCAAGTTTATTGTATGTTTGTTTTGATTCAAAAGGTCTATTATTTTTGTCGACTCTAGATTGGATACCTTGAGTAAAGAAAGAGAGCAAGCAAAGTCAAGGAGTTTTATTTATGGCATATGCTACATGTTTAGCATTAATTCTTTAGGTATGTAACATTTGTAAACTGATTAGCAGTCCACATTTAAACTCTGCAAAGGATTGGTTTGCCAATATGCTTATGCTAACAAGCATTTATCACTATCAATATTGCAAAATGCACTTTTGAATGTTACAATCAAAGTGAACTAAGCATTACACACCGTTAAACAACAAATTCTAATACCAAACAGCATATTTCACAGGTGAAGATACCTCTTTAAAGCAGAAGGCCCGATAGGTATGAACCCGAGTTAGTAGGGCCTCTTTCGATACAAGTGTACACTACAATCCGAATTACCATAATCCCTATATTGTAAAGCTTAATCAAACTAGCTTCTTTTTTATACAACCATTAGCATGTGTATTCCAGCACTTATACAAAGGAACCAGCGGCAACGCGCGGGTTCAAAATCTAGTTTATCTTTAAGATATAGTATAATGTTTAGACATTTTTTCAGTTATTATCTTTTTTTTTCCTTTATGGGAATATGAGTTAAGGTTGGTGTGTGTTATATTTTGCTTGGATAATTATTATACTTTCATATTTTCTTAAATATATATCAAATTAATTAATAATGTATTATATCATGAATATATACTTGTTAATTTAATACAAATCATTATTCACAACAGTTGAGATCGTATAATTTTGTGTGTTTGAAGTTGATCATCAATGTTGTATTATTCAAATCACACAAATTATGATGCAAACTTATATGGTTATAAAATGCGAAAAACGCGCGTGCATATATGATCCATAAATATACCTTCAAAGAAGAGCTACTATTAAAATAATTTTGTTAACTTTCTATATTTTCACGTTTCAATTCAAAATTTAACCTGTGAAAGTATTATTTTTGACATGTTATAAAGCACATATAACTTTCATTTTTATGTCAAATTTTTTTAAAATAAATTACATTTCTGTTTAAGATTATATAATATTTTTTGTAACATTTTCGTGAGTTTTTCTATACCAAGTGTATATAACATTATTGGGGAAGGTTATGCGTTTTCCTTGTGAGGTACAAAATACTTGTGTGATTCTTTATCCATTTTGCATGATAATTTCACCATTCTTGCTTGAGAATTACACATCCATTTTGTACACCTCTCGTGAAAACACCACTTTTATATTCTAAACTTTTCCTTCTTATATCTAACTTTCACTTAGCAACTTTTTATATCGATTGATCTAATTTTTAAACGTGACAAGTACAACAAACATAATGGTGACAACACTCTGAAAATCCCCAAAACATGATGGTACAGCAGATAGTGACGACTACAGTGAGAGTGATAAGTGTACTTTCTAAATCCATACTAAAATTTTGCTCAAATACAAATATCATTTGTTTCTTTTATATTTTCTTTTGCATAAATTGATATGTCAAACAATTAACAGAATATTCGTGTCCTGATAGTATATGTAGTACGTAAAACCATTAGTATATAGAACATTCTTGTCAATCTATAATGTCATACAAGTTATAATTATATTATTTGATGATAAGAAAAGATACAAGATTATTGGTAAAGTTACCCTTCCACGGACAAAATTATATATATTTTTTTTGTATTTTTTATTGACAAATAAGTGTCTTCTTAAAGTTGGTAACAAATTTGTTTGTTGATATATATCGAATAATAAATGAAATCTGTTAAGATAAATTAAGCCTCAATCTTAATTTTGGTTTTATTCATTAGTAATTATTTATAACATGTTAACAATATTGTGTATGGTTCACATGATAATTTTACTAAATGCCAAACATCGTTGTCCCCCTTGCCTCCTGCTTTATGCATAGCTCAAGTAGAACCACAATGTCATTTTTTAGTGAAGAAAACCAAGACATCACTAAATATTGAAACCATATAATAAACAAATATGTAATGATTAGATAAACTAAAAAAAGGCTAACAGCACAAAAATATATGCACACACTTTTTAACAAGTTTTTAATCGTGCGAGACAATTAAGATTTATATTATTTTAATGTATTGAACTTGACACACATATCTCGGGAACCTTGATCTATGCTTCTGATCCCCCTAATTCTCGATCCTTATTTACTAATAAAGTCAACCAACAAATATAGGGCTGAACTCATTCCATCGTTGTAAAACAACTTAAAGATATTTCTCCCCTTCCAAAATCTTCGCCCGTGATGAAAATCAATCGTCGTTTTCAAATAATTGATTTGAGTGTACGTGAGATGCTTGATTGTTGGGTCGTTTTTAAACGAGGGGATGTAATAACTTATATAGGGATAGATCAAATGAAGAATGTAAATTAAAGTATAAAAATTTAGAAAGGATTATGAATCGCTGCCTATACTAATTCAATTGTTAAAATTGAGAGAATATTGTAATTGAGAAGAAGATAAATATGACTGAGCAACAAAAGCAAATTCCTGTTAAATTTATAGGATAATACTACTATGTTTTTTCCTAATAAAAATCAACTTTTGTAACAAGTATAAATGGAATATCCACAACTATTGTAACAGTTGGTTTAAAGAAGTAACAACAGTGCATTTAGCTATTACAGTTTATAATGGTACACCTATTACAATTTACAATGCACACCATGCAATATAATTATGCATCCAAAACCGCTTGTAATTTAAACAAACCAAATTTTTCTCACCCAAAGAAGTCAATATCCTAGATCATTCATACACTTCACATGCAGAATCCACTTTTACGATAACCAACCCCATATTTTGAATAATATCCTAAATTGTATATTGTCATCAAAATTGGACAGTTATTGATGCACATAATTGTAATTTTTATATAATAAGGTATATTTACCATTAATACATTCATATAAAGAATTTTAATTTGCTGCACATAATTATAAACCATGACATTAAACATGTCTTTTAACAAATTTTTATTGTGGTCGAAAAAAGAAATGCTAAAGGTTTTTTTATGCTTTCTCATAATATTCCCAACCACCCATGTAGTAACTTACATGTAGGCTGTAGCTACTCTCAATATGTCCAAAATATGACCATGCCTTATCCTCAAGCACCTAAGGGGCGGTTAAAAGAAGCAATAGTCAGTTTACACAAAAGTCAAACCTAATTTTCAACCATGTGATGTGTTCCTAATTTGCCCATATGCGGTCACCAGGGCATTCTCCCAGCCCCTTACCCATATGCATCCCCTGTAAATTTGCATAATTTTTTCTCAATAAAATATATGAGTAGCTTTGACCATTTGGAGAACAAAGAGTCGGACTTTTTCCCTGAAAAAACCTGAATTATAATGCTAGATTTATTAGTTTTTTTTAATTAGGAAAAAAAACTAATTCTGAAACTATATGAAGAAACATTTCACACAATTGACATTGATAATGTGAATTATCTTGGGATAACAAGCAACTGCAAAATCATAATTCTGACCACTTGGAGAGGGAAAAGTCAAATCTTTTCCCACAGAGGACAATTCTTGATGCTTATTTGCAAAGATTGACTATTTGAGAGAGAAAAGTTCAAATCTTTTCCCACACAAGACAACTCCTAATGTTTATATGCAAAGATTTGACCACCTGAGAGGGAAAAGTCAAATAATATATTTTCATAACATAATGGAATTCTTGATGCATGGTGGGGAGCTAATGTGTTGAAACCCCAATGGACATCTGTCAGATTATATTTGTTTCTAATAAAAACCGAAAACCTGAAAAATACTATCAATTGAAATGGGGATAACACACATGACACTGACATGCAAGAACCATCACCTCATTCTTGTCTATTAGCATAACAAACAAACGCAATCCACATGTGTCTGCATTCAAAGCAGTCATCAATAAAAGCTCTAGTGTACCCTATTTACCTTAAGCATGTGATCTGCACATGGGTATGTCTATGAGAAGTATGGTTGGGTTGTCTCAACGGATCAATGGAACCAGGCCCACATTGACCATCTACAAACGGTTGATGTTGCAAGTAATTCGACATTTCTCCACTAGCCAACTACATTATCTTTTTCCTGCAAATTAACGAGCTTTAAATCCTGTCGGTATCAAAATAATAATGATCCTGAGAACTGTTGCTGCCTCTTTAATACCTGTTTTTGGTCACGGGAAGCATTTCATCCTCTGCAACCGTAAATTAAAAGTAGTCTTAATTCATGCCAAAGAGAAGAAACATACTTATTTTCTAAAAGACTACTTACCTCCATCATGACCGAAACATGTTATCCAATGGTTTTATTATAAGAAAGTATTTATTTGAAATGTGCAGGCTATAAACTGCAAAGTTTTACCTGTCTTTCAATCTCAACAGCAGATGCAGCAAGCCTCCTCTTAAGTACTGATTTATCCCGTTGACAAGTCTCCATCTCTATATCTGTTATACTAATTAAATCATTAGCTACAGTTGAACTAACACTTAATGCAGTGATGAGTGTTAAATCATTAGCATGCCCTTGAAGCAGGGAAAATATATCTGTTTGGGACTTTGGCCACTATGTGAGAGAACAAAACATATTGCCCACACTACTCGGTTCAATTTTTAACAGTTGGCCAGTTTATTTTACGTTTAAATCATATTTTGCTTGAAAAACTAAAATTGATCTTATTGTTGGCCTCGGCGAGCAATATAATACTACTGCATTAAAACATGTGGTCAAGTCACCATCTTTTTTTGCCAAAAAGTAGGATCAAAAGATGCTTAATTCACAATTGTATGAAATAAACATTCAATAAAAATATAATAGAATTTTGTGGACCCCAATCAGTTCCATCCATTTGTGTACCTGATTTTAATATTAAGAAGAATTTTGAATTTCATTTTTTAGACAGTGGGAGGTTGTAAATTTTCATGCAGCATCCCAAAAAGAAAAGTTTCAGGAGATTCTTGGTACGGAGTTGAAATTCTTATACTATAGTGGTCAAACCAGTGAGAAGTACAAATATATTAGGGTATAAAAGGAAAGATAGAGTTGTGTTGGGCTGATTTCTTGTAATATGGATCTCAGTCATTAGGAGACTGTGATAACATTTTAAGCTTTTAGCTAATATCCATTTTTATAATGATGTATATTCTTTGGATAATAATAGATGAAGAGAACTTGTTTCCATTCTTAAACACCTCATGAAGCTTTTGCATTGGAATTACGCTAAGAAATTATCTGCATACCATACAATTTTATTTGTGGCAAAACAATCAATAAGACCCCTACTTTTATTATACTTCTCTTCATGCGATGCAGGTTCCTAAAATCATATGGAAGGAGTGAAACAAGCATATCTACTCACCATAGTAGTATGTTGACAGAATCGTGATGCGATCAATTGGCTGAACCAGGAGGGAAAAAAAGAGGTTGATCAATCACCATTTAACAACAGAACGCCTTTAAACTATAACCAATTTCAAATGTGTGTGTTTATACATAATAACTTTATAAAATTTTTGAATCCTTGTTGAAGATGATGATATCCAAAAATAGGTGCAAAAAGTGTACCATAACAAATATCCCATCACGACGAGTGGGTAATTCCTCAAGCTTCTTCAATGTCTCATCACCTTTGGTAACTTTACCAAAGATTGCATACTGATCAAAATAATAAGCAAGAAAAGTTCTAAAAATTATCCAAAATAATCATATGCGTCATAATTTTAGAAATTCAAATGACTAAACCTCATGGTCAAGGTGTGGAGCGTTTCCAAGAAGTATTGAAAATGAGGATTGAGCACTGTCTGGGTCTGAATACCTAAACTCAGTGTATGTAACTATGTCAGTGCTTTATAAGGGTAATTAGTCGGCTTTAAAGGAAGAAAAGTAGGTAATATCCTGCATTAATTTGAAATACTAGCTAATGCTTCTGAATGTTAATTGGTAATTGGAAAATCTAAGATTCTTGCTTTAAAGAAGTTATTCAATCTGGCATGAAAATTAATTATTTACAAGACAGTTGTTATTTTAAACATTTAATCCTTGATATGTTGCCGACCCATGATTGCCAAAGCATCAACATCAATTTCCAAAAAAAATAAAAAAATTCATAGTTTGGAATGCCAACTTAGTACTTCACAATTTACAAAAAGTATGTGATAGTAAACAAGTTTCAATATTGCTTGTTTCAATAAAGTCACGCATGTTTTTTTCTAACTATGAAAACCACTCAAGTTACAATATTTTTTATTCTTCTAATATTTTTCATAAATGTTTAAATTGAATGATGTAATAGAACAATTATAAAACTCGTTTATTGTTTAGTGACTTTTTTTCTTCAGAATTACCTCCTACTTCAGGTTCAACTTTAAAAGAATAATCACTAAATAGTAAGCAAGTTTTATATCCGTTCAATTTAGGTCACTTAATTTTAAATTATAAAAGATTTAACAACAATGTAACAATATTGAAACTAAATTTTATTTGACCTAATTATGTGGCATCTAAAGTGAAAAAACAATGATATATTATTTTCCATTCTGGAAATGGTATTTACCTCCCCATAGAAAGAATTCCTCTTACATGCTTAACATCACTGAATTCACCTTTAATTGTTTTTTCAGCTTCTTTCCTTTGTTCTTCATTCATCGGAACTGTTCTCCCACCAACCACATCAGCCACTTGTGCAACAAACCCCTTATCAACCTGTTACCACTCACTTTTATCACCGTATAACAAATAATACGTCAATCACCTTAACAATTATTTCTCGGTTTTAGAACTTACACGAAAGAAGTGATTTGTATTATAGCATCCCAAACGAACAAGTTTGTAAATGTGTTCAATTGTCTGTGGAGCCACACTAGGGTAAAAACCAAATTCAATGTCCCCGTAGTCTGTCTACATTCATAAATTGGCAAAAAATCATGTTAATTAACATTAGACAAATGAATAATCAAGAATAATGCCTTAGTTCACACTAAACTTACATAATATATGATACACAATGTACAGGTTCATTGTAATTCTACTTGTTATCACCATCAAGCATAAATGAACCCAGGCTATAGGTTGTGGGATCATTAACCCAATAATATTTTTTGATAATGTTACAACAATATGCATATAATGCATAACCATCTCCAGTTTGTGTAATTATATAAATAATTCTTTAAAGGCTCATGTCCGTGTCAAAGAATGTTTGTGATAGTTACTTCTGCTTTTTGTGTTGAAAGATGACATATCACCCTAAATTTTAATTTTCGTTAAATATAGTATGCTTCTACACTTTGAGGATCTACATACTCTTCATTTTGTTCAAAACATTTTTAATTGAAAAATATGTTGTAGCTTAAATAAAGCAGTTAGCAACTAATATAACCAGAATTTCTACAATTCAAAGAAAATTCCAACTTCAAGTATAGTTGTGATCAAGTTGGTATATATTTTTGTTTTTTTAACGATGGAACATGAACCTTTTTTTCCCAAGTGCAGAGGCGGGAGTCTATTAAAAGTATCAAATAAAGTTAGTTAAGTTAGTAGTTACACACTCTCCATCATCAAAACTCAAAAGCCCACAAGACACGCGCGCCTAGGCCCTCAGGCGCAGTTCAACTCAGCCTTGTCGCCTTGCTTCAAAAGCTCCATTAGGCACATTTTCAGGTCAAGTTCCCACCAAAAATCCTCTTAACAGGTTTGAAACTATCACACTAGCCCTAAACAAGCCTGGAATCAATCTAAAACAGACTAAACTAGCTCAAAACATGTCTAAACCCCCTAAAAATGCTATTTTTATGCTAAGGGTCTCACTTAAACAAGCCCTTGCTTTTTAAGCGCCTTGCGCCTAGGCTCAAGGCTCACCGCTTGCGGCTTGATCGCACCTTGCGCCTTCAAAAATATGGATACACTTAGTTAGCTAGTGCCTAGTTGTGTGACTTGTGTCAGTTAGTATTAATACCAAGTTAGGGGTCTTGTATCAATTTGTAACTTATAATCACATTTTCATATTTTGTTGATTTCATGCTTCCTCTCTACATTTAGATTTAGAACAGATTTTCGTCCGTACAAAAGTTTACAAAGTCCACAATATATGTTACAAAGGAGTCTTTACACAATCATATTGCAGAAAGAGAATAAAAATAACAACTTTATGGCAACAGATGGCATTTCAAAAACAGAAATCATTGGATCATAACCTTATAACCACTATCCAACATTAATTAACTTCTTTATAAGACAGAACAATCCTATCTAGAAGCAATTGCAACCGAGTGATGAAACTGAAAGATCATGTTTTTGGCAAGCAATTACAATAAAAGAGTATAACATGCATTCAAAAATAAAATTATAAACTTTGGTATAATTCTGTGATGCTGATTTCATTCCACGTATTTATATTATTAACCCTAGCTCTGAATATTGGTGACGGTGTAGACCGGATGAAGGGTCTGCTTACCGGTGCTTGAGTCAGGAACATCGGTTTTGTGAGGCGTCATATCTTCGATGGATGAAGATTGCGACGAGTCGGTTGGCATCGGCGGGTTGGCTTGACAGCGGCACTTAACCGGCTGTGAAGAACTATCGGTATAGAGCTAGGGTTAGCTCTGATACCATATAAACTTTGGTATAATTCTGTGATGCTGATTTCATTCCAATAGAGTACATGTAACCGATATTCGGGAGAAGATATTTACAATAATTTGACCTAATTAAACTCTACCATACATAAGTGAATAATATATATACACGTTAATAAAAATAATGGATTAAAATTGAGAATTTAACCCTAAATCAGAAACCAATATCCATCGTTTCCACAATTACTCTACTATTGTCTACGAATTATCCATGATCTTCCCCAATTAAGGAAATTGACTCCAAATGTAGAATAAAACTTAGATTATAAATTGCAAACAGACAGAAGAGCTACATTTGGGAATTAAGCCCTAGCAACACAATAATATAATCAAACCCAGAAGCAAATACACGATCCATAAGCAAATATTCACAAAATCGATAGCTTTAGAATTCAAATTGAACCTGAAAAACGACGCGAGCCGATCCAAGCAGCGAGTCTTCAGCGGATTCGGCGATCATGGTGGAGAGAAAACATGAAATGAAGAGGGCGAAAGTGAAAACGATCCGATTGAAGAACGATTGCTTCATATCTTTGAGTTGTGGATGTTGAAGATTGATTTTACAGATTCAAGAAAAGGAGTATTGACTATTGAGATGTAGAACTGTAGAAGGGCGTTAGTCAACTCCACGTTGATGACGGTGAGACAACTTGCCTGTTTCTTTGTTATCATTTACTCGTGAGTCGACTCACTCGGATGCATTTGCTAGTGAGTCGACTCGTCTATACATAGATAAGCATTTATCGTTCAAAAATATATATGGATAAACATAAGGGTAGCAATCCTAGCGGAGTGGTTCTGGATTTGGTACGGCCGTTCCGATATGATGTTCTCGGATCTGAGCAACATACATTTCGTTTCTCATTTTCTTTAATGTTTTTTTATCACGTTAGCATACAACCTATAAAACCCATCTTTTTCAGTGTTTAAGGGGATTGGGCGGTGTTCCCTCTAGGTACCGTGACCACCATCCCTATCATTGGAAAAATAATGGAAAATATGATATTTTCATTAATTTTGGATAATCTATGTAATTATTGTTAGTATAATTATAATTTGCTATGCTTTATTATGTAGTCAGTAGGAGCTCACAACCTAAATAAGTAATGTTAAAAAAAACTAAAATAAATGAAATCGTGATACTTGAAGTTGTGTGGTTATAATGGCAGAAACTACAAAAATTGAGTAGAAAATAAATAAAAGTTACCCCACCTAAAAGGTGTGTAAAAACTTGATGTGATATATCAATATGCTGTATTTAAGGATATTTTTTTCATAAGGGAAGATACAAGTGAGACTAGTGAAGGCAGAGAGTGCAATGTAAAGTTTTGATGATGAGATAAACAAAGATGGTCTTAAATATATGGGTGAGTTAGGAAAAAGTTCTCTAAGAGCCGAAAATCTTGCATTGTTGGCAAGTGGTGGTGTAGAATCAAGTTAATAGGCTTGCACTTTAACCCAATATTATGGGATCCAATCCCCATAAAGCAAGCCACCTAGTGTTTGGAAGAATATTGCTAGTACTAATTGGCCTTGACAACGATTGATATACAGAGACGTATTAGTTCGTTCAACGATTAACCAAAAGTGGTAAGAAATTGCTTGTTAGAACAACGCACCCTCGAGATACAGCTGCACCACTCGAAGATTCGTTGGGCAAACACCTACTCTCTTCCACGATACAGATTCACCATGTAGAATTAAGAAGGATCCCAGATCACCTTCTAACCTGCCACCAGTTAGAATAGCAAGGAAATAGAAAAACCTCACAGAGAGTTTTCTTAATTTGTAACTCCAAAAAACTGCTTTCTCATTCATGTACGATCATTACAAAAAGCAGTGGAATCAAGAAACTGATTAACCACCCACTAAGCATACAATTAGGGAAACATAAAAACTAACTTGAAAAAGTCAAACAAATTAAAATTAAAATAAAGAAGGAAAACTTGCGCAGGAAATTGAAATACGAGCTGGACTTGTATGCGTGGTGGCTTGTGGGCTGGCTCATGGATTGGGCTGTGCTTGGATAGAGCAGACCCAATTTATGAGAACCGGAATTTGGGCCGTGGCTGTAGAGTCGCTGGGATTGGGCCCGTGCCTATCATCCTCCTCGTCTTCGAAAGAGTTTGTCCTCAAACTTGGCAGTGGATCATCAGGATCGAAATAAGGCTGCAGGTCAGCGACATTAAAGGTGGCCGAGACACCGTAGGTACCCGGTAAGTCAACTTTGTAGGCATTGTCATTGACTTTGGCGAGGATGCGGAACGGACCATCTGATCGGGGGCTGAGTTTGGATCGACGTTTGGCAGGAAATCGTTCTTTTCGAAAATGAACCCACACAAGATCCCCAGGCTGAAAGAAAATGTGTTTGCGATTTTGTCTCGGCGATATTTGAGCAGATCGTTTTTGGTGATCCTGTCATGCACTTGTTGATGTAGCTGTTTAATATCAGTAGCCATGGCCGTGGCTTCAGGGTTAAACTTGGTTGTAGTATCGAGGACAGCAAGATCCAAAGGCGTGTGAGGGTTCTTGCCATAAACTACCATGAAGGGACTCAACCCGGTTGTCTTGCTTGGTGCCCGATTATACGCAAATTCAGCCTGTGGTAGAAGATCTTCCCACTGTTTCAGATTGGTTGAAATGAGAGAACGGAGAAGTGAGCCCAGGGTTCGATTGGTCGCCTCGGTCTGGCCATCAGTTTGTGGGTGGCAGGTAGTGCTGAATTTGAGAGTAGTACCCAGCTTGCGCCATAAAGTGATCCAGAAATGGCTCAAAAACTTCACATCTCGATCACTGATCATAGTTTTGGGTACCCCGTGTAGTCGGACGATGTCTCGAAAGTATAATGAAGCAATTTGAACAGCATCATACGTGGTGTGGCACGCGACAAAGTGGGCCATCTTGGAGAAGCGGTCGACCACCACCATGACAGATGCTTTGTGTCGATGAGTGCGAGGCAACCCAGTAATGAAGTCCAGACTCACATCTTCCCACGGGGATGTCGGGACGGGTAATGGCAGGTATAAACCATGTGGGTGGACGTGACTCTTAGCCTGGTGACATGGAAGGCAGCGGTGTACGATGTGAGTTACGTCACGTGCAAGTTTCGGCCAAAAAAAATGTGATTGCAGCAAGGCGACGGTCTTGTCGATACCCACGTGACCAGCCAATCCGCCTTCGTGAACTTCTTTTATCAACGATACTCGGATGCTGTGTCGAGGAATGCATAAGGCCTGTTTTTGAAGAGAAACCCCTGGACAAGATGATAATCAGCCCTGGCATGGCGCTGGCAGGTCTGAAAAATGGCCTGGAAGTCCGGGGTCAGTCGGGTATAAGTCTTTAATGAGCTCGAGCCCAACACCCGAGGATGTAAGGACGTGAGCATCGAGTACTTCCGCGATAGGGCATCTGCTCCCTTATTAAGTTGGCCTGATTTATGTTTGATGGAGAAGTTGAACGCTTGTAAAAACTCGACCCACTTGGCGTGTCGGGAGTGTAATTTATGCTGCCCCTGGATGTATTTGAGTGCCTCATGATCAGAATGAAGAATAAATTCTTTAGAGATAAGGTAATGCTGCCAATGTTGAAGGGCCCGGACAATCGCATAGAATTCCTTATCATAGATCGAGTACCGTTTCTTGGCATCGTTTAATTTCTCGCTGAAGTATGCTACCGGTCGTCCTAATTGTGACAAAACAGCCCCGATCCCGACGCCCGATGCATCGCACTCGACTTCAAACATTTCGGTAAAACACGGAAGGGCAAGAACCGGTGTGGACGATAATAACCGCTTGAGTTCATCAAAGGCCAACTGAGCTTGAGGGGTCCAAACAAACACCTTAGACTTAGTAACCTCAATCATTGGGGTGACGATAGAACTGAAATTTTGACAAACCGGCGATAAAAGGAAGCGAGCCCATGGAAGCTACGCACTTGTTGGATTGTTTGAGGAGTGGGCCAGTCGCGTATGGCTTGAACCTTTGACTCATCCACCTGTATGCCTTGAGCCGAGACAATATAACCAAGAAATGTAACTTGGGCAGTAAAAAACTCACATTTGCTCAAGTTGCCATAAAGTTTTTCCCTTCGTAGGACCTCAAATAGCTGCTGTAAATGGTCTCGGTGTTCGTTGGCTGATCTGCTATAGATGAGGATGTCATCAAAATAGACGACTATGAATCGACCTAAAAAAGGTTGCATGACATGGTTCATCAATCGCATGAAAGTGCTAGGAGCGTTTGAGAGACCAAACGGCATGACCAGCCATTCATATAACCCATCTTTGGTCTTAAAAGCCGTCTTCCATTCGTCACCATCTTGTATTCGGATTTGATGATAACCACTTCGAAGGTCTACTTTAGAAAACACGGTTGCACCATGAAGCTCGTCTAACAGATCGTCCAACCGAGGTATTGGAAACCGATACTTGATGGTTATTTTGTTAATGGACCGACTATCCATACACATACGCCACTCGCCACTTTTCTTTGGAACAAGAAGTGTCGGGACTGCACACGGGCTAAGCGATTCTCGAATCAAACCTTTCTGTAACAAAGCTTCGACCTGTTTTCTAATCTCTTCGGTCTCTTGTGGGTTAGCTCGGTAGGCCGGTTTATTGGGTAAAACAGCCCCGGGAATCAAGTCGATGCGGTGTTGTATGGTGCGCATGGGGGGTAGGCCGGAAGGTATTTCATCGGGGAAAACCTGTCGGTAAACCTGTAATAAGGGCTGAAGTAAGGGGTGTTGCGGCTTAGAAGGGGTTTCAGCCTCATCTTCGAGTCCCATTAAAATGAACTCTCGAAAGGTTGAAACTCAATGTAATCAGCCTTGAGTAGTGTGGTTAAGGGTGGGGGTTTAGGGGATTGATGATGGCTAGTTAGGGGGGTGAGGGTAATTTTACGGCCATTATATGAAAAGGAGTAAGTATTTTTAAAAACCCATCGTGCATTACCCGTCGATCGAACTGCCATGGTCGGCCTAGAAGAACGTGACACGCGTCCATCGGGAGAACATCACCACACTCATCAACATAGAACTTGCCAATGCTCAAAGAAATCAGTACCTGTTGAGAGACCTGAACACCTTTGCCATGATTCAACCACTGAATGTTGTAGGGAGTAGGATGGGGCTGTGTTTTTAAGCTCAATTTTTCCACCAGTGTCTGGGATGCTACGTTAGTACAGCTGCCCCCATCAATTATGACTGTACATACACATTGATTGATTGTGCACCTGGTGTGAAAAATGGACTCCCGCTGCAGAACTTCTTCTCCCACCGGAACAGCGTTTAGCGCACGCCGAATAACCAAGCTTTTACCCTCGTCGGGACCCACTAGTTCTTCGGTAGGTTCGGTGGACTCAACCGGGTCAGATGGGTCACTGCTGAATTCGTATCCATGAGCAGATTCAAAATCAGCAAGGGTGATGACCCTCTTGTTTGTGCACTCAGACGCTATATGCCCTAGTCCTTGACAACGGAAACACCGTCGTGGCGCCTTAGGACTATCGATATTCGACGCTGCGGCTGAAGTGGTCTTAGTGCCAGGAAATCCGGTTGGTTTGTTGGCGGGGTTCGTTTTTGGAATGCCAGTGGTGTTGGGTTTAAATGAAGACCGGTTGGACTCCTGCTTCCCTTTTATTCGCTGCTGTAGATCAACCTTATGTGCTAAAACGGTGAGTTCAGCCAAGGTTTCATACGCATGGAGTTCAACCACATTGGCAACCCTGGATTCGAGACCGCCCAGATAACGAACTAGTGTCTGGGGATCGTCTTCCGGGATGTCACACTTCATGAGCAAAAATTCGAACTCCCGGGAGTAGTCTTCAACCGTACCAGACCCTTGCTTCAACGACTGGAGTTGTAATAGACCGGCTTGGATGTAGTGAGAGGGTAGGAACTTCTGTTTCAGCTTACCCTTCATCTTAGCCCATGACCTGATCTTGTCTTTTCCTCTGCGTTCCCGTTTCAAACAGACATTGGACCACCAAGTTGAAGCATATTTACGGAGTTTCAGCGCAACGATCTTCACCTTCTGGTCCTCTTCGATTTGTTTGTAGTCAAATACCCGTTCAACAGTCTGAATCCAATCAACAAAACTCGTCAGGATCCAACTTCCCCTCATATTCTGGTATATCCACCTTAAGATCGTTGGAATGCCATCCCGCTTGATCACGGTTACCACCCGTTTTGGATCCACTCGTACCCCCAGAAATACCCTCATCGTCTGATCGTCGTTGCTGGGATACAATTAATTCTTGGATTTGATCCTGCATCGCTTTCATCTGTTGCTCTCTTTCTTGTCGATCATCGCAAGGGCTTCAGCAATCAATTTCTTCAATTCAGTAACACTTCGAGTATCCATGGCTCTGATACAGATGATATACAGAGACGTATTAGTTCGTTCAACGATTAACCAAAAGTGGTAAGAAATTGCTTGTTAGAACAACGCACCCTCGAGATACAGCTGCACCACTCGAAGATTCGTTGGGCAAACACCTACTCTCTTCCACGATACAGATTCACCACGTAGAATTAAGAAGGATCCCAGATCACCTTCTAACCTGCCACCAGTTAGAATAGCAAGGAAATAGAAAAACCTCACAGAGAGTTTTCTTAATTTTGTAACTCCAAAAAACTGCTTTCTCATTCATGTACGATCATTACAAAAGCAGTGGAATCAAGAAACTGATTAACCACCCACTAAGCATACAATTAGGGAAACATAAAAACTAACTTGAAAAAGTCAAACAATTAAAATAAAATAAAGAAGGAAACTTGCGCAGGAAATTGAAATACGAGCTGGACTTGTATGCGTGGTGGCTTGCTGGCTCATGGATTGGGCTGTGCTTGGATAGAGCAGACCCAATTTATGAGAACCGGAATTGGGCCGTGGCTGTAGAGTCGCTGGGATTGGGCCGTGCCTATCAACGATGTTTATTGATATACCGATCTATTTAAAAGGGGTGATCAGGCATAGTAATATATAAGATCCATTTTTGCTTGATAATACGAACTTGTACTCATGTCCTTATGGTTTAATGGTATGCTGTTGCACCTCACAAAAATGGTATGCTGTTGCACCTCACAAAAATGACATGGGTTCAATACTTACAAATGTAAAATAAACTATGTTTAGATTCAGAAGTAAAAATATTATTGTTCAAAAGAAAGCAAAGAAACTATATTTATTAGTTGGAATTTGAAGAGCGAAACTTAAGAGGCCATATAAATCTGCAATTAGAACAATGTTTGTTGGGTGTGATTAATTAGGTGATGATTCTAGTGAGTTTGCTGCACAATCGCTCAAGTTGATCATAGAACAAAGTTTGTAATCGAACTTCAGCAAATCATACAATATGTGAAGAGATGCTAGAGATGATAGAATATCTCTTGGTAACATGCAACATTAGCTTATGGTTGCAAAATTCCACCCATCAATGATAGGCCAGTAAGTGATATTATCGACGTCTCAAGCCAACTACTAATATCTACAACACCAAAGAATTTATTAAAGGTGATTTTTAACAACATGTTGGTGCATATGGCGTGCTAGAAACGACAAAGTCTCCAACAACAAGACACGTCTACCTCCAAGATAATTGAAGATATAGAGGTCAATGGATTTCTATGAGAGAACAGTAGGACAAAACTTCAATCCTCAGAATGGTTAAATTGGTTTAAAGTTAATTTCATTAAGTTGCATTTTAGTGGTATGGAAGTGTATGATGGTTCTAGCTTCTTGCTTCACAGTTCAAAAAACCTAAAGGCTAAAGCCAACACACTACATTCGCCAACGCCATAATTAGTTATTACCTAAATTGGCAGCAGCTTTAGCAGCTTGACTCAATGCATCAGATATCCCAAGAGCCCCCCTTTTAAAAATAGCTACAACTAATTCACCTGTGGCTTTTGCAACTCGACTCAATACATCAGACATCCAACTAGCCCCTTTTTGAAAAATAGCTGCAACTGATCGGTCAGTAGCTTTAGCAGCCTGACTCAATGCATCAGCCATCCAAAGAGCCCCTTTCTGAAAGAGAGTTGCTGCTGTTCGGTCAGTTTCTTTAGCAGCTCGACTCAATGCATCAAACATCCAAAGAGCCCTTTTTGAATAATGGTTGCAGCTGATCGGCTAGTAGCCAGCATGATTGATTTAATAGTGTCAGAAATATGGTAATTCTTGTCCATAGATCTAACAGCTTCGACTCCAGAATAAAGCTTGTCAGTGAGTCTGATCCTCTCACTTAGCTCAGCCACTTTTGCAGCTGCGGTTGCTGATACTTGATGATATTCATCAAGTGCCTTGGCTTTTCGTAGGGTGTATTCACCCATACTATACCCTTTGGCTAACATTGTTTTCACCATGTCAACAGCCACGGTCACTGCTTCTCCAGTTGAATAAGCATATTGGTTTCCTTGGGGTGATGCATGTTGACAAGTCTCCATCTCTGTATCTGTCATATTAATTAAATCATTAGCCCCAATTAAACTAACACTTAATGCAATAATGAATGTTTACAAGCTTCACGTTTCATACCCTATAGGCCTAAAGCATGGAAAAATACAACTTTTACCGGTCGTTGGGCAGGTGGCCTTCAAAGGGTAAAGGCACAAACCAGTGACCATACCCTATAGGCCTAAAGCATGGAAAAATATTAGTGTTTTTGGGTGCTCTAAACCCTTCCGTCTTATTTAAATTCGAACGGTTTATTTACAAAAAAAATTATTATACAAAAAAATTTAATATTGCCCTGATGGGTAATGACATGTTTTCCGCTTAGTAAAGGTGGCCAAGTTACCATCTTGTTCATCCAGAAAGTAGGATCAGAAAATACTTAATTCACAAATACATGAAACAAACACTACAGAGAAATTTTGTGGACCCCAATCTATACAATCCATTTGTGTAACTGATTTTGATATTAAGAAGATATCTAAGTTTTGATTGAATATTTTGAAAAAAGGAGAGGTTGCAGATTCATGCAGCATTCCAAAAATTAATAGTTTTGGCCTTAGATTATGGAAGACTACTGATATAACCTAACCTAATATTGGTTACTTGCCATAGTTTGAAATGGGAAGAGTAGAAACATGCATAATTACTTACCATAGTAGTATGTTGACAGAATCGTGATGCGCTCAGTTGGCTGAACCAGGAGAAAGTAAGAAAACAGTTAGGTTCGTATGTGTGTTTTTATATAACTTAACTATTTGAATCTTTGTTTAAAATTATGAGATCCGAAAAAGGTGCAAAATGCTTACCATAACAAACGTCTCTTCACGATGAGTGGGTAATTCCTGGAGCTTCTTCAGTGTCTCGTCTCCTTTGGTAACTTTACCAAAGATTGTATACTGATCAAAATAAATACCAAGAAAAGTTAAACACCAAGAGTATCATCCGTATCATTTTATAAGCGACGCAATTAACAAACCTCATGATCAAGGTGTGAAGCATCTCCAAGATGAATTGAAAATGAGGATTGAGCACTGTCTGGATCCGAATCCCTAAACTCAGTTTATGTAACTATGTCAATGCTTTAAAAGGGTAATGAATCTATTTTAGAGTATGCATGTTATACCCAATATTAACTAATAGTCTAATTCTTCTTTGTAGATTATCGTTCACTCTAATCACTTGTAAATTAGTTATTTACAAGACAAAAGCTAGTTATTTACAAGACAGTTGGTACTTTTCAACTTGCAAAACTAACAATGAAGTCTTTAGTTTTCTAATTCAAGAACTTTCCTATTTCAAGCTTTTTGTACTTCAATGTAGTTGTAAACAATGCTACACTAAAAAAAATCCAGTTATCCTTGGAGGCATAACTAATGTAGAAATGAACATTTCACCAACATAACCAAACAGATTTTATATTAATCTTTTCAAAACAACCACATTAATTACATAAATGAAGTGGTTAACAAAGACAGAATTTTGTTTGTCCTAAAGTAGCAATAATAATGATCTATTATTTACCTCTCCATAGAAAGAACTCCTCTGACATGCTTAACATCACTGAATTCAGCTTTAACTGTTTTCTCAACTTCTTTCCTTTGTTCTTCATTTAAAGGAGCTATTCTCCAAACAGCCACATCAGCCACTTGTGCAACGAACCCTTTTTCCACCTGTTTCCATACTCTCAATTTTACTAACACACATATATAAATAATATAATACATCAATAAACTTATAAAATCAACTTAACAATTACTTAAAAGTTACCCTTAAGAAGTGATTTGTATCATAGCATCCCAAACGAACAAGTTTGTAAATGTGATCAACTGTCAGTGGAGCCACACTAGGATAAACCCAAATTCAATGTCCCCGTAATTCGTCTACATTCATCAAGATTTAGCCAAAAATCATGACAATTTTATTGTAATTCTAATTATGCATAGTTGTTATTTTTGAGAGTTTGAACCTGAAAAACTACACGAGCTGATCCAAGTAGGGAGTCTTGAGCCGATTCAGCGAACATGGTGGAGCAAAAACATGAAATTGAGACAGCGAAGGTAAAAAAGATCCGATTGAAAAACGATTTCTTCATATCTTTGAGTTGTTGAAGATGCCGATTGAGTTTACAGTCTTGTGTTGTAGAAGGAGTATTGAGGGAAGAGATTATAAACAAAAAAAAAGGCATTGATTGATTGAAAGTTGAAAGCTTTAAAGAAACTTGCAGGTTTTATTGAACTCTGGTCTACTCTTGGTCTTGGTAGTAACTTTTCAATATCCCTATACTAAGAACTTCTAAGAAAAAGGAATAAAAATGTTATAGGAAATATCTTTATTCGTTTGGTTTACCATTTAGTTTTTCAATTGATTATTATGATATAATCTAGCTCTTTAATTCGCTCCGACTAATTCAACGAGGAGACCGATAACGTGAACAGTTTGATTTACCATTCATTTAAAGAAAAGAAAAGAAAAAAAAAAGATGAGATAATTCTCTATAGTAGTTTCTTTTCTTTTTAATTTTTACTGGTGAGTTGACACGGATACATTGATAAAAATTTTTCTTAGAATTTCAGTTTGGGTACGAGTTAAAAACCCAACATCAATTATTCATACATGAATACCTATTACTGAACCAATAAAACCAGTTATAAAATAACATGACCGAACCATGATTTGTTTAGTTGGTTAGATGATTGCAGTTTACTTTTGATTATTTCAGTTTATATGATATTTTGATCATTTCTATATTAACATTAAAGTATTAAACAGTCGTAGCTCAAACATACATGAAACAGTTAAAATAACATTCAGAAACAAATTGTAACCAAAAAGGAATTACAATACTGAGAATTACTATAAGAAGAACCTATGTAACATGAAGTCATGAACCAAGACTTTGAACGATGGTGATTTTCTAAATACAGCCCTTGCAATAATTTGTCCTACACCAATGTGATAAATAAATGACAGTGAATGTGTAGAAAGAATCTAAACCATTTAGAAAACATAATATTTCCTCCAGAAGGTATAATCTCAGAAGTCATAAGTGTTCAATATCAACAGTTCCACACTAGTCGATTTTAGAATTTAATAAAACATTACATAAACCTTATGTTCCAATGGCGACTAGACCACATCAAAAGATACTTCACTGCCCGCTACAACAAACGCCTTACACAACCTTGAGTTAGTACTATGTTCATAATAATCAAAGCATACACCCAGTACCTTGTGATCCATTAACCCCAAACAAAACACCATTATCTCCAAACAAACACATCCCATCCTTTGATCATTGATGAGTTTCTATCAAACTTGTTTGCTTCTCATCTAACATAAAACATATGTGACAACTAACTACAAAGGAAAACCTGATCAAAGCAGATGCACAAAACATGTTGATGTTGTATAAAAGGCATAACCATATATCAGTTTCAAAATCGCATATGCAAAGCATAATCTATCATAAAACATAATTCCATAAAAAGACATGAAAAAATTACCAAAAAACTTTGCAAAGCATCCAAAACTTCCTAAAAACAGTTATTGTAATGATAAAAAAATACTCATAGACGTCAAGATAGCAAAAGCTCCTAATTATAATTCAGAACCAAAGAATGAGCTCATTCTTCATCATCCTCATCAGCATCACCACCAGCTGCTTTCTTAGCAGCCGCCTTCTGGTTCTTTCGCTTCACTCTACCAGGTCGGCCACCGCCAAATGGACTGGTGAGTGAAAAGTCAATGTGCTTCTGCGAGTCAACTCTCACCATGAAAGATGGCACATTTACCACTTGCCTTCCAACCCTAAATAACCAATCACAAAGAATCCCTTTTAATATTTATCTAGCACATGTCAACAATAATAACCATTGAAAAGATTTATACAAATTTTTAAGTATACCTAATGTGCCTCTGCTTGATGAGAACTCTAGCATGGTGAATAGACTTGGCCATACCAGTCTTGAAAACAAGGGTCTGGAGACGACGTTCAAGAAAGTTCTCAACAGTAAGCGCCAGCACATAATCGAGCTTGTTCTGACTCTCATCCAACAAGCCATACCTATTCATTCTCCTCATAAGAGCTTCACCCTCAAATATCCTACGCGGGTCCTTCTCCTCAAGAGTCAAAAGCATTCTTGCAGCATTACGAATGCGACTAAGAGCATACTGCACCCTCCAAAGCTCCCTCTTGCACCGAAGACCATATTCACCAACAAGCTTCAACTCAGCATCCAATCGCTCCTTCTCGTAAGGACGACGGGGCTTCTTAAAGGTCTTACCATCTAAAACACATTTTAACATCCAATTGATATTCAATATGTAATGCTAAAATGTAATTTAACCAGTTACCAGTCCCTCTATTCGATCATACAGCCTCGTAAACCAGTAACAGAAATCAAATTGTAAAATTTAAACAATATGATTCCATAGCTCAGCAGTTAAATGATGCGACAATGATAAAACAGTAAAAACACATGGACATAACATCATGATTCTCATAAAAAACACATGAATAAAACCCTAGTTCTGTCTGCATTGCCAAATCAATGAACAAAATAACAGTAACTATTCGTATTACAAGACTGAACATGATCAACTTAACTTTAATGATCTGGAGAGAACGACAAAGGCAATACAATCGAATGACCTTTACACAATACACGAACAGATCAACAGATAGAACAATATCACGTATGTATGATATGATACAAGATGAACTTACAGTTGCGGTAGAAGGAGACTTTGACCATTGTTGTTGGACGTCGATCCGGTGGCTACTTGATTAATATCTTCTTCTGACGTTGAAGGCAACGGAAGAACCCTAATACAGAGTATATAACAACACAACAGAGATGGGCCTGGGGGTAAAGATTGTTGATGGATCTAAGTTGGGCCGAATATTGTATGTGGGCTGGATTTGGGTCGTGTTTTAGAACTTTTATGTTTTAATCAAGCGGGCCCTAAGCGTATAAAATATTATAAAATTTGATAGAAATGTGTTGCACGAAGCAATTGTATGATGGTTTAAATATACAAATATAATGAATGGAAATAAAACCTAATAATACATTATGATCATTACAACGTGTACTTACCAGTACGTAATGTTTTCCATATGTCTCTCTAATACTCCTTAGCATACATATGAAAGTTAAACGTTAATAAAAAAACTATCATAAGTACGTGTATAGTATGTTCAATGCTAGTAAAATCTCATGTCTTTTACTACTTTTTAAATATCATCTGCATGATGGAGATCGGTTGAAAAGACACAAAAGTTTTGATTAAATTTATAGGGCTATCTTGGTTAGGATGTGTAGTTGTTACCATTTGAATCTTTCATTGTAGCACATAGTTAGTCTGGTAATTGTAAGGAAACATGATGTTCTTAAACTAATCTGTATACGTGTAGATGATAATACACTTATCATATGACCCTTCTTTGCATGCTCAGGTCCTTACAGTCATATGTTTAACATATCAATGATTGTTAGAGGAATGAAGTATCAATCTTATTAACTTTGATGAAAAAGGCATCTGTTATACCGATAGAAAATGATCTTTAACAAGCATTAGCCATTATGTTTATATATGATCTTAATTGGTGATTTACTATCGCATAGATACATATGTCACACTTTGGCTTTGACCATTTTGGAACCTCTTTTGCAATTTTGACATAACCAATTCATTGCTTCTTCATACTTCTCTAACACGTTAAAAGCATATTAATTGTCGACATAGTTATTGTTAAAATATATCAATTCTATTACCTTATTACCTTTCTTTCTTTTTCTTATTATGTTTTTTCTGTGTATTTGTAGTTTCTATTAGTTGAGGGGTTGTTTCTGGTAGCTGTAAAGTTGGAGGGCTTGTGTTGATCTTTTGGAGCTATATATTCAAGGCTGGTGTTAGGGTTTGAAGAGAGAGATATTATTCGCCTCTTTCATCTTCCAGAAAGCTCTTAAGCTCTCTAGATTTCTTTCCGATTAACTCTCTGTTCTTGAGAAGTTATTCGTTGATCTTACTGTTGAGTGTTCGCATCATCTTGATGCTCACTCTTTATATGTTGTATCTCTGATTTCTGATACAAAGAGATTTGTGTAGACTGTAAGTTGATTCATCCTTGTTGATTCAGGGTGTTATTCTGTTGTTCTTGAAGATTTACAGTTGTGTTTCATATGAAGATTGTTAGATTCATGACTTTTTACATGGTATCAGAGCTACGGCTCTGATATCTCACGTCTTCCGCTGATCGTCGACTCGTCTTCTTTGGGTTAGGGTTACATACAATAAACCCTACACCTGGTGTACTCGATTGGGGATTTTACTGAGTAGATCATCTCAGAAATCGTCTGGTGACTCTTCTTCTTCGTGAATCTGGTGTAACCCTAGAAGGCTGCACAGGTTCAGATTGGCTCTTCTTGATTTGTAACCCTAGAAGGTTACAGGTCTGCTGACTATTATCTCGTCCCGAAGATCATCTGTGGGCGCCTCACATCTGTAATCTGTTGCAACCCTAGAAGGTTGCACAGGTCTTGCTGATTCTTCTTGTCCTTGTAACCCTAGAAGGTTACAGGACTCTCTCTGCCACCCTTAGTGGGTTCCCCGCTGTGAGGATATCTCTCCCCTTAACTCTTTTACTTGCAATTTCTGATATAGTTGCTGTTTGACCGGGTTAGGGGTACCGGTGTCTGGTTTTTTCCATTTTGCAGGGATATCTGTTTCTTGGTTTTCTGCTTTAGTGTAGTTATTATCTTGTGTGTGCATTCACTTGTGTGATTCATTTTCTGTGTGCATTCATTACAACACCCTTGGTTAATCCTTGATCTACCATAGCAGTGGTGTGAAAACCTGGCTCTGACCACGGTGTGTTTCTGTGCGCTTGCGTGTGTGCCCATATACCTTTGTGCTCAAGGTCTAATTGTTGATACTTAAAATGGCTGATAATATTGATAGTCCTGCTGTCATCAGGACACACTGATCAGTAAGCTTGATGTTAGCAACCCTCTGTACCTTCATGCCAATGACTTTGGAACCCTTACTATTGTCACCATGAAACTTAAAGGCACTGAAAACTATTCAGTCTGGGCCAGTTCAATGAAGCTTGCATTGGAAGTAAGAAACAAACAGGCTTCATTGATGGTTCTTGCATCAAATCTAAAACTGACACTGTGCTTGCAAAACAATGGGACAGGTGCAACTCAGTTGTACTGTCCTGGATATTAAACTCAATTTCAGAAGAATTATATCTAGGTCAAGTATTCTCTAAACTAGCATCAGATGTCTGGACTGAGTTAAAAGAAACCTATGATAAAGTTGATGGTTCAGTCGTCTTTAATCTCTATCAAAACATTAATTGCTTAAAACAAAACGGAAGCACAGTGGCTGAATATTATCACAGACTGAATACCATGTGGAAACAATTCGATGCCATAGTTCAGTTGCCTTCTTGCACTTGTAATGCATCTAAAGAATTTAATGACTTTAACCATTTAATAAAAGTAATGCAGTTCTTAATAGGTCTTGATGACATTTACCAACCTGTTAGAACCAACCTGTTAATTAGGGATCCTCTTCCCTCTATCAAGGATGCGTTTGCAATTATATCCAGAGAAGAGTCTCATCGGTTGTCTAGTACAAACTCATCTAGTAAACTAAATCAAAATGTGGCATTCTTTTCTAAAACAAATCAACCCACTAAAAATAAAAATCAGAACTCTGAAAATAAAAGGAGAAGTGGAAGAGGACCCAATCCTAACCTCAAGTGTTCCCACTGCAATAAATTGGGACACACGGTTGAGAAGTGTTATGAACTAGTGGGGTACCCTCCCTCATATAGGAGACAATCAGGCCCTCAAGGGTCTAAGAGTACAACCACTAGTTCATCATCAAATACCTCTAATAAAGCTGGTACTGTTTCAGCTTCTTCATTGACCTTCACTCCAGAACAATTTGCAAAGATCATGAGTCTCATAAATGAAAATTCATCCTCTGACCCTCAGAATTCTGGCATTGGAGGTACATCTGTTAGCGGTTGTTGCTCATCCTCTTTTAAGTTTTTTCCTTTGAACTTGTCCTCCTCCCTTGGGAAAGGGTTTGACAATGGGTGGATAGTTGACTCGGGGGCAAATCAGCATATGGTAAAGTCTGAGTTAAACCTAATTAACAGTGTGGATGTGATTAACTTCAATATGACTGTCAACCACCCAAATGGCACAAAGGCTAAAATTACTAAAATGGGGATTACGTCCTTACTAATAATATAATCTTGTCAAATGTGTTTGTTGTCCCGAGTACTCTGTCAACCTCATATCTGTTCACAAACTTGCTAAAGATAATAACCTAGAAATCCGATTTGATAAGGAAAACTGTTTTGTTCAGGATTTGAAATCAA
This sequence comes from Flaveria linearis, assembly GCA_024085815.1. Taxonomy (NCBI): domain Eukaryota; kingdom Viridiplantae; phylum Streptophyta; class Magnoliopsida; order Asterales; family Asteraceae; genus Flaveria; species Flaveria linearis. The sequence goes on from CM044012.1 coordinate 72,468,623, forward strand.
AGAAAGTCCTGGTGACTGGTAGACAAAGTGATGGCTTATACTTTTTGAAAAGGTGAGTGATCCGGTTAACATATGTCTTAATAGCCTTACTACTGCTAATCTGTGGCACTCTCGGCTAGGTCACCCCTCAGAAAAGGTCATGACCATCCTAAGTGAGTCCCTAGGAGTTAAATCTGTCTCTGACAACTCACCGTGTGAGATCTGTCATAAAGCAAAACAGACCAGAGTTCCCTTTCCCTTAAGTGACCATACCTCTAAGGCCTTAGGTGATCTTGTCCATCTTGATTTGTGAGGTCCTTATAGGATTTCAAGTAAAGAGGGTTTTCGGTATTTTCTAACTGTTGTTGATGATTACTCTCGGTCTGTATGGTGCTTTCTTTTAAAATTCAAACATGAAGTCAGTAATAGGATTATAGCCTATTATGAACTAATTCAAAATCAGTTTGGGAAAACTGTGAAAGTGTTTCGTAGTGATAATGGGTCTGAGTTTGTAAATAATCATCTATCTGACTTCTTTAATGCAAAAGGCATCCTTCACCAAACCTCATGCGTTCATACCCCTCAGCAGAATGGTATTGCTGAGAGGAAGCACAGGCACTTACTTAATGTTGCCCGTGCCCTTCTATTTCAAGGGGGTGTCCCCCTCTCTTTTTGGTCTGACTGTGTGCTAACTGCTACCTACCTTATCAACAGGACTCCCTCTTCGGTGTTACAAGGAAAAAGTCCCTATGAAATTATGTTCGGTTTTAAACCCTCTCTTACACATGTTAGGAATTTCGGATGCTTGTGTTTTAGTACAATATTAAATAATTCAAATAAGTTTTCAAGTCGTGCAAATAAGTGTATTTTAATTGGTTATTCAAATGTAAAAAAGGGTTATAAATTGTGGGATGTTGAAAACAAGTCTGAATTTTTTTCAAGAGATGTTAAATTCTATGAGCATGTTTTTCCGTTTAAAGACAAAACTAATGATTCTACAGATTCATCATTAGATTTAAATATCATGAACTTTTTGATTTAAAAACAACATCTGAGATTCCATCGTATCAAGTCCCCGATGATGATGAGGGGTCACTGCTCAAAGAACAAAAGATGTCAGTCAGCAGTCAGTTGAGGATGAGATTGGCCAAAACCTTGGCGAGGTTGATTCTCATCAGCAGCCAACTGGATTAGCCAACTCTCCTCCTGACTTGGCAGGCTTATCTTTAGTTCCAGATGATGAGTCCAGCCCGCCTGAGGGGCAAACTAGTGTTCCTTATACTGAACTTAGAAGATCCTCTAGGACCTCTACCTTACCGAAGAAGATGTCCGATTATGTTGTTGAGGGAAAGGTCAGATATGGCATAGAAAAGGTTGTCAATTACTCCCGTCTGTCAATTGATAACCTGTGTTTCGCTTCGGTCTTAAATAAGACTGTTGAACCTAAGAATTTTAGTGAAGCTTCTCATGACCAAAATTGGGTGGATGCCATGAATTCGAAATGGAAGCCCTACATCGTAATAATACATGGGTTTTAACTGAACTTCCTCCAGGAAGAAAACCCATTGGTTGTAAATGGTTATATAAAATTAAATACAAGTCAACTGGTGAGATTGATAGGTATAAAGCTAGATTAGTTGCCAAAGGATATAGTCAACGTGAGGGTATTGACTATGAGGAAACTTTTTCACCAGTGATTAAAATGGTTACAATTAGGTGTGTCATAAATCTGGATGTTTATAATAACTGGTCTATGTATCAATTAGACATTAATAATGCTTTCTTATATGGAGACTTAACTGAAGATGTATATATGTCTCTGCCAGAAGGTTATTATTCTAAAGATGATAAACGTGTATGTAAGCTTGTTAAGTCTCTTTACGGTTTAAAACAGGCCCCTAGGAAGTGGAATGAAAAACTTACTGGGATACTACTTGAAAATGGTTTTAAGCAAAGTGTGTGTGACCATTCCTTGTTCATTAAACACACTCAGTCTATATTTGTGATGTTATTAGTATATGTAGATGATATTATTGTAACAGGAAATGATAAGAATGAGGTCATGAGAGTAAAATCCTTTCTTCGGTCAAAGTTTTTAATTAAAGACTTGGGTGTGTTAAAATACTTTCTTGGAATAGAGGTTCTTTATTCTGATAAAGGTGTCTGTTTGTCACAACGAAAGTACTGCTTAGAACTTTTGACTGAGTTTGGATATTTGGGGTGTAAGCCGTTAATACACCTATTGAACAAAGCTTTGTTCTAAGTGTAGGAAAGATGAGTCAGTTTTACCAAATATCTCTAACTTTCAAAAATTAATTGGGAAACTTATTTACTTGTCTCTCACTAGACCTGACATCTCCTATGCTGTTCAGTTTTTAAGTCAATATATGCATGCACCTACAAACACTCATCTTCAGATTGCTTTTCAGCTTTTGCGATATTTAAAGAATTCTCCTGGTAAGGGTCTGCTGTTTTCAAAAGGTAAACATTTAAATATTTCTGTCTATGTAGATTCTGACTGGGGTAAGTGCCTGACCTCTCGAAGGTCCGTTACTGGTTTTTGTGTTTTTATGGGCAACAGCCTTGTCTCTTGGAAGAGCAAGAAACAAAGCACCGTGTCTCGATCCTCAGCTGAAGCTGAGTATCGAGCTATGTGTGCTGCTGCCTGTGAATCCATGTGGATTTTAAATTTGTTTACAGAACTGGGTTTGGGTGTTTCTTTACCTATAACTCTTCACTGTGATAATGATGCTGCTATTTCAATAGCGTTAAACCCTGTGTTTCATGAACGAACTAAACATTTTGAGTTGGATCTTCATTTCCTTCGTGAAAAAATTGCGGCTGGGTTGTTTAAGCCTGTTCCGGTTAATTCACAAAAACAATTAGCTGATGTTTTCACTAAAGGGTTATCTGAGATACAGCATAGTTTTCTGTGCATGAATTGTAAATGTATGATATGTTTGGTAATTGAATTGAGGGGGCGTGTTAAAATATATCAATTCTATTACCTTATTACCTTCCTTTCTTTTTCTTATTATGTTTTTTCTGTGTATTTGTAGTTTCTATTAGTTGAGGGGCTGTTTCTGGTAGCTGTAAAGTTGGAGGGCTTGTGTTGATCTTTTGGAGCTATATATTCAAGGCTGGTGTTAGGGTTTGAAGAGAGAGATATTATTCGCCTCTTTCATCTTCCAGAAAGCTCTTAAGCTCTCTAGATTTCTTTCCGATTAACTCTCTGTTCTTGAGAAGTTATTCGTTGATCTTACTGTTGAGTGTTCGCATCATCTTGATGCTCACTCTTTATATGTTGTATCTCTGATTTCTGATACAAGGAGATTTGTGTAGACTGTGAGTTGATTCATCCTTGTTGATTCAGAGTGTTATTCTGTTGTTCTTGAAGATTTACAGTTGTGTTTCATATGAAGATTGTTAGATTCATGTCTTTTTACAGTTATACTATTCATTTGGTTCAATTCGATGTTATAGCCTTTAACCGTGAACATAAATAGACTCGATATAAAATCTTTGATATCACATATTAAAGTTAGAGAAAAATAACATCCTTTTTCTTAGTTTTTCCAACAAAAGCTACTTATTTATGACATAAAATTTTACAAATCAACTACGCCTTTACTCCTTTCTTTCTCTTAAAAAGTGTCATTGTCATCAAGTCTAACAAACAACAACAGTCTTTATAAGAAGCAAGTGACATTTACTACCTCATGACACTCAACTTCCATAGCAAACACCCATTAAACTAATAAGTTTTTCCTTAAAACTAGATCCAAATTTAGTATCCATAATTATCATCAAAAGTGGTGTAACCTCCCCTCCTTGATCTTGCTTCTCTATCAGTCTACAAATTAAACACAAAACCTTGTTATATAAACTCCATGCACAAATGCTACCTTATAACATGACTAATTGAATGGTAAACTCACCCTACTTATAAGCCTTTCAAACTCCTCAGGTCCATTTTCCGCGATATATCTTTCTGCAGCAGTCAATATATCATCTGGTTTACGAAAGATACCCTTCTTTCGCGGTAAAACCATATTTGAACTTGTGGATTTTTGTAAAATGGTCTAATGAAATGCTTATAAACATAAGCAGCTCCATTGAAATACGGTAGTACTAACCAACATGTCGCGAACAGCTTAGCATATGGCCAGATTGGGAACCTGAATCATCGACGATTTACTCAAAAGATTGACACAGTATAAATTAAGCATTCTTGGTTATTTAAATGAAGTTAAAGTAAGTTTATTCACCATTCAAGAAGCTTTGAAAATGTGAGCTCAAATAGAGTGATCAACGAGTAGAGAACCAATAAGTGAGCCATTGTTGATCATCTGTTTGAGACCTGGTCTCTATGGCCTTGATTGAAGCATATCTGCTCAAACAAAAACCAATGCTTAGGGTTCGAGTCGTATGAATTAGCCAATGGTTAGTGTTATATGTTAATATAAGTTTGATAAACATTTAAACCGAAAAACTATAGAATTACCATTGACAGAAGAAAGTTTGCACTCAGTTTTAAACAAAATTAATAAACCAACTTACAGTGGATAGACAAGAGCAATCACAGGCCTGTGAAACAAACAAAAATACAACAATTATGAGTATCTGTCTTTAAAATGACTAAACAATTAAAGCATAAGAAATTACCCAAGAAGAACATCAATGTTCTTGGCCACCACAGAGAAAAAATTTTGAGAACCCAGTTCTGATTTGTTTCAAGAAGCAAGTGACAACGGTGTGGATTTTATAATGTGAAAAAAACTGAAAACATGTCTAGGTCGTAGAATAGTTGTGACTTTATTGAAAAGTAAAAATTCCACATATTTAGTATTATATGTATTTTAATGTATCACTTGTAATTTGTTATACAAGTGTTTTTTATGTATGTGTGTAATTGTTGGTGTTCGATTTTATATTTTGGAAAAGGGCTTTCAAGAAAAATCTATCATATTCTTGTTTTTCAATTTTTAGGAAGTGCGTTTAATTGATTAAATTTCTTTTTGTGACTATGTGTTTTGTTTAAAAACTCATTTATTTTTCTATCTCTTATGGATAAAGGTTGTATTAAATGTACGTTAAGCATCTCTACTGTTACTTTTTTTTGAACAACAAATATATCCTACTACTACTGCTAAATTACATTAAGTTACACCATGTCTGGGTATGAACCCAGGACATCCTCTCTAAGAGGCAAAGTCTCTACCAAGTGCGCTAGCTCCACATTGACATCTCTACAGTTACTTGTACACAATTAGCTTGTGAGATGAGTAACATTTTATCATTTCAAATTAAAAGTAAAAAAATACATTCAGTTTGATAATTTCACACTAAAAAACAATAATGCTAGTCTTATAGCATGTTTATGCTTTAAAATTATATTAATTAAAGATTATATTAACATGTGTGTAATATACACACACATATATACACATCTATGTATCTATATTCAAGTTTGATATATGTATTTTATAATTCAAAGGATATCATTTATAGACATGTATTAACATGTTTGAATGATATCTTTTCAAATGATTGAGGATTATGTCTAAGAGTAACCGTGTGAATTCACCATTTAAAAGTATTAACTTTATAATTTCTGTTTTTATTAGTAAGAAAAGGTAAAAGGTTCAGAGAATAAGTCAAAAAAGGGAACTAAAAAGGTTGAAAATATGCAAGTAAAGTAATTTTGGTTGGAAATTCGGGGGCAATTGGGAGAATGAATCCTAAGAGTCGCCAAAAAAGAGGCACCGAAAGAACCAGAGAAAAATTGATGTACCCAAAATTTATATTATTCTAAGGTTTTAAAATTTACAAATAACTAAACAGTTAAAAGATTATTGAACAACAAACACAAAATTATACCCTATTGATCTTACTATTAACAAAGTTATTGGCGGAGGCTGAAAACCTCAACTCTAAATTGTTATTTTTTATGAACATACAAAAACAAAAAAATAATTAATGATCGTTTAGTAAATCTAGTATTGGCGGAGGCTGAAAACCATAACTAACTCTAAATTGTTATTTTTTATGAACATACAAAAACAAAAAAAATAATTAATGATCGTTTAGTAAATCTAGTATCATGGTCGCTATTATATGTTTTCATAACGCAAACGGCAAAACAATTAAGATCATTTAAAATTTACATGTTAAATTACATAAACAGTTTTATTTTTTGAATTTACACATAAACATGAACATTTGATGATAAAATCTCTTCAGAACAAGCTCTGGGTTACTCTATGGCCCATTAACCCATTCTGTGAAAAACTTGTTTTTGAACTTATTAAACTCTGGCCCATGTTACGAGCCCATTCGGTATTTAGCTCTATTTGCTTCAGAGCCCGTCTTTAAAAAGTTTTAAATGTAGACGAGACTTTTTTTTCTTTTTTTCTTTTTTTCGATTATTGATGATTACTTGGATGACATGTGCTAATTACCACATTAGTAAAAAAAATATTGGTGTAACATATTATAATAATAATAATAACAAAAAAATTTACCCTTATTTTGTTGTCGGTATCTTGAAAAAGAGCGTAATATTTGGTTTGGTATGTTATTTGAAAATACATTTGTTATTCATTGAACCACTGGATACACAAATGGTTACAACTGTTGAAATATCATTCTACAATTTCGCATGAAATAATCAATAATCACATTTCAATGCATAAAAAGTTCCATATATGTGTGTTTTAAGTAACAAGTAGTGTAGCAAATACCACTTCTGATTTTATTCTTTTTGTTAATTCCTATAATCCTATTGTCGGTATAAAAAACTTTGAGTTGTTGCTTGGGTTTTGTTCTATATATTGTATTTTAAATATTAACTTTTCATGGGTGTCTACTAAAACATAATGGTTATGCTTACTTAAAACTAACAGAGGATGTCGCATATCATCAAAGTACTTTTTTACAATAGTTGTTCTTCTATGAAGAAAATGTTGGTCGAAGCCATCTCGTGAAGGTGTGTCCGCCACTTGGAGGTTATGGAAGAGATGGTGGCTAGACAATCCCATACATGATGAAATTGATGATGGTGATCAATAAAGGTTTATATTAACATCCATGAAAAACATAATATCAATATATCAATATATATATATATATATATATATATATATATAAATAATTTGTGTAAGTTATACATAACTAGCCTGTAATAAGACTTCCTTATTGAGACAGGACTGTAAAACTGGAAAAAAAGAGTAATATTTAAATGTTGTTACGAACCTGCACGTTGAATATAAGAAAATAAATATTGCATGTCATTTATAAATTTGCAAGTTTGTATAATAAAATGAAAACAATCACAAACTCGTGCATTACTACGAGACCTTTCATAACATGTGAAACTTTATATATAAGAGAAAAGAAACGTTAAAATCCATGTTGTAATATTAATAAAACTAGGCACGTTGCAACGCAATAAACGTATTAACATTGATAAAAATAATGATGCACAAATTTAGATTTCATAAGAATCATTTTCTTTTAAAGTTTGTAGGAGAAAAGAAAACGAAACTAGATGCATAGAGTAAAATGTAAAACACAACTTTGTATCATTTTATAGTGTAAGATTTGAAATGAAAGTTTTGGTATAGTTTTAACTTTTATTTTCATTTAACCTTGTATTCGGTTGAAAGTTATACTTGTAATTTTTTCAAGCATTTTGATTGAGGTGCATTAATATTAATTTTTTTTGGTTTTGTCTTCGGAAGGGTTTCCGGGTATTTTTCCTAATGAAATACAAACATACCATTATATATATTTTAATTATCAACCTATGTATATATATTCTGTGCATGTAGTACAAACATTTAATTCTTTTGAGTTTGTATTTTAAATTTAATAAATCCTTCTTGATTCCCATGCGGGGCTAACAACCGATCCAACCTAACCCAATGTCGACAGTGACAGTTACAATTTAACAATTATAATTTTTACTTTCAACTTTTGTCCCTTATACTTTTCATCTTTTATAATTTTTTTGTCTTACACTCCGATCTAATTTTTGAGAATTAACACCTTATAACGTGCGCGTGTGGTTCAAATTTGTTACCACCTATCTTTCCCCGTTTAACGACCCTGTCGCAACATGCGGGTCTTAGAGTTAGTTTTTGTTTTTAATATTTCACGTTTCACGCGTGCGGTTCAACGTTTTTACGTATACTTTTCATTCGGTTTTATTTTGTCGTCTTTATTTCTTTTTTAATACGAGCTTTTTAGGTGTTAGTGATCATCTATAATGGTATGGTATTGGTGTTACTTGACACGACTTTACCCCTTCTTCACAACACAGGATGCTTAATACTAGTTACTTATATAATTCAACTTGGCCACTATTCCTATTATAAGATTAATATTAAACAGTTCTTAAGTGACACGTGTATTTGGAGGAGCATGATTTCATTCTCCACAACAACTAACCCATCCTTATTCAGCAGATATTATATGTAATTAAACTAATTGTTTGATTATTATATGATTCTTTATTGTTATTTCAAAGCCATATTTGCCTCCCACAACATCCAACCAGAAAAGGAAAGGTGTCAAAGGTACAAAATCCATGCTAATTTTATATTTTGCTTAAATAAGAGCACAAGTCCTACACCACTTGCCTTTAAAGTTCAGATTACAAGATGATATATTATTAAATTAACTGTTGCCACGTCAAAATCATGAATACCTAAATTGCCCTTGTGAGTTTGACCCAATAATATCAACGACCAAAAAAGAATTATTCGATTCTATGGCTTTGACTACGATGTTTTCAGAACCGAATCGAACGTTGAACCAAACGTTTTACTGGTTTGGTGGTTGGACCGGTCGGATCGGTCGGACCGGATTTAGAATCGGATGACGTCACAATTATATCTATAGTATATTATATATAGTTATATATATAATCAAATATAAGTAATTTATATATGATTTATATATGTGTTTTATAGTTATATATAAAACTTAACTATATTTGTATATCTAACCACTAATTTATAGTTCAACACCCCGTTTTTACCCCAAAAAATCAAAAAAAATCCGGTCCGAACCGGCCCGGTTCCCCGTCCGACCATCGATTCGGGACGAACCGCCGGTTCAACCAGATCAAACCGAACGATAACTGACCGGACCGGCCACCGGACCGATTCCCGGTCGGACCGGCCGGTCAGATCTAGTCGTGAAAACCATGGCTGTGAGTTGTGACGTTAATCTTTAGATCCATATATTTTATTTTTGAAAGGATTTAGGTCCATTTATCATTAAGTTTTTTCAACACATGAAACATACTTGTTTACTATTTATACACGTTTTAATGGTAAGAATCAAGACATTTCATGTAGATCGACGGAGCCCACATGACATACACGAAGTCCACAACTTAATTATAAGGATAAACAAAATGTATTTCACATGAAGTCTTATAAATTGTATTATACGTGAATAAAGAGCATAAAAATGTCAGTCTCGTATTGAAACATTGTACAATTTGTTGCTAGAGTAACTTTGCTTAATTTGTTTTTACCACTAATTTTTGAGAAATTAATATCATAAAAATGTCAGTCTCGTATTTTTTGAGAAATGTCAGTCTTATAAATTGTATTATACGTGAATAAAGAGCATAAAAATATTTCAGGAAATTAGGTTATAACTAATTTGACGCACACTTGAACAGCCAGTTAATCTTACTTCTAGAAAACAACATAGTTTTATTTCTAGAAAAACAACAGAACATATGAGTTTCAAAAAACCATCACTTGATTTTAAGAAAATTCAAACCAAGACAAATTGTATTAGAATAAGATTGGATCATATAAGAAATTTTAAACCAAGACAATTTGTATTAGAATAAGATTGGATCATATTCAACATTACCCCTACTCAATCTTATTCCAAATTTTACAGCACTAACCAACCAATACTAGAAACAATTTAATCTTTTGTTTTTTTTTTTGTTTTTTTTTCCATTGTTAAAAAGAAAACACTGACTATTAAAAACAACCCCGCACACAATGTGATGCAATTAATTATCAAACCTGTTTGATAAAGTTTTTAAAAACTTTAAGTTGTTAGTTTTTTAAAATAAAATTGTTATATCATTTAACACACTCAACATTACCTCCTGCTGTAGACTATTGTATGTAACGTAACAATACCTTTACACAAGAATAGGAGCAAGAGTATTACTTGAAAGATATAAAGAGATGGAATTAGATACATAACAGAAGGCTTGGACAGACAACCACATGTTTAATAATAAAAAAAACCTATAAAGTATAGACACCAACCAATGCAAATGGCTTCTTAGAATTAAACAGAAACGCATGGAGAATTGACCATGCATGATCTTAATTGGCTTTAAGTCTACCTGAGCAACTTGTTCCAAATTATGAGAAAAAATATATACTAATACATGAACTCATTAAACAAATCACACCCAAGTTACTTATTAGTAGAAAGCTGATAGCTTCTCATACATAAGAAATGATTATAACATAATCATATGCATAGGTATTAGGTAAACCGACATGTATCAACTATATACTAAATACTCAGATATTGATAAAAAAACACATGAAGTTGAACAAAGATAACTAAGGCAGATTTAAAGACAATCAACAAATTAGTATGCAACACATCTATGCAATCACACAAACAGGGTATGCCTCTCTTGTATAAAAACATGTTGGTACTCCGAACCCAGTTGGGAATGCCTAATTAGAGATTATACGTGTGACAAGAAACATTAAAAAATAGAAGTAAAACTTACGGATCTCCAAGTAGCCAAAGAATTAGACGACTTTAATGATGTTGGTGAGAGGGGAGCATATAAGCAGACCAGTTAGGTTTCATAATTTCCTGAAGCCTCTGTTGTTGATGAAGAATAAGAACCAAGATCATGAATTAAATGCAGAACCTTCAACTTTTGAATGTAAGTTACCATAATGATGCCAGTACAACAGTGGAAACATCACCAAGATCCCATAATCGTAAAGAAATTGATGCGTAGATGAACTAGAAAACTTTCTTAAACTCATTGGGTGCGAAGGAGGAGGAAAAGATTATTAAATCCACCGAACATCCAACAACTACTTGTATGCACATCCCTCATGTGCCAACCTTCTTTCACTCCTCAATTTCAAGAACGTCGAGATCGCCATGAATTAGGGAGCTCTCGATGATAACATCAGATAAACGATCAAGACTGTCGGCGAATAAGTGGAGAGAGACGGTGCCGGTGAGTATTGACCGGAATGTGATGAGAGTAGTAGCGGAAGGGACCCCCGGAACCTGATGTTTCTTTATTGTTAGAGATTGTCGGTGATGACATGGCAAGGGATCATCATCCTTCATTTCTCAACTGTTTGAAACAGAAACTTTCTCTACTAGATTCACACACCTTTAATCGAAGGCTCTAGACTGGTTGGACTCATCCAATTACAAGATAATCAAGAAGAACATCAGATATGAGTGCAACCGAGAAATAACAAGAAGAGCGAGTATGGTGGTTTGTTGTTTCGCGAAAAATCTTAAGCGATTTGAGCACCACATCCAAGCGCACCAAGAATCTGAAATACAAACAAACATGAATCATAGATCTAGGAATTGATAACGAGAACCACCACCAGTCAAAACTCAATAGAATAGATGCAAAACCATTCTTTACAGCGGAAGATCTTAATGAGAAGAAACCCTAGAATCGAAAGGTTACCCCAACCACAAGGTAACATAGAAGACAATCAATCCAAGAGCCTACATCTCTGAGACCATGTCAAGAAACTACAAATTCTTAATATTATTTAGAATGATGAATACATGAACACAAATCTGAATCACCAAATGAAAAACAAATCTAAACAAAGACAATCTCCCTCAACTTGACAATGAGTATCAGTATATGATGAACATGAATACATTCGATAATACGATCTCAGACTAGATTTTATCAAAGATGAAGAAGATGAAACCCTCATACTACCAAGAGGAGATTTTGAAGATAGATTGTCAAGAACGAATAGAGATAGGAGAATATAACCGGATTCTATGATGTCAAGAACTTTTATATTATATGTAAAATAGAAGCCCAACTTATAAAAAGAAGCAGCCCAAGTGCAATCATCAAATCATGTAAGAAAGCAATCCAAGTGCAAAGCCCACTTCTACATCCATTTAAGCAATTTGTCTTTTACATCCTTAGCTCAAGAGCATTCCAACTCAAAACATCGATAACCATGCAAAAATAAAATATCACATTAGAAATAACACTTCTAAATCTTTTTGTTATTGAATTGAATTATACACATGTTTCAACAGTTACAATTTAACAATTATAATTTTTTACTTTCAACTTTTGTCCCTTATACTTTTCATCTTTTATAAGTTTTTTGTCTTACATTCCGATCTAATTTTTGAGAGTTAACACCTTATAGCGTGCGCGTGTGGTTCAAATTTGTTACCACCTATCTTTCCCCGTTTAACGACCCTGTCGCAACGTGCGGGTCTTAGAGTTAGTTTTTGTTTTTAATATTTCACGTTTCACACGTGTGGTTCAACGTTTTTACGTATACTTTCATTCGGTTTTATTTTTGTCGTCTTTATTTTTTTTAATACGAGCTTTTTAGGTATTGGTGATCATCTACGATGATATGGTATCGGTGTTACTTGACACCACTTCACCCCTTCTTCACAACAGAGGATGCAAAATACTAGTTACTTATATAATTCAATTGGCCACTATTCCTATTATAAGATTAATATTAAACAGTTCTTAAGTGACACGTGTATTCGGAGGGGCATGATTTCATTCTCCACAACAACTAACCCATCCTTTATTCAGCAGATATTATATGTAATTAAACTAATTGTTTGATTATTATATGATATCTTTATTGTTATTTCAAAGCCATATTAATTAAGATAGAATAAGTCCTCCACTCCTCCGGCAGCCGACACCCTGCTCCGGCGTCCTCCATTCCTCCGGCACCCGCACTCCTGCAGTCCCGTTGTCCCGCTGCCCGCAGGCCAGGCCCCAGCTTTGCCTGAAGGCTGAAGTCCCGAAGCCCGACCGTCGAGGCTCGACTGCTCTCCGGCGAGGCGGCGACCTGCAACCTGCTCTACTTCTACCTGTAAAATCCGACCTCCACGCCGCTCCAGCCTTCAACGCTCCAGTCTTCACCGCTCCAGCCTTGTGTCGCAGATCTGGTAAGCTGAACTTGTGTCGCCGCTCCAGCCTTCACCGCCGGTCGCTGGCGCAAATCCAGCCGCCGACACAGGTATCCTTCGCAGATCCGATCATTAAGCCGATCCGGTAGCAGCCACGGTCACCACACCACCCGGCAACCCCGTATCCCCTGAACCGCAGTCTCTTCGGCAACTTCTTCCTTCGCAGGTCGCCTCACCGTTGATGGTTGTAAAATCCTAATGTCGGGGGATCAGCGGCGGCAGCAAGATCCGAAGGAATGGGAAGAAGTACAACGCAGGAAAGGAAGAGATCGTCACGGTGAAGGTACGAGCAAGGTTTTATCCAAATTCTTCGTGTCTAATATTCCGCCGAAGTGTTCTTCACAAGATCTAAAGGAAGCTTTGGGAGGTTTTGGTAGATTCGAAGGGTCGTATATTGCTAGAAAACTGGACAAGTGGGGTAAACGTTTTGCTTTTGTGTCATTCTCGAAGGTTGGTGACGGTAAAAGAATGGCGGAAGAGATGAAGGATGTCTGGATCGGATCGTACAAGTTATTCATTACCATTGCTAGGTTTGTGGACGGTGGAAAGGTGCAGCAGCCAGTCACAGATAACGCTCGGAAGACGTCTACGCTCAAGAAACAAACTCAGGCAAAACCTAACACCGAGGTGCTGGAAGGAGGGGGGGTTAGTTCCTACACTAAAGGTTTGAATGACTCGACAGTCGGGAATGGACGCTCTTTCGTGGATTCGCTGTTGAACAGAAACAAGATTGACGTGATTAAGGTGGACGATATTGTGGAGCGATTCTCAAACTGGAATGGGGTGGCACTTGTTGGTAGGGTTGTGGGGTTTAACATTTTGTGCAGGTTGAATGTGCTGCTACGTAAGATGGAGTACCGTACCGTGGAGATAAAGTATCTCGGAGGTTTCAATGTTGCTTTAATATTTCAAGAATCTGATATGATGGAAGAGTTTCTTGTTAATGAGGCAATGTGGTCTGCATGGTTTGAAAAGTTGGTAAAGTGGGATGATAAAGTGCTTAACGAAGACGAGCGTATTGCATGGGTTCAAGTGCATGGCGTTCCGGCTCAGCTAGCACTTGATCAGGTATTCGACTTGATTGGTAGTAGGTATGGGAGGGTGATCAAATCGGCTGGTTTGTCGAGTGATGATAACAACTTTTCTTATGCGCTTATCGGAGTGTTGAGCAAAATCCGGAAAAGTATCGTCGATCGGGTGGATATTAGTTGGAGAGACAACACGTTTAATGTTTGGGTTCATGAAGATACTGCAGAGTGGATTCCGGATGGCGTAGCTGAGATCGATGAAGAGGACATATCGGTGAACAAAGACGATGAAGGAATGGGTGATAATGTACAACAAACTGTTGATATGAATAATCCTTGTGAGGATGGTGAATTCGTGAGGAATGAGGCTAGCGAGGGGGTCGAGATTAATGGTAATGGGTCTCAGGGAGTTGGTGTCGAAAGTATTGTGGCTGAGGCTTTGGAATTTAATACGGATACAGTTACAAGCAGGAAGAAATTTCGGCGACGGTCTTTATTCAAGAACAGGACTGGAAGCAATGGGTCTCATGAGCGTCCTAAGAAGAGGCAAAGGGAGAATAATGACTTGTTCGGGCTAGACAAGTTAATTGGCATTTTGTCCGATGCTGACAAATCATGTAGTAATAATGACGACGTGGGAGATGACGTATTCGTTACCCCAGATTTGAACAGAAGTGCGACAGGTACGGGTGATAATGGGTCACATGGGTTGAATGGCATTGAGGGGATTGGTAGAGGGCCGCTTGAAAATGTTATGACCAACGTACAGCAGCTCATCGATTTGGAAGCAACTGAGACTGTGGTGTTAAGTAAAGCCTTGGGGGTGGAAAACTTGGGCGATTTTGTTTCGTCTGTCAAAGAGGTGCTACGCAATGAAGGTTATCAAGAAGGTGATCAATGAATTTCATTTCATTGAATATTCGTGGTTTGGGGAACCCGGGTAAGGCCGACTGGGTTCGCAGTTTAAGGGTGAAACATGAGGTCAGTTTTCTTTTACTGCAAGAGACGCAATTTGGTTCTATAGATGTGGTTAACTTGTATAGGTATTGGGGTTTTGGGGACTTTGGTTTTAACTGGATCCCGGCTTCGGGCAGATCAGGTGGTTTGTTGTCTATGTGGGATCCCAAAGTTTTCACTGTCGACAGGGTTATCAAGAATCCTAACTGGTTGATGGTTTCCGGTTTGGTCAAAGATAGTGGGTGTCATTTTCACATTCTTAATGCTTATTTACCACAAAATATTGTTTCTAAGCGTAGAGTGTGGGCGGAGATTAAGGGTTTGGTTGGTGACGGTGATGGTAAATGGGTTGTGGCGGGGGATTTCAATTCGGTCAGGAGCAAGGAAGATCGTCGAAATTCTATTTTCAATTTGGTTGAGACTAATCAATTTAATGATTTCATTGACGAATCGGATTTACACGAGTACTCCTTGAAAGGGAGGCGCTTTACTTTCGTTTCAGGTGACAAGATGAGCCGTATTGATAGGATTTTCGTCAATTGGGATTTCTTTTGGAATGGCCTAATGTTGATTACATTGCATTGGCGAGGAACAAGTCTGACCATAGTCCTCTGTTACTAAAGACGAGCTCGAGGAATTTTGGCCCGAAACCTTTCAAATTCTATAATTCATGGCTCAATCGGGAGGACTTCGGGGCGGTGGTCAGAAGGACTCTTGAAGCGGAGTTGTTTACGGGTTCCCCGGATACTATCCTATTGTCCAAGTTCAAGTCGCTGCGCAACAACATTTCAACATGGGCTGTGGATACTAAAGCAAAAGAAAGGGAAGAGAAGCGGGTTCTTGAAAGTGAGTTTAATGTGCTCGATCAAGCCTTGGAGATTAGAGATTTGACTGAGGATGAGTCGTGGTCTTTGTGTGAGATCAAGAGGAGGCTTACTGAACTTGATGATTATTATTATAGAGACTTGAAACAGAAGGCTCGATGCAAATGGGCTTCTCATGGGGACGACAATACAAGGTATTTTCATGGTTTCATCAATAAACGCAAGAACTCTAATTATATTCCGGGTCTGGAGGTTTGTGGGAGATGGGAAACTAAACCTGAGATTATCAAGAGGGAGGTTATGGGTTTTTTCCAAGATAAATTTAAGGAGAGAATGTCTACCCGGCCGAATCTAGTATGTCATGGTTTGACGGTATTGTCTAGGGGGGAGGCCAATGGCCTAGTGGCAGATTTTAGTGTCCAGGAGATTAAGAGGGCGGTTTTTGATTGCGGTGCCGATAAAGCCCCGGGGCCTGATGGTTTTAACTTTCGGTTCATTAGGCACTTTTGGGATTTATTTGAGAATGATTTTGTCGCCATCCTGGGTCATTATCATCAAGTTGGCCGCTTTAGCTCGGGGGTTGGTTCAGCTTTTATCTCGTTGATTCCCAAGGTCAGCGATCCATCGAAATTAGGGGATTTTAGACCTATCAGTCTTATCGGGAGTATCATTAAGGTTGTGTCGAAAATTCTGGCGACCCGGTTGAAGACGTTTTTGGGCAGAATTGTGTCGGAATCTCAGTCGGCTTTCTTATCTGGTAGATATATCCTTGACGGGCCGTTGATGGCCAACGAGGTGATCGCTTGGGCTAAAAGAGAAACAGAAAGATTTTTTATTCAAGATCGACTTTGATAAGGCGTATGATAACGTCAATTGGGATTTTCTATTATCGGTATTATCTCAGATGGGTTTTTGTTCTCTTTGGCGTGAGTGGATTCGGGGTATTCTGGTTTCCTCTAGAGCTTCAGTGTTAGTAAATGGCTCCCCTACGTTCGAATTTGGGTGTCAAAAAGGGATCCGTCAAGGAGACCCTCTTTCTCCATTTTTGTTCATCTTAATTATGGAAGCGTTTTCTGGGATGATGAAACAGGCTAGTGAAATCGGGGCTTTTCATGGTGTCAAGCTTCCTAACGAAGGTCCGGTTTTGTCTCATTTACTTTACGCGGATGATGCCATGATTATGGGAGAATGGTCTCAATTTAATTTTACTAACATAAGGCGCATTCTTCGCATTTTCTATTTATGTTCCGGGCTTAAAATTAATATCCATAAATCGGTGCTGTATGGTGTGGGTGTGGAGGCAGATGAAGTTAAGCAGATGGCAGACTCCTTGGGGTGTAAACCGGGTAATTTTCCATTCTCGTATTTGGGTATCAAGGTGGGGGCAAATATGAATAGGGTGGTTAATTGGGAACCAGTGGTGACTACGTTTAAACGGAGGTTATCAAAGTGGAAAGCAAATACTCTTTCAATAGCTGGCCGCTTAACACTCATAAAGTCGGTCTTGACTAGTTTACCAACGTATTATTTCTCTTTATTCAAGGCCCCGAAGAAAGTGATCGGGGTTTTAGAGGGCTTGATGCGTCAATTTCTATGGGGTGGGTCGGAGGAGGCTAGGAAGATGAGTTGGGTCCCTTGGGAGGTTGTTACTAAAAGCATTAAGGATGGTGGGTTGGGGATAGCTTCTCTCGAAATTAATAATAATGCCTTGTTAATTAAGTGGCTTTGGAGGTTTTTAAACGAGCCGAATGCTATATGGAGAAGAGTTGTGGCCTCTATACATGGGTCTTCTAGGTGGTGGGGTATCGCTCCAGTTAATAACGCCATCACGGGTGTTTGGAAGAACTACGTTTTATTTTGGAACAAGCTCAAGGTTGAGGGGGTTGGTCTTAATGGTGTTATTCGTGGCAGGCTCGGTAATGGAAACAACCTTAGATTTTGGTTGGATACGTGGCTGGGGAATCAACCGTTAAAAGACTTGTACCCGGCTTTATTCTCTATTGAAAAATCGAAGCGGGTTTTGATCGCTGATCGTATTCAGGTTACAGGTAGCGCCCGGATTTTCAGGTGGGAATGGATTCGGACTCCTTCTTCTGCAGCCGAGATTATGGATAAACAGCGGTTGGAGGTTCAGGTTCTTAATGTGATGCCGGGTGACAGGATCGACACGTGGGCCTGGTCGCATGGTACGGAAGCTGTCTTCAGTGTGGCTTTTGCGAAGAAGTGGCTACGTGGTCAGGTCAGTAGTGATGCGGGTGCTGTTTTCAAGTGGAGCTCTTGGGTCCCAAACAAGTGTAATATCTTTATGTGGCGCGCTTTCTTGGATCGCCTTCCGACGAAGATGGCGTTAGCTAGAAGGCACATTAACATTGACGATACATCGTGCGTTTGGTGTGAGGATGCGGACGAAGACTTAGAGCATGTTCTAACAGGTTGTGCTATCGCTTTGGGATTATGGAACGCTATTGCTACTTGGTGCAAAATTTCTAGACCGTTCGTTTTTCATGTCAAAGATTTGGCCGACCTTTATGATAACAGCGGGGTGACGGGTGTAAAGAAGTTGGTCCTTCAAGGTATTATCATCATTGCGTGTTGGCGTTTGTGGAGAGCTAGGAACGATAAGGTGTTTGATAGAAAAGAGCCGAATGTGACGAAGATGATGGCGGATATTAAATCTTTGGGTTTCCTTGGTATAAATATAGGTTCAAAAGGGGGTTGTGGATTGGGATAGATGGTGTGCCTTTGATGTAACATGTAACATGATTTGATTTTGGATTTGTTGTGGTTTTCGGCTTCTATCTCCGTCTTGGTGATAGTTGTCGGTTTTGGTGGTTTTTATGAAGTTCTCTTTTCAAAAAAAAATTAAGATAGAATAAAATAAAGTGAGAAATCTTGCCTCCCACAACATCCAACCAGAAAAGGAAAGGTGTCAAAGGTACAAATATCCATGCTAATTTTATATTTTGCTTAAACAAGAGCACAAGTCCTACACCACTTGCCTTTAAAGTTCAGATTACAAGATGATATATTATTAAATTAACTGTTGCCACGTCAAAATCATGAATACCTAAATTGCCCTTGAGAGTTTGACCCAATAACATCAACGACCAAAAAAGAATTATTCGATTCTATGGCTTTGATTATTTTCAGAACCGAATCGAAATATCCCAACTTTAGTCAAACTAATGAATAATTGAGCATGTTAGGTGGCTGGTGTCACGACTTAATATCATACGCTAATGATATTTTCAAATAAATAACATGATTACATCTATATACATGATAACCGACCATAATATGACTAGATTCCACCAAGGGCAAAAATGGTATTATAAATTGGGGTGGCTAGATTTGAGATAACCCATAACCTAAACAACTTTCTACAAATAGAATATTTTAAATATTTAATTAAATATTAGAAAAAAGCAATGATTAGAGGATGCGAGAACAAAAGATTAGGGTTAATCTCAAAAGGTTCTCTAATTGCCAACCACAACTACCCTTGTTTCATAGCAATTCATTTCTTTGTCAGACAAGTTTCTTGTGTTCATTACTCCTGTAAGAAAGTGTTGTCCACTGATTCAAGAACACATAATTCATAATTTTGAAATTTTAACTTTGAATCACTCTTAAAACAAACTCATAAATCTTAGCTAGGTATTGAGAAACATCAAAATTTAAGGCAAATTAAAATGTTTTCACTCGATTTAGCTTTTTTTTTTAACAGCAATATTATTAACCCCAGAAAATTACTTCACTCGATTTAGTTACTATGCATTTTATCCGTTCATAATTATTACTCGTGTGCAAAAGTAAGTGTAACCTTTGATAATTGTAATTTTCGCTGATAACAAAAGTGAAAATTACAAACTCACATCAAATTATTATAATAGATTATTATCCTATCGGTCGCCTAAGCTTTAAGATCTGATCTAACTTTGAACTTATTTGGTTCAGAAATGTAGTTTGAATTTGGATCATTTGATTATTTGACCTTTGACCAGACGCAACCACCGTTTAAAGACCACATTTTTACAGGAAAGAAATGAATTAACCGTTTGATTACACCTCAAAATGACCAGCAACATGGAGAAAAATGAATCTTTAAATATCAAGGTTATTCAATTTACCCTACAAATGGGTTATTACTCATTACAAAATCAAGATGAAGAAGACGACCCGTGTTCTTGATGACCACTGTCATTACTACCCACTAACGCTGCGGCAACGACGGCATTGGCGGTGGTGTTCACGGTGGTTATGGCGGTGGCGGTTGTGTTCTTATCTCTTTTAGCTAAAGTATTCTTATTATTATGCATCCAAACTTTGAAAATCCCTCTTCTGATTCCAATCTCATTACAGAAATCAGCAACCATCTTATCATCACACCTCTGCATCTTCCACCCCAATTTCTCTGCAAAAGTTTGCATCTTTTCCTTCTGATCCTGTGTGAATTTCGTTCGGAATCTCTTCCTCCCGCTAATCTTTATCGCCACCGGCGTCCCGGCGTCGCCACCGTGTGGGTTTGATCCGCCGCCGTGGTGAGTGAAAGTACCAGATGCTGTCCGTAGCTCGTCGGCGGCGACGGCGGAGATGGGGTCGTGGAGGGGCGGCGATGGAAATCGATGAACTGGGGTCTGGTGGCGGTGGCGGTGGCGGTGGTGGGTTGCCGGCGGTGGAAGTTCCGGTGGCAGCCACAGGCGGCGCATGTGTACGATGAGGGTTCCGACGGGGTGTACGACGGAGACGGTAAGAACTCACCGCAGCCGTCGACGGCGTGGCCGCCGATGCCCGCGGCGTGGTTCTTGAGGCATTCTTTGTATATCGCCTCCGCACACGGCGGCGATGGGTGGTGGTGTGTTTTTCCGTTGATAGATGGGGTTTGATCACATTGATCATGATGTGGGATTATGGTGGTGGGGTGTTTAAGGTCCATAATTGATTATTTGATGATATAAACACAAAGAATGTTGAAGTTTTCAAAGGGTTTTCTTGTGTTTAAGCTCAAATGGTGATTATGATAGTGGATAATGAGGGTTTAAAGAAATGGGATTTTGATAATTTATGAGAATTGAAATGGAGATAGGAGATAATTGCATGCTAAAAATGAAAAAAGCAATTTGGATTATGAGGGGGGTGGAGAATTTATACATAATCTAATTATACACCATGTGGACATGCCTTCCACTCAAGTAATATATTGTGCTTAATGTAAGGTTTATCTTTAGAGAAACAAAATTGTATCTGAAGGTAATTAAATCATTTTAATGTATTTATTATTATGTGGTCTACTAAATATTAATGTGATTGCATTAAGATATTTTCAAATTTCATTGAACGAGATTGAATGGTTGGTCTAACATTGATTTTTGTTTACATATTTAAAAAATGTAATGTTTGACTTATTTTGCAACAAGAAGTTTGTTTGTTTATGTCTTATTAATATCTCTTAAAATAAAAATATTAATAGTATATGTGACATTTAGGTGATACGTTTTTTGAACGGCAACATATTTATAAAACTAGCAAAATGTCAGGGATGTATCGTAAAAGGAAAAATACAATTACTATTTAAAGTTACACCATGTTTTCAACTTAGATTATGCAATCTCACTCTATGTTTAATCTATAAAAATGATGTAAATTTTATATCATCAACTAATTGTTCGGGCTCCATCATTTTGTTTTCAAACATCTTTCAGTTCCTCGCCTCCATATGGAGTGAACTACAAGATAAAATACGTATGGATAATCTCCTTATGTTGTGATAAGAATGACCATCCTTCCATCTGTTCCTAGAGACATTCAATGGAACATGTCTGAAAACTAGGGAGGCTACACCAAGCTCAGACCGCTTCCTATAACCTTGCAGCCATTGGACAATGAATAATTGTTTGGACGGTAGTTTTTGAGAGTCGATCTTAATATTGAGTTACCCACCTAAAAATATTTTAGTTAAAATAATTACAAAATAAAAACTCAGCCTCATGCCAGGGGCTTTCTAGTCAATTTAAGCCTTGCTAGCTAGAGTTTTCTTAAACAATTTTATAAAAGTTAGTTTGTAGTAATACATAATATAGTTCACCCAAAAAGGTAAGTTGGTTCGAACTTTTCAAACAATTAAAAATGATAGAATAGGGGAGCTACTTTGGCATATTGTTTACACGAGATTTAGTGGCGGAGCTTGACGTAACATGTATGGGTGCCTGGAGGTTACGGGACCCATAAATTTTTTTCCTATCACTATTTTTTTACGGGGGTTGGAGACTCAATACGTATAAACTTTTCGGACAAAATACGAATAAATTACTACTTCTACACGGAAAAATAGGTGAATCCGGTATTGGAAATGAGGTTAATAACTTTAGTCAACTGATTCATTTGAACTTTTTTTTCCTATCACTAATTCATTTGATTGAACGTCATGCATAAATAAATTTTAAGATATTGAAAATGAGGTTGATAAACTTAGTCAACTAAAACAAAAGTTTCTTAACAATTGTTAATTTAGTCAAAGTTCTTTAATTTTACCAACGATCAACTCAACACATTTTTCATCATGATATTCATGCAAAAACATTAGTCCTAGGACAATATTTCCCAAGTCAACCGTGACCCCTTAGTCATTTATTTAAACCTTTAATTTGGACTTAATACCTGCCAACCTTGCCGTTAGGGAGGAAAAAAAAAACTGCCAACCTTATTCTTCCACTAGAAAATGAATGTTGGAAGTAATAATAAGCCTTTTATAACTACGATTGACCAATTTGATCAATTTTTAGGGATGGTTGAAAAAGTTGTTTTTTTTTAAATCTATACAATTACCATAATTTCACCAAGATTAACATATATATGCAACATCTCAAAATTATGGTATATCATATCATTTATATATTTTGATATCAATTTTATAAGATAAAATGTATCGACATTTATCCTTTTTGTTATTTTGTAAATGGACTCGAAAAATATTGATTTATAGATCGAGCTAATATATAAATGTCAACTTTTGCCCCACCCCTAAGTGGTGTGGTGGTAGTGGTTTCGGTTTTCAACAGTGAGGTCAAGGGTTCGAACCCCACTAACAACAACTAACTTGGTATTGGTATTGAATGAAATTCACCTTTCAAAAAAAAAATATAAATGTCAACTTTTGGTGGTCCAAATCCATTCAACAAGACTTGAAGGGCTTAATATGAACAGAAAAAAATTGGTTACATTTGGAAACTAATTAAGAAGTCACGTATCTTCTTATGTTTGATTTATAAAACTCATTTGAGAGAGTATGTATATGTGTAATATATGCGCATAAAACTTATCTAGACTTCTCTCTCTGCAAAGTTACCGTTTTGAACAATAGCCGGCACCTCACCGGCGCTTTCCAACACCGGCACCTCACCGGCGCCTCTCCGCCGTCACCTACCCCCCTACTCCCTCCCCCCCACACCACCCAACCGTCTCCACCCCACCTTCCCCACAGCCACCACCTCGGTCCCACCTCATCACCGCACCACCGTCGCATCGGCGTCTTCTCCGCCGTCACCGTCACCACAGCCAAATCGGACCCACCTCATCACCTTCCCCACAGCCACCACCTCCCAAATCGGACCCACATCATCACCGAACCATCTCGTCACCGTACCACCGGTCCCGTAGTCACAAATCGGACCGTCAGCTTCCCAATCGGACCCACCTCATCACCGCACCACCTCATCCAATGGTGGAGGATAGTGAGGGCCGGGGGGCGGGGGGGGGGGGGGGGGGCGCCGCCCCCTCTATTTTTTTCGTCGGTAATGTTAAATTTTAGCCCTTTAGTGTAAATTTTTGGCCCGGTAGTGTAAATTTTTATATAAATCTCGAGTTCGCCCCCCCTAAACAAAATTAGTTTTGTGACATCCGGTGATTTTCCGTTACCAAACTCCGTTAGTTCCGTTAAGTTTTACATACACGCCTCGTAAGCACACACTAGTTGTCGTTTGACGTTGGTGACCTAAATAATAATTAATAATGTTAATTTAATAATAATCTACTTGATTAGATGATTATTGTGTTATGCTTATGTGTTTACGCGATTTAAAGACTATTCGGGAATTTTATCGCGTAATGCAGAAACGCGCGTGTTATTTCATATGTCTTGTGTTTTTATAAAATAAAATATCTAAGAGTTACCATTAGTTTATATGTTAATATTATTAAGTTAAAAACACATTACAAATAGTTAAAAACTTAATTTTTATAAAAATAACAAAATGCAAGTTTAGAGGGGGTATAAATGTAAATTTGTTAAAATAAAACACCCCAAACCTCACCCTTTTCCCCATTCCATCGACCTGCAGCCCTCTCCCTCCCTTCTCTGCGTTTTTCAATCTAAAACCCTCAAATCTTCATGATTTTGATCGATTTCAAGTGCTAGAACGCGATTTGGATCTTCATTAACAAGTATACACGTGAATTGAAGGTTAGTTTTGATGTTTTTGTGGGTTTCTTGACTTGGCCGAACCCTCCTGCGAAATTAGTGTTCAATAAGCTGAAATCTTGATGTTTTGATGTTGTTCACATGTTAGTTAGGTTGTATGTATGTTATTTAAAGTTGATTATGCAAGAAAACAACACTTTTGATTGATTGATTATGAAACTTGATGAACATGAACCCTAATTCGAAAATTTTGGGGCTTTTATGGAATTGATTGTTGTTTGATGTTGTTAGGATGTTAATTAGTTAGTATGAATGCTAGGAAACATGAAATATGCGTATGTATATGCTTTCATGTGAAATGTGTACACGTTCTGATTTCTGGCAGATTGCATACCCTGTTTTCATCATGACATAATCAAATGAAGAAGAATCCAAAAACTGGTTTTCTTGAGTCTAACATGTTCCTCATGGAGTCTAGTTTTCAAAACCTTCAACCTTATCCAATTTGGATGTGTAAAACGTGAGTTATGATCATTTTAGTGAAGGGTGGTCAGAAACAAACTTTCTGACAGATTCTGAGTCTCATTTTGTATGTGCCACAAACAGGTCATAACAGGTCCAAATGATGTGTTTCTAGTGCCCGAATTGTTTGTTACTGAGTCTAGTTTCCAGAAAGTGTAACCACACTCCGATTGGAGGTGGTTAAATTGGTGTTTTACCTGTTTTGGCTAGAAGGGTCAATTCTGTCCTCTTGGACAGAATGTATATGTTGACTTGTTTGATATGCCATTTTCATTTCATAAAACCTGATACCAAACCCTATGGTCAAACATTTTTCCTTGGAATCCTCTGAACTCCAGAAAAAGAATTAACCCAATAGCTATTTTCAAATGGGAGTTATGCACAATTTGGCAAGCTAACTCCAGCAGCCCTCCGGTTGAGAGCTGCTGTAACATTTTGAGTTTTTCTAGTAACTCCAGGCCCTTAAAACTTAAAACAACTTTTCACATACTTAATTGACTCATAGGAGAGCCTACTGGAGTTTGGCCTTGGCCTAAATCCTTGGTTGGTTATGTGTTTGACCGTATCGTCCGAACACCTAGAATCTGCCCGAAAACGCAGATTCTGGAAAACGAATACCTACAACCTGTAACATATTTACTTGGCTTTTGTGTGTAATGTTAGTACTACTAGAACTTATTTTGAAGGTATAAGTTGTGAATTGGACATGTTGAATGTGTTGTGATTAGTATGGATGATTATTTGGTAGATTATCTGTTTTGACCCGTATATGCTAATTCATGGTTATAGGTCATATAAGTAGGTTATACATGATCTAACCTGTTATATGATACACTAGTTGTGTTGTGAACACACTGAGTATGCTAGATACTAAGAACTTACATGACTTGTATGTTATATGCTCATGTCTGTTTAAATGGTTTACAACACATAATGTCACCAACGGGTCAAACGGGTCAACTGGGTCAAACATGTCTATTCCTCTAAAACCTTGAGTCCTTGGTTATGGTGCACTTAGGGTTTCTCATATTCACTGTTTACATAAACTCATGTACTTGCGTGATCTAGGTAACCTTTGAAGGTTGAGTGTTCACTTTCTTTCAAGTAAACTCTAGTACACAATACGCGTATCAAGTGAGTATTTCTATACCCTTTTTTTTATATTTTCACACTTTAGGGTGAAACATGTTAACTTATTAACCGTTGCACTTGTAAACGTTTGATTCTTGTAAACTTATGGCAATTTACTTGTATGTTGTGATTAGTCGAATCATGTAGCTACCATGTAATGTCGAATACATGTACAATCATTAACTATTGCTAGCCTGGCGACGTCATAGATCTATGGGCCTGACAAGCCTGCTTGGTTGATCCAAGTACACTTAGCTAATCGTATATACTTATAACTTGGTTGGTCCAAGTACACTTGTAAACGTTTAAGACTTGTAAAACTTTGTCAGGGTTTGATTGTGCATTCTGTCTTACATCCCTAGTTACCTTGTTCTCTAATTTACAACATGAATTGCCATCTTTTATATACTTAAGTATTCAAAACTATAGAATGCTCACCAACAATATGTTGACCTTTTATTTTTAACATGTTTCAGGCAATAGCGTTATGTGGCTGTGAACAATCGTAACTCTCACGCCTCGACGATTCCGCCGTCAAGGTTGGGTGTGATAGATTGGTATCAGAGCCCATAACTATAGGGATTTAGGTTATTAGAAATGGTGACCTAGACTATAGTTGCATGAATCTCATAGAAAGATCCTTATACTTTTGTGCGTACATATTGTTTGAATGCTACATAATGCTATGCCTTTTCTGCAACTTGATGCCTTAGCATAGGATTGCCTTATGTATGCTTAAAACTTAGTTACTTGTCTCCCTAAACTTAACTTTGACTCCTTGACTCTCCCCGAATATAAAACCTCTCAATCTTATTCTCGACGACACGTGGAATCGTATACTATTACTTATGATCTGGATCTTTAGACGTATGTCTAATCTATATCAA
Organism: Flaveria linearis; assembly: GCA_024085815.1. Classification (NCBI taxonomy): domain Eukaryota; kingdom Viridiplantae; phylum Streptophyta; class Magnoliopsida; order Asterales; family Asteraceae; genus Flaveria; species Flaveria linearis. The sequence goes on from CM044012.1 coordinate 72,495,612, forward strand.
TCTCATCAAGGTTTTGATTTCATGAACCAAAGAAATTTGTGTGACACATAGACACCTGTATTCTGGATTTCCTGGCAAAAGGCCTTCGGGCTAAGGCAAGCGTATTCGTATAAATCTCATTGTGAGACCCGTTACGCTACCTGGGGATTTCCGGGATGAGTGATAAACTATGGTCAAAATACACAAATCTCTAAGGCAAATGAGTCAATTTACCTTGACGTGTCAACGATTCCAAATGGTAATGCGTTACCAAATGGAACCATCCTTTTTGTATCTTAAAAATCCTTGAATCCTTGAACTGGGTTATCACTAAAGTTTAAATACCTTCTCATTCTTAACCTAAATAATATTCCTATTAATATTGAACCCATCCTACATTTTAACTCTTACGTTTAAACGCTCAACGTGTAACGTATAACAGTATTAAACTCAGCGTTTCATGTAACTATTTCTAACTCGACCAACGTGAACATGACTCTATACAAAGATATTGGGAATCTAAACCGTATGGTCTTTAAAACTTTAAACCGTTACTTATGGTTCTTAAATCCTTTTAAGGAGGTGACCTATAACTAAAAACATGCAATGCTATAGATGAAATTCCTACATCTCGGGATACTTTGTCTAGGCAAAGTGTAAATGGTGATCTGATTCGATCATTGAATCCGTTTACTCGACTCGAAATCCTTATGATGTTGATCACTTATAAGTACGCGTGTTTTCAATAAGGCTATGGTTGACCTCATATCTTGAGAAGTCCATGTATTCCCTTCGATTGTGAATCGAATGTTCACATCTTATTGTGGTGTTGAATAATTTCTGTCCTTGATTTCGTTTTTCCGATTTAAACCATCCAAGATTAGAACACCATAACAAATTCTGTTATCTCGAACCTTGATCTTAAGCTTGTAAGAATGATTTTCTCTTTTGTTACATTGATGTAACTTGAAATTTTCTAAATTTCTAATTGATATTCTTTTCTTTTCGCTGTGATGTCAAACTTCGTACCATTTGTATCGTGGGAGATGCAAGAGTTTGTAAGTCAACCTATGACTAAGAACATTCGTATCTCCTAAATGATTCTAACTCATCAAAACAGGGGTGATTCCCTTACTTTGATGGTTCTCTATTCGTTTTGATAAATGGTTTCCAATCGTGTGTTTTATGAAATTTCATCCTTTGGATTAGGGTGATTTCCTTATCTTGAGGATTGACTTCAATTATTTTCTTTGAAATGGGATTTCCCAAATGACATGATATCACCAAAATAGGATTGAAACCCGTACTTTGGTGACAATTGTCAATTTCTGATTGTTTTCTTGTTATGAAATTCAACCATCAAGATAGGCGTGAATTCCATACCTCGATGATAATTTCATTTTCATGGATTGTATTTTCTCAAATTAAACGACCTCATCAAAGTAGGAGTAAATTCTGGATCTTGATGAATAAGTTCATCCTATTATATTTTGTTTTTGTAAAACTTCACTGTTAAGATAGGGGAGACGTCCTTTACTTTAATGGTGAGTTACCTCGTCTTATTTCTGTGGATTCTCAACAATGAGTTGGGATTGAATTTTTTGATTGGTAAGTTAGTGGTCATACCTTGGGAATACACCATCAAGTTAGGAGTGAAAACCACACCTTAATGACTATTCTCATTTCTTGATCTTCAACTTACCAAGGTTGTAATCAAGTGACGAGAAACATGTAGTAACTTGAAGGGTGAATCAATGTTGGTGATTCGACCTATCAAGCCAAAGCATGATCTCTGAACTTGAAAGAAGACTCGATCGTTTTAGGTTGATTTTGACTTTAACCTTGAAACATTTAAATTCTTAAATCGATTTCTTTATCTTCATGTTTTGACTCGATCTAACTACATCGAACCATTTATTCCTTACTTATCAACTTTCATTTTAGAGTTGTCATTGAAACCTGATTGCATAAGTATAATCTTCCTAAACAATCCTTTATCAAATAAAGATATTATCGAATACCTCTCTTATTGTTTGATAAATTACGTATGCGATCTGCATTTGGAATTTTGTTACCTTGCAAAACATGGTTACAAATACCTTTCTTATTGTTTGCGTCATTTCTTGAATCGTTTTTGAATCTTTAATCTTGAAAATCATTGAAATTCTAACTTGGTTTTGAACAACAAGACTCGTTATTATCCTCACTGCGATGTGGATATAATGATTCATAAAAATTTCGTAATCTGTAGTCATGGGTTTGGCATAAAAGAAAAGATATAACTTGGCATGTGTCCAAGTGTCTTACCTTTACATATGACAAAACCTAATCTCCGTGTTCCCGTAAATCTTCTGTTTAACCTTTCATCCACTAAGTGCCTCTTATTTTAAATGTCATGATGACAATTGGTGCATTATAGACCGATTGGCTAAAAATTTAATTCGACCCATTATCTCACAACGTCGAGAAATTGACCTGTATCTGTTTCAAATATTCGTATACCATGGTATGACGTTAAAACATCTATCGATATCTTGAATGATTGATTCATTTTCTGTTCTTAATAAAATTCTTAATCATAGTTGTAAACTTATTCCAAGATCTTCGCATAACGTATTATTCTTAGACCGATGGTTGGTCAAAGGAGAAATGCATATTCACAAGATATGCGTTAAGATCGTTTCATATGGTGACATTTGGGATTCTTAAAATTCCGACGGTTAACATTTCTTACCATTGTTGGTCTTTTATTGATATCTAAACATCACCTTACCATGAAATTATATTCTGGAAGTTGTGATTTATAAGTATAATATACGATGGTAACTCGGCATCGCTTTCCAACATTTCATCTCAAAACGTCTCACATTTCACTGATAGGGTTCAAATTGGCATGCATTATGCCAAGAATCTTGTAAGATTCCATCAAGTGAAGCGTTTCATCTGTAATTAAACGTCAATCACTGTTAGTTTGAACACTTATCTTTCATTTTAACTCTTTTGCTCATTTAAGTTCATTCTAAATTTCAAAATGAAATTCTTTAAAGTAGGGGAGACGGTAACATCTTGTATTACGTTCATTGTTAATCAACGTAAAAGCTTATAATGATAACTAGGAGCCACACACTTTAGACTCTCTTTTTACCTCTAATGGCTCTGTCATTGCACATAAAGTAAACACTAAAGCGGTCAGCTTAATAGAGGATGAATTTTCTTCTTTTGATACCTTATCGAAACCTGAAAGTTCTTCAGAATGTATCTCAGGAAATGAAAACACAAACTGTATCAAGAAAGAAAAAGAGAATCACTATGATCTATCTATGGCTTCATGCTCACCTTCTGATTCACTTGAGAATGTGAGGATCAAATGTAGTCCAAGCATCCTCATCTTGTCATCTCAGCCTCCTCGTAAACAAATTTCGGGACGAAATTTCTTAAAGTAGGGGAGAATGTGACATCCGGTGATTTTCCGTTACCAAACTCCGTTAGTTCCGTTAAGTTTTACATACACGCCTCGTAAGCACACACTAGTTGTCGTTTGACGTTGGTGACCTAAATAATAATTAATAATGTTAATTTAATAATAATCTACTTGATTAGATGATTATTGTGTTATGCTTATGTGTTTACGCGATTTAAAGACTATTCGGGAATTTTATCGCGTAATGCAGAAACGCGCGTGTTATTTCATATGTCTTGTGTTTTTATAAAATAAAATATCTAAGAGTTACCATTAGTTTATATGTTAATATTATTAAGTTAAAAACACATTACAAATAGTTAAAAACTTAATTTTTATAAAAATAACAAAATGCAAGTTTAGAGGGGGTATAAATGTAAATTTGTTAAAATAAAACACCCCAAACCTCACCCTTTTCCCCATTCCATCGACCTGCAGCCCTCTCCCTCCCTTCTCTGCGTTTTTCAATCTAAAACCCTCAAATCTTCATGATTTTGATCGATTTCAAGTGCTAGAACGCGATTTGGATCTTCATTAACAAGTATACACGTGAATTGAAGGTTAGTTTTGATGTTTTTGTGGGTTTCTTGACTTGGCCGAACCCTCCTGCGAAATTAGTGTTCAATAAGCTGAAATCTTGATGTTTTGATGTTGTTCACATGTTAGTTAGGTTGTATGTATGTTATTTAAAGTTGATTATGCAAGAAAACAACACTTTTGATTGATTGATTATGAAACTTGATGAACATGAACCCTAATTCGAAAATTTTGGGGCTTTTATGGAATTGATTGTTGTTTGATGTTGTTAGGATGTTAATTAGTTAGTATGAATGCTAGGAAACATGAAATATGCGTATGTATATGCTTTCATGTGAAATGTGTACACGTTCTGATTTCTGGCAGATTGCATACCCTGTTTTCATCATGACATAATCAAATGAAGAAGAATCCAAAAACTGGTTTTCTTGAGTCTAACATGTTCCTCATGGAGTCTAGTTTTCAAAACCTTCAACCTTATCCAATTTGGATGTGTAAAACGTGAGTTATGATCATTTTAGTGAAGGGTGGTCAGAAACAAACTTTCTGACAGATTCTGAGTCTCATTTTGTATGTGCCACAAACAGGTCATAACAGGTCCAAATGATGTGTTTCTAGTGCCCGAATTGTTTGTTACTGAGTCTAGTTTCCAGAAAGTGTAACCACACTCCGATTGGAGGTGGTTAAATTGGTGTTTTACCTGTTTTGGCTAGAAGGGTCAATTCTGTCCTCTTGGACAGAATGTATATGTTGACTTGTTTGATATGCCATTTTCATTTCATAAAACCTGATACCAAACCCTATGGTCAAACATTTTTCCTTGGAATCCTCTGAACTCCAGAAAAAGAATTAACCCAATAGCTATTTTCAAATGGGAGTTATGCACAATTTGGCAAGCTAACTCCAGCAGCCCTCCGGTTGAGAGCTGCTGTAACATTTTGAGTTTTTCTAGTAACTCCAGGCCCTTAAAACTTAAAACAACTTTTCACATACTTAATTGACTCATAGGAGAGCCTACTGGAGTTTGGCCTTGGCCTAAATCCTTGGTTGGTTATGTGTTTGACCGTATCGTCCGAACACCTAGAATCTGCCCGAAAACGCAGATTCTGGAAAACGAATACCTACAACCTGTAACATATTTACTTGGCTTTTGTGTGTAATGTTAGTACTACTAGAACTTATTTTGAAGGTATAAGTTGTGAATTGGATATGTTGAATGTGTTGTGATTAGTATGGATGATTATTTGGTAGATTATCTGTTTTGACCCGTATATGCTAATTCATGGTTATAGGTCATATAAGTAGGTTATACATGATCTAACCTGTTATATGATACACTAGTTGTGTTGTGAACACACTGAGTATGCTAGATACTAAGAACTTACATGACTTGTATGTTATATGCTCATGTCTGTTTAAATGGTTTACAACACATAATGTCACCAACGGGTCAAACGGGTCAACTGGGTCAAACATGTCTATTCCTCTAAAACCTTGAGTCCTTGGTTATGGTGCACTTAGGGTTTCTCATATTCACTGTTTACATAAACTCATGTACTTGCGTGATCTAGGTAACCTTTGAAGGTTGAGTGTTCACTTTCTTTCAAGTAAACTCTAGTACACAATACGCGTATCAAGTGAGTATTTCTATACCCTTTTTTTTATATTTTCACACTTTAGGGTGAAACATGTTAACTTATTAACCGTTGCACTTGTAAACGTTTGATTCTTGTAAACTTATGGCAATTTACTTGTATGTTGTGATTAGTCGAATCATGTAGCTACCATGTAATGTCGAATACATGTACAATCATTAACTATTGCTAGCCTGGCGACGTCATAGATCTATGGGCCTGACAAGCCTGCTTGGTTGATCCAAGTACACTTAGCTAATCGTATATACTTATAACTTGGTTGGTCCAAGTACACTTGTAAACGTTTGAGACTTGTAAAACTTTGTCAGGGTTTGATTGTGCATTCTGTCTTACATCCCTAGTTACCTTGTTCTCTAATTTACAACATGAATTGCCATCTTTTATATACTTAAGTATTCAAAACTATAGAATGCTCATCAACAATATGTTGACCTTTTATTTTTAACATGTTTCAGGCAATAGCGTTATGTGGCTGTGAACAATCGTAACTCTCACGCCTCGACGATTCCGCCGTCAAGGTTGGGGTGTGACAAGTTTCCTCCCCGTCCCCCCCTACGGTGATGTTCAAGCTCCGCCACTGACCTCATCACCGCACCACCGGACCCGTAGTCACCTGCGACTCCACCTTCCACCTCACCGACGTCACCTGTCGACACCTGTGACCGGACACCCCGCCCAACACACCCACAGTCACTCACCGCCGTCACCTGCCGTCACCTGTTACGAGTTGTTGTTCATCTAGGTTCATGTGAGCCTTGTAACCCTCGAAGGTTAGGGACTTCAATCGCTAGGCGAACCCTAACTTGGGAAACCCCCACTGTCAGATCTTTCTATCCTTTTATATTTCCTGTTTAGTTCTAGAATAACTTTGTAGTCTGCTCTAAAATATATAATTATATCTCTTTCGTTTAGATTGTTTGGCTGGGTTAGGAGTACCAGCATTCTGGTTTAAATAGCGAGAGCCATCCCCTATTCTTGTGCCTGTTACAGTGTCTTGTGACTTGATATATCTCTTCTGCTGGTTTTGATTGTGTGTTACCTGTGTTTTGTTGATCTTGCGTGAGTGACTATTTTTGTTTATACTTTATTAGTGTGGCAACCTCTTTTTAAGGTGTTTCTTGTCACGCTGAGTGAGTGAGGTATAATAGGTAACAGGAAACATTATGCTGCCCCTAGATCATGTTCGGTGATGAGAGATGCAACTACAGGAAAAAAGGGTTATAGATTACGACTGGTATCGTGGAATGTAGGAACACTTACTGGTAACTTACGACGATAGACTTATGTTGTTAAGGATAATAATAGGGGACGAAGTAGTGGCTGTAGTTAGTGCGTATGCACCACAAGTTGGACTAGGAGAAACGGAAATAAAGAAGTTCTGGGAGAGTTTAGACCATGTTTTGAGAGACATACCGCGACAAGAAAAAATATGCATAGGAGGAGATTTTAATGGGCATATCGGTAAGGACAACGATCATTTCCCGTTGGTGCATGGAGGCTTTGGGTATGGTCTGAGGAATGACGTCGGTAGGGAACTTCTTGACTTTGCATTTGTGCATGAACTAAGCATCATAAATTCGTTTTTCAAGAAACCAGAGTCGCATCTAATTACGTTTAGCAGCGGCGGGAGACACACAGATAGATTATTTGTTGATGAGGAGAGACGATCGTAGTTCGTGGAAGGACTGCAAGACAATACCGGGACAGACAGTACTCACTCAACATCACATGTTGGTGGCAGATCTACGAATGAAGAAAGCAATTGTCTAACCAACTAAGAGAAGTAGACCTACGATCAGATGGGGACAACTCAAAGACGAAAAGATTACCATCTTTAGAGAGAAAATCACACCAATGAACCTGAGCGGGCCGCAGGAAGACGCCAACCAAAAGTGGGAGGCTATGGCAACTACAGTCATTCAAGCAGCTAAAAAAACTCTTGGGACCACAACAAATAGGACACTCGGTCATAAGGAATCCTGGTGGTGGAACGAAAATGTACAGGAGAAGATAAGAATTAAACAACAAAGTTTTAGAGAGCTTTTACGCTGTAATAATGAGGAAGAACGAGTGAGCTAAAAGATAAATACAAAGAGGCTAAACGAAAGGCGAAAAAGTCTGTGTCAGAGGCAAAGAACACAGCATACGAGAGGATGTATAAGCGACTAGAGACGAAAGAGGGTGAACATGACATGTTTAAGATTGTCAAGGCAAGGGAACGTAGAAGACAGGACTTGACAATGGTGAAGTTTATAAAGGCCGCAGATGGTAAGGTCTTGGTGAGGGAGAAAGACATCAAGGGGAGATGGAAAACTTACTTCGATAACCTTTTCAACATAACGAACAGTAATCAACAAACAGAGATCGATGAAACAACTCAAACGACACAACAAAACAAGTGTTATTGTAGAAGCGTCACAGTCGATGAATTTAGGAGAGCTTTGAGGAAAATGGGAAGGGCTAAGGCGGTGGGGCCAGACAACATTCCGATTGAAATGTGGAAGTACCTTGGAGATGAGGGCCTACAATGGCTAACGGACTTATTCAACACTATCTTTAAGACAGGAAAGATGCCAGAGCAGTGGAGAAGCAGTGTCATAGTCCCCATATATAAGAAAAAAGGAGATGTCCAATGCTGCGCAAATTACAGAGGAATAAAGCTATTGAGTCACACGATGAAACTATGGGAAAGAATTGTGGACACGAGAATTAGACGAGAAACTCAGATAGCGTTAAACCAATTTGGATTTATGCCAGGACGCTCTACAACAGAAGCTATACACGTCATAAGGAGAATAATGGAGAAATATAGAGAAAAGAAAAGAGACCTACATATGGTATTCATTGACCTAGAAAAAGCCTATGACAGTGTGCCGTGGAAACTCATCTGGGAAAGTCTACGACTTAGAAGGGTACCAGAGAGGTATATCAAAATAATACAGGATATGTATGACGGGGCAAAAACGTGTGTACGAGCACCTGTCGGAGACACAAACTTCTTCCCGGTGGAAGTGGGACTCCACCAAGGATCGGCATTGAGCCCATCCCTCTTCACAGTAGTGTTGGACGAGATGACCAAGTCTATACAAGAGCCAGTCCCATGGTGTATGCTGTTTACGGATGATATTTTCTTAATATCAGAATCTAAGACGGTGCTTAACGAGAGATTAGAACAGTGGAGAGCAGCACTAGAACGCAGGGGCCTAACGATAAGTCGCTCTAAGACAGAATACATGCATTGTAACTTTTGTGGTAAGGCCGAAGAGGACACCTAAATCAGTATGCAGGGCATGGCGGTCCCCCGGACGTGTAGGTTAAAATACCTTGGCTCGTATATACAGGAAGACGGAGAGATACACAGCGATGTAGCCCACCGTGTGCAATCAGGATGGTGCAAGTGGAGAGCAGCATCAGAGATTCTGTGTGATAAGAGGTTTCCACCAAAACTAAAGGGAAAACTATACAGAATGGCAGTACGCCCAGCTATGCTATACGGCACAGACTGTTGGGCTATAAAGAAATCGCAAGAAAGATAAATAGAGGTCGCAGAAATGCGAATGCTGAGGTGGATGTGTGGACACACAAGATTAGATAGGATCAGAAATGACGTCTTTCGCCAGAGGCTAGAGGTGGCATGTATCACAGATAAAATACGAGAGGGAAGACTAAGATGGTTTGGACACGTGAAGAGGAGAACGATGGCAGCACCTGTTAGAGCAGTAGAGAACATCAGCGTAGAGGGTAGGAGGAGTAGAGGTAGACCTAGGTTGACTTGGGATGAGATTATTAGGCGAGATATGATAGACTTGCACCTCTCTGAGCACATGATCGAGGGTAGGAGTGAGTGGAGGCGTAGAAAAAAATTAAGGACTTTTAGTGGAATTTGTGGGTGGGACGGGTTACGGTTACATGTGGCGGGACCTCCCGCGTCAGGTGTAGTTTTTTTCGTCATCTCCCCTGTTTGGGTGTTACATGTCGCTTTTTATGATGCGCGCACTATCTAACTCTGCATGTGATGCGATATTTACCTATGTGTTGAATGATATGTATTATGATTATTATTATTATTATTATTATTATTATTATTATTATTATTATTATTATTATGATTATGATTATTATGATTGTTATGGTTAGCGCTTTTGTTAACGAGTCGGGGGTCTTTTCGGAAGCGGTCTCTCTATCTTCTCAGGATAGAGGAAAGACTTGCCACCACATATCTCTCCCAGACCCTGCTTTTCAGCGGGATACACTGGGTATGTTTGTTTGTTTGTTTGTATATGTGTAATATTCATGACGAAGTGATGAAAACAAGGAAAACATTATGGAATAACCCTCTATACGTAATGAGTTATTCAAGATGGTAAGATTTTAAGTTATTATCATACTGCGCTCATTAACGTCTCTATTTTATAACTTAATGTATATAAATCTTTTGTTAAACACAACATCAACTAAAAGAGAAAAACTTGTGATCGTTTTCAGTAGCGGAACTTGAACATTTCCGTACAGAGGCGGGGGCGAAATTAATTTTTTTACGGGTGGCGAACTCGATATTTATATAAAAATTTATACTATGACGCTAAAAAATTACACTAACGGACTAAAATTTAACACTACCAACGACAAAAAGAGGCAGCTGAAACTGGTCTCGTGCTAGATATCTAGGTACAAAAAGGACATTACGGGATATCTCCAAAATTCGATGTGAAGCGCCGGGGAACCATGCATTCCTCTCGGGCTGGGCTCTCGCGTGTCCGGGGTCCGATCAGGATCCGTCATCTTGGCGGGAATTCTTTTAAAATTGGGAACCTACGGCCCCCGGCCCCACTATCCTCCACCACCGACCGTTTTGTAAATATAAGATTATAAATCATTCTATACATATTTTTTATGCAAATACAATCAATACGAATTTTTATTTATATTAGTTTCTTGGATGATGCTACTTAGAAAAATCAAAAGTAAGACTCTACAAATAAGGTCAAATAATATTTGATTGAAACTAACATTCATTATCTTATTATCGGTTATGGGTCTATAATCGGTTTTGTGATATTCACATATGGAGGTTTTTTTATTTATTATAAAATTTATTCTAAATGTAAAAGCTATCAATGTGGCATATTTAATAACAAACGTAATAAAGTTTAATAACTTAATCATATAAAACATGCTTTAGGTGATATCAAAGAATCAAATGACAACCCGAAAAAAATTAGTAACTTACCAATGTTTAAATAAAAAAAACAAATTTGAGAGTCTGTCCAATTAACTTTTTGTAGTGTTAACTAATAAGATAACATCAGGGGTTAAAAATACTAAAATATTGTTGACCCCACAAATTAAAAGAACTTATTTCAAATATTTAAGAAGCTAAATCGTTTTTTGGTTTTATGTCGGCTAGAAATTATAAAATTACATCCAATAGAGTTTTATTTAGCACCAATTATAACGACACATACGTGGAGCCTTTAGAACCATTGTTTCCCGTTGAAATATTCATTGTCATTGAATAAGTATTCGTACACTTTAATACCGATGTATCTATTTTTAATTTTATCACGTATTTCGATTTGGTTTTCGAACTATATTTTAATTCAATTTTATTAAATATATCTGGTTAGTTTTAACATCTTTCTGCGATAAATGCTTGCGAGCGTTTCAGTTTTGGTCGCTAATTTGCGACCGTTTAAGTTAGCTATCAAACAGTCGTAAAATGTGCAACTGATTTTTTTGATAGAGACGGATTCGAGATTGTCAATCTCCCGATAAACCCTTGAGTGGATTAGGCTTTAAAGAACAAAGATGAAAGAATAAAGACACAAACTTTTGATCCAATTTTCTTCTTCTTTAACAATTTACGTACATACTTTTAAATATGCAAAGATGAAAACTACACCCACTACCTAAGATGATGGAGATCAAGCTAGCATACATAAATAAAACAAATTAAGAAACAAATAAAACATGAAACTAAACAAATAGAACATGGATGTTATGTAATTGAACGTGAGGAGTGGCACAAATCATTTTTTCATCGCAGATGTCATTTGTTGTACGTAATGTATGTTTGATGATATTCTTTTACACAGTGATGAAGATTAGCTTGTGTGCTTCTAAAATTCAGCATGTAGTTTCACGGTATCAATTCACATGTGAATAAACAGATATAGCTAATTATATGTTAACTAGTATTAAACCGTCACGCTGGCGTCGGGATGTAAAAACGTATCAAGTATCATTGATGTCATACTATCGATAGTGACTATCAACACTAGAAAAACTTGTAAAATAAAAAAATAAAAACAAAAAACAAAATAGAACCAAACGAAAAGTAAACATAACCATATTGAACCATGCACGCTCATTTTGACGTGTTAATGTGCAAAAATTAGATCGAAACGTAAAACGTAACACGACCGTTATATGAACAAAAAATTTAATAAAAATATTCAATCTCATACGCATGTTGCATGTTAACTCGAAAACTTTAGACCGAATGTAAAATGAAAAATGTGTAAAAAACGAAAAGTATATGGGAACAAAACTAAAAGTGAAAAAAAGGGTTAGAGTTAAATGTAAAGATGAAACTATTAGGGTTAAGAATAAATAAAAAAAACAAAACGAGGTACAACTTAAAAAACATAAGGTACAAACCATATGCATAAAATATATAAAACTACACTAGCTTACCTGTGAATTAAGACTAATTCAGATAAAACAACTGGTTTCAAATCTGGTCCAAACCGATTTCAGGGGTTCGAGTATTCGGTGGGAAAAAATGATTTGATCACATAAGTGTCGACTGACTGCTAGACTTCCACTTCCTGTGGCGTAACAGATAGTCTGTTCGTATTCGTAATAGACAGTCTGTTCACGTCCCCATTAATAACTTAGTATTAACTAAGGGATGCTTTAGTTTCTAACTGACTCAGAATTCACAGCATATATCCAGACCTGGTGCATTGTGCAGGCTTGGCTGATTACATGTTCCACAACACACAACAAGAACAATTTCCAGCATTCTCGCAATTTCGTACTCTCGTTTCAGGTAGCTGTTTCGGGTGCTAGGCTAGCTCCGGCAGTACTTCTGCTCCGGATGTTGTACCCTGGGAGACAGACGGGATTCACCTGGGTGGCCCGAAATCTGTTTTAAGGGACCTTTGTTTAACAGAAATCCCCAGCCATAATTCTTTTCACTTTGTTTGATCATACTGTTTTTTTTGTTGTTTATTGTAATCCGTATAATTGTTTCTTTCGTATTGTAATCAAAGTACTTTATCAAGAAGGTATTTTTTTTTGTGAACGATGTTCCTACATGGTCTAGTTTAAAAACCAAACCGGATTATACACCTCTAGTTTACATATGAACTTATACTATGCTACAATATTATTTAAACAAAAAAGGTGCAACCAAACTGAGAGTATGAAACTATGAACTAACACTAATTATGCATAATACGGGAAGAAAATAATATCAATACATATTTTTAGTACTAAATCTATTTGAATGGAGTCTCAAGATAAAAAAAAACATTATATATACGATCAAATATATATGTTATATTATTATTTATTATTTTACTATTTCTTTAGGTAAAATTAAGTAGCTATATATGATTTGGCGGCAGGTTTAAGGTAGAAGTTTGTTAAAGGATACATTATTTCTTAACACATGGGCTATTAGGTGTACGTTTAATATTGTTATTGGTAGTTAAAATCGGATTAAGGAAGCAAACTATTTATACGAAAGATAAACATTATATATTAATATATTCATTTAGTTGAGATTTCCTTGTCTTTCCTTCTCTTACGGATTTGACATGTATTGTTGTTTGGATTTACAATTTAAACTAAAATATCGTCGTATCGTGTTTGTAAATAATTGACCCGAGTATTATTCCTAACAGTTTTAATAAAATTGTACGTAATAAAAATGGCATTAACCAATTGTTAGATCCTCAAAAAAATAATATGAAAGTTATTATTAAATCTAAAACCAATGAGATAATGCATTGAACTAAGCTTATCCCTATGTGCTTAAAGCACTTTATTTTTCTTTGAGTAAGTAGAGAGAAGATGTGACTGATTTAGTAGGTAAAAGACTTATCAAATATGAGTAAAGTAGAGAGATGATACGTATTTTATAATGACCCTTATAATATATTTTATGTTTAAAAAATTATAATTCTATTTATTTAACCTTTAAACTCTTATAATGCTTACTTAACTTAATAAGCATGTTAATGTATCGATTAATTTTGATTATTCCCAATGAATCACCTACTTAAAAAAAGTCAATTTCAGTAATATAAAACAACTAGGTTTTGGCGTCGCGGATTGCCTCGGCCGTGCGAGTTTTAACGTAACCCTAAACTAAAATCAAAATCAAAATGAAAGTTCGAAATCATAAAATCAGCAAAATACACAAAGTAAAATATATCAAAACCCCAAATCCATAACACACAAGAACATGCAGAACCCAAAAGTAAAAAGCCCAACACCATACACAAAACTGACGAAAATCAAAGCCTCAAGAAGTCGACACAGTCCAAAATTGAAAACCGACGAAAATCAAAGCCTCAAGAAGGCGACAGTCCAAAATAGAAAACCGACGAAAATCAAAGCCACGAAAAAAGCAAACAAAAGGAAAACCCAAACCTTAATTGAGAGAATCATCAGTTTATCAATAACAAAATAAAGAAAGGGGGAACCCGGAGAGAGACAACGCCAACAAACCCTATAAACGAACATGTGTCCAGACATCAAAAATCCACAAAAACCCCACCCCCAAACCTTAAACCCACACCCAAAACAAACTCTAAAAATACAAACAAAAGAAAAATAAAAAACCACCGACCAAATGTTTTAATAAGAATAGATGATATATGTGTATGTATTGCTTTTTAATATTATTTCAACCAAATCTAAAGAGCATTAAAGTTTACAACTGAATTAGTTGCAGTGGTTATTATGCGACTTTCTAATTTTGATCGCAAAGTAGAGAACCTTTTTACATCGCAAATGTATAGTTTTCTAGTAGCGAAAACAATTGGTCTGAATTCTTCTAACAACTCTTTTTCTAGTTTTCATTCAAAACCCTTTATTAGAATTTCGTTAACAAACTAAAACATTATATAGGTATCTAAAAGTTTAAGTTACATTTTAATATTCTCAAATATACCAAATCGTTAGAAAAAGCAAGATGTGGCTGAAGTTTCATGGTAAAGCAAGCTAATTTAGCAAAATGAAATTATCTTTTAATAGGTATTCTTTATGATGTTTTCAAAAGCTAAAGAATTCGTAAGAATCTTAAATCATAGGTTTTATTCCAAACCAGATAATTATTTGTATCAAATTTTCATACGATCTGAAATAAATCAGTTCATATAATATTCATTACTCATTTTTTTATTTCTTAAATATAAGTTTGAAATTTTACATAGAAAAATTTATACTTTGTTAAAGCATAAGCCAAAGTTTCTGATTCTGGCTGCAATCTGCCAATCTGAACCGCAAATCAACATCACTAAAAAAAGGAATTTAGACGAACAAAGAGATGAAGTAACGTGTATTTCATATATTTTACGGCCCTCTTAATTCTTAATAAAGGAAGCTTAATGGGCTTGAAAACAGTCCAACAATATGTTCTTCAGTCTGCTTTTTGGAGTGTATTCTTTACGCTTGAGCCTACAAGAAGCTTTTGTAAACCTTTACAAGTGATATAACTTGGATACACAATCTACACAGGAGAAAAACACACGCTTTACTATTAGAAAAACTTGAAAAACACACAATGTTCATACGGAAACAAAGAGCACCTACTACATAGAAATACTAGGACGATTATAACTTCCCACTACTAGCACTACGTATAACCGACCACTACTCAAACATGCATAAACTGAACACAAACAAACACGACACTCATACTACTAATCAAACAAAAACAGTAACTACATGGACCACGTCAGCATCCATGCAAACCATGTCAGCATCCATGCAGATCAATCTCTTGAAGTCGATGTTGCCACTTCATCAAACTCCCTCTCAACATTGACTTTGTGCATTCCCATCTTAGCCATGAAGTTTAACATCTTATCTCTTGACAATCCCTTTGTGAGAATGTCTGCCACTTGAGCTAAAGTATCGACATGAACAAGGTCTATTTCTCCCTTCAATACTTTCTCCCGGACGTAATGATAATGAACTTCAATATGCTTCGTTCGTGCATGAAACGTCGGGTTTTCAGCCAATTGAATTGCAGGTTTGTTGTCACAAAACAAGACAACTCTTTCTGTCATATCTTGCTTTAGCTTCTTTAACAACTGAACCAGCCATGTGATTTCTTGTGCCGCCATGGCTGCAGCACGGTACTCCGCTTCTGTCGTTGACAAAGACACTGTTGGCTGTAACTTGCTACACCATGAAACAGCTCCATAACCGAGTTTAACAACATACCCGGTTGTTGACCTTCGGTTGCTCGGATCCCCACCATAATCCGCATCACAAAAACCGCTTACATTCAAATACTGCTCCCTCTTAAAGAGCACACCGTACCCGGGTGTAGCTTTGATGTATCGAAGCACTTTCCTGACCGCATGCAGATGAGGGCGCCTAGGATCCTGCATGAACCGGCCAAGCACTCCTACAGAAAAGGCTATATCCTGTTGAGTTAACGTAAGGTAAATTAAACTCCCAACAATCTTCCGGTACATAGTTGCATCTTCAAGCGCCTTTCCTTCATCTGGATACAGCTTGATTCTCGTATCTATTGGAGTCCAAGCTGGTTTTGAGTCTAGCATCCCAACCTTGAGAAGTATATCTGTGGTGTAGATGGTTTGGTGTAGTAAAAGTCCTTCACTTTGATAGTTCACTTCTAACCCGAGGAACCGTTGAAGATTACCCAGATCTTTCATTCTAAACCGCGTGCACAGGTTCTTTTTCAGTTGCTCGATCTCTTCAGTATCATCCCGGGTGATGATCAAATCATCTACATACACCAACACAACAATCAGCCTGGATCCGACCACTTTTACAAATAAGCTAGCATCCGCGTTTGTGCTCTTGAAACCATTCACTTCTAGGAATTCCCTGATCTTAGCATACCAAGCTCTTGGTGACTGCTTGAGACCATAGATCGCTTTCTTAAGTTTACACACGAGATTCGACTGACTTTCATCTTCAAACCCCAACGGTTGTGTCATATAGATAACATGATCCAGTGTGCCATACAAGAAGGCATTGTTCACATCCATTTGAAAAAGGTTCCATCCTTTACCTGCTACAAGAGCTAGAATCACACGAACAGTGGTTAGTTTTGCAACTAGACTAAAAGTCTCTTCATAGTCTAGACCTTGTTGTTGAGTAAATCCACATGCCACCAACCAAGCCTTATATCGGTCTACTGAACCATCAGACTTGAACTTGAGCTTGAATACCCACTTGCATGAAATGGGTTCCACATTAGCCGGTTTTGGTACCAAGACCCAAGTTTCATTGCGATTCAACGCATCTATCTCATCTTGCATCGCTGCACGCCACTCCTTCATCTTGTATGCCTGCATAAACGAATCAGGTTCAACCGGATTATCACTCACGGTTGCAAAGTTAGCATACTTTGGATTGGGTTTCTTGTTTCTTATGGACCGCCTTGGGCGCTCAATCTGCTCTTGAGACTGGTGATACACACCAGTGTTCCACGGCCCTTGATCACTGTTGTCAACATCACCATCTTCTTCTTCGTTTGTTGGTTCATCAAACACCAGATTCACCCGGCTACTCTCCAGTTCTTCTTTTAACTTGGTTGTATCAGGAAGTGCTTCCTTGCTTGAGGACCACCACGCTGAGTTTTCATCAAACACCACATGACGTGACACATGGCACTTCCCAGTGTCTGGATCGATACACTTCCATCCTTTTCTTTCTTTGTCATGTCCCACGAAGATACACCGAATGGCCTTTTTCTCTAGTTTATGTCGTTGAGAGCCTGGTATAAAGACATAGCACACGCAGCCAAACACTCGAAGGAAACTAACATTAGGCTTTAGATTAAAAAGTTTCTCATGTGGTGACTTGAAATCTAAACCTTGTTGCGGAAGCCGATTAATCACGAACGCTGCTGTGTGCATTGCTTCTGCCCAGAACCTTCCGGGAACATTCTTGTCATGTAGCATACTTCCCGATACTTCCGACAAGTGTCTGTTCTTCCTCTCCGAGATGCCATTTTGTTAGGGCGTGTTCGGGCATGTCAATTGCCTTTGGATTTTATGAAGATTAAGAAAATCAGTGAACTCCTTGGACAAATATTCACCCCTGTTGTCTGATCTGAGCGTCTTGATCGTGCGACCGGTTTCTTTCTCAGCCTCCAACCGGAATACTTTGAAGCGTTCAAGAGCCTCGGACTTTTCCTTTAAGAAAAACACCCAAACGTAGCGTGAATAATCATCTATAAAAGTGATCATGTACCTCATTCCTCCAATTAAGGCTTGCTTGACCGGACCGAACACATCGGTGTGAATTATCTCCAGAGGGACCTTTATTTTGAAACTTGAAGAGTGAAACGGTTGCTGATGAGCCTTTTCGAATTGACACCCCGAGAATACAATCTCCTTTGGCACCTGCAACTGTGGAAGTCCAGCCACCAGACCCTTCGTCGCCATCATGTTCAACTTGTCATAGGCAACATGCCCAAGCCGAGCATGCCACAAATCAGCATTCTGGGTTCCCTTAGTTTTCTCAACATAAGCGGATTCTGCTGAGAGAACATACACAGTGTTGCGTCGATGCCCAGTTAATACTGGCTTTGATGGTGTCACGAAATCATCGTAGACTTTGACATCCTCTGGTCCAAACACAACATACTTCCTAGAAGAGGTGATCTGTGGGACTGAGAATATATTCTTCTTCATCCCAGGTACGTGGTACACTTTGTTGAGCATGAACTCCTTTTGCTCACCATTGGCATCCAGTGTTACTCCTCCGACATGGGCAATTTGATGCCTTGAATTGTCTGCTATAACAATCACCTGACTTCCTTCATATCATACCGGTTTCGTGAGTCGACGCTTGTCTCCAGTCATATGGTTCGAACAATCGGAACCGACAATCCAATCATCAAACTTGTTTGAAGGGACGCCGGTTGCAAGAGCCATAACTTCCTCTGCAGTAGCTTCCTCAGCTTGCGCCATTAGTGCCTCAGCGTCCCACGTTGGTTCCTCAGGAACTGCCATAGCGCTATTACCTTCTTCTTGAGGCTTCGGGCAGTTCCTTGCGATGTGACCTTTTCTCCCGTAGTTATAGCACTTGAAAGGAAACCGCCTCCCATGTTGCTTGAACTTTGGATCACTACTCCCTTCGCCTCTTTCACTTTGTCGCCACTTCTTGTCACCATCGTGTGACTTCTCTCGATCACGGTTCTTGATGGAAGAATGAGAGGAGACACCAGCCTTGTTCTTGTGTTTCTTTTCAACGTATAAGGCTTCACCTTCTGGCTTTAGGGAGGTACCAGCAAATTGCTTTGCTAGTTGTTCTTGACTTGCCAGGAGGTTTTCGAATTCCACGATAGACGGCTGTGTTGGCCACCCTTGAACCGCTGCTACGAAACTATGGAACTCCGGTTTCAGGCCATGTATAATTATACGCTTCATCCTCGCATCTTCTATTTTTGCCTGTGGATCGAGTTCTCCAATTTCTCTACACAAAGTTTTCACTTTGTGAAAATACTGAGAGATTGGCAACTCCTTTTGGGAGATGGACAGCAACCCATTCTCGAGTACCTGTAGTTTAGCATTGTTTTTCTTGGACAGCAGTTCTTTCAACGTGTCCCAAGCTTGCTTGGGATCCGATGCGTCCTTGATGTGTTCAAGGATGTCTTCTTCAACTGTCGTCTTCAGGATGAACATCGCCTTTCCTGCTTTAACTCTCCACTTCCTCAAGGTCCCGGTCGGATCTTCTCTCGCCGGTGGTACGGTGTCTGCTCCGCCGATCACTTCCCAAAAATCTTGTCCCTGTAAGTAGGATGTGAGGTAGGTAGACCAGGTATTGTAGTTGTGGTTGTTCAGTTTCTTTACTCCACCAATCAACTTCAACTCCGTCATCTTCAAATGGAAGCTCTGATACCACTTGTAAACCTTTACAAGTGATATAACTTGGATACACAATCCACACAGGAGAAAAACACACGCTTTACTATTAGAAAAACTTGGAAAACACACAATGTTCATACGGAAACAAAGAGCACCTACTACATAGAAATACTAGGACGATTATAACTTCCCACTACTAGCACTACGTATAACCGACCACTACTCAAACATGCATAAACTGAACACAAACAAACACGACACTCATACTACTAATCAAACAAAAACAGTAACTACATGGACCACGTCAGCATCCATGCAAACCATGTCAGCATCCATGCAGATCAATCTCTTGCAGTCGATGTTACCACTTCATCAGCTTTATGGTGATACAATTAATCTGCGAGCACTAATGCACTACGTTGATTAAGTTTAAGTAACGAAAAATAATGAAGATTCATATATGTTACACTTCATTTCATTTTAAAATTTATAAAAAATTATATAAGATTGGAACAACTAATGAAATATAAGTGACTAAGTAGCCTTGAGTGACTTTTGTAAAACACTTGCAAAAACATGGTTAATATTGGATGAAGTGTTCCTAATTGTTTAATCCTACATATCACGCCAACGGTAACTCTTTCCTTCGTAAACTTAAACCCATTACTTAAGTCGGGTCTGTTTCAAGTACGGCCCGCTTATAAAGCTAGTGGTTTAGCTTATTAAAGTAAATTGAGTTCTTGGCCGGTTCGTTTATGTAAACACTAGTTTGAAGAGAACTGTAACATGTTTCATCTCACATTGGAATTGCATTATTATTGTAACTTTTAATGTAGCCCAATATGGATCTCAACAGATGTGCACAAACGATTAAATATAAAGCAGAAAATAACGAACAAATGATGCAACTTGGTTTGAGCCCTCCTCCTTGTCACAATTTGAGCTCCAGGCTCCCCCCCCCCCCCCCCCCCCAAAAGCCTTCACAACCGAACAATTATGGTTTGAATTTTGAAATTAGTTTTCTTTTTTTTTTATCATAATCATCATAAATTTCACCATCATCATCTATCTAGTGACTATTGAAATTCCAAGTGTAATGGATGGATCACTCAGTTTTGTGCACTTCAATAGCTTTATAAGTTAATAATGCCATAGAATGCAATTGTTTCTTAAGAAACTTAGATGTACTGTTCAATAATTAAAACTTACAGTGAAGTCCTCATAAATTCTGTTACCCAAAGTCATTTACAATCTTGTCACAATTCAAAGGTTCTTGCTTTTAATGGATACGCTGATAATCTTTGAGGTTAAACACACACACGCTTTGTTTATGGTCAGTTTGAATCAATGCTTATTAGCATCTGGCCATGTATCATCAATCAAATTGGATGCAATCTTTGTCTTTTTCTTAACATGATAAAAATTATCATGATTCAGTCAAACCTTGTCAATAGTTGTTTACATTTTTTTCCACGTCGAACAAGATAGGAAAAAGACTATACTAAAATACGTGAGTGAGCATAGGTGGGTGATAAGATATTAGATTAGGAACAAGTAGAAAACAATAGCACTAGTTCTATAAGAATTTAAAAGTTACACATGTTTGTTTTTGTTCTTGTTCTTGATCTTGCTCGCGTTCTTGTTCAAACAAGAACTAAGAAAGAAACTGTCAATTTGGATTATGACAGACAACACCATCTTGGATGAACCCTTTCTGATCATGTCAAAATTCACTGTGCGCCTTGGGGCAATTCTTAAAATCTGATTATGCACATCAATCTATAATAATACCTCCTATAACAGAATTTAAAAAATCATCATAACCTGCTGTTTCCCCTGAAGTCTTTCAAGTTGTTTCTGCACATATCAAGATCTGTTGTGGATTGGGTCTGACCCTCGTCGAACTGGTCTTTTACTCGACTGAAAAGGGTCCAGTTTCTTGTTCAAATCCACTGGTGATGGCTTAGCTTGTTGGTCCATCATGGTAGCTGCTTTGAGCATTCGACGATGAATCACAGGGAGTTCAATGCCTATGTTTCTGAACCCCGAAACCATATATGGTTCAGCTGCTAATATTCCAATACAGGTAAGAAACACAAGTAGTTTATGAGTACTAGAAATCATAGTTTTTATATATATGTAAACAAGAAAGGTAGGACGTAGAGATGATATATGTTTTGTTTGGAGTAAGACAGTTAAATCCTCCTTGTGTTGTGATCCACTGCTTAGTTATAGGCCTGTGATTTATAGAATAAAGAAAAATGGGACCCACATGTCCTACATGTTTTAGATTATCCCAATCATAAACCTTCTATTCAAGAAGATTAAAGCTGCTAGAAAAAAGAACACTCTGACTAGGATGACTATAGGGAATTGGAGCAAGGACTCATGATTCTATGTTGATGTAGGAAAAAAAATTTAAAATATAGTTAGCATGTAAGTCCTCGAGTGACATCCTGGTGGTAGGTGGTGTACTCTGTAACCAAATGACTGTAGGTTCTAGTCTTGTAGGTTGCGGAATGTGATTGTATCCTAGAATTTCTGTGTTTCTGTTAAAAAAAGTTAGCGCGTATGCAGTGGCGGAGCTTCAACTTTTTCGTAGGGGAGGCGGGGGCGAAATTAATTTTTTTTAGGG
This sequence comes from Flaveria linearis, assembly GCA_024085815.1. NCBI lineage: Eukaryota > Viridiplantae > Streptophyta > Magnoliopsida > Asterales > Asteraceae > Flaveria > Flaveria linearis. The sequence goes on from CM044012.1 coordinate 72,517,968, forward strand.
GGGGCGGACTCGATATTTATATAAAAATTTACACTACCGGGTCAAAAAATTACACAATCGGGCTAAAATTTAACATTACGGACAAATAAATAGGAGGGGCGGCGCCCCCCCCCCCCCGGCCCCTATAATGCTCCGCCATTGCGCGTATGGAGGGTATTGTGGTAAATTACTATTCCTTAGTTAGTAAGAAAAGAAGACCATTGAGCAGCCTTCAGTAATAATTAGCAGATTGTAGAATATGTTTAATTACAAAAAAAACAAGCATTCACTTTATGCAACTTTGAAAATCTCACTTTAGAATTCCAAGCTCTGTTCCCCATGCAGCAAAAGAACACTCTTAGTTTACAGTTTATAGTGCCATCTGTGTTCCTTTAGCCTTTACTCTTTTCTTTCTTCCCTATTTTGCCCAATCTGTTTTCTAATTACCATCATAATCATGATTGATAACGCGTGTGTTTACATATGATAATGACATAATTATCATACATTCAATTCCCATCATCTTGCATGCATTTCACCATAATGACATGTTAGTTTAAAGCATTTGATCATATCTTGTTACCTCCATGATGTCTGCAGCAAACTAGGATGAAAGTAGGGAGTGGGACCTTGTGCTTTGCGTTGCGAATGGTACGGGTACGTACATGTTAGCCTTCTAGATGTGATGTACTAGTGAGATACTAAAGTAGAATCTAATGTGTGATTGGTATGATTCTACCTTTAACAAATTTGCCAACATCCAAAATAAAGTGATGGTGTTGTTTAAAAAACATAGAGATGTTGGCTTTGCAGCTTGTAGATTCTGAGATCTGGTCTTAAAGAAGTTGCTTTTGTCAACTTTAATGCAAATCTTGGGTCCATTGAGTGTTTGTGGCATCAAAATCCCCACCTTCTCTGCCACATTAAACCAATAAAATGACTACTTCTAACTAGCAATGCTGCTTGCAGTCAAGCTTGCTAAACCTGCACTAATCGGAATCAATAGCGCGGCGCGCAGACGCCTTTGAGCTGCTTAAAGTGATGGTATTGTATGCTGCAGTAATTGTTTACAAAAACATGAAAAGGAGATATATAGTATATAAGTTTAGTTTATGCAAAATTTAGTGGCATAGGAACCAACTCTTTAACAAATATTGGTTCAAAGGGTAACAAGGCAAGCAATCAGGATGTCACTATAAAATAACATAACATAAACATATGCCAAAGCAGATGCTTTGTTGGCTACTTTAGATATTATTCTCAATACAATCACATGCTTCCTCGTTTCATATATAAATTATCAATGATAATGTTTTTTAGAATAACTTTATCTTTAATTTAGTATAAATAACTGTGACCATTTTAGAACAAAAATAAACTAGGATGATAATATGTGGTAAATGGCATGTGGAATAATCTAGCTGTCAATTATTTGAGTTTGGACTTGAATTGTAGTTCAATATATGCGGTTTTTAGAATTTATTCGATAGCTTGTTAGTAGCTCACCTGAAATCAAAACTCTTATAGTTTTGAGCCGAGGTGAGCATATTAAATGGCTCATTCACCTGGCTTGTTCGATTTAAGTAAGTCATTTAAGACGACATAAACGAAACACAACGGCCTTTTTTTGTTGTTATATGTGTCTATATGTTCAATAAATATTATTATTTTTTGCTATTTAAATACAAAATCACGAAAATTTTAAATTGTACGAGCTGGCTCGAGCTTCATACTATTCCAAGTTGAAGCTTATTTTCAGCTCGTTAAGAGAATCGTGATGATAAAGAAATCAAAGATGGAAGTTGCTCAATATTAGATGCTAGATATGATACTTTTGGAGGAAAGATATAGATCTTTCTTTACAAAAGGATACTCATCTATTTAGTTTTCATTCCACCATTAACAGCTTCAATTAAACATATGATCGAATCCATATAATAGTTGATGTTACAGCTACCCAACATTTAATGAATGCATATATTCTGACCACTACAATATGTAGTAGAAATGCCCAGTTCAACATATATATATATAGTTTTACTTTTGAACCAAATATATAGGGAACCCACTAATGTTATGATTCTTAGCTAAAAACACTTGTACCTTGTGCAGTGGAAGTTTTATCTTCATTTGGATTTAGGGTCAAAAGTTCACCTTTGATTATTCCTCCAAAAGTTAAACAATTGTAGAGAGCCTGTACACAGTTTTTGAATCATAGAATAGACCCATATTAGCGTCTCGAATCTTGGAGTATGTCATTAGAGGTGACAAACTTGAAACTTTAACAGGTTAGATAACAAGTCAAAATTCTTGAGGTAAAAATATCAAATATATAGAATTATGATCATAAGTTCGTAGATTATTTAGAAATTGTCAACTCTAATCTGTTAAGTGTAGGTGAAATAAAGTCGAGTATTAAGTACAGGGACCAATTGTGTCAATAATTGAAACTATAGTCTAATAGTGTAACTAGTTTGTTAATAGTTAGTTAACTCTCTAGTTTGTGTATATATTCGGAAGATTGGGTTTGTCAATCTTAATCGGATACACATTCATTTTCTTTCAATCTTTGTAATCGGTAGTAAGTCAAGGTTAACAAGTTCTTTGATGTTCTATCTTGAGTTTTGATCTTGTTTGTATTTGAGCGATTTCATCAACAAGTGGTATCAGAGTTTGGTTCATGAAGAGAAGCTCAATTCGAAGATCAGGGAACTATCGATCAAGATGGTGTCGGCAAGGTTCGAGTTGGAGAAATTCAATGGCAATAATGATTTCGGGCTATGGCGAGTCAAGATGCGTGCATTGTTGGTTCATCAAGGGGTTGTTGATGCCCTCGCCGGTGAAGCCCGATTACCTGCAACACTTACCGACAAAGAAAAGAAGGACATAATGGAGAAAGCGCACAGTGCGATCATTCTAAGTTTAGGAGATCGTGTATTACGGGAGGTATCAAAAGAGACTTCGGCTGCGGGAATTGGAAAGTCTGTACATGACTAAATCTCTCGCAAATCGATTGTATCTAAAGAAGAGATTATACACATTTAACATGACAGCCGGGAAAACCATTGAAGATCATACCGATGATTTTAACAAATTGGTATTGGATCTTGAAAATATAGATGTTACAATTGATGATGAAGATCAGGCAATAATCTTCTTGACCTCGTTACCACAATCCTTTGAACACTTTGTCGACACTTTAATGTACGGCAGGGATACTCTCTCAATGGAGGAAGTCCTTGCCGCATTAAACTCCAAGGAACTAAAGAAAAGATCCGATGTTAAAGAAGAGACAAGTGATGGATTGGTGGTAAGAGGAAGATCGGAAATAAGGTTGGCTAAACCAAGAGGGCAATCAAGATCAAGGTCAAAGTTTAAAAGGAGATGCTATGTATGCAATTCTGAAAAACACTTGAAGAAGGACTCTCCGGAGAAAAAGAAAAGGAAGCCTGAGTCTAGCAATGTAAGAAATCAAGGTAATGCATCTCTTGATGTTTCAAATGATGGTTATGAGAGTTCAGATGTGTTGGTAGTGTCAAATACAAACAATTATGATGAATGGATACTTGACTCTGGGTGTTCATATCATATGACTCCTCATAAAGAGTTCTTTAGTGAACTGACCCAAGAAGATTTAGGTGTGGTGCAATTGGGAGATGACAAACCTTATAGGGTTAAAGGGCATGGTGTCATAATTTTGAAGTTGCATAATGGGTCAGAACTAAGACTGATCAATGTCAGGTATATACCTGAATTGACCAGGAATTTGATTTCACTTGGAATATTTGAGAAGGCTGGGTATTGTATGAATCTCAAGAATGGTAAGGCCAAAATTATCATGGGGTCTAGGGTTGTTCTGTCAGGAATTAGAAAGGAGAATAACACTTATGTTCTGGATGGGTGTGTCAGCCCAGACATAGTATCACTGGCAGAATCAAGACAAACTATGTTGACTGATCTATGGCACAAAAGATTAGGTCATATAAGTGATAGGGGTCTTATGGAACTTAGAAAGCAGAGCTTGATAGAAGGTGTTGGTAGTGCTGGGGTTGGTTTTTGTGAGCATTGTACTATGGGCAAGGCACATAGAGTCAAGTTTAGAAAGGGGAAACATACCACACAAGGAATACTTGAGTATGTTCATTCAGATTAGTGGGGGCCTACAAGAACATTATCTCTAGGTGGGGCCAGTTATTATCTATCCATAGTAGATGATTACTCTAGGAGAGTATGGGTATTCCTCTTAAAGCACAAGAATGAAGCTTTTGAAAGGTTTAAGGAGTGGAAAGCCCTGGTGGAAAACCAAACTGGTAAGAGACTTAAGAAACTCAGGACAGACAATGGTCTTGAGTTTTGTAATAACCAATTCTTTCAGTTTTGTAAGTCACATGGTATAGCTAGACATTTAACTGTACCCGGAACCCCTCAACAGAATGGGTTAGTTGAAAGAATGAATAGAACAATCATGGATAAGGTGAGATGTATGCTGTCTGATTCTGGTCTGCCAAAGACTTTTTGGGCAGAAGCAGTGAGTACAGCTGCTTACATGGTGAATATATCACCATCATCAGCCATTGGAATGAAAACACCAATGGAATTGTGGTCAGGGAATAAAACTGACTATAGCAACTTAAGAGTGTTTGGATCATTGGCTTTTGCTCATGTCAGTCAAGGGAAGTTGGAACCCAGAGCTCAAAGATGTATTGTGCTTGGATATCCTGAGGGAGTCAAAGGATATCGGTTATGGAGACTTGATGATGGCAGTCCTAGAATTATGATTAGCAGAGATGTGGTGGCTTTTAGAGAAGAGGTCGTGTACAGGGATGTAATGAAAAAAGGAGAAGGTATCTAGCTCAGGTGGTGTGTCTGAGGAAGTTCAAATTGAGGTGGAGAACTTAGATGAACAAGGTGGAGGTGATGAAAGAGAGGCAAGTACAAGTAGAGAACCCAGAGCAGAAACTGGTAGGTACAGCCTTGCTAGAGATAGATCAAGAAGATCTATTGTTCCACCTGCCAGGTATAGATCTAGTGATGACCTGACTGCTTTTGTGTTTAGTGTTGCTGAACAGGAAGAGGAAAATAAACCTCTTACATTTACTGAGGCTTTACATTCAGTGAATGGTGATAAATGGAAAGCTGCTATGGATGAAGAAATGGATTCATTGAGCAAGAATCACACTTGGACTTTGGTGGATAAGCCAAGTGGTCAGACTATAGTCAGCTGTAAATGGCTCTACGAGTTAAAGGAAGGGATTCCAGGAGTAGAGGGACCTAGGTATAAAGCCAGGTTAGTGGCAAAGGGCTTCACACAGAAAGCTGGTATAGATTACAATGAGATTTATTCTCCAGTTGTAAAACATTCATCTATCAGGATCACGTTGTCTTTAGTGACTGTGTTTGACTATGAATTAGAGCAACTTGATGTTAAAACTGCTTTTCTTCATGGAAATCTTGAAGAGAAGGTGTATATGAAACAACCTGAGGGGTATGAGAAGCCAGGTAATGAACATAAGGTGTGTTTGCTACAAAGGTCATTGTATGGGTTGAAACAGTCACCTAGGCAATGGTATAAAAGGTTTGATGATTATGTGGTGTCAAATGGTTTTCAAAGAAGCAACTATGATTCATGTGTGTATTATAAGGAGTACTGCACAGACAAATATGTGTATTTACTTTTGTATGTGGATGATATGTTCTTAGCTTGTGCAGATAAAGCTGAGATTATTACTGCTAAGGCTTTATTGATGAATGTGTTTGAGATAAAAGAGCTTGGGCCTGCTAAGAAGATATTAGGCATGGAGATTTCAAGAGATAGAAGGCTGAGAAAGTTACGCTTATCACAGAAGTCATACATTAAGAAGGTGTTGAAAAGATTTAATATGCTATCATGCAAACCAGTTGTGACTCCATTAGCTGTGCATTTCAGGTTATCTAGAATGGATTCTCCTCAGGATACTGAAGAGAGGGAATACATGGATAAGGTACCTTATGCAAATGCTGTAGGGAGTCTAATGTACCTTATGGTATGTACTAGACCAGACATTGGTTATGGTGTTAGTGTGGTGAGTCGTTTTCTAGCAGATCCAGAGAAGCTGCATTGGGAGGCTGTTAAATGGTTGTTGAGGTACCTGTGTGGTACTCAAGAGATTGGGTTGTGCTTCGGTAAACATGCAATTTCTAATCATGAAATCCTTGGTTATATGGATTCAGATTATGCCAAAGATTTAGATAGGGGAAGGTCAATAATTGGCTATTCTTTTATGGTGTTGGGTAATTTGATTAGTTGGAGAGCTTCTTTGTAACATGTGGTTGCATTGTCCTCAACTGAAGCTGAATATGTAGCTCTAACAGAAGCAGTGACAGAAGCATTATGGATTAAAGGTTTTGTTACTGAGTTGGGTTTAAACTTGGAACAAACTGTGGTGCTTTGTGATAATCAAGGGGCAATACAATTGACTAAGAATGCTATATTTCATGAAAGAACTAAGCACATTAATGTTAGACTTCATTTTATCCGAGATGTTGTGAGTGCTAAAGAGGTGGAGGTTCAAGAGGTTGATACAAGTGATAATGCTGCTGATGTATTGATTAAAGCATTGTGATGTATTGACTAAAGCATTGCCTGGTCCTAAGTTTCAAAGTTGCTTAAATTTGCTGGGAATTGGATGACTTCTTTTCAAGGTGGAGATTGTTAAGTGTAGGTGGAGTATTAAGTAAAGGGACCAATTGTGTCAATAATTGAAACTATAGTCTAATAGTGTAATTAGTTTGTTAATAGTTAGTTAACTCTCTAGTTTGTGTATATATTCGGAAGATTGGGTTTGTCAATCTTAATCAAATACACATTCATTATGAGTTTTGATCTTGTTTGTATTTGAGCGATTTCATCAACATAATCAAACATTGATCAAGTGAGCCACGTTACATCAACCAACATATACAATAACAAATATATAGGATAGCAAAGTTGCAGAAACACAGTTTTGTTAAAGTTGTTGAACAAGGCTTTAACTGTCGAATGGCTTCATATACACATTAACATAACATTGAATTATTCACAACAGATCTGATGCCATCAACAAGCAAAGCAAAGAAGAAACTCAAACAAAATTATCAAAAAGAATTAAGTTTTCCTCCGTCATCATAACATTTAAACATTCTCATCTTGTGGAGCCGCGGTTGGAGTCACAGTGGGTGCTGGTGCAGGTGATTGGGCTGCTGCTGGCCCTAAAGAAGCTACCGTCAAGTGTAGCCCTCTCCTTTGTCCTGCTTGCAATACAAATGCAATCTGTGCCGCAGCCAATGCTTCAGCCTCCTGCACACCAAAAATCAATTATATGTTAATTATTTATCCAATCTTTTACAAAGGGTAATAGAAAAATATTTTGTCTTAAAGTCTGATAATTTTATATGATCAAAGATACAAGTAAACATAGGCAAACCTGTCTTTGTCTTCGACGCTGCAAAATGCTGATGGCCCAAACCATGATGTAACAGGGCAGAAGAAATCCAGCAATCCGAAGCAAGAAAAGCTGTCAAAGTAATAAATAAGTAAACATATAATTTGTAATCCTGTGTTTTTGATTATTAATCCTAACATAATCCTCAGGTCCCACTTACAGTTAAGAATGTAGATGCATCCTCATCTCCATCTCCTCCATCAGAATCAGGTACAGATGATGCATGTCGTAACAACAGAAGAGCCATCAGCTGACAAAAGTTTGGTACCAGTTAAAAAATAAGTCTTAAAAAGTGAAAAATAACCAAAATAGCAAAATATTAATGAAATCATCAACGGGCTTCCAACATTAATATAGAGTTATAAGGGATATATTATTCTGAGGGCTTACAATAAGAACAGCTGAACGGCAAAATGCAGCTCCGCTGGCATTTGTAGCATTGTAATCATCATACTCAGCTTCCAGATATTGGCGGTCAGCTTCTGAGATCTGCCATCCTCCCCTGAAAAAATCACACATGCATCCAACCATTGTAAATTACAACCATCAAATGAGAATAAACTTCCATTTTATTTGTAAATATTCATTAAACCACAGAAAATGACAGAAGACAATGAAGAAAACATACCCAATGTCTATGGTGGTTTCTTCCAAACACGGTAGGGGAGGAGGAGGAGCAACATAGCCAGGTTGGTAAGGCTGTACAAATCAACATAACATCATTAATTTCAGCAAAAGTAGAATGGTTGTTTAAGCTTTGTTTATAGCTAAGAGGCATAATATATGTTAAAGTTATCATGGAATAATTATCAAAGAATGATGATTTCATATACTTGATCTTGATAACATACCTGATGGCATATCTCACAAGTTATGTCACCCTTTTCGTTGCACCAGTGTTGAACACACTTCCTGTGAGCGTACTGCATAAACAACAAACTTATCAACTACCAGTTCTACCACAAACAAAAAATTACCAAACCATAGAATAACCTTAATGACAACATTAATTACCTTAAGACTGCCATTGCAAGAGCAGGGTGTCTCTAAAGCATCAATGGAATCTTCCTCCTGGCAAATTCGACACTCTGCCATTGATAATAAGGGCGCTTCCTCATCATATGAAGCCTTGTTTTCATCCACTATAACAGCTACTGCATCAGAAGATGAGGTGCCCGCCATCTCTTCGCTCCTTTTAATGGGTCGATTCACATCCAGAACCAAGTGATCACCCATCTATTTACAATGGAAGCCTGTATGCACACCCAAGAACAAACAAAAGCCTCAAAAGTCAATTCCACAACTAGCACAATATTGAAATACCTTATTTCAGCTTCATTCATGATCATAAGACACATATTATCAATAAAGATCTAAGGCATATAAGAATTAAAATTCACAGCATAAGTCAAATATTAACATAATCAAAGGATCCCATAACCAAAGATCAAATTTTGATAACAAAAGAAAGATCCTAATGCAGGTCAACGTTAGAAAGAAGGTCAAACTGTACGTTGGGAAAGAGCAGAACCCTAATGAACTCATATATCAATTTCCATAGTCATCACAAAAACTCAGAAACTGAATCAAAACAAATCACATGAAAAAGCATAATAAAAAACAAAAATTAAATAAGAATTTGATATCATATCCAAAGTAAATCACAATTACGAAACCCTAGATCCAATCATATCACAAAATTACCAAATCCCATACATATTAAATCAGTCAATCTGTAACCGATATACAAACCAGAATACCCATATATCTCCAAAGCAAATTAGAACAAAGACCAAGACGTCAACTTTCACCATGACCGTAAATCGTAGAGCCCTAAAAGCTGGAATTGGGGACGTTCCATCAAACAGAAATCAAAATCAAAGACAGAAATCGCATGTATGAAGAACAGAAACGAATCACCTGAAAATGAAGGAGGAAAAAATGCGCGAGGGTGGAAAATTGGAAGCGCGTGATCTTTGTAACGGGGGTGTGTTTCTCTCTCCAAAAGGGATGTTACTAAATTTGGAAGATAATGGTGAAAGATTTAGGGACGTCGATTGCAAAGCAAAGAGGATGTGCGATTAGGGTTCGCAGATTGACGATATAAATTAGGGATTTGAGTTCAACAATGGAAGTTTCGTTGGGGCGACTTTATCCATGATCAAAGAAGACAACAACTCATTCTTGACGATGAGATGACCGAATCATCTAGAATTTTGTACAGGAAATTTGACTTTCCTTAGTCATAAATATCTCTTAATATCAAGAACAGTATAATAAGGGGTGTCTGGGATTACTTTTTAAAAGTGACTTATTAACTTTTTTAATAAATTAATAAGTTAGTATGAAGTGACTTATTAACTTATTTCCTCACAATACTCACATTGCCAAAAATTATAAAATGACTTTTTAACTTTTTAAAAGTTAAAAAATTAAAAGTTGATAAAAATAAACACTCTCAAACACCCACTAAGTTTTAAAATTCAATATTACCTGGTTGGTTTGTACGCGTGTCACCTCTTAGATTAAATTTATGTTAAGCATAGATACCTTGACTTTGATAATTCTTGTTTTCCTGTTAATTTATTAATCATTTTGGTGATGTTGTACACTATGTCTACTAATTTTTTATATGTAGAATCGACGTGGTCTATATAGGCATGGGCTTTACGAATCTCAATTAAATAATAACAAGCATACGAATAAGAAGACGATACCGTCGTACTACGTTTGGTGTCAAGCAAGAATATTTATGTGGCGTAAGAGGTATTTGTGTTCTAGAATTTATACATTTAACCAAAGCGTTATAGTTTTACATAATTGGTGCTCTAGATATGGTCTAAATTACATCTTAAAATATATAACAAGTTCAAATCCAACATAAGGTTAAAAATATTGTGGCTTCAGCAACCTGATTTTTAAAAACACTCAAACTAAAATGAAATAAATTATGCATAGTTATATTATTAATATCTGGATAATCAGTAATTATTATATAAATAAAGAAATGAAAGAACAAAAAGCAATGTCGTCATCATCTCATGAAACTTTATTTGTGTCGTATACCAATCTATAAATTTGATAATTAAACAAAGTAGTACAAACTAAACAACCATGGTGAATCAAATTTTCATCAAAATACATGTTAACAGCAGCAAGAATGTTGATGCCTTTTTTTTTTCTAATCATGTACTTTGCTCTTGAAACAACCACAATGTTATACAAAATCATAATCTACAAAAACCAAATACTACAATTTGTTTAGAAAATAAGAAGCACAATTATCATAATGCATATTCTTTATATGTAATATAATCTTTTGGAAGATCCAACCCTCGATTACATCATTTGAATACTATAACACATTTTAGATTTTACCACTACAATCAACATAACACATAGCAAACGACAAAATCTAATGAGAAAATAAGCCCAACCACATAACACAATCCTCAACCATGCTAACATCCTCCATCATCCTTCAACGAACATTGATATTAGCATCCTTAAACCTTACCAATCCTACAGCATTGATAAACAACAATACCACCAGACCAAGGTTCTTCTTATAGATAATAGAGATACGAATTTAATCATAACTGAATAGTTTCAAATATTTAAACCCCTATTAAAGTCAATCTAGTTTAATATGCACCGACTGTTGTTAGAAGAGATGCATATGCCCATACTCCCATACCGTTGACATAGAGATAAGCACCGTAAACCGATCAAGCCACTTTGGTTTCAACCAATAAGGATCATACTGCAAAATAAAGATAGGTTCATTTCATTTTTTTATATAATTAGCCAAAGTTAATCTAAAGAAAACAACAAAATCGGCTCTGTAACAAGAAATTAGTTGGCATTTGAACCTCTGTCGTCGAAATGGTTGGCATTTGAAGGTTCTTGCGTTGTCATTGAATGGGCTTTAACTATGGTATTGTTTGTACTTCTGGTGTTGGTTATATCGTTACGGGAATGCAAGGGCGATTATGATGGAGCCATTGAATGCGATGGAGAAGTAATGGAGGGGAGATTAAATATTTAAATGCGAAGGAGAAGGAGGCTGAGGTGGGAGGCCGACGGGGGTGGGAGGCCGACGGGGTTGGGAGGCCGACGGGGGTGGGAGGCGAGAGGTGAGTGGAGGAACGAAGGGGGTGGGAGAGTCAGGAGGTGGGACACGACGGTGGAACACGACGGTGGCGGCAGTGGCAGTGGCGGCGGGGGTGGGGCTGCGAGAGGTGGGTAGAGTGGAGAGGTGGGGGGTGTTAAATGAAAGAAGAAAGGGAGAAGAGGTTGTGAAGATTTCAGAAGACATTATTCTACATCTTCTCCGTGCAGACGTCAGGAAGACGTTTTTTTAATGAAACGTCTTCCAGAAAACAAACACTCTGCGAAGTAAAAATCTCTTCCCGCGTCTGCATGCGCGCAGATGAAAAGGTGGGGAAGAGGTTTTTTCAAAAAACAAACACCCCCTGAAAGAACGCGTCTTACATAGCATGTCAAATTGCCTTTTTACCCACAAGATTTCTATCATAATATAGTATAACTAAACATGTCGTATCACATACCTATCCTTGAAATAAAAAGTCAACTGCACCTCATGAATTTTTTTAGTATCATTATATGATGTAATTCGACCGATCCTATGATATTTCGATACCAACTCCAGGGAATTTTAACACTGGCCCTTGTATAGACTGGTGTCATGAGATTTTAACATAGATTCTAAGAAAATTTAATTTGAAATTTTAATTTGAAAATTTAATTAGTATAAACTAATTAACAAATATAAAAGAACTAACCCAGACACTTTAAGGCTTCATCATTTAAAAAAAACTAGCTTGAATAATTTAAAATAAACTGTTATTAAGCTCATTTAACTACTAACTAGCTATTTGCACTCACACGTATTGCACTGTGTCCAAGTCAGAATTGCATGTGTTTGCAAAAGTGGAAACCGTACAACCACAAAATGAAATAAACACCTAAAACTGTGGGTTCGTGAATGTAGACAGATCAACAACATCTCAATGATACACTCGAAATTATAGTGATAATAATAAAACATTAAATTTAAATTAAGAAAGAAACATAAACACTTTGATAATATAATTAAACAAAGTACAAGAATATTTGACGTTAATAATTTTTAAAAGTTTAATTGGACTTTATCACAGTCCAGATTTAAAGAAAAGGTTTTGTAAAAATAATGCTAGCCACGAGAATTGAACACGGGCACTTATTGCTGCAAGCAAAGCTCTCTAACCAATTGATTTAGAGTGTACTTTGGTTTGATTTCCAACAAAAAGATAGATGTGTAACCTGTGCAGCAACTCATTTACAGTACTGTACACGCGAACATTTCTCTTTAATAACATATATAATGTATTTACATTTAACTTAATCTAATTAATTTTTATTGTAGAAACAAATAAACACTTTTTATTTACTCAAGTTAGCTCTCATATTGCATGTCGCAACATCAAGCATTGAGGGGTGTTTTTCGGTGATGAAATATGTGAGATCCGATTTGTGTAACCAGATTGGTGATTAGAATTTGAGTCATTGTTATATATATTATATTGAACAATATTTGTATTAAAATGGATCTCTTAATAATGTAATGACTAGATTTTAGAATATAAAAACCTGGACAGAGAAAATCTTAAACATATTATATTTCTATTATATATTTCGAATGATGATTGAAGTAATTTTATTATGTAATTTACATTTGATATGACTTTATCATTTTATTGTGTGAGGATGACCTGGCCCGGTTTAGAATGAAAAATTTTAATTTCTACCCATCGATATTCGACCTCAAAAGTATTCAACTACCATGAAAAATTTCCCTGGGTTCATCACTGGCACGTCATAACCGTATATTCAAAAATTAAAAAAATATTACGTTGTTATGAAAAACTAAAAATATATTACATTACGTTCATATGTAAAAAAATTCATTACAGAGCTAATGCGAATGACTCAAACATATCCGCGTACGTTAAGTTCGGACCGTATACTGCTATCAGACTAAAATTACATTATATTTGACACGTGGGTTGTGAAAATAAAATTACATAATATGAAAAAAGCAAGTGATATCACTATTTAATGAATAGTAGTACAGTGCCTTTCCCTTCTTCTTCAACGGAGCAGTCGCCCACCGCCCACCTCCCACTGTCAACCGCCCACCGTCGTCGACCTGCGCCCATTACACCGTCACACCATCGCCACATCAACAACAGCACCACAACATCATCGGCTTCCACTCGCAAGGTCCCCTCTTTCCCCTCTATCTATACATACACATCTCTATATCTATCTATCTATCTATCTATACACAATTACTTTTGTGCACACTCATCGGTTAATCCGCCGCCCACGCACAGTCATCGGCGGGGTGGCAGGTGGTGGTGGAGAAAACCGTCGCTCCTCCCACCGGAAGCCCAACCGGCGCCGGCCTAGGCCTCGATCCTCTGTCACAAAAATAATCAACTCATGGCTACAATTCGATCATCTTCTCAACACTCACACCATTCCCCTCACTATCGATCAAGTACTCATCAATTCACCATCTCCTAATCTGTTACCACTTCACAATTTCACATCCATTTCTCCGATCATATTCTAGAACATTCGAAGATTCGATCGTATCAGAAGTGTATTATGCAATGATATTTCTGTTTTATATTTGATTAATTACAGAATCAAGCTACCGATGCGGAGAAGAAGGTGACTAGACTGTTGATTAGAGATGAGAGCTTCAATTTTAGGGCTGCATATTGGTCAGATCTCCATCGGCTCTTGTACAATGCTCTACATCCAGATATATTTCTATGGGGTCATGTATTTCAATCATTCAGTGTATCAGATGATAAGAAATCTGTTAAAGTTCAATGCAAAGTTCTTCAAACTGGTGATATTGTTGAGATTGTAGGTGATTTGTTAGTTGCAGCAGATGGTTGTTTGTCGTCAATTCGCCAATGTTTTCTCCTTGATCTTAAACTAAGGTTTGAAGAAGATTAGCATGTGTTTGATCTTAAGTTAAGTGATTAGGTTATGGTAACAAGTTTAATTTTAGAAATATACTGTAACTCAAGTGTTACAGATTAGAGGCTGTTGCATGATGATTCCACCAAAAACTAAAATTATTGGTTTTTGTGTACAGATGAAGGGGATGTCCTTAAGCTTGGGGCAGCCATCATGTGGTTCTTAGCAATCCTCAGAAGGAGATTTCAGCCATCGTATGTATCATCTTGACTTTACTAATGATATAGTAAATTCTTGAATTAAGTTGTTTATCTTTGAGTTCTTGAATTTTTTTTCCTTTATTGACTCTTTAAACTTAGCTGATCCAAGTGGTTGTCAATTTTTTATCAAGTCGAATCCTTTGCCTTCAAGACAGAGTATGGTGAAAAAATTCAGCCCTTGATCAGGCAATTAGTTTTAGAAAGATGAAGACAATTTAAAGTATCTTGTATCTAAATCAATACCATGAGTTTATATAATGAGTAAATTTATACCAATATGATATGTTATGCAACTATTATAACGTTACTCTTTTGATGTTCATTTTTGTTCTTATAGACCGCCTTTGGTCTTCATCAATGATACACTGCTACGAAATTCAAGAAATATTCTTTGATTTGCAGATGACTTAACCGCAGACCAAATTATTCAACTTCTTAGATTTCATATTATTGTCTACTGTGTTTGATTATCTAACAATATTGCTTTAATTTGCAGATGATTTATCCGAAGACCAAGTAAAGAAAATTCCTGGGCTAGATAGGATAAAAGTTGTGGGAGTTGCATCAGGATCAGAACACTCTGTTCTGACCACAGGCAAGCATTTTGGTTGGCAAAATGGATTGGTCTTGCGGGTTGGATAATGGGACAAAACAGGTTGATGTCAAATTGGGGTAACTATGGGTGTGGGTTGAAACGGGTTGGCCTACTTTCCCATTTTAACAACCATAAAAAAATGAATACGATATATATGAAAACGAAAACAATATCATTTCAATATTGACTCAAGTCCTATGGATGAAACGTTTTATAAATATGATTATGAAAACTATGTTTTATTCCAATTAAAAAAGGGCAAATCTGGTGCTTACAAAGCTCCAGTATGCGCGAGCTTGGTTTAGGAGACACAAGTGATCACTCTTGTCCTCAGGTTGTAAGCATGGCCCAAACCGCTGCACACGAGTATACAACCTCAAAAGTCTACTGTGGAAGTGGTTTTACTTTTGTTGTTCGGGCTTGGAGGCCCAAACAGCTTTGAAGATAGGCCCACAAATACTTTAGCATGAAACTTGGTGGTGTCCAATGATTTAGTAACTTATGGGCTGCTATTATATCATTTATTCATTTAGATGATATAAATTAACCTCTTTGAGAGTCTACTATAAAACCATGTCTCTTGAGATGTTTAAGCTAATCCCGAAACGTTCTATTAGATGAAACAAATGATCGAATGCTAAATTGTTGCTTCAATGTTGTCACATCATCGATTAGGTGACGTTAAATAAGATATATAGTTTATATAACAAAATACGCTGTTATTGATTAATTGTTGTAATCCTAATTGAAATTGCCATTGCGTATGCTGTTTATTGTTGATGTGGAAATTGTCATAGCAAAAGTCAAAAGTCAACATAAACCGCAATAATAAAAAAACAATATTTTCAGAATCGGATTTGAATGTGACAACTGCGAAAGTCGGGAAGTTCGAGGTCATAGTACGTAGATTTTTTAAAGTTAATTTCGATAATTTAGCATCAGATTGGTGTTGGTGTTATGAATGTCGCTTGCTGGATTGTGTTTCTATATGGATACATGTATCTAATTAAAGTCTGATTGTTGTGTTTTAAGCTCCCTTATATTAGCAATGTCCAAGTGGAGCCAATTGTTGTGCAAATCGATAAGCTTGATTTGGTGTTGGAGGAAAATGATGATTTGGATGCATATAAGAGTACAGACATGTAACAGTTAATTTTGGTATGAGTATATGATTTTGACAGTAAATTGATTCCTAATTTATTATACTTTATGATTATTTCTTGAAGTGTACAAACGCCATCCAGTTCTGAAAAAGGCAGTGGATACGGGTTTGCTGATAAGGTTAGTCTCTTTCTATTGAGCTATTTTGGGATCTTTAATGGGGTTGGTATTGTCTTTTTCTTTCGGACGGTATTGATTGTAGTATCATAGACGCTATAAACATGATCCCAAGCAATGGCTTGCATAGAAGGTGGACACTTTATAGAGGGGAAGAGATTATCCATATACTACTGATATTAATGAAGCAAAAAAACAGGGGACAGTAGGTCACCTCAATGGAGCAACAAGAAATTGAGTCTATAAAGTGGTAATCATGTTTAATTGAGTTAATAATTTCACTATTAACTGAATTTCTTCTATACATGGTAGGGGTCTTAATATTGGTGGTTTTGATGATGGTGGTTCTGATGGTGGGGCTTTTGACGGTGGTGGTCCGACTACCTAATCTTAAGTTGGTGTTTTTAATGGACTGTGATGAGTTGATAGGTCTGAGTATAAATTGATTGAGGACATTGTCTAGCCCTGGAAGGGGTGTAGGATGGCAGGTTATTGCCTGCAACCCGCCCTCCGGCCATGATGGAGTCATTTTTTACACACTCTGAGCCCGACATTAAAGTGGAAAATTATTGATTTTAATAGTCTCAAACTGTGGTGTCACCGACATTTTATGGTCGGCGTGGTCCTCTTGGTGTGATCTTGCTGTCTTAGATAGTTGATAGAGTATCGATTTACGACGTTTCCAAGACACGCAACGCGCGTCTGAATATTAAAACTAGTTGAATAAATAAAGACGGATGGATCAAATTCTGGGAGACTATAAGAGCCACACATTTTAACTAGGTTTAGTTTATTTATAACTTTTTCTATCTAATGTTTAAATTGGGTATGATTATCTTTGCTTAAGTCGCTAGATTCAATTGGTATATGAATAAGTTTAAGAGTCTTGATGATAAAGTTTTTCTACTATAAATAATTAAGGGTGAAGTTATTTTACAAAGTGTATTTTTGCTACAAAGTGTGAGAAGACATGATGAAATTAAAAAAGTCACAACAAATTATACCTCATAATCTAAATTAAATTTTAAAAAAGTACTTTGATGTCTCTGTTCCTCTCGTCTTCCTCTTTCAGAAAAAATAAAAAATAAAAAAAAATTCATTGTGTATATGACACAACGACGTCATTGTGTCTTTCATAATGACATAATAAAAAAACATTAATTTTTTTATTTTTCGTTTATTTTTTATTAGTGATGACGGATAGGGGAACAAAAGCTCGGAATTATTTTTTGAAATTCGATTTAGATTGTGAGATATAATTTTTTTGTGACTTTTTTTTTGACTAATTGTGTTCTCTCACACTTTGTAACAAAAATACACCTTATAGCAAAATACACCTTGTATTTAAACCTCTTACAGTAGTTAATTATGTTGTATTGTTTTCTTTATGGTTTTGTCGATTATTGATAAAATTATTAGATTGTCTTCTTAATTACCATATAGTCGTGAACTGTTTAATACAGAGGGGTGTGGGCCATGTGGCCTATATCAGGCCCAAGAGGCCTGTATTGTCAATGACAACCAACCCTTGTTGAATGTTTTTCCATCTATACTTGGGATAAGGAAGTGCTTAAAATTTGATAAAAGGGATGATATTTTAGCACATTTAAAAGATAACTTTTTTTAATCAGCACTTTTTACTCTACTCTTAATATCATCGACATCACATATTCACTTAATAAAATTTAAACCCAAAAGTTGAGGAGCGTACCATTTACTACCTCATCTTCTTTGGGACATTTAAAAATTCAGTCGTTCATTATTGTCACGATTGGTAGCATGTTTGATTTTGTTTATTGTGTGTTTTTGGAATAAATGTTTGATGGAACCTGCAAAGTTTACACTTTGAATGTTTATGTTTTGTTGGTTTGTAGCATACTAGTGAAAAGGTTTAACTTTTAGATGTTTACTATAAATAAACGTTCCGAACTATTATTCAAAAATTCAAAATTTTCTACTAAGATCAAACCTTTTTCATCTTAAACTGACATTTTTCATAGTTACACATCTAATTATCAAGATCACTGATCACGTGTTATTCTCTATTTCGTGAGACGCGATGCTTGCTTTCTTTCGCTTTCTAATTACTTTTCAAGAATCAATGTATGATTATGTTATGATTTTTTGAATTGACTATCACTAATTGATCATCTATTTGTGTGATGCGATTTTCTATTTTATTTTGGAATGAATATGAATTAATTAACTATTTTCTCGTAATGGATTAGGCATCCTTTTTGATAAAATTACTGGATGCTAATTTGGTGAGAACTAATTAGATTATTCTATTTTCTAATTTGATTAAGTTTCTTATGTAAGTTTCTTAGTAATTCCTATGTTAATTCGAAATCAAAACTACGAACTATGTTTTTCAATAGGAAAAAACATTAACAACCAAGAGAGTTCTAAGATTTTTCGTTTAAAAACTAGTGTGATTAAACCACACCTGATTAGCTATTCTTTCATTTGGTCACACTTCCGTTTGTCTTATTCAATACAACTTATTTAATTTGAAAATTTTAGGCGCACCGTAGGAAATTTGGAGAAAACTGGACCTAACCGTCACGGTTTGGGCTAACTGTGACGGTTTGAAGCCTAAAGGTCATGGTTCGGCCTAACCGTGACGGTTTGAGCTTCAGAGAATGTTCTGCACCTCGGGATTTGATTAATTATTGGGAGTGAGTTTTATGATTTTGGTGGTGTATATGTTACGGTTTGACTAAACCGTGACATATATTGGGTATAATATTTAATTTTTTTAATCATACCAGTTTGTGTTTATTTTTATTTTATCACATGTTTGAACCTAATCGTGACACAAGAGTTTGTGTTTTGTGTTTATTTTTATTTTATCATATTGCAAGTATTTTTTCTGTTTGACCGTCATTGCTTAGCCTCGTCGAAAATCATAAAAACGAATATTGACATTATCATAAATGTCGGTTGTGTTTTTATTTTATCACATTACGAGTTTGTGTTTTTGTAACGTTACGACTTTATATATAAAAACAAATATAGAAATTATCATAAACACTATATATAATTACATAACAAGTTAGTTTATACATATACAATTAACATTATCAAATTACAAACATCGTATATCATTACCATTACAAACAACCAAACAAACACAACCAAACATAAAAAATATTATGTTTATTTTCTTTTTACACAATATAATTAGATGTTTATTATTTTTAGTATAAAAATATTATTATTTTTATTATAAAAAATATTATTTTTAGTATAAAAAATATTATTTTTGGTATATCTCAAAGTGTCACGGTTTGACCAAACCGTGACCTTTTGATTCAAAAAAATATCTTAAAGTGTCATGGTTTAGCAAAACCGTAACCTTTAGGATTCAAACCCTCAAGGTTAGGCCTAAACGTGACGGTTAGGTCCGGTTACTCCCAAAAAACACATGCGGTGTCCCCAACAGAACCCATTTAATTATATGTGCACGGTTCAAATACAAAGTCAATATTATGTAAAAAGTGTGAAAAGCAATCAGGGAGTGACATGTGACATATTTTTAAAAATAGAAGGAGGGGTATTTTAGGAAGTGTAATTTATTAAGATGAAGGTGTGTCATATATCGACTGTTTCTGTACGATTGAGGTTTTCAACAGAATTTTCAATTTATCGTTGAAGATTCAAACAATCGAATCGTTGAAATTTTCAATTGATCAATCGTTGAAGATTCAAACAATCGAATTTTCAATTTCAATCGTTGAAGATTGCTTTACATCAATTAGTTCAGCGATGTCGACGAGAGATGATCAGTTTGGTATGTTTGAGGACGATTATATACTGTAATTGAAATAGTATGTTAATTTTCGCACCGTAATTTTGTCGTTTTGATCATCGTTGTGTCTATACTGTATGATTTCTATGAATTTTGTTATTGATTGACATCATCATTGTGTCATAGGTATCATCATTGTGTCATAGGTATCATCATTGTGTCTTTTGTATCGTCATTGTGTCTATACTGTTAGATTACTCTGGACATTATCAACTGATTGTGTCAGGTTTAGAGGTTCATTGTGTCAGGTTTAGAGGTTTAGAGGTTCATTGTGTCAAGCAAGCATGATTGTGTCAGGTTTAGAGGTTCATTGTGTGAAGCAAGCATGATTGTGTCAAAATCTATCTTTGTGTCATCTCTTTGTGAAGGTGCATCGTGTCATGTTTTGGGGATTCATTGTGTCATGAAAGCTGCTTATAATGTGTTTTATGAAGGTTCATTGTGTCATGAAAGCAGCTTATAATGTGTCTTTTGTAAAGGTTCATTGTGTCATGATTGGGGATTCATTGTGTCTTTTGTATTGTCATTGTGTCAGAATAAAACAATTATTATTAATCAATTGGTTACGAATAAAGACGAATTGTGTTTTTGCAGAGTTACCTGGAGGGAGCGAACGAAATGAAGCAAAATTCAGTGTACCTGTTAAGCAAAAGACAAAAGGTAAGCCGAAAAGAATGAAGTCAGCTCGTGAGTTAGCCATTGAACAAGCAGGAAAAAAGTTGAGAAATGTGGGTTTTGCAAACAACCTGGTCACGTTATACACAGTTGTAGTTTATATCTTCAAAGCATTAAGGATAAACAAGTTTCAAACAGCTCAACAGTTGATTCTATGCCTATTCAAGAATAGGATTCATTGTGTCATATAGTCATTGTGTCATTATATTCATTGTGTCATTATATTCATTATGTCATAATACTCATTGTGTCATGTTTGAAGAGTTTTGTTTACGTTTGATTTTGACGATAAACAAGTTACCAAAATACTATTGTGTAATGTAAAGCAACATATAGCAACAAATATTAACATGCCAACAAATAGGAAAATATAATAACATGCCAACATACCAAATTACTATTGTTTCAAATTACCATTGTGCCAAACTACCATTGTGTCAAACTACGATTGTGTTAAATTACCATTGTTTCAAACAACCATTGTGTCAAACAACTATTGTGTCAAACAACTATTGTGTCAAACAACCATTGTGTCAAATAACCATTGTGTCAAACAACTATTGTGTCAAACAACCATTGTGTCAAACAACCATTGTGTCAAACAACCATTGTGTCAAATTACTTTTTTGCCCCTCCGCCTGTTAGCAGTTTTCCACTTATTTACATTTTTGCCACCGCGTTTTTTTGAACCATTGATCTATTTTAGTGAGTTGATCCAATGACTAGAATTACTTCTCACCCTTTTTAAAAAATATAGCCTTTGTAGCATATCCTCTCCCTAATTATATACACTTACGTACAAAAACAAAATATTCAGACGTATCATTCATCAAAAGACAGGTTAATTAATTAAGATGGTGATTACATATTAAATAGGTAAAATGCAAACCAATATTAATTATTAAAGGCCATGTGCTCTAACCTTTCGTATTATAAATTTATAATACACACATGGTCGGTTTCGTAACGAATTCTTAATATTTATATTACCTTTGCATGATTAATAATGATATATAAAATAAAGCAGCTTGACTCTAGTTAGGTTATAAAAATTAAGCCCAATTAAGTTATGGTGAAACCATTACTATCTATTCAATTCTTTCGTCTTCAACCACCTTCGTATCAAGTGTAAAATCAACGATGTCGATGAACATTGAAACTCTATCAAGCAAACTCATCAAACCCTCGGTTCCAACTCCTCGAACCCTCCGTCGCTACAAGACGGGCTTCATCGACGAGTTGGCCCCATTGATGAACGTAAGTGTTGTTCTTTTCTTCTCCGCTAATAGCAACATACACAACCCGAAGTTTGTTACCCAGCTAGAACAATCACTAGAGAAAACTTTAACGCGATTTTACCCTCTTGCGGGTAGATATATCGACGAAACTTACACAGTTGATTGCAATGATGAAGGTGTTGAGTTTATACATGCCAAAGTTAACATCAAACTGCAAGATATTCTTGCTAATGATGTAAAGTTGGTGGATAAATTCATTCCATATAGAGCGCTGGACGCTAACCCGTTACTTGTGATACAAGCGACGGTGTTCGAGTGTGGAGGTGTAACACTTGGGCTAAATGCTGCACACAAGATTGTTGATGCCTCCACTCTATGTACATTCGTAAGCGAATGGGCTGCGATTAACCGCGAAGATTATGATGTTGAATTTACCGGGTCGGGTTTCAACTCATCCTTGTTATTTCCTGGGCGTTGTTATAAGCCCATTCCACTACAACCTATTAGTGATGACGATATGTCAAGCAAGTATGTTAGAAAGAAAATTTCATTCAGTGAGAGTGTAATATCAAACATGAAAGCGAAGGCCCGTGCCAACCATGATCATCATTGGTCAAAGGTACAGTTAGTATCAGCCATCATTTGGAAGGCTCTCATTGATATTGATCGGGCAAATAATAATCCACGAGAGTCTATACTCCTCCAGCCAGTAAATCTAAGAGGAAAAACGGCATCGGTGATTCCCAAAAACTCGTGTGGTAATCTTTGGGGGTTTTGTGCGACAGAAGCGGCCGGCACTGGTGAAACAACGGAAGAACTGGTAGATCGCTTAACTGATAATGTGAAGAAAACCGTAAAGAAGTTGTCAAAGGTAGACCACAATAGCGAAGAAGGGCAATCGATGATTTTGAGTTCTTTCTCATTGCCTAACATTCGGGAATCGACTAATGTGATCACATTAACTAGTTGGTGTAAGTTTCGTTTTTATGAAGTCGACTTTGGTTTCGGAAAGCCAACTTGGATCGCCCCCGGGTGCGTGCCCGTGGTTAACACATCATGTCTAATGGACGAAGCTGGAGGAGGCAATGGAGTTGATGCACATGTTCTACTGGAAGCTAAAGATGTTCCCTTTTTCGAACAGGCTCTAAGAGTCGATTGTTTTCTAGTTTAAATATATATATGCTTAATTTCATGTGTTTGTTTGATGATCAGTTAATTTCTGTATTGCTCAAGGTTCAACATTTGATGTAACAAAATACTTCATTAGGTGTAAGACGTTATTAATTTCTATGTTTTATTTTGTTTTTATTTTTTAACGGCTAAAAAATATTTTAAGCTCGGTCACTCGGGTAAACCATGGGCGAAGCCACTCACACCCGCGAACACAAACATCGCTGATGACCTGGCACGTCTATTCTAGGCAAGGGCGGACCTACATGGAGCCGAGGGGTAGCCTCCGCTACCCCTCAACTTTTTACGGGTAGTGTATTTATAGTATTATCTAATAAAAAATAAAAAAAAACTATGGTTTTACGTTGCCCCTGAGAAAATATTACGTTACCCCTAAATTTTTTTAAACTCAACACTTTATAGAAAATTTTAAATTTTATATAAATAATCTTATATTTTATAGAAAACATTACATTTTATAAAAACATAAATAACTAATAAGCCCAAAATACTCATAGTTCAATACAATAATAATTAACAAGTCAAAAATAAAATAAGCCCAAAAAATATTAAAAAACTTAAAAAGCGTAACTAATTAGCCCAAATACCCATAACTCAATCAAACATAAAACTTAAATAAAAAAACATCATCCATCGCCCCATGCCCCATCGAACCTTCGTCCCTTCCCCAAGCGACAACCAGTCAGCCACCATCCACCAACAATGCCAATCACCCCACGTCCCCACGGCCGGCCGTTAGGCTGACCACCACCAAACTGTCTCCGCTGCGCGGCCCTTGCCACCACCCACATGTGATTTTTCACTAATTCACCGCTCACTTTAAGGTAACATTCTAGTGGTTTTCCCTATAAGAAATTAGGGATTTAGGATTAATGTTGTTCAATCTCTAATATTTAAGTGTTATTTGTTATAAAAATCAATGGGTGTGTGGTTGAAATTAGGTATTGTAACCACCTGTATTCTGTATTCACTTATGTAAAACATTTGTTAATAATACAATCACGGGTATTCCAATTATAAAGTTTGCGATAATAAATAATAATAATAATCGTAATAATAATAATAATAATAATAATAATAATAATAATAATAATAAAAATAATACTGTTATTAATAATTAGCAAGAATTATTAAAAATATATATATATATATATAAACATGTATTAAAAAAAAAAAATGGATTTATAAGTCCAGGGACTGTTTCTGACAATTTAGAAACTTAATAAGAAGTTTCACACATAAAATGATAAGTTTGAAATCGCAGGGACCATTTCTGTAATTTTTTTTAAAAACCGTCTCCCACCCCGTCTTTCCGGTGAGTCGCCGGCGCGTCTCCGGCGAAGCTCCGGCGATGTCCAATCGGCTAAAATACACGATTTCAAGCCACAAAACCGGTTCCATTTTGTTCGTGGATGAGATTCGAACCCAACCCAACCATTTAACACATTCAATCATCAAAATAATCGGATCCAAAGCCACCACATCGAACTCACGAAATTTCCGACCAAAAGCAGTCAAATTATTCCAATTGGAACCCACAATCACACCGAAAGTTTCATTGGATCCAATCTATGTTGAATTCAAACACAAAACGTGTTGAATTAGTCAAATAAACGGCTATAATTGTCGCTTTAACTTCGGATTCTAATCCAACTAAGAAACCCACTCAAACACTTGTAATAAACAAATTGAATTCATATAATCAAACCATTCTCAGTTCCTAACCTCTCTGTACTCTCAATTTCATCTAAAACACACACATACATCGAATTCGATCGTCACCTTCATCGCGACCTGCAACTCACTCGAATCCGATCTTCGGAGTTTCAAACCCTGAAATTGATAAGGGGCTTTCACTCTCGATCACCATCCAAAGCTTCATACAAATTTAATTTGATTATCATCACGGTTTGAGCAACATTCGATCGACACCTAGTCTCGGACCTATCTCGAACTCAATCTCATCGAATACACTATCTCAACAGGTAACTAATACATCTATAAATTCGGTTTTTCATGGGGAATAAAAGCCCCATGATTTCAGTAGCCATAATGATCGAATCGGGGTTCAATTGGGTGGCATTCGATCTAGGGTTCATATGGTGATTTGGGATTTAAGCAGGAGGTGTTTAAAAGAATTAAAGGCCGAGAGTTATCGCGGCCACGGCCTTTGGTTCAATGGTTCCCACGCTCTAACTCAAGCAGAAGGTCCCGGGTTCGACCCGGGCACCTACATTATTTTTTTTAAGGCTTTTTAAGTCTTTAAAAATTCTGAAAAAAAATTCTAAAAATTTTAAAAATGTTTTTACAAACATTAAAAATTTTAAAACAACTTAACTACTTCTGAAATTCATTTTTATATTTTATTTAGTTATTTTAATTGTTTTAAATAAATAAAATAACTAATTATACTTATACCAATTTATAATTAGTGTATAATATATAATTATACAAATAAATAAATTGAGTCCAATATATATTATCCAATATCAAACAATTTTTATTTGATTAAATTACATATAATTTTATATAATCGTATACAATTTATAACTCGTGTATATACTAAACATACAATATATAGTTATGTTCACTTATGTACAAATGAATTATATACATATAATCATGTATACCATTATACATATAATTATATATAATTACTTGATTATATATAATTATGAATATAATTATACATATACAATTTAGTAATAAATTGTATAAATGTATAACTTACACGTATAAATTTTTGACACAATCACTTTCAATAAACTCGTTTATTTCAAGACATTCAAACCAAATAAATTAATCAATTTAAACTACCATTCAGGACCAAATGGAAATCTTAATACATTCACAAACTTTCAAATCATTATTATTCTAACACGAGACACCGTTCCTTAGGTTAACCGTAAGGAAATCACAGGTGTCTAACCTATCACGATCAAAATCCAACCTCATCAATCAAGTGAGTATTCATATCCCCTTTTTATATCATTTCCTATTCGGGGGAAATCATGTGATTCAATATATTCTATCACGATATTCTATTTTTATTTCATTTTCAATTCAATTCAAGACAGGTTATGTTATTACTTGCAATTACGTGAACATACTGTGATAAACTGGACGACAGTAGAACCCTAATTCAATCAATCAATCAATCCTGGCAACAATGTAGATCTACTGGTTTGGATAACCCACCCCATATGAACAGTCGAGTGGTGATTGTGCCAGAGGCAATTTAGTCAATCTATGGTGTTATGTGCAAGTCTATATTATATGCAAAGTGACAAGTCAAGGGGTTTATATTGTGTCGGTTTATCTATATGCTTCGCGGTTGCCATATAAGTCTTAATATACCTTGTGAATTGAATTACAATCGATGGATCAATCAATCAATCTATATGTATATTCAAAACTGTGATTACTCACCAGCTAACTCGTTAGCTGACTTTATTTTCTCACATGATTTCAGGTAAGCAAGATAGTGGACATCTACGTGATCATCTAAGACACGGACCTAGTTAAAATAAAAGACAATTATTATTTGTGGTTTCGATTGTTGTATTTGTGTATGTTGTACTTATTCTATCATGTAATCTGAATTTAATATTATTTCCACTATTAGACAACCATGTGTTATGAACAATCCATCATTCCCTCGTCCGCTCCGATGATTCCGCCGTCGGTCGGGGGTGTGACAGATTGGTATCAGAGCCATGGTTATAGGGAATTAGGTTATTAGAAATGGAATGACCTAGACTATAACTAAGTACCTTTACACATGAGTCCTCTCATGTATTTTATATGCTTAGACAGGATTTTATGTGCCTTACATGTTTATACTTGATTATGTGATTATCTGTTTATGTGGTTCTTCTTATACTATGAATCTATCAATATACACACGAAACTTAACTCATATTCTAAGGCATTGTGTGCCTAATTCAAGTGATTTCAAACTCCAAAACTCGATTGTTATTCATGGTTTTCAAATCTCGTCAAAGTCCGTGTCACACGACCGAGAACATGCAATGCTGGAAGAGTGGGATACCTGTATCTTAAGGTGTTCTGTCTAGGCAAGGTATTTCATACAACTTGATTACCTTACCTGGGAACCCTCGGGATGAGTATTCGCTTATAGGTACGCATGTCCTCGTGCTGGACACAAATACTTTGATAAGTCAACGTATTCGTTTTGGTTTGCGAACCGAACGTTTACACTCCTAACCTCTCATTGTAGTTTTAAACAATCTCATTAACGATTTTATTATTTTGAAAAGTTTTAAAAATCAATTACCCGTTACTCATAGAGGTTTCTTCATTCCTTATTATACAGCATGTCTTCTCGTCAAAACCGCTCCCGATCTAGAAGCTCTGGTCGCAAGATTGCTGCTATGGTGGCACGGGAAGTTGCTGCGGTTATTCCAACACTGCTTACTCATCTGAACCAAGGCAACAATGCTGTCCAAAACACAACTGCACCAAACACTGTCCAAAACCCAACTGCACCAAACCCTCCCAAAACTTGTACTTACAAGCATTTCAATTCCTGCAATCCCATCAAGTTTAGCGGAGCCGAAGGTGCCACTGGTCTTCTGCAATGGTTCGAGAGTATTGAAAACACGTTTCTTAACAGCGAATGCCCTGAACATCTCAAAGTTCGCTACGCTACCAGTGTTTTCCAGAAGAGAGCTTTAACTTGGTGGAACGGGGAGAAACGAACCCGTGGCACTGATGCTGCCCTGGCATTGACGTGGGCTGAAGTAAAGGAACTCATGACACGAGAATTCTGCCCACGAAATGAAATCAAAAGACTAGAAGCTGAATTCTGGGATTTGGCTCAGGAAAGCGGCGAGAATCTGGTTTACACTAACCGTTTTCACGAGTTGAGTCTTCTGGTTCCTCATCTAGTTACTCCCTCATCTCGAGCCATCGAGAAGTACATAGGTGGTCTCCCTATGCAAATTCAGGATACCGTGTGGGGTAGGAACCCTACTAACTTGGCAGATGCTATCCGTCTAGCAGCTCAGTTAACCGACAACCATGTCAAGGCCGGTACCTTGACCAGGAAGGGTGACAAGAAGAAAATGGAGAAGTCTTCTACTGAAACAACCAAGGAAGACAAGCCTGAAACTTCCAGGAACCGGAAGAGGAAGGCTAACTCTCAAAATTTGCAGTAATTACCCCTGCTGTTCCAATCAACCAAGTCGCACCGACCTATCAACCAACCATGAATAATCAAGCCCCAACAAAGAAACCTTACACCGGGCCATTTCCACAATGCAACGTCTGCAAGTATCATCATCCTACTGGTGCTAAGTGTCGTCAGTGCACCAGTTGTGGTCGTTTTGGCCATACATTCAACATATGCAGGAATGCTGCTAAGGCATTGGTAAATGCGCCAGTCCAACAAAACCCTCCTGCAATTGCTCAAGTTCGTGCATGTTATCAATGCGGTGATCCAACTCATTTCCGTAACCGATGTCCTCAGCTCGTTAATGCCGTACCCGCAGCTCAAGGGCGTGCTTTTAACATCAATGCCCAACAAGCTCAGGCTGCCAATGATGTGGGAATGGTACGTTCCTAATCGATCATCAATATGCTTCAATTTTATTTGATACCGGTGCCGATAAAAGTTTTGTATCCTTAGAATTTGAACCTTTGCTTGTTAATACCCGAACTAAGTTAGGGAAACCGTTTACAGTAGAATTAGCTGATGGAAAATCCGTCACAATTGATTCTGTCATCCAAAATTGTACCCTTAAACTTAGTGAACACGAATTTCCTGTCGATCTTATACCGATGCCACTTGGAAGTTTTGACGTCATTATAGGCATGGATTGGTTGTCAAAGAATCATGCTGAAGTCGTCTGTTTCGAGAAAATCATCCGGATCCCTCGCGCATCTGGAAGTGTCTTAAATATTTACGGGGAAAAGCTTTCCAAGGGATTAAAACTCATGTCCTGCACCAAAGCTCAAAAGTACCTCCGCAAACATTACGTGGCTTTCTTAGCTCATATCGTGAAGGCAGATGAGAAACCGAAGAAGATTGAAGACATTCCGGTTGTTCGAGAGTTTCCTGAAGTCTTTCCCGATGATTTAACCGGTCTTCCTCCTGTTCGTCAAGTCGAATTCCGTATTGACCTTGTGCCTGGCGCAACTCCAGTAGCAAAATCTCCCTATCGACTTGCACCATCTGAGATGCAAGAGCTTGCTAGTCAACTTCAAGAGCTCTCCGATAAAGGCTTCATTCGACCAAGTTCCTCGCCCTGGGGAGCCCCAGTTTTGTTTGTGAAGAAGAAGGACGGTTCTTTTCGAATGTGCATCGACTACCGAGAACTTAATAAGCTTACTATCAAAAACCGGTATCCTCTACCCAGGATCGACGATTTATTTGATCAGCTTCAAGGAGCCTCTCATTTTTCCAAAATCGATCTCCGCTCAGGTTATCATCAATTACGAGTGCACGATGATGATATTCCCAAGACAGCTTTTCGCACAAGATATGGCCATTACGAGTTTACAGTAATGCCATTCGGGTTAACCAATGCACCTGCTGTGTTCATGGATTTAATGAACCGCGTGTGTAAACCATATCTGGACAAATTCGTGATCGTTTTCATTGACGACATTCTCATTTATTCAAAATCAAAATCCGATCACGAACATCATCTCCGTTGATCCTTGAACTTCTGAAACAGGAAAGCTTTATGCAAAATTCTCAAAGTGTGAATTTTGGCTTAAAGAAGTCCAATTCCTTGGTCACATCGTAAATGACAAAGGTATTCACGTGGATCCTGCAAAGATTGAGGCAGTGAAGAATTGGGTAGAACCCAAAACTCCTACCGAGATTCGTTCATCCTTGGTTTAGCCGGTTACTACCGTCGCTTTATTCCAAACTTCTCAAAGATCGCTGTGCCTCTCACCGCCTTGACACATAAGGACAAGAGTTTCGTGTGGGGACCAGATCAGGAGAAAGCTTTTCAAACCCTAAGCAGAAGTTGTGTGATGCCCCAGTCTTGACTCTCCCCGATGGGAATGACGATTTCGTTGTCTACTGTGATGCTTCGAAGCAAGGTCTTGGTTGTGTTCTCATGCAACGAGGCAAAGTCATAGCTTATGCCTCAAGACAACTCAAAATCCATGAGAAAAATTACACAACCCATGATCTCGAGCTAGGAGCTGTGGTATTCGCACTCAAAATTTGGAGGCACTACCTTTACGGCACCAAGTGTATTGTATTTACCGATCATAAAAGCCTTCAGCACATATTCAATCAGAAGGAACTAAACATGAGACAACGACGATGGGTTGAATTACTTAATGATTACGATGTGAAATTCGCTACCATCCAGGAAAGGCGAATGTCGTAGCCGACGCATTAAGTCGAAAGGGTCAAGTTATGCTTCAAAGTATTACCATTCAAACCGACCTCCTAACCCGTATACTCGAAGCTCAACACGAATCAGTCACCGAGGGCAACATGTATGAGGAAATGTCATGCGGTGCTGAACTCCAATTGGAAAAAGTCGGACGGACTACTGTATTTTCTAAATCGACTTTGGATTCCGAATCGCGATAATCTTCGAACAACCATTCTGGATGAGGCTCACAAGGCTCGCTATTCTATTCATCCGGGAGCAGATAAGATGTTCATGAATCTTCGGAACCAATATTGGTGGCCCGGCATGAAGAAGGATATAGCCTTGTATGTATCTAAATGCCTTACATGTTCCAAAGTCAAAGCCGAGCATCAACGTCCCTCTGGATTACTCGTACAACCCGAGGTTCCATTATGGAAATGGGAGAGCATATCCATGGATTTCATTACCAAGCTGCCTCGTACCGCTAGTGGTCACGATAGTATCTGGGTTATCATTGATCGATTGACTAAGTCGGCTCATTTCATTCCAATTCGGGAAGATTATCGAGTCGAGAAATTGGCTCGCATTTACATAATGAAATAGTCAGTCGACATGGTGTGCCTTTAGATATTATCTCTGATCGCGATGGTCGTTTCATCTCTCGTTTTTGGAAAAGTCTCCAATCAGCTCTCGGGACTCAACTAAATATTAGCACAGCCTATCACCCGCAAACCGATGGTCAAACTGAAAGAACGATACAGACCCTCGAGGATATGCTCCGGGCTTGTGTCATTGATTTCAGTGGATCGTGGGATTCTCATCTTCCGTGATCGAATTCTCATACAATAACAGTTATCATACCAGCATTCAGATGGCACCATTCGAGGCCTTGTATGGTCGAAAGTGTCGATCTCCCATCTGTTGGTCTGAAGTTGGTGAATCACAGATTACTGGTCCGGAATTGATACAAGAAACAACCGACAAAATTCATAAGATCCGTGATAACTTGGTCGCTGCTAGAAATCGTCAAAAGCATTATGCTGACAAAAGATGTAAGCCCATGGAATACAATGTCGGTGATCTCGTACTTCTTAAGGTGTCACCTTGGAAGGGAGTGATTCGCTTTGGAAAGAAAGGGAAGCTAGCACCTCGTTACGTGGGTCCATTCAAAGTGCTCGAGCGAATTGGGAAAGTGGCTTACAAGCTTGAACTACCTCAAGAGCTCAGCAATATACATCCGACGTTTCATGTTTCGAATCTCAAGAAATGTCTTGCCGATGAAAATCTCCACATCCCACTCGACGAAGTCCAGATTGATGAATCTATGCACTTTATTGAGAAACCTGTGGAAATTATGGATCGGGAAGTTAAACAACTCAAACGCAGTCGGATACCCATTGTCAAAGTTCGTTGGGAATCTAAACGTGGCCCAGAATTCACCTGGGAACGTGAGGACCAAATGAAAACCAAATACCCTCATCTTTTCGTTTCAGCCTCCTCGTGATTTAAATTTCGGGACGAAATTTCCTAAAGCAGGGGAGACTGTAACCACCTGTATTTCTGTATTCACTTATGTAAAACATTTGTTAATAATACAATCACGGGTATTCCAATTATAAGTTTGCGATAATAAATAATAATAATAATCGTAATAATAATAATAATAATAATAATAATAATAATATATAATAATATAAAAATAATACTGTTATAATAATTAGCAAGAATTATTAAAAAATATATATATATATATATATATAAACATGTATTAAAAAAAAATGGATTTATAAGTCCAGGGGACTGTTTCTGACAATTTAGAAACTTAATAAGAAGTTTCACACATAAAATGATAAGTTTGAAATCGCAGGGACCATTTCTGTAATTTTTAAAAACCGTCTCCCACCCCCGTCTTTCGGTGAGTCGCCGGCGCGTCTCCGGCGAAGCTCCGGCGATGTCCAATCGGCTAAAATACACGATTTCAAGCCACAAAACCGGTTCCATTTCGTTCGTGGATGAGATTCGAACCCAACCCAACCATTTAACACATTCAATCATCAAAATAATCGGATCCAAAGCCACCACATCGAACTCACGAAATTTCCGACCAAAAGCAGTCAAATTATTCCAATTGGAACCCCACAATCACACCGAAAGTTTCATTGGATCCAATCTATGTTGAATTCAAACACAAAACGTGTTGAATTAGTCAAAAAACGGCTTAATTGTCGCTTTAACTTCGGATTCTAATCCAACTAAGAAACCCACTCAAACACTTGTAATAAACAAATTGAATTCATATAATCAAACCATTCTCAGTTCCTAACCTCTCTGTACTCTCAATTCATCTAAAACACACACATACATCGAATTCGATCGTCACCTCATCGCGACCTGCAACTCACTCGAATCCGATCTTCGGAGTTTCAAAACCTGAAATTGATAAGGGGCTTTCACTCTCGATCACCATCCAAAGCTTCATACAAATTTAATTTGATTATCATCACGGTTTGAGCAACATTCGATCGACACCTAGTCTCGGACCTATCTCGAATCAATCTCATCGAATACACTATCTCAACAGGTAACTAATACATCTATAAATTCGGTTTTTCATGGGGAATAAAAGCCCCATGATTTCAGTAGCCATAATGATCGAATCGGGGTTCAATTGGGTGGCATTCGATCTAGGGTTCATATGGTGATTTGGGATTTAAGCAGGAGGTGTTTAAAAGAATTAAAGGCCGAGAGTTATCGCGGCCACGGCCTTTGGTTCAATGGTTCCCACGCTCTAACTCAAGCAGAAGGTCCCGGGTTCGACCCCGGGCACCTACATTATTTTTTAAGGCTTTTAAGTCTTTAAAAATTCTGAAAAAAAATTCTAAAATTTTAAAAATGTTTTTACAAACATTAAAAATTTTAAAACAACTTAACTACTTCTGAAATTATTTTTATATTTTATTTAGTTATTTTAATTGTTTTAATAAATAAAATAACTAATTATACTTATACCAATTTATAATTAGTGTATAATATATAATTATACAAATAAATAAATTGAGTCCAAATATATATTATCCAAATATCAAAACAATTTTTATTTGATTAAATAAATACATATAATTTTATATAATAGTATACAATTATAACTCGTGTATATACTAAACATACAATATATAGTTATGTTCACTTATGTACAAATGAATTATATACATATAATCATGTATACCATTATACATATAATTATATATAATTACTTGATTATATATAATTATGAATATAATTATACATATACAATTTAGTAATAAATTGTATAAATGTATAACTTACACGTATAAATTTTTGACACAATCACTTTCAATAAACTCGTTTATTTCAAGACATTCAAACCAAATAAAATTAATCAATTTAAACTACCATTCAGGACCAAATGGAATCTTAATACATTCACAAACTTTCAAATCATTATTATTCTAACACGAGACACCGTTCCTTAGGTTAACGTAAGGAAATCACAGGTGTCTAACCTATCACGATCAAAATCCAACTCATCAATCAAGTGAGTATTCATATCCCCTTTTTATATCATTTCCTATTCGGGGGAAATCATGTGATTCAATATATTCTATCACGATATTCTATTTTTATTTCATTTTCAATTCAATTCAAGACAGGTTATGTTATTACTTGCAATTACGTGAACATACTGTGATAAACTGGACGACAGTAGAACCCTAATTCAATCAATCAATCAATCTGGCAACAATGTAGATCTACTGGTTTGGATAACCCACCCCATATGAACAGTCGAGTGGTGATTGTGCCAGAGGCAATTTAGTCAATCTATGGTGTTTATGTGCAAGTCTATATTATATGCAAAGTGACAAGTCAAGGGTTTATATTGTGTCGGTTTATCTATATGCTTCGCGGTTGCCATATAAGTCTTAATATACTTGTGAATTGAATTACAATCGATGGATCAATCAATCAATCTATATGTATATTCAAAACTGTGATTACTCACCAGCTAACTCGTTAGCTGACTTTATTTCTCACATGATTTCAGGTTAAGCAAGATAGTGGACATCTACGTGATCATCTAAGACACGGACCTAGTTAAAATAAAAGACAATTATTATTTGTGGTTTCGATTGTTGTATTTGTGTATGTTGTACTTATTCTATCATGTAATCTGAATTTAATATTATTTCCACTATTAGACAACCATGTGTTATGAACAATCCATCATTCCCTCGTCCGCTCCGATGATTCGCCGTCGGTCGGGGTGTGACAGGTATTTGAATTGTGTATTTCTAAGTGCAGTTTATAACCTTATTGCGTTATATAAAATTAGAGATTTAAAAGAGAAAAAACAAGTTCTTATTGGTAATTTTTTTAGCAAAAAAAATGCAAAAGTGAGATATTGGTTCTAATAATGATGATGATATCGGGTCAACAACTCGTTCGAGTTCAATTCATTCGGGTTCAATTCCTCCGATCCCAAATGGATTTGATTTGAGTGATCTTACTTCGGACCGCTTTATTAATATATATGTACGGTAAAAAAAATTACGTTACCCTGAACTTTGTTTCTAGATCCGCCACTGATTCTAGGGACGTCCACCACGAAGAGACCCCACTTGATTACCAAATGAGACTCGAACTCATTACCTTCATTATAGAAAGCCATAGGATGCCTCATCCCAAACTAATTGATATAAAACTCGTCGAGTCTATGCTTTATTAAGTAGGTTCGAGTCTTTAACATCAAAGATATCGTCTAGCAGGTGTTTCATATGATGAACGGAAGGGACGTAAAAGTATAAATACTAACACACACACATATATATCTATGTATGTATGTATATAATATATATGTATGTATGTATATATGTATATCACTACAAGAAAAATGGTTTTTCGTGTCGATGTTTTTTGCGGCGATACGTATTTCGTCGCAAAAAAAACACACTAAACGAACAAAAATAATCAACTTTTTGATTTTCTAGTCAAATTCACCTTTTGCGACGATACAGTCACCGCAAATGATATATTCAATTTTTTTTATTTTTTCTGAATTCTCTTTTAGGAGGTAAAATTTCCCGCTTATTTTTTTACGGCGACATTTTCGTCGCAAAAAAGGTTTTTATTTTTTTAATTTTTAATTATCGCAAAAAAAGTTCCTGTCACCACCACCGCCGTCTGCCGGGTGTGGACCACCACCGTTTGTTGTCGCCCTGTCACCACCACCACGCCGTCACCACCACCGCGCGCCACTGCTCCACCGCCGCGTCACCACCACCGCCATCTATCGTAACCACCATCGCTAGTCCACTCATATTTTAGAGGTAATAACTAATTTTTTTTTAAATTATTGTGTTAAAAATGGTTATGATCTGAAATTAGAGTTAGGGTTGGATGTATAGTGTATGTGTATGGATGTAAATGTGTATTTGTGTATGGATGTATATGTGTATGTGTGTATGGATGTATATTGTGGATGTATATGTGCATGTGTATGTATATATCTGCCGATAGACTTGATAGTATACTGTACATCTTATTTGTTACTTGTATATGCATATCTTGTGTATATTTCTTTCTCCTGTTATTTTATATCATTTGTATTTATTTGGTATCAAATACATATTAATTAATAGATCACTAATGTATAAGTTGTTGTTACTTATATTCTTATTTGTTATACAAATATATTTCTGGATATATAAAATAGATTAATATGTATATTTTTGTATGAATGTATATGGGTATTTGTGTATGAATGTGTATGTGTATATATTAGAATGTATGTATATGTGTGTATGAATGTATATGGGTATTGAGATTAAAATGAATATATTTGTGTATGAATGTATATGGGTATTGAGATTAAAATGGATTTATAAGTATATTTGTGTATGAATATGGGTATTTGTGTATGAATGTGTATGTGTATATATTAGAATGTATGTATATGTGTGTATGGATGTATATATGTATTATGTATGGATATATATGTATATGTGTATGGATGTATATATGTATTTATGTATGGATGTATATGTATATGTGTATGGATGTATATGTGTATTTATGTATGGATGTATATGTGTATGTGTATATGTATGTTGAATTGTGATAAAATGGATGTATATGCGTATTTGTGTATGGATGTATATGTGTATGTGTGTATGTATGTTAAATTATGATTAAAATGGATGTATATGCGTATATGTGTATTTATGTATGGATGTATATGTGTATTTGTGTATGGATGTATATGTGTATTTGTGTATGGATGTATATGTGTATTTGTGTATGGATGTATATGTGTATATGTATATGTGGGTATTTGTGTTTGTATTTCCCTAGTTTTAAATATGTAAGATAATTAATATTAGAATGGATGTATTTGTGTATGGATATCCATATATGTGTATGTGTGTATGTATGTTAAATTGAGATTAAAATAAATGTTAAATTGTGATTAAAATGGATGTATATGTGTATTTTTGTATGGATACATGTGTATTTGTGTTTGTATTTCCTTAGTTTTAAATGTGTTAAGATAATTAATATTTGTTTGTAGACACAGTTATGACGATTGATAAGACTTGGACTACTTTAGAAAATAAATTTTTAAAGAATATCTGATTGGTCTTAAAGCAATGGAAAGGTGTAAGAATTATACGAATGGCCAAAATAAATCTCGGTGTCCGTGTAATAATTGCAATAACAGTATTGGTTTCCTCTTCCAACAATAGAGCGCCATATACATAATAATGGTTTTTGCCGATTTTACAAAACGTGGACGCATCATGGTGAATCATATGTTCCGTCACCGGTAGTTCCAGTCATACCTCAAACGACATACCCATACATGATTTATTAACGATGTTCGTCAGGAGAATGTCCCACAAGAGGACAACACATACGACGACGACGAGCCAATGAACACAACAGATACAACGAGTGATACAAATGATGAACTTGCTGAATTACTGAAACTTGCCGACACCGAACTATACCCTGGTTGTGACGGGATGTCTTCACTGGATTTCTTGGTAAAACTGAGTCACATGAAGGCCATCAATAAATGGACCGATACATCGTTTGACCAATTGTTAGAATTTCTAAAAACTGCATTTCCGCTTGCTAAAATCCCACCGTCAAACTATGAAGCCAAGAAGATAATGAAGAAAGTTGGGTTAGGATATGAATCGATCCGGTTTGTAAGAACGACTGTTGTTTATTTAGGGGAGGATAACAAAGATTTGCAAAAATGTCCAATATGTTATGAAAGTAGATGGAAGGACGCAAACAGTAAGGGGAAGAAAGTTGCCAACAAGGGTATGCGTTACTTTATTAATTCCTAGATTAAAGCGTATTTATAGCTCAAGACACACTGCAAAGCATATGACATGGCATGCTTCTGGACGTTGCACGGAAAATGGTAAGTTACATCACCGGTGGATGGTACATCATGGAAAGAATTCGATTCAATGTATCCTGATTTTTCCAAAAATCCTAGAAATGTTAGATTAGGGTTGGCTGCTGATGGCTTCAATCCATTTGGGAACATGAGTACGTCGTTATAGCATGTGGCCGGTAATATTGACAACATACAATACGCGCCATGGTTATGTATGAAAGAGTCTTCATTCATGCTGACGTATTAATCCCTGGCCCTAAATCAACTGGGAAGGACATTGATGTTTTTTTAAGACCATGGTTGATGAATTGAAAAGTCTTTGGTCGACGGAGTCGTGACAAAAGATGCGGTTACAAACACTTCTTCACATTGTGTGCAATGCTTTTATGAACTATCAATGATTTTCCTAACTGGTTTAAATAGAAGGTAAACTTATTTGTGTATAATAACCGATTATACAAACCGATTATACAAATTTTCCTAATTTTCTCTTATTTCAAATAGATCAACCGTCGGGAGTAAATGATGAATCTAGTGTTAGTCCTCAGTTGCTTTAGCAAATGGACCACGACATGCAAACTCTTACAACGCTTGTATAGTTAACGGTGTGAGATTTGTAGTTCATAGCCGAGACGTACGCCGTACAACTCAAAATAGCGGCATCTCAACAACTGGTCAAGATGGAACAAAGTATTACGGTTTGTTGGAAGAGATTCTGGAGCTAGGCTATCTAGACCGTTGTAAGGTTGTGTTGTTTCGATGTAAATGGTTTAAAAACTAATAACAACAAACTTTGTGTCATTAAGAATAACATAACCAGTATTTCTACCCAAACTGAATGGTTTACAAATGACCATACATTCTTGCAACACAAGCAGAGCAAGTTTTTTATCTTGACGAACCGTCTAAAGCCAGTCAAAGAGTTCAATCAATCAGACATTGGAAGGTCGTCCAAGAGGTGAATCATCGGAAGATTTGGGACCGAGGTATTATAATGGAAAATACGAAGCAGTTAATTCATGGCAGCACTTCATCTGAGCTTTTGTTGTCTGCTGACTTAGATAATTTAACTTATGATGGTATGAGTAGAGATGAAGCTACAGAAGTCGATGTTTCCCTTGAGCATGTCAATGTAGAGGACGAGACATATGAAGATACGGATGAGGGTGAAGAAAACGATGCAGACAAAGCTGTTGACGTTTCTGATAATTCAGATGATGAATTAGACGAATTAATAATGATTGTGGAGAAGATTCTTATCACACCGATGAATCCGATTGATTGTAATTTTTAATTTTAACGAATCATTTATTATGTTGATCTATTATGTTTATTGAATTGTTTTTTTCAATTGTGTGTTTAGCTAATGATTCAATTGCGGTATATTTGTATACTATATAATCTTTTTTTTACAGATGGCAGACGTGGCCGAGGTCACGGTGGGGATACCTATGGCCTTGGTCACTGGTGGTGGTCCTCCTGATGATGATCGATCGTGGCAGCCGCCACGACGGTGCGAGGCCAGTGATGACTCCGGCAGCGGCAGCGGACGAGGTATGACGAATTTTTTATACTATTATTTTTAAAATGAAAATATATATTTACATAGAATTTTTATACTATTATCAATTTGCAGGACAAGGCAAGCGTGGAAATACCACACTTCAAGGTATGCGAAAGAGAAATTCACAAGGAAATTTGCTCACAATTGAATTTGAGCAAGGTACGCATGACACCTACAAACCTGTGGGTGTGAATCAGGCGACCTTTGCTTCACTGATGGCACACTCGTTGATAAATTTCCTCAAAACTACAAGAGTGGAGAAAGATACCTGCAGAGTTGAAGGCGGACTATCTGGCCTGACTTACAGGTAAGTTTTTGATAATTAAATTCAGTGATTAAATATATATACACTAAACTATTTGTTTTCATAATTTGCAGATGTATTTTGATATGACTCCCCACGAAGGCCTGAGGGCAGGCATTGAGAAATATGCTGCAAACCGGTATAAAGATCACAAATAACGGTTCAAGCAAAAGCATTTTAGCAAAATAGGTGGGGAGGACAGGGTTGATATTCTGAGTTGTGCCACCTGATATGCAAGAATCTGAATGGAAGGCTATGTGGATTACTACACTTCTCTGAAGTCAAGGCTCGGTCTGCAACCAACAAGTCAAACAAAGGGAAGCAGACGATTAAGGGACATGGCGGCCGGACATCTTTAGCCCAATGTCGTTATATGTTTGTAAGTTGTTTTATCTAATGTGTTTATAACTTGTTTTATGTGTTTGTAAGTTACTTTATTTATATATAACTATATAATGTGTTTACAGCGGGAAGAAGGTTCTGATGAATCTGGGAGTGCCATATAGCATATCGTCGCTTCTATACCGATTCAAGCGGTAATTTCTATCAACCTGAAAGCTGCATACTATGTAAGTAATGTACATGTCTTACAATTTTATAAAATAAAGTAATATATTGTTGGGTTTGTTAGAACATAAAATCATAGTTTAACCTCTTAAACTTTCTGAAAACGCAGCGGAAGTATAGCTTAAACTCATTTTATAAGCTGAAAATTATGTTCTTCAAGTGACCATTCAAGTGTATAAAACAAACCCATAAATCAAAGGATCATTTATGTGAATATGCAAGCTATGAACATATGTGAATGCACATAAATCACAGCTTCAGTGAGCTGTGAAATACCTTACTGCAGCAGCAAAAATCAATCAAATAAGATGTTTGATGAAGATGGAGATGCCCAAAATGCAGCCAGACTTCAAGAATAGAAGTCCTCAAGCTAGTATACCCCAAGCTCCTTACAAACACACCTTCTTGTTAGGTAGAATACACCAAATGCAGCTCAAAACCACTTGTTTCTTTGCTGAAAACCCTCTTTTTCAGCAGCTAAAACCGTGGGTTTGAGAAAGAAAAAGAGAGCTGAAATGATCTAGTTGCATGTATGAGAATCATCATCATTGAGTGCAAGAACCCCTCTTCTTTCTTGCTGAAAGAACCTCTTATTTCAGCTTCAAAATCCATCTATATTGCTGCTGAAAACCGTGAGGTTTTGAGAGAGGGAAGAGAGCTATGTCTTGTGTGTCTGCATGTATGATGAAATATAATGAGAGTTTTAACTACTATTAGTTATCCTAGACAATGACCATGTGTGATGTTCTTATCAATGTCACTTAGTGGAACTCTATGACAAGCATGCATAGAATGTCTTCCACTCAGAGAATCATAGCACATGCACACATGCATGTGTATGTGGTGGTGGACGGTTGTTTGTTTAAAAAAAAGAGCTTTCCTTTTTTTTATAAACTTCAAACAATAACACCATGTATTGTCTAGTATTTTAAATAGTTTATACAATTACCAATTAATTGTATATTAGTATACTCTCATTATTATTTGGTGTTATACAACTAATTTAAATAACCTTCAAATAATATTATTGAACGAAATATCCTAATAAATATTCCATCTCATATGCAACTTATTTAGAAAACCCATTTTCTAAATTGTTGTAAATATTTAATTGCATGATCATATCATCATTAAATATAATAATTGTGTTTGCTAAGCTTGTTATTGGATATAACCCACTTGGATCATAACGTACTAACCACATCAATATTCTAAGTGTCTTGGGCACATAGAATCCTATATATAACATCACACATATATATTAACATTGTTTATTTTTTGTAAACTATAAGGAGCAAATGTCCGCGCTTCAACAACAACATCCAGAAATATCAGAGAACAGATTGATATGATGAAATTAGTTGGATTCCCCGTGTATATTTGTATAATAATGCATTATTTATTTCGTTTTTATCTCAGAATTCGTTTCTATTGATCAATTGTGGGTTTTGTAGGATCCCGAGCATAAAGATAGCATTTTAGCTTAACGAGTCTTAACGAGATGCCGGGATCGAGCCGAGGAGTTTGGAATTAAAAGAATTAAAAAATCGGAGTTTTGCTTCTCTCCTCGCTCGCTAAACGACAGATAGAGACAAACCGTCGCGCTACGCGAGGGTTTGTAAATTACCATTTTGCCCTTATGAAATCGGGTATTTACCGGATTGCCACCCGACTAATTTGTCGGGTTGTGGTGATTGTCGCGCTACGCGACAAAATGTGAAGGCCCGTCGCGCTACCGCACGGGTGCTAAAATCGGCAAAGTTGTTTAAAACTCAAACCAAAACCCTAATTCGGGGGAGGACATGATTGGACGATTGGGAGCGCTGAGGACGATCATAGGCGATTTCCAGGAGCTTGGGAGCAAAGGATTGGAGATTGGGAGCTAGGAAGTGAAGAATCGAAGACTTAATCGTCCCGGTTTTTACGTTTCTCTTCTTAGTTTTCATTCCTTTGTAATCAATGACTTCTTCCATGACTTATACTTCTGTTCTGATCATGTTTAGAGCTAAACTTCTGTCTTCCTAGTTTTGATGATTAGCATGTTTACTTAGTATCTTTCGGTTTTTTGGATTGTGCTTGTGTTTAAAGTTAATGATAATGATTTGGTTTGCATGATCAGTGTGTGTACTGTATTTTAGATCTGTTCTTGTGATGTTTATTGCTTCACGTGTGTCTTGATGAATGTCTTTCATATAATGGATGCATGCTAGATCGTTTGCCTAGGGTTTGCGGTTTCTAGATGATTGGTAGACGTATTAATCATTGAAGTGATTTATCTTGATTGAACTAACTAAATATGCACTAATCTTAATACTGTGAGGTTAAAGATATCAGGTTGTCTTGTGTGATTGATTGCTAGGTTAGAGTCTCTGTGAGGAGTTCGGTCTAGTTCCCCTTTCATTCATAGTTTCCTGAGTCTGATTAGCATTCCAGATCTATCCCCTTACCTTTAGGTATTGTGACACTCGCGCCGTGAGGTGGGTTTCTTTCGGGTGTGTCGTTAGCTTAGTTGGAGAACCTGTGAGGGTAATCCAAAACCGGTGTTTTATCGGCTTATTAGGTCAATCTAGTTGCTTCCCTTGAAAGGTCGAGGTTTCTCTATTCCCTTTTAAGTTAGTATCTTCAGATCCCGTTACACAAGTCTTTCCAAAACCGTTAGGAGAAAGCCAAAACATGTATAGGATTCTTACCTAGGTAGTGATTTCTTCTCCCGATTTAAATCTAGTCAATTCCTTATTTCTGTCCAGTATTAGTTTTTTAAAGTAATTTAAAACAACCCCCCCTTTTACTTTCATTTAGTATTTTTAGTCGAGTCTTAGGTAATCATTTTACGTTTTCCATACAGAAGTCTTTGGGTTCGATAACTCGGACTTAATAGCTATTCTGCAGTCGACCG
The DNA here is from genome assembly GCA_024085815.1 of Flaveria linearis. Taxonomy (NCBI): domain Eukaryota; kingdom Viridiplantae; phylum Streptophyta; class Magnoliopsida; order Asterales; family Asteraceae; genus Flaveria; species Flaveria linearis. The sequence continues at coordinate 72,561,578 of CM044012.1, forward strand.
TACACTGCCGGTTGTGTTGCTTAGGATCGAGTCTTAGTTTTATAAATTTAAAGCTTTTTAGTGTCTAGTTAGAGTTTTATTTGTTAGTCTAATTTAGTATAGTCTAGCAACATCAAAGTTTTTGGCGCCGTTGCCGGGGACTTCTTGGCGATTGCGTTAAATAGACTTATCTGATTTAATTGCTATTTGTGCTAAGTGTTTTTTTAATTAGTTTGTTTTTAATTCTATTGTTTTTATTTTATTTATTTGAGTCAGTCTTAGAGTTTAATTTTGTGTTTTGTAGGTTTATGCCCCGCTTGAGATCACAAGGACCACCTCCGGATCAAGATTGCAGCTTGCGTTGCCCAAATTTAGGGGTGGTACTTCTTCTCTTTCTGTTTCTGATTCTACACCTTTTCCTACAGCATTTTCTTCTACTTATTCTGTAGATTCTAGCCCACCTAGTTCACCACACACACATATGGCTGAGAATCAGACTGTTCATCAGCAAGCCACCAATGGCTTCACAGGAGTTAGCAATCCAATCACACTTCCTGCCATTGCTAATGATAACTCCTGGCAGATCCCATCCTACGTCATGACAGCTATCTCTAATAACTGTCAATTCCATGGACGCGAGGATGAGGACGCACCTGCACACATAGGTCGCTTAGAGCGAATTGGTAGAACTTTCAAGTTGCAGGGTGCGTCTGATGATGCCATTTTCTTACAGCTGTTTCCATTTTCACTTGCTGATAGAGCCGCCACTTGGCTCGAATCTCATGCAGCTGGTACATTCACCACTTGGCCGGCTCTTCGTGAGCGTTTTCTTCATAAGTATTTTCCGCCGGCCAAGGCATCTAGGCTTAGAGATGAGATCCACTCATTCAGGATGGAGCCGGACGAGCCCTACTATCGTGCTTGGGAGAGGTTTCAAAACCTCCTTAGTCGTTGCTCCCAGCATGGCTTGTCCGAATGGGCTTTGGTAGAAAAGTTTTACAATGGGTTGAATTATGAGACGAGAGCTAGGTTTGACACGTCTGCGGGTGGGCATCTCATGGGTAAGAAAAATGTGAATGAATGTAATGAGATGTTTGAGAGTTTTGCCCAAGCAGAACATGAGCAGCGGTCTGGAAACAGGAATTCCAGTCCTGCCACTGGCACCTCATCTCGAGGAGTTCACCATGTCACCATGGATACTAGTGTGGCTGCTGCTCTTGATAGCCTAGTTCGTGAGGTTAGAGAGCTGAAAAAGAAGGTTGATAGGTGTGAGCTATGTAGAGGTGACCATGCCACTAGTGAGTGCCCTTTGATAGGTCAAGAGCAAGCCAGTTATGTAGGTAACAATTCTTATAACTCCGTTGGAGAAATCAGAACAACTGGCGTTCTTCAGGTGCTCCCCCAGGTTTCTCACAGAATTCTAATCAAAACCAGGGGCAGGGTAGTGGTTCAGGTGGTCAGTCATGGCAGAATAGTGGAGATTTAAGTAGGATAGAGAATCTGTTGACTCAGTTAGTGGTTAAGGATTCTAAGACGCAGCAGATTCTAGCTGAACATGATAACTTATTGAAAAATCAGCAATCAGCTTTCCTAGATCTTCAGAGGACCGTAGGGGACATAGCTAGAAGGTTAGATGAGAGGCCCCCAGGTCAGTTGCCCGGTAATACTCAACAGAACCCGAATGCACATGTTAAGGCCATTACAACTAGGTCGGGTAGGCAGTTAGATGAGGTGAGAGGCCCTATAGTTGAGGAGGTCGTGTTGAGAAGAATGAGTAGTAGGAGAAGGATAGCTGGGGCTGTTAGGAAGCCTAGTGTGTTGAGCGTTCTCCGGTGATTGATCATTCCCGTCTCCCGTTTCCCGATAGGCTTAAGAATCAAAAGTATGAAAAGGATTACGGGCATTTTTTGGATTTGTTTAAACAATTGAAGGTCAATCTCCCGTTCATAGAGGTAATCAAGTGGATGCCTAGGTATGCTAAATTTTTGAAAGACCTTTTGAAGGATAAAAGCAAACTAGGTGAAATTTCGAGTGTTTCCTTGTCGGGTGAGTGTTCTGCGGTGGTCATGAACCAACTACCGGAGAAATTGGCAGATCCCGGATCTTCATAATCCCGTGTCTGTTTGGTAGTGAAGTTAAATGCCACGCGTTGGCAGATTTAGGAGCTAGTATCAATCTTATGCCCTATTCCTTGTATGAGAAATTAGGTTTAGGTGAGTTGAGCCCAACGCGCATGACACTTTCCCTTGCTGATAAATCTGTTAAGCATCCGCGGGGAATTGTAGAGAACTTATGGTTAAGGTTGATAAGTTTGTGTTTCCCGTGGACTTTGTAGTGTTAGACATGGAGGCTGATGAAAGAGTTCCTATCATTCTAGGTCGACCCTTTTTGTGTACTGCTAAGGCAAATATTGATGTGTTTAGGGGTCAGATCACACTTCACGTAGGAGAAGAGAGTGTTGTGTTTGAGGTAGCCAAATCGATTAGGGGTCCTAGTATTCCGAAAGGGTCGGTGTTCTTGATCAATTCGTGTGAGGTGGATGATAGGATGATGGAGAATGAGAGAGTGTATTCGGTTGAGGAGGATGATGAGTTAGATAGAGTTGCTGAAGAGTTTTTGAGGGTATGTGAAAGTGGTGATGAGTTAGTTGATTGTGAATTTGAGAAGTTTGTGGTTGAGGATAGCAATTCCCCAAGTGTGGGGATGTTAGAGTTTGATAGAGAACCGCCAGCATTAGCAAAACCCAAGTGTAGGGATTGTTGTGATTTGATTGATTCTGAATTTGGTGTTTCTTGTTTAGTGGTGAGTTTGGATGTGAGGTTGTTAGTTTCGGGGGTGAGCTGGGTCTTCATGATCCCCATAAGTTGATCTGAGTGATGGTTTTGGGGTAATTACCCGTTTGTAGAGTTTGTAGAGATGGTTTTTGGTAGTTTGTGTCGGTTTTTGGTTTCGTGTGTTTCGTTTTCGTGTCTTGTAAGTGTTTGTAGGGAAACAATCTTATGGTTGCGATTTGACACATGACCGGGAGGCTACCAGGTAAGTTTTCCCACTTGGTTCATGTTAATAGAGGTAAAAAGATATTGGGGTCAAAATTTTTCTAAGGCATGAAAAGAAGAAAACTTTCTGTTAAAAAGCACACGTCGCGCAACGCGACATGGCACACATATATGTCGCGCTACGCGACAAACCCGGTCAACTGGTCAGTCAAAACAAAACGTCGCGCTACGCGACGGTTCCCCAACTTTTGTCGCGCTACGCGACGAAACACCTGACGAAAAAAAAATAAAAATAAATATTTTACCTAAACTTGTGTTCCCCTGTTTGTTGAGTCAGATTGTTTGTTTTATTGAGTCTGTTTGATGCTGTGTTTGCCTGGTAGAGTGTTTGTTTTGCAGGTTTGGAATAATTCACCGTACTCAATCTCCATTCGGGTGAATATATCTAACAATTTATAAGGAGGCAACCAGTGATTCCTGATCGCGAATGAAATGCTATACGATCAGAGGTTTTGGATTCAGACTCTGCACAGCTGGACACTGCTTAACCAGCTAAGTCTTTTCCAAACTCTTCTTTTATTTATGTCTTTCTTTTAGTTTCAACATTGAGGACAATGTTTAAATTAAGTGTGGGGATAGGAAGACATGTGTCTTAGGTTTAATTTCATTGAGTCATTCTTTTAATTTTGCGTGTGTTTAGTTAATTTTATTTTAGTGTGTTTTTAAAAAAAAAAAATCAAAAAAATTAGAAAATTTCCCTGATTTTGATGTCTGCATATATTAAAATGGAAAATGATAGGTAAAGTCAGGTGTCTGGTTTTCAACTACTATATGTATGAGATAATAAATAATTGAAATCGTGTCTGATTTGGGATGCACGGGTAGGCCCAGCCGATTTTGAAGGGTTTTCATAGATGTATTCTAATCCATCTAATTAAATATTTAATTTACTATATGTGTTCTCACTAGATGGAAGTCGAAACTGTTGGAAGGTTGAAAAAGCACCACTGTAAGTTGATACCCGTTTGTATTTAAGATTAGCATAGTTGGCACACGTTATGTGGCGCCTTAGGATTCCATCTTAGTATTGTGTGAGTTTGAAAATGACAATTAGGTGCGAGAGGGCATTCAAAAACCTCTAGGCCAGTGCTTAATGATTGTGGCCTGAAGCTTATGTGCTTGACAGCTGGGATGGCGACTTGACTGGCAACACCTCTGAGTTAGGGTCGTGATCCTGGTGTTTTAAATCTTGCACAAAACAAAACAAAACAAAAAAAAAAAAAAAAAAAAAAAAAAGAGACAAAGCCTATGGTGTTGCTCAAGGGGATGGTGACTCAGTGGGCAACAGCCCTCTAGGTGGAGTCTTATAAAAAATATATATGTATATATATATATATATGAAAAGTTGCAAAAGAAGAATAAGTGCTGAAAAGAAAAATATTTATAGTGCAGCTTAGTTTCCATCAAAATAAGCTAGTTTTAAATACATGTGGGTATTGGGTTACAGTGGTAGAAAAATCATGGATTTTTTATTTAGTCTATGCTTCGGAGATTTGATAACAGGAATAGATACCGACTTGTGAGAATTCATGATTAATAAAATAGAATACTTGAACCTAAATGCTATACTCTTGGGGACTTGGATGATCGGTGGTTGGGTTTAAATGGACAAATATACCTTGTGATCGCGGTTAACACGTTAGTAAACTTTAATAAGTAATTAGACTTAAATGTTGGAAATTAGATTTAAACTTGACTATGATTCCATTTGCATAAGTCTTTTTCAGGGACGAAAAAGAGGTAAGTGTGGGGATATTTGATATGATGATAATTAGTTGGATTCCCCGTGTATATTTTGTATAATAATTGCATTATTTATGTTCGTTTTTATCTCAGAATTCGTTTCTATTGATCAATTGTGGGTTTTGTAGGATCCCGAGCATAAAGATAGCATTTTGGAGCTTAAACGAGTCTTAACGAGATGCCGGGATCGAGCCGAGGAGTTTGGAATAAAAGAATTAAAAAATCGGAGTTTTGCTTCTCTCGCGCTACGCGACAGATAGAGACAAACCGTCACGCTACGCGAGGGTTTGTAAATTACCATTTTGCCCTTAATGAAATCGGGTATTTACCGGATTTGCCACCCGACTAATTTGTCGGGTTGTGGTGATTGTCGCGCTACGCGACAAAATGTGAAGGCCCGTCGCGCTACGCGACGGGTGCTAAAATCGGCAAAGTTGTTTAAAACTCAAACCAAAACCCTAATTCGGGGGGAGGACATGATTGGACGATTGGGAGCGGCTGAGGACGATCATAGGCGATTTCCAGGAGCTTGGGAGCAAAGGATTGGAGATTGGGAGCTAGGAAGTGAAGAATCGAAGACTTAATCGTCCCGGTTTTTACGTTTCTCTTCTTAGTTTCATTCCTTTGTAATCAATGACTTCTTCCATGACTTATACTTCTGTTCTGATCATGTTTAGAGGCTAAACTTCTGTAGCTTCCTAGGTTTTGATGATTATGCATGTTTAACTTAGTATTCTTTCGGTTTTGGATTGTGCTTGTGTTTAAAGTTAATGATAATGATTTGGTTGCATGATCAGTTGTGTACGTGTATTTAGATCTGTTCTTGTGATTGGTTTATTGCTTCACGTGTGTCTTGATGAATGTCTTTCATATAATGGATGCATGCTAGATCGTTTGCCTAGGGTTTGCGGTTTCTAGATGATTTGGTAGACGTATTGAATCATTGAAGTGATTTATCTTGAATTGAACTAACTAAATATGCAACTAATCTTAATACTGTGAGGTTAATAGATTATCAGGTTGTCTTGTGTGATTGATTGCTAGGTTAGAGTCTCTGTGAGGAGTTCGGTCTAGTTCCCCTTTCATATCATAGTTTCCTGAGTCTGATTAGGCATTCCAGATCTATCCCCTTACCTTTAGGTATTGTGACACTCGCGCCGTGAGGTGGAGTTTCTTTCGGGTGTGTCGTTAGCTTAGTTGGAGAACCTGTGAGGGTAATCCACAAACCGGTGTTTTATCGGCTTATTAGGTCAATCTAGTTGCTTCCCTTGAAAGTGTCGAGGTTTCTCTAGGTCCCTTTTAAGTTAGTATCTTCAGATCCGGTTACACAAGTCTTTCCAAAACCGTTAGGAGAAAAGCCAAAAAACATGTATAGGATTCTTACCTAGGTAGTGATTTCTTCTCCCGATTTAAATCTAGTCAATTCCTTATTTTCTGTCCAGTATTAGTTCTTTTAAAGTAATTTAAAACAAACCCCCTCATTTACTTTCATTTAGTATTTTAGTCGAGTCTTAGGTAAGTTCAGTTTACGTTTTCCATACAGAAGTCTTTGGGTTCGATAACTCGGACTTAATAGCTATTCTGCAGTCGACCGGTACACTGCCGGTTGTGTTGCTTAGGATCGAGTCTTAGTTTTATAAATTTAAAGCTTTTTAGTGTCTAGTTAGAGTTTTATTTGTTAGTCTAATTTAGTATAGTCTAGCACACATCACAGATCATGCGCCAGGTGTTGGGGGGAGCGGCCGGGTGGGAACGTGGCATCGGTCCAATACCGAGCGTGCCTTATAAACCCCACCTCCACCTCATAGAACAGATCAGCGGATGTTCTCACAATCTGAGGTTGAGGAGATGATAGCAGCGAGACTGGCCAGTGAGCAAAAAACAATGGCAGTCACAGATGATGGCTAATATGATGGCACAAATGCAAAGTCAAATCCAAAGCCAAGTCCAGAGCACGTTGAAGAGAAGTGGTCATCTGAACAAATGATGAAGATGAAGAAGATGATGAAGGTGGGTCGTCATAGTATGGTTTGATGGTTTTGATAGTGTTGGTGATTGTTATGATATTTTCAGTTTGATGTTTGTTATGAATATTTCAAACATTGTTTGTATGACAATATTTTATTTATATGCTATGTTTTGCGAATGGTTTGATGGTTTGATAGTGTTTAGTGATTTTGAACAACAGGTTTGGTACCCAGAAAAATCTGGGTGGATTGCGGCAAATGCAGCAAAATTATTTAAAAAAAGTTTCTTTTTTGCGGCGATTTTTCATCGCAAAAAACATTAAATCAGTTGGACATTTTTCGTCGCCAAAAAAATTTTTGGTCAAAAAATTTGCGGCGATATATCGCCGCAAAAAAGACAACATCGTCGCAAAAGATATCGTCGCAAAAAGAATTTCCCCTTTTTTATAATAATGGAGCCCACAAAAGAAATCGTCGCAAATTTCGTCGCAAAAACATTTTGCGACCACTCTTTTACGGCGAATTTTTTACGACCAAAATTTCGTCGCAAAAGATATATTGCGACGATAATGGAGCATTTGCGACGATATTTATCGCTGCAAAAAAACTTTTTTCTTGTAGTGTATATATATGTATGTACGTATATATATGTATGTATGTATATATATATGTATATATGTGTGTGTATATATATATATACAAATTACATATTACAAATTGTCCTACAAACTTTCTAGGCAAGTTTTTATTGAATTTCAAAAAGAATGATCAGTTTACATATTTGATTCTCAAGGTTAAGAAATAGCAAACGTAGTTCAAAGTTTTGTGAGATATTGTAAAAATAATTCACACTATTAAACGACTGTTAGTTTTTTTTGTATAAATATAACGTCGTGTGCCATTAATGTGAGGGCCTTTGTATCTTTTCACATGCCTAACTAAATAATTTTGTTACAAAATCATTTCTCAGTTAGTGTATTTTAAAGAAGTAAATAAAAGAATGTAAAAAAGATAAAGAGTAAATTACGCTTTTCGTCCCTGTGGTTTGGTGGTTATAACCATTTTCATCCAATAGTTTAAAAACGCCCGGTTTAACCACTGTGGTTTAAAATCGGTCACAATTAAGTCCAGAACACTAACCTCCATCCATTTTTCCGTTAAGTGTATGTAAAAAGACAAAAATACCCTTAGACTTAAACTGTTACTTCAATATCTATGTATAAAATATTAATAATATATATATATACACACACTCACTCTCTCTATCTCTATTCTCTCTCTCTCTTTTTCGGTGAACTCAGTCCAGCGAGTCACCGGAACGAAAGCTCCGCCACCCCGCCACAGCGCCACCGTCCACCGTCGCTAACCGCGGGTCAATCACCTCCGACAACAACCCCATCTGTAGCGATCTCAAGCCTTAATTGCCATGGTAAACACTGTTTTATATACACGTGAAGATGATCTGCAAGTGTTCCAGGGTATGTATCAAGATCTCGTTGCAGAATGATTTCGTTGAGAATGAATTTGATGTGGGATTTTGCTTGTGAAGGTATTTGATGGCGTACACTTTGTTTTCTTGAAGATGCCCGATGTAAACTGACCCGAATCCACCGTCGCCGATCTTTCTTTTCGGGTCGAAGTTGTTGGTTGACGATTGGAGTTCGTCGAAGGTGAACACGGCGGGAGGAGGGCGGCGGAGCGGTGGCGGGGAGGTACACCACCGCCGTATCTTCCAACGGTGAGTTCTTTCGTCTTCTTGAAATGTATGTACTCAAGAGGCTCAACAGTAGAAAGCAAAGAAGCATCACACAGATCACCACCTGAAAATCACGAACCGGACCTTTAATCAGGGCGTCGATTGAGGGTGTACGAATGTGAATTTGTTTAGGGTTTGAATCTGGAATATGGAGATTTGAATTTGGGATTCAAAATTGGTTGGGTTGTGGTTAGGGTTTCTAATTTTTTATGGTTCCGATGTATGTGGTGATGGTGTGATGTTGGTTGTGCTGGTGCAGTGGTGTTATGGTGGTGGTGGAGACGAGGGTGGTGTTATGGTGGTGGTGATGGTGTGGTAGCAGTGGTGTTATGGTGGTGGTGTGGGTGGTGTTGTGGTGGCAGTGTGTGATAGTGGTGGTGTGGGGGGGTGGCGGTGGCGGCGGCTGCGGTGGTGGTAGCAGTGGTGTTATGGTGGTGGTGTGGGTGGTGTTGTGGTGGCAGTGGTGATAGTGGTGGTGTTGGGGTGGCGGTGGCGGCGGCGGCGGTGGTGGTGTGGTGGCAGTGGTGGTGGTCGTGGTGGTGGGTTATGGTGGAGGTGGTGGTGGTGGTATATATATGTGTGTGTATATATATGTGTGTGTGATGGTGGTGGTCTGATAATGCTGGGGGTGGGGTTGGGGTGTGATGGTATGGTGATTAATTAAGAGTAACAATTTTAATCCAAGGGCATTATCGTCTTTATTAAATATTTAACGGTGACATTGGATGGAGTTAACGGTTTGGACTTGATTGTGACAAATCTCAAACCATGGTGGTTAAATCGGGGTTTTTAAACTATTGGATGAAAATGGTTATAACCACCAAACCACAGGGACGAAAAGCGTAATTTACTCAAAGATAAATTTACCTCCTCTTAACTCTAAAAAGTAAAAACTACCAACCATTTAACGGTGAGGACTATTTTTGTAACATTTATAAAACTTTAGACTATTTCGTATTATTTAAATTATGAAGACTAAACATATAATTGATCAAACTATATGACTATTTTTATAATTTTCTTTTAAGTTTTATTATGCTCTTTTATGAAGTTTCAATATGACTCCTTAATTTTAACTAAACTTACCATTTAAACCCTTACCTTTCCATCTTTTTTTAATTTTGTTAAGGAAATATGATTTACATTACAACCTGGTTATTTATATTTACATTCCTGTTAAATTTAATCTACAACAAAGTTACGAGTGATGATGTAAACGTCGTCTAAACAACTCTTTTCCTACAATTCCAGTTGCCTATATTTATTAACATTTGAGTATCCGGACCCGTCATTTATCATTAAGCTAACATTTTATTAGACTTTTATTTTAGATATATCTTTATAGTGAGCTTTATTTTGATTAACGAAGGGTCTAGATTAATGTTGTTTAAAGTTTAATCCTTAAATCCATGAATTACCCTGTTATTTTCGGTTGTATTTTACATTTGGTTAGCTACCTGTATAAATAATAAATAGAAATATAATAGTGTCAATGTTTTATATGATTTAGACATTACACATCATATAGTTTTATACTTCTTTGTTTTTCTGTATTCCGGTTGGTTGAAGTTTCATAACCTGTATTTTTAGTTTTTTTTATTGATATTAATTACACATGTTATTCCATGTGAATGTGACTATTAAATCTAGATTAAATCTATTATCAAATGTAGAAAATAATTGCCTCCAAGAAACGTGCGTACATGTGATAAAGAGGTAACTTCTTAACCGAAAAATATGTGTTCAAATCTTGTAACATGCATGTGTAATGATGTTATAATTGAGGTGAGTGGAGAGTACTGAGTTTTGTGCGTGTTCCGGTCAAAAATCATATGAATAATTTCACAATTAAAGCTAAATTACAATTTGGCTCCCAACTTTATATATAGAATTACATATTTAGTTTCTACTATTCACTAATTCATAATACTTTTAATACTCTAAGTCTTAACTCTAATTTATATATATGGAATTTGTGAAGTTGGGTGTCTTTAAACACACAACACTAATCACAATATCAATACATGTTATAGGTGTTTAATCACATACTACAAAAGCTATGAGTAAGTCAAGTATAACATGTATTTGATATTGCAATTAGTGTTGATATTGTGATTAGTGTTGTGTGTAAAGACACCCACCTTCAAATAGCTGAGATTGTTGCTAGAAAAAAACTGAAAAGTAACATATATTGCCTTTTTCTGATTGTTGCAGCTCGGCATGTCAAGAGGAGCTTGAAGCATAGACTGGAGGCTTATATAGCAAAACAATTAGTTTAGTTATTATAGCAGCTAATTCTTATCCTTTTTTTCCTTTTATTGATAGTTTTGGTTCTTATTTTTTAGTACCGTTTTTTTGTTTGTTATATGTTTTGGAGCAGTAGATATCTTTGAAAGCAGTTTGTATATTCATTGGAATAAAACTAAGGTTTACTTACATCTAATAGTCTTGTTATTGGTGGGATTTTATTGGGTATAGTTTTTTGTTGTTATATTTTTTTGTTGTAGTTTAAATTAGTTGTAACACTTTTTAACTTTTAACTCTAGCTTATGTTAAATTATTTTGCTTTTTTAAAAGACCAATTAAAACCCGGTATTAATAGAACAAAAAGTTAATCAAGCCCTCCTACCCATGACTCCTTTTTCTTCATCTCGTCTTCTGCGGTAACCAGAGGTACTGTCTCACACATATTTTTGGGAACTAAAGCGAACTATGAAATGAAATAAAATTTATTAAAACTTAAATATTAATTATAAAATGATATTTTTGAGAACATATTCTTATACAAGAATCCCATAAGTTAAGCAACCAGAGTTGTAACCAGGTTATCTTTTTGAGAACACATTTTTCGTCCTCAACAACACTCTCGTTAATCTAAAATTATACAAGAATCCCATAAGTTAAGCAACAATCCTTTTGTTATCTCTTCTCATTTCTCTCTAAAAACACAAAATTAAAATTGATAGATTATTACATATATTTAAGCTAAGAAATAGATATTTTTTTTAATTTTCAATGACCATAAAATTTGGGGGCATAAAACAACTTTTTAGTTGCTTGTACTAGTTTAAACGCCCTGACGGATAACACCTTCGTCACTCCACCACCTTGACAACCACCATTGCCTCTTCTATAACCCAGATGACCAGATCGATCGGAGTTATGCTGCCAAGTTGGGGTCGAAAACCATTCCCAAATCCAACTAACAGCATTAACATATATTTAACAATTTTTTAACGTCAAGCAAATGTAACCAAGCCCATAATTTTCAAAAAGTGTTGCAACATGCACATCCGTGTAACTATTTCTAAATATAATAATTAAGTTTAATATAATAACAAGGCATGCAATGCATGACTAAAAAGCTGATCATGAAATCGTAAGGTGTAGAAAGCTGATTGTAATACATTAATCAAAAGAAATTATAAAGGTTATTTAACTGATAAAAAGACATGTGCGAAATTAGTTCTTGAGAAAATAATTAGAAACAAGACAAAATACTAAAGCAAACGAAACTAAATAATCATTGAAGCCATGTGGAATAATTGTTTATTATTTCAAGCACATATACGCGAATCACAACGTGGGTTTACTTCAATTCGTTTATGACCGGTCAACAAAGTTGTGCCCTCGTTGTGTCATGATATTTTTTTTATATCACTAAACTTTATTTAAATTTTGTCATATGTGTTTAAATAAGGTCTTAAAATTGTGCTTTCATTAGTATATATGGTGATAAATTTTACAATATATTAAAAATTTAAATTATGTTTTCGGAGCAAAGAACATATATAATATATAAAGCCATTGGTTATTATATTAAAGTAATATACAAATTAACATTCTTATTTTATTATATGTAATATTCAGTCCTTTATGACACCAATATTATCTGTTTTACCTACGAAAAACTCACGGAGTTGTTTTTATTGCTTAGGTTAAAACTTATCAAGGATGTCATCCATCATTGGACTACTTTCATCCGAACACGCTTAACTGTGAAGTTCTTTTCTCATACACAGCCAATATGCCCAAAATGTGTTGGTAATAATAGAGGCAAAATATTCCTTATGACTTTAAATCTCTCATGTTTACGACCAATGTACGTGGGATTTGCCTAAATTGTTACAATCACCCCCGGACTTGTCATCTTTGATGAGATTTGCCTTACCATCCCGCTCATGGATGTGAGATTTGCCTAAGATATTCCTCTGAGCATCCTTAAGGACTTACCATCCTTGATGAGGTTTGTTCCATCATCCTAAACGACACGAAAGTGGTTTTTATACTATTTGTAAGATCCGACCCCTTATACTACCAATATTGTCCGTTTTGCTCATAAGAAGCTCACAGATTGTTTTTGGCTGCTTGGGTGAAAACTTCATAGGAAGTTCACCCATCTCTGGATTGTTGCCACCTGAGCACGATTAACTTTAGAGTTATTCTCTCATCTACAACCAAGACGCCCAAAACGCGTTTATGATATTAGAGACATGATATTCCTTATAAACCGAACATCTCTTCTATCCATGATGGATGTGAGATTTGCTTAGAGTGTTATATTAAAGTATTTAAAAGTAGTTTAATATGACATCATAATTAAAAACATAGCCACAATACGTTATAATATATATAAACCACAAGGTCGATGGTTACAGTAACCACCAACCGCTTGAAATTACAATCATAACCGTATGGATTTTCCCTCTTTTCTACCGCCTCTGCTTCTTCTGGGCCTCTCTTCTGGCGATTCTCGTGTTGGACGAGACCTTCTTACACAAGGATATTAACTAATCTTGCGACCTAGAAAGCATTCTAAGGACTAGAAGGAGAAAAGTAATTGGACTAGTGCTCTTTTCATATATGAAAACTTAAATTGATTATTCATATAAACTATAGAAATAAAACCTACGCATTGTGGCGAGCTTGCAAACTTCCTAATGTGGGTAGCAGCAATGACATTAATATGGTTAACTACATAAAAGAAGCGTATTGCTACTGTGGTACAGTTTTAAAGATTGAAACATAGATTGAAAATAGTATTGTGTCTCACGCATTGCAGTTTACTAATTTAAGAAAAGTAATTTGAATGAAAAAAGTATAAGTAAACGGAAAAAAAACATAAAATAAATGCAACCAGCTGTGTTCGAAGTCGAGTTACGCAGCTCGAAGGGGACGTGCCTAAGCAACTCCTCTCGCTCCAACTATCAATTTAACACCTGGAAGAACCTGTTAATCCGTAAAGAAGGAAAAAAACTTTGTTGTGGAACAACATTGTGACACATGACATGTAACACCCCAACCCGGGTAGGGCTGACGTGTCACACAAACAGTAATTCAGAGTTTCATAATGATAAGATTAAAGTACTAAGGAAACACACAAATCCTTACATGGTCCACATAACTTAAATAAAGTCTTAAAATCAAAGTACTTATTAAATCTTATTAATCCAAATGTTCTCATCTTAACTTCTTGAATTAACACTCTTCACTCGTTCCCCTGAGCCCCTTGAGTACCTGCTATAACAATAAGAGAAAACAACAAAAGAAAATACGGCTGAGCCAAAGAATGCTCAGTAACGGAATAAACAATAGCAATACAATGTTCAATGATAACAATGAGATGATCAAGTTGAAAATCAAAAGATAATGATCATCTAAAAGGAATACCCATATGAGCCAGTAACAATAACAATTAACAATGTGTACATTAGCTGCAGTTCTAATGCACCAATATGTGAGATAGGAATGTGGGCACACACACCTAACCATCTCACCAATAAACAATAACAATGATATCCTAGGATCGATCCATACGCCTCCTTTAACAATAATCAATATGTGTAACAACTAAACACATAATAATAATGTAGAGACGCTGTGGTCTAATCGCTCTGCCACAGATAGAGCACGTCACTTGTGCCACAATGACGCCCTATGTCCCCATAGGTGGATGTGCTCGGGTATGGAGGTCAATGATACAATCAATCAAGCCAATATAACACAATAAGTTACACTAGTGCCCATAACACTTAATCAAGGCCACTAGCTATAATCAATCATTTAGGAAGCATGTGACAATGAGTACAAAGCAAATAAAGGCTATCACATGCAAACAATATCAATTATACAATAAACACTTATAACAATAATCTTATGGATTTAATCACCAACAAGTCAAGTTAAGAATTCAAAATACCGATCAAGAACGAGAGGTATTCATGCTACGAGAGGAAAGGTCGGAATCCGTACCTTATACGAATGACAATAATCAGAAACAAAGTCTAGGCTCGGTTAACGCCGTGAGAACCTACGATAACATAACGCCAATTATAGTTTGAAAAATTCCAGTTCTGCCTCTGTCTTTTCGCACTCGTTAAAAATACTAAACGATGTCTAAAAATTCTGAAAGTCTCCAGTTTACTAGATTAGTGAGTTCTTAACAACTTTCATTTAGAAAAGTTTCTGATTTGGATTACCGAAATATGAGAAAAACGTGGATCTTTACAGCTGCGCAGAATTGCTAGCTGTTACGAAAACGACTATTTAGAGGTCCAAACGAATGAGTTTTTCGATGTTTTATATACCAACAGATTCGTCTTTCGACGAACTTCGTCATGAACATAAAGTTTAACTGATTTGGATCTGTTATGATAAAGGTATGGCTTCCGTAAGTTGGCTGTAAAAATACGGAACTAATCCACTATTTAAAACTTATTTTTAAACAAAATGGACTATTTATTATGTTTGTTAATATTATACATAACTATAACTATCAAAAGTTATATATAACTCATTTACATAATATGTCAATATTGTTTTGAAACATAATAATAATCCATTATTTAACTAATTAATAGTATTATAATTAAAAAAAATAGTGTTTTCTATAAACATATTTTATAGAAATATTAAAGCATTTAAATAAACAATTTCTATAAAATATGTAAATGGTCTTAAAAATAAAAAGAGTTTACAGAATTGGTTTTTATAATTTTTGGTAATTTTTACAAAATTTTAAATGGTTAAATAGGCCTTTAAAAAAATATGGCAGGAGCGGGTTCGAACCCGTGACCTCCTGCCCAAAATCCCTCCCCCTAACCAGTGAACCAAAGGCATATAGCCGCATTAGACTCCCGCTTCTAATTCTTTTAAGCTGTCCCAACCAACCCCCCCCCCAATTCATTCGAACCCTAAATCGAATTTGCATCAAATTGACCCATCAACCGATTACGATAATGAAATTTAGCTTAGGGTTTTTAATCCCTATGTAATTTCGAGTATAATGCTATGTTCAATTCCTGCTAATCAATCCTGAATCCCAAAATACCTAAATTCTATACCGTATAAACCCTAGAACAATTCACTTCAATTGATCATTAAAACGATGTAATTAGCCAAATTAATGATAGGGCTTTCATTCCTAGTCAATAATCGAGTATGTAGGTGTTTCGAATTACCTGTATGGTGTTCGTTTGAAGTTAAATCCAATGAAGAACAAGTCGCGGCACTCGTGTCAATCGAATGATGCTCAAACGATAATTGTAATCAAATTAAACTTGTAGACAGCTTCGGATGATGATTAAGAGCAATAGCCCCTTATCAAATGCAATTGAAACCGATCGGAGGTGTGCTCTTGATTGAGTTGCAGGTTCGCGAGTTTGAAGAAATCGAACAAAGTGTTTTGGGGATTGTAGATGTAATTGAAAGTCTTGTTCGTTATTAATCACTGTATCATTGTGTGTATATGATTAATTCGATTATCATTAAGTTTTGTATGCGATTCCAGGTTGTAAAGAAGTCGACAATGTTCACGTGGTTTGTTAGATCGCATTATCGTTTGATTCCCGAATTATTGTGGGTTTAAGTTCGAATCTTGATCCAGAACCGGTCGGGGTTAATTAATTTGGTTAAAACCGTGTAATTTTGGAGATCGGGGGTCGCCGGAAAACGGCCGGCGAGTGGCCGGAGGTGGCCGACGGCGGTGATGGGGATTGTTTTGAATAAATTACAGAATGGTCCCTCAACTTTCCTCTTTTATTATTTTGTGTTTAAAAGTTTATAAATAGTTTTCAAAATTTACAATTTACCCCCTAGACTTATTAAAACATTTTTAATAAATTTTGTAAATTATTATTACTATCATTATTATTGTTATTATTATTATCATTATTATTGTTATTATTATTATTATTATTATTATTATTTATTATTATTATTTTTACGGGTATTATAATTCTACCCCCCTTAAAACAATTTCGTCCTCGAAATTCAATATAATGTAGCATGAATCCTTCAGGAAATACAATACGGTGAAAGTAATACTGCTTAAAACACACACCTCTTACGAATAGAGTAATCACTAACAATTAGGCTTAGAAAACATACACTTAGTTGTCGAATAAGTATGGATACTGTGAACGAATCATTTCTTCTGTCTCCCATGTCGCCTCGCATTCAGAATGATTTTTCCATAAAACTTTAACGAACGGTATAGACTTGCGTCTCATAACTCGTTCTTGACGATCAATAATAGCTTCAGGTTCTTCTTCATAAGAAAGATCTTCTTGAATCGCGTGAAGAGGGTAACTAATAACGTGCAACGGATGATAGTTGTATCCCCTCAACAAAGAGACATGAAAAACGTTATGAACATGAGAGAGTTGCGGTGGCAATGCTAAACGATACGAGACTTCTCCAACCCTTTCAAGAATCTCAAACGGACCGATAAAACGTGGACTTAACTTTCCTTTAATTCCAAATCGACGTATGCCACGACAAGGTGACACTTTGAGAAACACATGATCTCCGACTCTAAATTCCAACGCTCGTCGGTGTTGATCGGCGTAACTCTTTTGTCTAGTTTGGGCTTCTTTCAACTTCTCTCTGGCAATGGCAACTTTGTCATTAGTAATTCTAACCAATTCCGGTCCTTCGATTATCTTCTCTCCAACCTCATTCCAACATATCGGTGCTCTACATTTTCGACCATATAGAAGTTCAAACGGGGCCATATTTATACTAGCCTGCCAACTATTATTATACGCGAACTCAACTAAGCATAGATACTCATCCCAATTGCCTGTCCATTCGAGTGCGCATGCTCTAAGCATATCTTCCAAAGTCTGAATAGTGCGTTCAGATTGTCCGTCAGTCTGCGGATGGAAGGCGGTACTAAATCTTAACTTGGTTCCCCAAGCATTTTGGAAACCCTTCCAAAAGCGTGACGTGAAACGCGGATCTCTATCACATACAATCGATGATGGCGTGCCATGAAGTCGAATAATATCTTGCAGAAATACCTCTGATAATTTGCTAACTGAGTAACCCTGTTGGATAGGCAAGAAATGAGCCGACTTTGTGAGTCTATCGACTACGACCCAAATGGCGTCGTTCTTCTTGAATGTTTTTGGTAGGCCTGTAACAAAGTCCATGGAAATATCATCCCATTTCCACACAGGAATATCTAATGGTTGCAGTAATCCACTAGCTCTTTGATGCTCAATCTTTACTTGCTGACAAGTTAAACAATGACTCACATATTTAGCTACATCCTCTTTCATACCACTCCACCAAAAGTTCTGCCTTAGATCTCTATACATCTTAGTGGCTCCCGGGTGAATAGAGAAAAGTGAACTGTACGCCTCTGCTAATAAGGAGTCACGAAGAGTTGAGTCATTTGGCACACATAATCTATTCCCACACCAGATAACTCCTTGTTCATCAACTCGAAACTCAGATTGTTTCCCTATCTTCAAATTTTGTAATATCGCCCAAAGTTCTCCATCTTGATTCTGAGCTTCCTTGATCCGTGTAATAAGATCAGATTCTATCCTCATCTTGGCTAGATAACCGTTAGACTCACCAAGCTGTAACCCAACTTCCATTTTATCAAGATCTGAGATAATCTGTGGTTGGATTTGAAGACATGCTACTCCACCTGCACTCTTTCGACTGAGAGCATCTGCCACGACATTCGCCTTGCCCGGATGATACTGGATATTGGCATCGTAATCCTTGAGTAGTTCTAACCATCTCCTCTGCCTCATATTGAGTTCTTTTTGAGTGAAAATATACTTAAGGCTCTTATGATCAGTAAAGATGTCACATGTCTCTCCATACAAATAATGTCTCCAAATCTTTAATGCAAACACTACAGCTGCAAGCTCTAAGTCATGTGTTGGGTAGTTTACTTCGTACGGTTTAAGCTGTCGGGAAGCATAGGCAATAACTTTACCATGCTGCATAAGAACACAACCGAGTCCCTTCTTTGATGCATCACTATAAATTTGGTATCCGCCAGAACCCGAAGGTAACGTAAGAATAGGGGCAGATACTAGTCTTTTCTTCAGTTCCTCAAAACTCTTTTCTCTATCCTCGTTCCAAGTAAACTTTACACCCTTTCTCAATAGTTGAGTTAGAGGTAATGCTACACGAGAGAAACCTTCCACAAAACGTCGGTAATAGCCCGCTAAACCAAGAAAACTACGAACTTCAGTGACGGATGTCGGTCGAGGCCATTTGGTAATAGCTTCCACCTTTGCCGGATCCATAGTGATACCTTTAGCTGATACAACATGGCCTAAAAATGCCACTTGTTCAAGCCAAAAGTCACACTTAGAAAATTTAGCATACAACTTCTTTTGGCGTAAGGTCTCCAAAATTGTGCGAAGGTGGTCTTCGTGCTCCTCTCTACTTTTAGAGAATACCAAGATGTCATCGATAAAAACAATTACAAAGCGGTCCAAATACTCATGGAACACTCTGTTCATGAGGTCCATAAAGACAGCTGGAGCATTGGTCAAGCCAAAAGGCATAACTAGGAACTCATAGTGACCGTAACGGGTGCGGAATGTTGTCTTAGGAACATCTTGATCTCGGATCCTCAATTGATGGTATCCTGATCTGAGGTCGATCTTAGAGAAGAACTTTGCTCCTTGTAGTTGATCGAAGAGATCATCAATACGCGGTAACGGATAGCGGTTCCGGATAGTAATCTTATTAAGCTCTCGGTAGTCGATGCATAGACGCATACTACCATCTTTCTTCTTCACAAATAATACCGGTGCTCCCCATGGTGAAACACTTGGTCTAATGAATCCGAGTTGTAATAACTCCTGCAGTTGTTCTTTCAATTCCTTCAACTCTACTGGGGCCATCCGATAAGGTGCCTTAGAAATGGGTTCCGCCCCGGGGATTAAATCAATAGTAAACTCGACTTCACGCTCAGGTGGTAACCCTGGAAGTTCTTCAGGAAAGACATCAGAGAATTCCCGAACAATAGGAAAGTCTTCAATACGAGGAGTGTCCACTGATGTATCTTTTATAGAAGCTAAGAACCCCTCACATCCTCGGAATATAAGCTTTTGGGCTTTCAAAGCAGAGATAATTTTGAGAGGTTTCCGAGGTAGGCTCCCTTGGTAAACTAAGTCAGGATTCATAGGATCACCAAATAGCACACGACGAGTTTGACATTCTATGGTAACATGGTGTCGTGTTAACCAATCCATGCCAAGAATAATATCGAAATCACCCATGTTCATAGGAAATAGGTCAGCCTCTCTAATGATTGATTCGATCTGAATAGGTTAGTTTTGGTACACTTGTGAAATAACAATCGATTCTCCCACAGGAGTAGAAATCACTAATGCAGGCTCTAGAGCGGTAGGCATGATCGTAAGGTGCTTTGTGAATAGATGAGACACTATCGAGTGGGTGGAGCCAGTATCAAACAATACAGAAATATCATAGTCATCATAACGAAGTATACCACAAATCGTACCTATGTATTGATAACTAATGAGATACTAACGACGGTAAAACTAGAATCAATGGAAGTAGATTATGATTATTAGAATGAATTTGTACGGGAAAATGTACCTGGAGCATTAGCAGCTTCCCCTGCAGTTAGTGCGAATACTCGACCTCCAGTAGTGGGTGGCACATTGGCTCCCTTAGCATCATTCTCTGGTCGGTTCCTCGCCTTTGGGCATTGACTAACCCTATGCCCCATGTCTCCACAACCAAGACAAGCTCCTGTAAGTCGACGACAAGTTCCGGGATGATGCTTTCCACAATGAGTACACATCGGATGTCTGGAAGGATTGCCTTTTTGATTCACCGGTTGAGCTGCAGTTGGTTGTTGATAGGTTATCACTTGACCTTGACTTCGAGTCTTACCATGCCATGGCTTAGTGTTCTTCCCCGATCCTTGATTTTTCTGACGATCGTTTCCATTTCGGTCAGATCCTTGAGATGACTCACCGCCAGCCTGAATACGAGTCCCATCTCTACTGCGCTTCTTATTATCCTCAAATTTTAACAAAAATTCCTTTCTCTCCAGGTCTACCCTTTTGCAGCCCTAACAGCTTCCTCAACATTGTTGAAAGTGGAGTGAATAATAGCCTTACGAATCCGATCACATACTGCCCATTGATACTTTTCAGCCCGTTCCTCAGGTGGTCCAGCAGAAGAACCTAGAAATCCCAACAGTCGATAAAACCGGTCTGTAAAATCAGTGAGTGATTCATCGTTTCGTTGACGGATGTTATCATACTCCCGCCTGTATGCTGCTTTATCCACATTCGTAAAATACTTGTCGAAGAATATGGAACGAAAATCATTCCAAGATAGAGTCTCCATGAACTGTTCGCCTCCTCTTTCAGCTACCACATTCTCCCACCATACTTGAGCATCTTCCTCCAGCTTATAAGCAGCTAAACCCGCCCTGTACTGCTGATCAACTCTAGGCACGGTAAAAATTTTCTTAATGTGAGCGATCCAGTCTTTGGCCACTGCAGGTGTAGCCGCCTTAGTGAATGATCGTGGTTTTTGCTTTTGAAATCGTGCTAGCCAAACGTCTGCACCAGTTGGGTTTGGATTCGGGTTGGATTTGGGTTTGGATTCGGATCCGGATTTGGGTTTGGATTTGGATTCGGATTCGGATTTGGATTTGGATTTGGATTCGGATTCGGATTTCGTACCGCATCAATCAAAGTCGGTAGTATAGCAGTAAGTGCTTGGGTCATAGCACCAACAAGGTTTGGATCAGGTCCATTCGACCCGCTAGAATTTCATGAATTACGGCTGGGAGGCATCTAAAATGAAAACATTTCACATTTATCAGAATAATGTGAATTAGAAAACAGCCATATAATATATAGAGAACCTAACCCAATGTCTACCCAATCCTCACATGTCTTAATTATTTAGTTTAAGTTTTCTACAGGAAGGAGCCTAAGCTCTGATACCATAACTGTAACACCCCAACCGGGTAGGGCTGACGTGTCACACAAACAGTAATTCAGAGTTTCATAATGATAAGATTAAAGTACTAAGGAAACACACAAATCCTTACATGGTCCACATAACTTAAATAAAGTCTTAAAATCAAAGTACTTATTAAATCTTATTAATCCAAATGTTCTCATTAACTTCTTGAATTAACACTCTTCACTCGTTCCCCTGAGCCCCTTGAGTACCTGCTATAACAATAAGAGAAAACAACAAAAGAAAATACGGCTGAGCCAAAGAATGCTCAGTAACGGAATAAACAATAGCAATACAATGTTCAATGATAACAATGAGATGATCAAGTTAAAAATCAAAGATAATGATCATCTAAAAGGAATACCCATATGAGCCAGTAACAATAACAATTAACAATGTGTACATTAGCTGCAGTTCTAATGCACCAATATGTGAGATAGGAATGTGGGCACACACACCTAACCATCTCACCAATAAACAATAACAATGATATCCTAGGATCGATCCATACGCCTCCTTTAACAATAATCAATATGTGTAACAACTAAACACATAATAATAATGTAGAGACGCTGTGGTCTAATCGCTCTGCCACAGATAGAGCACGTCACTTGTGCCACAATGACGCCCTATGTCCCCATAGGTGGATGTGCTCGGGTATGGAGGTCAATGATACAATCAATCAAGCCAATATAACACAATAAGTTACACTAGTGCCCATAACACTTAATCAAGGCCACTAGCTATAATCAATCATTTAGGAAGCATGTGACAATGAGTACAAAGCAAATAAAGGCTATCACATGCAAACAATATCAATTATACAATAAACACTTATAACAATAATCTTATGGATTTAATCACCAACAAGTCAAGTTAAGAATTCAAAATACCGATCAAGAACGAGAGGTATTCATGCTACGAGAGGGAAAGGTCGGAATCCGTACCTTATACGAATGACAATAATCAGAAACAAAGTCTAGGCTCGGTTAACGCCGTGAGAACCTACGATAACATAACGCCAATTATAGTTTGAAAAATTCCAGTTCTGCCTCTGTCTTTTCGCACTCGTTAAAAATACTAAACGATGTCTAAAAATTCTGAAAGTCTCCAGTTTACTAGATTAGTGAGTTCTTAACAACTTTCATTTAGAAAAGTTTCTGATTTGGATTACCGAAATATGAGAAAAACGTGGATCTTTACAGCTGCGCAGAATTGCTAGCTGTTACGAAAACGACTATTTAGAGGTCCAAACGAATGAGTTTTTCGATGTTTTATATACCAACAGATTCGTCTTTCGACGAACTTCGTCATGAACATAAAGTTTAACTGATTTGGATCTGTTATGATAAAGGTATGGCTTCCGTAAGTTGGCTGTAAAAATACGGAACTAATCCACTATTTAAAACTTATTTTTAAACAAAATGGACTATTTATTATGTTTGTTAATATTATACATAACTATAACTATCAAAAGTTATATATAACTCATTTACATAATATGTCAATATTGTTTTGAAACATAATAATAATCCATTATTTAACTAATTAATAGTATTATAATAAAAAAAATAGTGTTTTCTATAAACATATTTTATAGAAATATTAAAGCATTTAAATAAACAATTTCTATAAAATATGTAAATGGTCTTAAAAATAAAAAGAGTTTACAGAATTGGTTTTTATAATTTTTGGTAATTTTTACAAAATTTTAAATGGTTAAATAGGCCTTTAAAAAAATATGGCAGGAGCCGGGTTCGAACCCGTGACCTCCTGCCCAAATCCCTCCCCCTAACCAGTGAACCAAAGGCATATAGCCGCATTAGACTCCCGCTTCTAATTCTTTTAAGCTGTCCCAACCAACCCCCCCCCAATTCATTCGAACCCTAAATCGAATTTGCATCAAATTGACCCATCAACCGATTACGATAATGAAATTTAGCTTAGGGTTTTTAATCCCTATGTAATTTCGAGTATAATGCTATGTTCAATTCCTGCTAATCAATCCTGAATCCCAAAATACCTAAATTCTATACCGTATAAACCCTAGAACAATTTCACTTCAATTGATCATTAAAACGATGTAATTAGCCAAATTAATGATAGGGCTTTCATTCCTAGTCAATAATCGAGTATGTAGGTGTTTCGAATTACCTGTATGGTGTTCGTTTGAAGTTAAATCCAATGAAGAACAAGTCGCGGCACTCGTGTCAATCGAATGATGCTCAAACGATAATTGTAATCAAATTAAACTTGTAGACAGCTTCGGATGATGATTAAGAGCAATAGCCCCTTATCAAATGCAATTGAAACCGATCGGAGGTGTGCTCTTGATTGAGTTGCAGGTTCGCGAGTTTGAAGAAATCGAACAGAGTGTTTTGGGGATTGTAGATGTAATTGAAAGTCTTGTTCGTTTATTAATCACTGTATCATTGTGTGTATATGATTAATTCGATTATCATTAAGTTTTGTATGCGATTCCAGGTTGTAAAGAAGTCGACAATGTTCACGTGGTTTGTTAGATCGCATTATCGTTTGATTCCCGAATTATTGTGGGTTTAAGTTCGAATCTTGATCCAGAACCGGTCGGGGTTAATTAATTTGGTTAAAACCGTGTAATTTTGGAGATCGGGGGTCGCCGGAAAACGGCCGGCGAGTGGCCGGAGGTGGCCGACGGCGGTGATGGGATTGTTTTGAATAAATTACAGAATGGTCCCTCAACTTTCCTCTTTTATTATTTGTGTTTAAAAGTTTATAAAATAGTTTTCAAAATTTACAATTTACCCCCTGGACTTATTAAAACATTTTTAATAAATTTTGTAAATTATTATTACTATCATTATTATTGTTATTATTATTATCATTATTATTGTTATTATTATTATTATTATTATTATTATTTTATTATTATTATTTTTACGGGTATTATATGACATGTGGGTATCCACGACCTTGGTGTTTAAGAGTAAATACATATAAAGATTGTTGTCCTCAAGGGGATATTTTGATGGTTAAAAGTGTGTTTTCCAACGAAACGGTTATAGGTTCAAATCTTACGGTGTATAACTTTGATGAATATTTTTCTGGTAATAAGAATTTCTGTTCAAAACATATAAACAATGTTGGTAGGCACAAAGTCACTAGTGAAATTAAAAGTGAATATGTATATCACCACTCCTAGGTAAATTAAGATCTACATATAAAATACTTAGTAAATATGGATCTAAATTTAGTGTGTGATGAACAGCGTTCTGGCATGTCAATTACAATCTGCTAAGCGGCAGGCATTGCTATTGTTTTATTGTTTGCCGATATATATATATTCAGATTTAGTTTATATAGTCATATTTGAAACAAAGGTACCAAGAAAATAACAAACCTAACTAACTTTCAAAGTGAAAATATTATTGAAAAATGAATTACTAATACAGTATCCGTAGGACTTTATTTATACACAAACATATTACACATTCAGTCCCTCAGATTTATGGAATTACAACTAATACCCTCCAACATACTCCCCCCTAATTCCAAACATCTTTACTCAAATCTTCAACTCCCAACAAAAATCGCATCTCACCAAACTTGACTCTAGCTAATGCTTTTGTCAAAACATCTGCTCGCTGCATATCACCACTTACAAAGTCAACATGAATTTGACCTCTTTCTATACATTCTCTAATGAAATGATATCGAGTATTAATATGTTTGCTTCGACCATGAAAAACAGGATTTTCATCAATTGGATTGCAGACTTGTTATCCACAAACAATGTAACCGCACCCAACTTTTCTCCTGTAACTTCTACCAATACTCCTTGAAGCCACAATGCTTGACACGCTGCTGAGGTAGCAGCCATAAACTCAGCCTCACACGAAGACAATGCCACAGTTGCTTGCTTCTGTGAATGCCACGACACTACCGAACCATTATAAAAGAATACATTCCTTAAAGTACTTCTACCATCATCACTATCGGTTAAATGATTGTTGTCACTATAACCAACCAAGCCTCCTCCTTCTACCTTCTTATACCTTAAACCAAAGTGAATGGTTCCTTTCACATACCGGATCAAATGTTTCACAGCCTTCAAATGATCTACCTTAGGACACTGCATGAAACGGCTTACATATCCAATAGCAAATGCTAAATCTGGCCTTGTCTGGGTTAAATACCTCAAAGATCCTACCAACCTCCTGTATTCAGTTTGATTCACATCTTCACCTCCTTTATCCTTGAACAACTTTAACCAGGTTCCATAGGGGTCTTTGTTTCATTACACCCTTCTAACCCTGCCGGTTTCACCACCTTCTTTGCATAAGCTAACTGCTTAATCAAATCTCCAACCTGAGCAACTTCAATCCCAAGATAATAACATAATACACCCAGATCGGTCATCTCAAACCTTGATTGCATCTGCAACTTGAACTCTTTCACTTCAAACTTATTGCTTCCAGTTACAAGCAAATCATCTACATAAACCCCTAAGATTATGATTGAACCAGGCTTGACTTTAACATACACAGCCTGCTCATGCTGACATCTTTTAAACTTCAATTCCTTCAAGACCTCATCTAATCTTGTGTTCCATGCCCTTGGAGCCTGTCGTAGCCCATAAAGAGCCTTGACCAATTTATACACCTTATACTCAGCCCCCTTTTGTTCATATCCCTCAGGCTGCTTTACATATACACTCTCTTTAAGATCACCATGCAAGAAAGCTGCTTTGACATCCAAGTGAAACACTTTCCAACCTTTCTTAGCAGCCAATGCCAAGATCAACCGTATGGTTTCTATCCTAGCCACCGGAGCAAAAGCTTCTTCAAAGTCCACACCCGGCTGTTGCACATAACCTTTTGCAACCAACCTAGCTTTATGCTTTACAATTGCACCTGATGCATATCTTTTCAACTTATAAACCCACTTCAAACCAATCGAATTACACTTCAGTGGTGCATCTGTGAGAACCATGTTTTATTTCTTTCAATTGCTCTTATCTCTTCATTCATAGCCTGTCTCCACACCTTTTCTTTCACTGCCTCTTGGAAACAAGTAGGTTCTTTATCATGT
This sequence comes from Flaveria linearis, assembly GCA_024085815.1. NCBI lineage: Eukaryota > Viridiplantae > Streptophyta > Magnoliopsida > Asterales > Asteraceae > Flaveria > Flaveria linearis. Next base: position 72,588,418 of record CM044012.1, read on the forward strand.
GTCAACAACAACTCTATATCACTCATTTCTTGTTGTTGAGACGATCCATAGTGTACTCCACCTTCTACTACATAATCACTCAACCGTTTTGGCACTTGAGTAACTCTGTGTGACAATCTTAAGGCTTGTTCAGTGCCACCTACCACATTCTCAGTTTCAGTCTGCTCACTTGTTTGTGTGGATACTCCCTCTTCCACCTCAGACCCACTTTCACTTAATGGAAAAAAGGTTTCTGATTGAGCACCACTAGTCTCTCCTTCTTCTTGCACACTGAACTCAAAGAAGTTGTTTGAATCTGATTCATAGCTTCTTCCCATAACTGCACTCCAATAATACATTCTACCCTCTTCAAACTTTACATCTCTGCTCACAACAACCTTGTTATGCATGGGATCATACATTCTATGAGCCTTGGAACCTTGTTCAACACCCAAGCATACCATAGGAGTGCTTCTGTCTTCCAACTTCTGTAAATTTGGAGTAGTTTTCTTTACATGACCTACACACCCAAAAACCTTCAAGTGTTGTAGATTTGGCTTTCTACCCTTTAGAACTTCATATGGAGTGCAATGTGGTAGAGCCTTAGTATGCACTCTATTTAGCAAATAGACTGTATGTCTCACAGTCTCAGCCCATAACTCTCTAGGCAGCCTTATGGCTTTCATCATACTTCTAGTCATATTCATTATAGACCTGTTCCTTCTTTCCACAGTCCCATTCTGCTGTGGAGAGTATGGAGCAGTCAATAACCTAGTGATTCCTTCCTTTTCACAAAACATATTGAACTCTTGTGAAGTAAACTCCCCCCCACGATCTGACCTTAATGCCTTGAGTCTATAACCGAGTTCCTTTTCTACTCTAGACTTGAACATTTTGAAGTTTTCAAATGCTTTATCCTTTCTTGCAAGCATATAAACCACATATATCTTGTGGAGTCATCCACTAGTAACATAAAATACTTGTTACCAGAATGAGTAGATGGACTTATAGGTCCACACAAGTCCACTGAGACTAACTCCGATGGTTGTGAGGCTCTATATGTAGTCATAGTGGGAAAGGGATGTCTAGTTTGTTTACCCGCTAAGCATGCTTCACAAATTCGAGTCTGGGGAGTGGAGATCATCGGTACACCACTTACCATCCCTTTGCATGTTATGTGCTTCAATGACTCAAAGTTGATGTGCCCAAGCCTTCCATGCCATAACCATGGCACACTTTCTGTGTTTAGATGGAAGCACATTGGTGATCCTACTGTGAGCTTGGCCTTGTACAGCCTGTTTTGTGACCTTTGCACTTTCATTAAAAGTCTTCCACTCCTTTCGTACAGCCACAGGTGCTCATCCTTCAACTTCACTTCACAACCGGATTCTGTGACTTGTCCCAAACTAAGTATATTACTCCTCAACTGGGGTATGTAATATACTCCTGTCAACACCTTTTGATCTTTGTCTTTGCACTCTAGAATCACCGAGCCTTTCCCTTTGATTGAAACTGTGGATCCATCTCCGAACTTCACTGTTCCACCAAAGCTTCTATCTAGAGATGCAAACAATGACTGATTCCCAGTCATATGGTTTGATGCGCCATTGTCTAGATACCAAATCGAATTATCATCACTATCAACTTGGCAATTCAGTGGATTTACCTTTTGTTCATTCAAGAACACTATCTCTTCGCACTCTTGTACTTTAATCGTCATGAGGAGAGCCAGTTCTTCATTGACTGTTTGAGACAAGTTCACTTCTGTCTCCTTATTCTTGAGTGGGCATTCGGATGCATAGTGTCCATACTGGTCACATTTGAAGCACCGAATTTTGGACTTATCTTCACTTGGTCGACCTGATGCCTTTTGATTCTTGGGTAGATTCTCACGCTCATACTCCTTTCCTTTGGGTCGAGCTTTGTTGCCGTCTTTCCAACTCTTGTTGCCTCTTTCGGACCTACCCTTCGTCTTGGTAGAGTTTTCAGAATCCCTCTGACGACTCTGCCATTCTGAATATGTAAGAAGCAATTGGTCATTCTTTTGAGAATGAGTCTTGGCCTTCAGACATGTTCTCTCTTCGAACGCCTTCAAACGGCCAATCGCTTCCTGCATTAGTAAGGTCTCAAGATCCACAAATTGTTCAATTGAGGCAACAATTTGAATGAATCTTTCTGGTACGGCTCCAAGAAACTTCCGTACTAATGCGGATTCGGCAAAAGGTTCCCCTAGGTCGCGAGCTTTCGAGTCAATCGCACTCAGTCTGGCTACAAACTCATCAATCGATTCCTCCTCCTTCATCTTTATGCTTTCAAACTCATTCCGGAGGGTTTGCAACCGTGCCTTCTTGACTCTATCTTCTCTAATATACCTGGTTTTGATCGATTTCTAGATGTCCTTCGCTGAATCGCAGCTTGCAACTTGGAGGATTAGATCTTCTGGCATTGCCTGATACAAATAGGCAATGGCCGAACTATTCTTCTTTGGATCGACAATTGTTTCTTCCGAGGGTTCAATTGCTTCCCAGAGGGAATGAACCTTAAAGATCGCTTTCATTTTCAAAGCCCAAATCGTGTAGTTAGTTGGTGTTAGCACCGGACATTGGAGTGGTATGGTATAGTTTTCTTTGATTGTGACCAGTTGTGCATTCGATGCCATCGTCTTCTCCCTTCTCTGTTAGTTCATCGAAACAGAGGCTTCAGACTCCTGACTCTTTTCCCGATCGTGAATTCACCAAACCTTCTTCCTTCGTGGTTTTTGAATTTCCTTCGATTCTATCCTTCGAGCCGAATCTCTCGATCTTCAGAGTTCTTACGAAGCTCTGTTACCAAATGAAACACAGGTACCAAGAAAATAACAAACCTAACTAACTTTCAAAGTGAAAATATTATTGAAAAATGAATTACTAATACAGTATCCGTAGGACTTTATTTATACACAAACATATTACACATTCAGTCCCTCAGATTTATGGAATTACAACTAATACCCTCCAACAATATTTGCAAAAGCTTTACATAATAGTTTGTGGCGCCGCTAGTTTTGACGTGGTGCGTGATGCTTCGTTTGTACCACGGCAACGGGCAAGCTTCGGGAGAAAGATGTATATATTTGTTATGCAAAGGTAGGGTTTTCGTTAGATTTCTGAATTTTAATTTAGTTTAAACTAAGTTTTTCTTTGTGTAGAGACTGTTCGATCCTCTTTTCTTTTGGTTATTTCTTTTGACATAGGCACCATGTCTTAATCATTATCAAACACCCCATATTAAAAAGCCTCTAATTAAGTTTTATTATTCCTACTTAATTGAATACTTCTCTCTTTTTCTTGAACTAGAAGGGTGTCCGCGCAATACGGCGGGACGACATTTTACATCCGACACGTGTTTTTAATTTTTGTTATTCTTTTAGTAATTTTACAGAAGTCTATTATATTTTTTCTAAGCTAAAGTTAAAACACCAAATAAATGAGTTTTGCATGACGGCTTGTATATTTACGCATTAACTTATTGTACGTTACAAATAAAGATCGGTTCAGGAAAAAATTTACACCAAAATGTTTAAAAAACACAGGTTACGATTGTAGTCTCAAAAATTTTTTAAACGTAATAGATTAAAAGATATAACTGGAATCTTAAAAGAAATTAAGTTTTATTTGTTTATGGGTTGATAATGTAAAATTTTAAGTAATTTAGGGTAAGTGTAAGGTTATTATTTAACTAATTATAAGGGGTAATGTCACACCCTCAAATTCTGGGTCTGGAATCTATCACGGAGGGGTGAGCAAACAGGATCGAACACAGTAGTTACACATGAGATGCAGTTATCTATATGATAAGTTTTAGATAATCAATCCATTATTATTCAGGGCATTAGATATTATACGCAGCGGTAATAAATATATTGATTGTTTCTTAACAATACGTCTAATCATGTCTTATCAATAACCAATATGTATTTTGAGCTCTTATATGATCCTACGTGCATGTCCATAAGCTCCTATTAGATACCTGAGAATACATGTAAAATCAAGTGTCAACACAGGGTTGGTGAGTTCATAAGTAAGTAAAACATAATGATAAATCATCAATTATCATTCAAAGAAGAGTTTATTTTGTGAAGATATGGAACCCTTTTATAAGGTGAACCCGCTATTCCACATACTTACTAAGTACAAGCCCAACAAATCCTTCACATAGGATTTACCCATGTATCATAGTTTATTTGTATATGAATAGCCTGTCGGAACCCTTTTATAAGGTGAACTCACTATCCCACATACAAGCATCAAGTAAAGCACCATCATAGTTCATAAAACAAAAGGGCATGTTTCATCCCAAGAACAGTAAGTAATATCACAAATAAAAGTTCCAGTTTAAAAGAGCATGCTTCATCCCAAAACCAAAGTAAAAAGGGAAACACGAGAACTCACAAAATAATCTGAAATTTCAATCACAACATGTATTCCAGCCCTAAATTATTTAAATGATTAAAAGGGGAACAGTTACGAACTCACCTTAGTTCTTGTGTGTTGTTGACAAGCTAGTAAATTCCTCCTAAGGAATTATAATTCACATAAGCAAATAGTTACAAATCCATAACCTAAATAAGTTAGATCTTGAACCTTGCGTTCAATTGATCTAAGGTTTGATTTTCGGGGATTTGTTATAATCATCTAACTAATTATTTAATTATCTTTGTTAATTCTTTAGTAATTGAAGATTTATATTTCATAAACTTTGATTAGTTTAATAATGATTTTAACATATCATTATATTCTAAATAAATTATAAACATTATTTAACTTTGTAAGTTTATACTTAATTTGTATGATTTTATAAATATTTAAATTTATAAAATCTAATTTGTATTATCTGATTAATTCATAATTAGCAATATAATGTCCATTAATAATTTAATGATTTAAATTATTATTTAAAATCCATTTTTATAAAAATAACAATTTATAACACTTGCAACAATTTTTATAAATAATTAATGAGGTTTTTAATGAAATCAATTTCCAGAAAATAATTAGATAACTCCTAAAATAAACAAAGTTTATAAAAATTATTTTTATAATTTTTAATAATTTTTCTGTATTTTTAAAAGGCTCAAAAAGCTTTAAAAAAAATAGGTGTGGGGGCAAGGGTTCGAACCCTTGACCTCAAGCATTTCAGGGAACCCAAGAACCAGTGAACCATAGGCTTATAGCCGCATTAAGAGTTGGTTCCAAATGGTTTTAAGCAAAATTTCAATCAAACCCCAATTCACCAAGAACCCTAAGTTCGAATCCCATCAAATTGAAGCCCAATTCGATGCTATAATCGATTGAAACGATAGGGATTTTATTCACTATAAGAAATCGAGTATGTGGGTATGTTCATTTACCTGTTTCGAGTTCGATTTGATGAAGAACAGTGAGTTGCAGGTCGCGGCCGAGAGAGGTAATCAATTCGATATATTTGTGTGTTTTTAGATCAAACTGATCTCAAAGGAAGTTTTTAAATATTCAGAAGATGGTTAGTGCGCAATCAATTTCGATTATTATTATTGTTCAGTGCGCGTTCGTAGTGGGTGTCGGCCAAACTTTCGGTCGTAGTGGAAATCGCATTAAACCGACACCATTATTCAAATTTCAAGGACCCACGAGTTCGAATCATGCACGAAATGTTGTCGGGACGGTTGAATCGAGTCAAAACCGTGTTAATTTGGCGTTTAGGGGGTCGCCGGAGCCGCCGGAATAGTCGCCGGAAAGGGGATCGGGAAAAAGGGCGGCGGGTTGGGATTTTAAAGAAATTTTACAGAAACAGTCCCTCAACTTCCAAGTCTTTATTATTTCATGTATAAAGTTTTAAATTAAGTTTCAAAATTAACATTCTTCACCCAAACTTTTAAGATTAGTTTTTAAATAATAAATCTCATTATTATTATTATTATTATTATTATTATTATTATTATTATATTATTATTATTATTATTATTACTAATGTTATTATTAATAATAGTGATAATAATATCATTATTATTATTATAATATCAAAATATATATATATATATATATATATATATATATTTTCATAAATTAACGAAATTTTTCCGGGTTGTTACAGGTAATCTGTAAATAATGTTACAAATATTATTTTACCCTTAAAAATGGTTTTAAGAATGGTTGTATCTTATGCATTGAGTGAAGTAATTATTCTTAATTTTATATTATTTTAAAATACATATCTCATATACTTTATATATAGTATTTTTCTTGAATAATAGTTAGCGATTTACCATTTCTATTGATATGCCTTTTTGTATAATTAGCTGATATGAGTAACGTTTGGTTTAAACTTTACATTTTTCCGTTTGCTCAATGTCTAACTCGATCAACATCGAAGCAAATGTCAAAGCGTGATCCTTGAGACCCCACAGGAATATCATTGAAAAAGTTGGATGAATACGATCAATATTTAAATTTCGTCTGTTTCCTTCTTGAAATTATTATATTCTGTGATTAATAGTTTCACTTTATGGTTTAATTCACATATATAATATAGATTTAGAGGATGTTCGGTAATTTTAGGCTAAGCAATTAGTAAGCATGATCGAATAAGATGTAGCCTTTAAATCAGATAACATGTTTTTAAAACTTATTCAATAAGAGAATACCAAACACACTCTATATTCAAGATGTGTCTTTTAAATAAAACAAACACATTCATCACCATACTTTTTTTTGCTTTTCTATCATATTAAATAATTACATTAATTACTAATAATATTATTTATTTTTTAGATTATAAATAGTTTTTTTTAAAATAAGAAAAACATTTTTACTAATGTTATTTCTAAAGAAATAAAATTTATAAAATAAGAACAGTTTCCAAAGCATCAAACTTTATAAAAGATACGAGAAGTTTTAAAATTGTTTGTTTTTTACAAATTTAAATTTTTATAAACAAAAAATATTTAATTAAAATTGGAAGTTATAATAAAAAATTTTAAAAATGATATTTTTTAATACGGTTTATTTTGAAACATAAAGTTTAAACAAAAATATAGAAAGTTGGTATCCTTGTTTTATTACTTATAGTATTTATCCGTACATAATTTCAATCACATATTATCTTAGAATATCGTTTTATAACTAATAAAATTTTATCTTATTTATTTAACAATGTTAAAAATGAATTTACTAAAGCTAGTCTAACGTTAAAATAATATAGTGTATTTTTGGTGTCAACGTAAAATTATAAAGAAAGATTGTGGCTTGAGATAAAACCCATTCTAACCATTTTCTATTTCATTTTAGGAATAAATCATGCAACATACATGTATAACTAAGTATATACAAATACATTATAATATATATTAAACATATTAGTCGGTAACTAGCTTAAATTTTTTATGGTTTTCAAATATTTTTGTTTCATAATAACCGTTTTTTAACCATTTTTATGGTAACTACCTGTGTTTTTTGTGAAGTTTCATAATTTACCCACCATACTACTTATATTCGCAAATAGCTTAAATTTTTTATGGTTTTCAAATATTTTTGTTTTCTTTTATAACTATATATACAAGATATTATTTCTTTTGAAGAGTTTGAATTTAACTTCATACAATTGTATATATAACTAATTTTTTAATGTCAGAAATGCTCCAAAAGAGGTTCAAAAATAAATCATGAAAGATATTCTTGCAAAGAATAGTGTGAACAAAAACTAAGCTATGTATCAACTTAAACACAATCATCAACAAAAGTGAAGCCGCAACAACATGCAGGCGTTAAACTCCTACTTTACGTGTAAAAAGTGTAGAATATTGACGCATTATTGATTGATCAACAATTAACAATAATATTTATATTTGTGATCATTGTTAATTCTAATTGTCATATGTAGCAACAACCTTTAAAATTTTAAAGTTCATTTATGATATATTAATATATGTTAATACAAGACGGACAACAAAGAAACAAAATTCGAGCGGACATAATTAATCCTTAATCATGTATGGGATCATGGAGAAAATCATCAAGGGGCATATGGATATCTATTTTTCAATGAGACGTCTAGGTGACAAGATTTCTTCACATCATGATCAAAAGTTTAAATCATTTAAAGTGTTAACACACGTGGTTAATTATAGTAGAATAGAAGTTGTTCTAGAAAACTATATCAAAAACAACCCTCATTGATCACATAACATATTTACAGCTTTATTTTGTAGAACGTCAATATCTTATTTTGAGGTCTCTGTAAACTATTCATAACCAGATTTGAACTTGAATAACTTCAAAAGATGTTTAACTCTTATCATTAGGCTTACGATCCACGTGTCATTTTTTAACTTATAATCAATTCTACTAACATAGGCTATTTTCCAAATAATTTCTAGGAGAATATGTTAGTGTTTGATAAAAATAATAAGAAATAAAGAGCCTTCATATATCAGAAAAAACACCGGTTCACATATGAGCATATACTAGTTATCATTTGAACTAACATTAGTCAAATGTATAAATTCAAATGCGAATCATCAATAACTAAAAAATGTTGAAAATCTAAATAACGGCGAAAATTTATATAATCCAGAGGCATATGCACTTAAATTAAAAATCAAGGAGATTCGAATGTGAATCATCATGTGAACTAACTATATATAGTAGTTTTAACTTTATCACCAACTCCATTTTCCTTTTTCTATTGTCATTATATGAATATGAATATAACATATTTAAAACCCTTTATATTATATGTTATCAGGTATGTTAGGACGTTTCAACGGGTCAGAATATTTTGTTCTCCTTCCCATCCTGTAAACTTTTATATTATATTATTATTATGTTTTTCAACAGTATGATTTTTTTCCTTTTGAAGTTGATTCGTCATTACTACTTCCTTGCTTAGAAAATGCATTTGAAAACACACGTTACCTTTGTCTCCCATACATGATCATTATTTGAAAATTGTTTTGATTTGATGTATGTGTTAGAGATCCATTAGTATAATAAAAGATCACTTAATTTTGGGAATTGATATTTAGACAACCTAAAATTATAAATTAACATCTTAAATTTCCATACGTGTCGTATAGTCCCATACGCGTCATATAACTCTATACGTCATAACCACTCTGACAGCCCCCTGAATTTTCCTCGTGGTCAGTATCGAAATTTGCTCTACGCGTCGTATAGCCCTATATGTCGTATAAGGGGTCGTATAGGCTTATATGGGGCGTATAGCTCTCTGACTCCCCCCTGAATCTTCCTTGTTTTCAGTGTTTTCAATCGTATACGCCGCGTATGGTGCCATACAAGACGAATAAGGGGGTGTCTATTTATAATACGAGTGCCACTATATTAGGACCCCTTATTTTATTGATGTAGTTAGTCATTTTTTTCTTTTTGAACAATAACACTTCCAATTTTTCTAGTCAAAATTTGTCTTAGGTAAGTCTAATACCCACAACCTCTTAACCTTTTAATTGTGAGACTGAGCTTTTATCAATAGACTCCAAAGTCCAAACCTCTATCGGTCACTGTTTACTCGTAAGTTAAATGAGTTAGTATTTATCTTAAGTGAGTATTTTTTTTCCTTTTTAATTAGAATGCAAAGAAAAATACTTATGTAATTATGAAATTAAACTACAAGACTATCTGACGTTTATAAAACTAGTTTTTATGGGTGCTGTTGGACCAAAAGAACCAATGAGCCAAGATCAGGAAAACCTCTAAGTCCCACATGACATCACAACAACTGCTGAAGACTCCCATCAGCTGATCTGACAAAGTCTGAAGAATCAACAGCTGAAGTTCAAAGAACTGAAGTACAACAGCTGAAGATCCCAAAGTACTAAAGACAAGTACTGAAGTCTAAAGTACTGATAAACACAAGTACTGAAGACTTCAAGTACTGAAGACAAGTGCTAAAGATCAAAGTCTGAAGAACTGAAGAACTGATGAACAACTGCTGATGCACAAAGTCTGAAGACAACGACTGAAGACAACAGCTGATGACAACTACTGAAGTCATCAGCTGATGAAACATCTGAAGACCAAAGTCTGAAGACCAAGTGCTGAAGTTTCAGAGTTTGTCACAACAGCTGAAGAAGTCTTCTTCAGTTGTTGTGATGGTTTTTCCTTTTCAGTAGTTTATTTTGTTTCAGTAGTTGTACAACAACTGAAGAGCATGTTCTTCAGTTGTTATAGTATCAGTAGTTATAAACGACTGAAGAGCTTGTTCTTCAGTCGTTGTAAGATTTCAGTAGTTTTACTTTTGTCAGTACTTAGGAAACTTTTGTAAGAAGATGTCAGCTGTTGACATCTTCAGTAGTTTTATGTTTTGTCAGATGTAATTTTAATATTCTGTTGATGTCAGAAAAAGGACATCAACCCATCCTTTTGCCGCCTATAAAAGGATGGGGGACCATACAGTTTTAATTGCCGAAACGTGCGACCAATAGAACATTTATTGTTTCGCAGAACTCTTATCTCTCTATGTTTATGCTTTAATTGCAATATCTTTTATGTTCTTGATATAATTGTTAATTAATGTGCTAAATCCGCTGCAAACATAATCTAATTGATCAACACGAGAGGCTGAGATCCTGTCAAATGGTATCAGAGCGGGTTAATCATTGATCGATCTTACCATTGATCATTTGAAACTGCTCTTTTAATCTCTCAGTTTGATCGAATTAGCAATTTGCAAGAATTAGCCATAGAGAGTGAGTTTCTGCTGTTTCTGGCCAAAATCTTGAGGTCTTTCGGTGGTTTTGAGTCACATTTGTCTGGTTTAAACTTGTTTTTGACTAAAACCTAAGATGACAACACCAACTAATGATCCTCACAATACTGGTTCCGCAACCAAGCCTCCGATGCTGGTTAGGAACGAGTATAACATATGGCAAAGACGTATGCTACACCACTTGGCTGTCAACAGTGCTGGTTGTTGGAAGTTAGTGGTGCATGGGCCATACAAGCCTATGGTGAGCGTCCCGGAATCTAATGAACAGGTTGCGAAGAAACCTGAACAATATTCGGACGAAGATCTAAAGCTGTTCGAAATTGATGCTAGAGCCCATGGAATTTTAGCCATGGCCATTCCAAACGAAATATATTCAGGGCTCTTGCATCATGAGTCTGCTCATGACCTATGGGTTGCTCTAAAGGAACAATTTGGAGGAACTGATTCGGTCTTAGCAAACAATAGGGAAATCCTCGCCCAACAATATGAGACATTCTCATATAGAAAGGGTGAGACTCTGACCCAGCAATATGAGCGGTTCTCTTGTTTGATCTCTGAGCTAAAGATGGTCAAACAAGAGTACTCCAAAAGCCAGATGAACAACAGGTTCCTCAGGTCATTGCCCGAGAGGTGGGACACATATACCATTGTCCTACGCTCCAGTGCTGATCTGGAAACTCTATCTCTCACACAACTTCATGGGAAGTTGCTCACTTTTGAGAGAGAGATAGAGCAAAAGAGGAAGCTGTCCTCTTCTGGCAAGCTTGCTGATGACTTTGTCCAAGGTAATGCTGCCTTGATAAGTCATGAGTCAGAATATGCTTCATCAGAAAGTTCTTATGATGAGCATATTGATTTCTCTACCAACTCAGAACAAGCTTTTGTTGGTGTTAGTAGTTCAGGAGGTGGTGGTGACAATTTGTGTTTTCTGATGGAGGATTTGAAGGGCATTCCAGATGATGATCTGGAAGAGATGGATATTTTGAACCAAATGGCAATGATAAATATCCGCTCTCAGAAGTTCTACAAAAGAACTGGTAGGAAATTCCCAGGACTCTCTGGCAAAACCAAAGTTGGTTTTGACAAGAGCAAGTTGAGGTGTCACAAGTGTCAAAGGCTTGGACACTTTGCAAGAGAGTGTAGATCATCTGGATCTAACTCATCTGCACCCTTTGTGACTTTTCCCAGCAATAGCTCACAGCACAAAGGGCAACCTTCCTACAGTTCTTCCCATCCATCTCAGGCACAAGCACCACCTGCTTATTTTGTGCCACAGGGTCATATGCCTTATCCTTACCCCTGTTACTACATGCCTCAGCCTGGTCAAACTCAAGTACCCCCGGCTCAACCACCTCATGCTCTTCCTGAGCCTCAATCTTCCCAATCTCATCAACACACACAACCTCAACAACACAGCTTTTTCACCCCAAGTGTTGTTGACTGGAGTAGTCTACCAGAAGAGCTATCTGGTCAGGATCAACTACTCCAAGGTGCTGGTCAACATGGTGGTGACCAACCTTTTGGAAATCTTGCTCTGATGGCCCTTGATTCTGCTGAAGGGTCATCATCCAATGCCTCATCTCAGGTATCCACTGAGGCAAAAGCCAAGCTTTGTTCTGAATCATGCATAGCAGCATTTGCTTCTATTAGAGAAGCAAATGTAGCTTTAATAGATAAAAATCTTGAGCTTGAGCACACTATTTCCAAAAGAAAAGCTGATTTTGAGGTTGCTCTAAAAGATAAAAATGATGAGATTTACAAGCTTAACTGCCAAATCAAAGATAGTAAAGTAGGGAAGATGTACTTCTAGAGAAGTACAAAGACCTCAAGGAAACTCTTGCAACCACCCAAGTTGAGTGTGATCGATGGGTGCAATCATGCAAGGGTTTTGAAATGCTTCTTAGTAAGCAATCAGCTTCCAATGTGAAGTTTGGTATTGGTTATAATCACACTGCTCCTCCCACAGACTTCACTTCAAGAGCAGAAGTTGAATCTGATGGGGAGAGCAATAACTAATCCTTCTCATCATGTGACCTACTATCCTCTGTATCAACATCATCAGAGATAGATGTCAGCATTTACTCATGCCAAAACCAATCAGCTGATGCTACAACAGCTGATGGTTCAAATGTTGACTGTCACATGACCAAACGACTGATCAACTCAGGTGTTGTCACTAGAAGTACTGAAGGTACTAGAGAGCAAGTGACAACATCTGAAGTTCAAACCTCAAATACTGTTAGAACTGAAGAGAAGAAAACTAACAGTAGGAAAGGTTTGAAGACAGCTAGAGAGGATACCAGGAAAGCAGGCACTAGGAAGAAAACTGCTAGTACTGATGACAAACAGCTGAAGAACAAGTCTTCAGCAGTTAAATCCTCTTCAGCTGATGATCAGCATAAGATGAAGAAAAAGCCATGTGAGATATGTGGCTTGTTCAATCATCTTACTGATGATTGTTGGTACAAAAGGGGTTCCAAACTCAAACAGAAGAAGAAAATTACTGAAAGCATCAATAAAATGAAGAATGAGTTTGAAACCAAGTTTGTACTGGCAACATCCAAGCCTGAAATCCTTAGGCCCAAAGTTAAATCTAAGAAGGTAGGGATTACTCAGGCAACAGCTGAGGTTGCTCAGAAAAAGATGGTACAACATAGCAACTCATCATCAGCAAACTCCAATATGTCTGAAGAGCTGAAGGCTTTATCACAAAATCAGACACAGTTGGTGATGATGGTTCAGCAACTAGTGGGAAGAGTCAACCACTTAGATGCTCCTATGTTGAAACCACAGAAAAGGAAGTCCAAGCCAAAGGGTTCCTCTTCTGTACCATCTTCTTCACCTCAAGCTGTCACTCATAACACACCTGTTAGTGCTACACCTGTAGCTGAGAACAGACCCAAAGCCAAGCAGGTTTGGGTCTCCAAGACTAACTAACACATAGTTGTGTTTGCAGGGTTCTTCAACATGCCATAGAAGCATCTGGTATGTAGACAGTGGAGGATCCATGCATATGACTGGAAGCAGCTCCCTTCTTAATGACTACTCTCAAGGAAAGAAGGGATTTGTTTCTTTTGGCAATGATGCAAAGGGTTACATCATCGGAAAAGGCTTTGTTTCCAATGGGGAAATAAGGTTTGATGATGTTAACCATGTGGAGAATCTCAAGTACAACCTCTTGAGTGTCAGTCAAATGTGTGACAAAGGCCATGTTGCCCTTTTCACAAGCCAGAACTGTAGGATTCTGTCATCCAAAGTTCTGAGTTTGATTGACAAGGCATTGGATGAACATACTCTCCTGAAGGCCAACAGGACAGGAAGAGTGTACGCCTTAGATCTTTCTAAAAAGATGGATCTAAAAGGCCATCCTTGCCTATTCTCCAAGGCATCTCCTTAAGAGTCTACACTATGGCATAGAAGGCTGGGTCATGTAAATTTCAAGAACATGAATCAGCTTATAAGCCATGGTTTAGTAAGAGGATTGCCTCTGAAGGAGTTCAAGTGTGAAGATGACTGCACTGCTTGCTTGAAAGGAAAACAACACAAAGTTTCATTCCCTTCAATAGAAGAACCAAAGTCCACTGCCTGCCTACAACTTCTGCACATGGATCTCTTTGGTCCTGTCAGAATAATGAGCATGGCAAAGAAGAAATACTGCCTGGTAATTGTGGATGATTACTCCAGGTTTGTATGGACTTTCTTCTTGCACTCCAAGGATGAAGCAGCAAAGACAATAATGAACTTTGTGTTACATGTAGAAAAGCAGTATTCCCTACAGGTCAAGTGTGTGAGGAGTGACAATGGAACAGAATTCAGAAACCACACACTTGATGACTTCTACCTGTCCAAGGGAATTAGAAGGCAATTTAGCATTCCTAGAACTTCTGAGCAGAATGGAGTGGTGGAGAGAAAGAACAGGACCCTCATTGAAGCAGCAAGGTCAATGTTGGCTGACTCAGGGCTGTCACTGACCTTTTGGGCTGAAGCTGTCAATACAACTTGCTATGTACAGAATAGAGCCTTAGTAAATAAGAGGTTGATGAAGACTCCCTATGAAGTTCTTCATCATTTGGCCCCTCTTATTTCATTCTTTAGAGCCTTTGGGTGTCCTTGTTTCATTCTCAACACTAGCAACCCACTCCATAAGTTTGCTAGTAAGGTGGATGCAGGGTATTTTGTTAGTTATTCATCAACTTGCAAGGCATACAGAGTCTTCAACTGTAGAACTAAGGGGGTTGAAGAAACTCTGCATGTTAAGTTCAATGAATCTCCAAAGGACAAGATTCCACAAAACCCTGTGGAGTTGTTTGATCTGGACATACTGCAATATGTTCCTTATCAACCTCCATCTGTTGAGCCTGTCAACAGATCTCTACCTGGTGGTACTGATGATGATGTAGTCAGTACTCACCTCTTCGGGTTCAGTGACAACCTGCCTGAGTTCACTGAACCTGATGCTCCTGTAGCCTCAGCAGTTCCATCCACTACAAATGCTGATGAGATTTCTGCTTGCTCTACTTCATTTGAGCTGCCATCCTCTACATGGTTTCAGGAATCTTCATCACCATCTGTTGCTGCTGATGAGTCTACAAACACTTGCACGGATATCATAGTCTATCAAGAGCTCAAGAATCACCCCACTTCACAAATCATTGGTGATATTCATGCTGGAGTTTCAACCAGGAATCAATTGTCCAACTTCTGCTTCTATGCTCTCTTCATCAGTCAGCAAGAGCCAAAGAACTATCATATTGCTTTAAGAGACAATGGATGGGTGGAAGCTATGCAGCTTGAGCTACTTTAATTCAAGAAGCAGCAAGTGTGGGAGCTTGTTCCATTACCCAAAGGTAAGTGTGCTATAGGCACCAAATGGGTATTCAGGAACAAAACAGATGAGAAGGGCCAAATTGTCAAGAACAAGGCCAGACTGGTTGTTCAAGGGTTTGCACAGGAGGAAGGCATCGATTATGATGAGACCTTTGCACCTGTGGCCAGACTAGAAGCAATTAGACTGTTCTTAGCTTATGCTGCCTTTCACAGTCTTAAGGTTTATCAAATGGATGTCAAAAGTGCCTTCCTATATGGGAAAATAAAAGAAGAGGTTTATGTGTGTCAACCACCAGGCTTTGAGGACAATAAACATCCTGATTGGGTGTACAAGCTTGATAAGGCTCTTTATGGGCTGAAGCAAGCACCTAGAGCCTGGTATGAGACACTCTTAACCTTTCTTCTGGAGAATAAGTTCACTAGAGGCACCATTGATAAAACCTTATTCATCAAGACTGTGGGACAACATAAGCTCCTTGTTCAAATCTATGTAGATGATATCATCTTTGCATCCTCTGATCCAAAGTTGTGTGATGAATTTACAAAGCTTATGAAGCTTAGGTTTGAAATGAGTGCTATGGGAGAATTACAGTTCTTTCTAGGTTTGCAAATCAAACAACAGGATGATGGAATCTTCATCCATCAGTCCAAATATACCAAAGAGTTGTTGAAAAAGTTTGATTTACAAACCTGTAAGCCCTGTTCTACTCCCATGAGCAGCATCACACAACTAGATGTAGATCAGAAAGGTAAAGCGGTTGATGAAACCCTTTACAGATGTATGATTGGGTCCTTGATGTACCTTACAGCTTCTAGACCAGACATCATGTTTTCAACATGTGCCTGTGCTAGATTTCAGGCTGCACCTAAAGAATCCTTTGATTGCAGTCAAAAGGATCTTTAGATATCTGCAAGGTACCCAATCACTAGGACTTTGGTATTCAGCTGGGCATTCATGCAAATTAGTTGCTTTCTCTGATAGTGACTATGCAGGATGCAAAGTCACCAGAAAATCCACTTCTGGTGGTTGCCAATTCCTAGGCAATTGTTTAGTTTCTTGGCAGAGTAAGAAACAAACATCAATTGCTACATCTACTGCTGAAGCTGAGTATATTGCTGCTGCAAGTTGTACCTCTCAGATACTCTGGCTTCAGAACCAACTTCTGGATTATGGCATTACTGAGACTAAGACTCCATTATTAATGGATAGTGCTTCAGCTCTCTGTATTGTTAAGAATCCAGTCCAGCACTCAAGGACCAAACATATTGAGATCAGACATCACTTTATTAGGGATTGCTATGAAAAAGGTCTGATTGATCCAAAGTTTGTGCCTAGTGCTGATGAGCTTGCAGACATTTTTACTAAGCCTTTAGATAGTGCCACATTCCAAAATTTGGTACTAAGGCTTGGTATGCTGCAGCTTGATTGATTTGACCTATGCTGGTATTCTTAGTTCACAACTACTGAAGAGCAAAGGTCAAATACAAGTACTGATGAGTAATTTAGTCTTCAGCTCTTTCACAACTACTGAAGACTAAAATGACTCAAAGTACTGATGTACATTATTTATTGAAAAACAACTGATGTAGTGAAGTGGATTACAACTACTGATGTATGATTTTCAAATAAATAAGTACTGAAGAACAAATTTTGCTCATAAGTACTGATGTGTAATCTTACACAAATACTGAAGACAAAATTTGT
Source organism: Flaveria linearis (assembly GCA_024085815.1). Lineage (NCBI taxonomy): Eukaryota > Viridiplantae > Streptophyta > Magnoliopsida > Asterales > Asteraceae > Flaveria > Flaveria linearis. The sequence goes on from CM044012.1 coordinate 72,605,672, forward strand.
TCACCAGCTCTGAAGAATATTTCATCAGCACCTGTGAACATCTGATCACAAGAGCTGAAGGCATAAATATTCACAAGAGCTGAAGGGTCAATGAAACATCTGAAAGTCAGCCAAAGAGCTGATGAGTAAATGTGGAGGTCAGCATGAAACAACTGATTTGACGGAAACAGCTGATGAGTAATTTTATTCTTCAGCTGATGCCAACAGCTGCTGTTTCATACCCAAACAACTGACGGACAAAACCATGTCTTCAGTAGTTTCACAACTACTGATGACTAACACCAAGTTCTCAGTTGTTTACAACAACTGAAGCAATACCATGTCTTCAGTAGTTCACAACTACTGAAGGCTAACACCAAGTCTTCAGTTGTTACAACGTCTGAAGATGAAAACTAGGTCTTCAGTAGTTTATAACTACTGAAGACTGACAATAAGTCTTCAGCCGTTTACAACATCTGAAGGACAAAACCAAGGCTTCAGTAGTTTCAACTACTGAAGACTAACACCAAGTTCTCAGATGTTACAACCACTGAAGGTTAAAACCACGTCATCAGTAGTTTCAACAACTGATAACTAACACCAAACCTTCAGTAGTTTTCTTTCAGCCTTTGCCATACCCTTTAAATACCCACTTTCAGAGCATTTACTCCTCACTTGACCTAATCCTTCCAAACCTCTGAAATTCCCATACACCATTAATGGCGACCATGCAACTGAAACCTCGACACAACTGTGTCGCCCATCTTACAAAATCGCCATTATGGCCCAAGTTTCACCAAGCCGTCGATCTTATGAACGACTCACCCTACAAACGGCTTTTCTCCTGAACCCTACTATATACACCGACTCCTTGGCGGAGTTTTGGACACATGTAACCGTCCAAACCGGAGAGCAGAATGGCGAGGTCTCCCTCCGGTCCTCCGTCAACGGCAAACCCGTGGTTATCACTCCAGCTACCCTACGCCAAACCCTAGAGCTGGAGGATGCCACTCACCCAACTTCCTACCCCAAAGGTACCCTGGATCTCTCATTCACATCCCATGACTACCAGGGTAACCTCTCCGCCTCCACCTTGTTGAAGAAACACTTCCCTGACCCTCAACGATTGATCTTCCACATGGTGAACGTGTGTCTGGCTCCCAAGACCTCGTCGTGGGACCAGATGTCCACAAGGTGGCAACAGGTATTGTTCTCTATCCTTGAAAAACAACCGTTAAACTTAACTGATTTACTATTTTTGGAACTAAAGGATATGGCCATAAAACCAATTTCTAACCGATGGATCTTGTATCCTCGGTTCATTATGGCCATAATAGAGAACCAGCTTCAGGCTGAGGGACTAGTTGGCACTGGAGTCCCTGCCATGGCTGTTCTAGCCAAGGTATACTCCAGGCACAACACCGACCACACACTCAAACAGGCTGGCCGGCTGCGAAAACCCACGCAGCAGGAACCCACAGCCTCCACCTCAAAATCCAAAGTCCCCACCAAGCCAAAAGCCAAGAAGCCCAAAAAGGCTACTCAGGGAAATGAGTCCCCTGACAATGCCCCTGCCACACAAAGGCAGGATGTGGCTGCTGGTTCGATTCTCCCAGCAGCTACCATGACTCCACCCACCACAACCGCATAGGTTTCCTCTCAACAGGAGCCTGATGCAACCACAACTGGGGCACCTACACATCTGGGGTCTTTCTCACTTGAGGAGACTGCCATTGAATTGCACACTCCTCCCCATGTGCACTCTGCTTCTAGCCCATCTCCCACAGAAGCCGCCCCACAAAGTCCAACCCTAATTATTGCCAAAGTGCTGACCCACCTGAGCACTCCACCCTCTCCCCAGAAACCTATTACAACTGGGGAGACTCCAACCAAAGAGGGGGTGGATACAAGTGCCGGTGGGAGCCCACAGCACAGAGAATCACAAGTCCAATCTCCTAGTGTGGCTAGGGAGATAGGACAATCTGGTGAGGCTGCCACTTCCCCTGCGTCAGCACATGAGCAGGGTGAAGCTGGTACAAGCAATAAGACCTCACCAGAGGCAACTGCCGATGATGGATCCAATCCGGAGGCTAGAAGTCACCAGTACCAAGAACAAGGGGCACATGCTATTACTGAGCCACACTCAGAGCATGTACATCCTGACATTGTCAGGAGGTCAGGTGATTCAGCTCATACTGATGATGACCTGAGCTTCTTCTATGATGTAGTTGCTCACAACACTATCTTAGAGGATAAGATAAGCAGATTCAAAGAGCTGCTTGCTCAAATGACTCAAGATAGAAGTCCATCTGCCACCACCAACCCACAGATGGCACCTTCACCCGAAGGTCTCATATACACTGAGCCACTCCCACAAACTCAGCCACCAGCCTCTGCTTCTGGCACTAGCTCTCAGGGTCAGAACCCCCCTGATCAGCTAGATGCTATCCTCCAGAAATTCCTGCCTCTCATCATACCCATAATCACAGAAATTGTGATGAAAACCATTGATGAGAGGCTTCCCACACATATCCAACCTCTGGTGGAGGTTGCTGTTGCTAAAGCCCTTGCTGAGAGTCAAACCCCAACCAATGCAACCAAAAAGGGGGAGACCTCAGTGCAAGGTAAGAGGAAGAGGGGAGAGGAGGAGATAGAGGTAGGTAGAAAGGAGGTGGTTGAGAGGGAGAAGGTTCAGGAGACCAAGGGGAAGGGGAGGGAGGAGGAGGAGAGAGCTGAGAAAGAAGTGACTGGAATCCAAAAGGATTTCAGTGTCACTTATCAAAAGAGAGGAGAGGTGAGGGAGAGTGCTGATCCTGATCTAGCAGCCCTTGTCAAGGAGGCTGATGCTGAGCATAGCCGTTCAATGGACTCTGTCATTGAACAGCTGTTCAGGCAAGGCTTTGACAAGGATACTGGCCTGCTAGATCAAGAGATCAGGAATATGGAGAGAAGAGAGATAAACTACCGATGGTCTACTTATAGCCAAGAGGATCAAAAGAAACTCGAGGCTATGAGTAGATTCATTTCGAAGTATTTGGGCAGACCAGTCCTTGACATCAAAGCATGGACCAGGGACAGGATCTTGGCTATAACACCAAGATCTGTTCGGCTGGTGATTTCACTAAGGGACTGGTCGCAGAGGCCCTTTCTGAAGCCGGTGCTAGGAACAGGACACTACTAGCAAAACAGACTAAGCCTTCTCTAATATCTAGATTGCTAGCAGTGCCTGCCAACATTCCCATACTAACAACCAAACCACAACCCACAAAACCAACCCCTTCACCATCAAAACCCGCAGCCAATGATCCACCCTTGGTGAAGAAGAGAAGGGTGTTGAGGCTGCAAGAAGAAGAAGATAAGGAGGATGAGGAGGATAGTCTGCCACTTTCAGCAGTTATACCTCTACCCAAAGCCAAACCACAAACCATCACTCCCACCTCACAGCAGGACACTGTGAGGGTAAAGTTAGAAGAGGAGGAGTAGCAAAAGCGACATGATGAGGAAATGCTAAAAAGCATTGACAAATGTTATGCTGCTTCGACCTCTATAATAAACATGCAGAAAGAAGCTCTGAGATTATTCACCTTGAAACAAACCTATCAATATGAAAGGGAAAAGGTGAGAACTTGGCTTGACCCAAGGGTGTCTCACAGGATAGTCAATAAGGACATGCCTGTGAGATACAAGAGCCAACTAAAGAGAATCGTAGATGAAGAGATCTCTGTGGCTCTTGTAATAACACCCTGGGAAATAGTAGAGGAATTCGAGAAAGCTTATAGAGCCGGCCAATCACCCTTTTCAATGCTAGATAATAGGGTGGTTAGGAAGGGTTTGGTCTATAAGAAGCTTGAGAATTTCCAAAGGAATGAGCTCAACCTGTTGTTGGAGGGTAAACATCCAGATGAGTTTGCATATAGGCAAATCACAACACTTGAGCTCAAAAATGGAAGACAGGTCAAGTACATCTCAGAGCTGTACGGTCGGGAGGGATTGTTCGATGGTGTGCCTGAAGACCTGTCCAAAGAAGAACAAATGATCTTTCTTCAGGCTTACACCCGAGAATCCTACCGGCTTGTACGTGGGAGGTAGATCTCATGGATGGGGCAACAGCTCTGTGTCCAATTCCCCAAGACAGAGCTCTCATCCATACTTAGCCAAACAAACACTTGAGACTACCTCTCTGGCCAGTGCTTATCTGGGTTAACTTCTAATCTGATCTAGAAGGAAATAGACCAATCATTATGCCACCAATAAGTGGGACAACCAATAATTAGAGGTTTTGGCTGCATTGGTTCAGGGGGAGTTTGTTGGACCAAAAGAACCAATGAGCCAAGATCAGGAAAACCTCTAAGTCCCACATGACATCACAACAACTGCTAAAGACTCCCATCAGCTGATCTGACAAAGTCTGAAGAATCAACAGCTGAAGTTCAAAGAACTGAAGTACAACAGCTGAAGATCCCAAAGTACTGAAGACAAGTACTGAAGTCTAAAGTACTGATAAACACAAGTACTGAAGACTTCAAGTACTGAAGACAAGTGCTGAAGATCAAAGTCTGAAGAACTGAAGAACTGATGAACAACTGCTGATGCACAAAGTCTGAAGACAACGATTGAAGACAACAGCTGATGACAACTACTGAAGTCATCAGCTGATGAAACATCTGAAGACCAAAGTCTGAAGACCAAGTGCTGAAGTTTCAGAGTTTGTCACAACAGCTGAAGAAGTCTTCTTCAGTTGTTGTGATGGTTTTTCCTTTTCAGTAGTTTATTTTGTTTCAGTAGTTGTACAACAACTGAAGAGCATGTTCTTCAGTTGTTATAGTATCAGTAGTTATAAACGACTGAAGAGCTTGTTCTTCAGTCGTTGTAAGATTTCAGTAGTTTTACTTTTGTCAGTACTTAGGAAACTTTTGTAAGAAGATGTCAGCTGTTGACATCTTCAGTAGTTTTATGTTTTGTCAGCTGTAATTTTAATATTCTGTTGATGTCAGAAAAAGGACATCAACCCATCCTTTTGCCGCCTATAAAAGGATGGGGAACCATACAGTTTTAATTGCCGAAACGTGCGACCAATAGAACATTTATTGTTTCGCAGAACTCTTCTCTCTCTATGTTTATGCTTTTAATTGCAATATCTTTTATGTTCTTGATATAATTGCTAATTAATGTGCTAAATCCGCTGCAAATATAATCTAATTGATCAACACGAGAGGCTGAGATCCTGTCAGGTGCTATACCTTTACGGTTAATTTTAGGCATATATCCATGAAATACATGAATCTTTGAACATGTTATAAGATAAACTCAGTATTTTTAATATATAGAAATATAAAAAAATATGTACGTGAGTGATAATACATGCAAGAAACTATACATGATATGATATTGCGAATTAAACATACTAAATTAATTAATTATTAATACAAATTCAATAGGCGAGTACTAAAAGTAATACGAGACACGTATCCACATATTAAATGTTTTATTTGCTATATATAAAGGTATATAAAATTATTGGTTTTTAGAGTAAAAGGATGGTATGTTTAACTATTATTATTCATATCTTAGGGGCTGTTTGCCAACATCTGATTGAATAAGTGCTAAATGAATAAGAGGGTCTGAACCAGTAAGAGGTCTGAACCAGTAAGAGGTCTGAATGAATAATTGTGTTTGGTTGTAAAAATGAAAATTTTTAAAATAAAAACCCAATCACCACCATCTCAAACCACAAACACCACAACCACCACCCTCACTTTCGTCTCTCTCTCACTTTCATCTCTCTCTGTTTTATACAAACACCACAACCACAATCATCATCATCATCCACCGCAGCTGTCCCTCCTGACCCCCTACGTCCAGCTGATCGGCGTCCCCTACACCTGGTCCTCCTTCATCTGGCTTTGCGGCCCGATCTCCGGCATGATCGTCCAGCCCCTCGTCGGCTACTACAGCGACCGCTGCACCTCCCGCTTCGGCCGCCGCCGCCCCTTCATCGCCGGCAGAGCCCTCCTCGTCGCCATAGCCGTGGACATCGGCGTCTCCTCCGGCGACAAGATCGGGGCCCCCACCAAGCCACGAGCCATCGGCATCTTCGTCGTGGGCTTCTGGATCCTGGACGTGGCCAATAACACCCTCCAAGGCCCCTGCAGAGCCGACCATCGCAAGCACCACCGCCACCGCAAATAGTAAATAGTGATTTGATTCGATCATTGAATCCGTTATTTGACTTGAAACCCTTGAGATGAGCGATCACTTATAACTACGCATGTCTTCAATAAGGTTATGGCTGACCTCATATCTTGAGAAGTCCATGTATTCCCTTCGATTGTGAATTGAATGTTCACATCTCATTGTGATGTCGAATCATTCTTGTCCTTGATTTTGTCTCCCTGATTTAAATTATTCAAGATTTGAACATCATCATAACAAATTCTACTATCTCAAACTTGATCTTAAGCTTGTAAGCATGATTTTTCCTTTTGTTACACTGATGTCACTTGAAATTTTCCGAATTTCTAATTGATATTATTTTCCTTTCGTCGTTAAGTCAAACTTCATACCACTTGCACCGTGGGAGATGCAAGAGTTTGCAAGTCAACCTATGACTAAGAACACTCGTATCTCCTAAATGATTCTATCTCATCAAAACAGGGGTGATTCCCTTACTTTAATAATTCTCTATTCGTTTCGATAAATGGTTTCCAATTGTGTGTTTTATGAAATTTCACCCTCTGGATTAGGGTGATTTCCTTATCTTGAGGATTGACTTCAATTATTCTCACTGGAACTTGCATTTCATAAACGACATGATCTCACCAAAATAGGATTGAAACCCGTACTTTAGTGACAAATGTCAAACCTCGATTGTTTTCTTGCGATAATGAAGCCCAAGGCGTGAATTCCATACCTTGATGATATTTTCATTTTCATGGATGGTATTTTCTCAAATGAAACGACCTCATCAAAGTAGGAGTGAATTTTGGATTTTGATGAAGAAGTTCATCTTGTTATATTTTGTTTTGTAAAACTTCACCGTTAAGATAGGAGTGATTTCCCTTACCTTAATGTGAGTTACCTCGTCTTATTTCTGTGGATCCTCAACAATGAGTTGGGATCGAACTTTTTGATTGGTAAGTTAGTGGTCATACCTTGAGAGTATACCATCAAGTTAGGGGTGAAAACCATACCTTGATGACTATTCTCATTTCTTGATCTTTAACTTATCAAGGTTGTAATCAAGTGACGAGAAGCATGTAGTAACTTGAAGGGTGAAACAATGTTAGTGTTCCGGCCTATCAAGCCAAAGCATGATCTCTGAACTTGAAAGGAGACCCGATCACTCTAGGTTGATTTTGATTCCGAGCTTGGAGCGTGTAAATTCTTAAATCGATTTCTTTCCTTTATCTTCATGTTTTGATTTGATCTAGCTATATGGAATCATTTATTCCTTATTCATCGACTTTCATTTTGTGTATCATCAAAACCTGATTGCGCGATGATAGTCTTCCTAAACAATATTTCTTCTAATGACATTATTAACTTGTATTCATGCCTTTCTAGTCAAACGAATGTCCTCGATTGAGCTTTTGATGAACTGCGTATGCAAACTGTACTTAGAAATTTGCTACCTTGCAAAATATCTTTACAAATGCATTTCTTATTGGTTGCGTCACTCCTTGCATCTTTTTGAATCCTTGAACTTGGAAATCTCCAAAATTCCATCTTGATTTCGATCAACAAGACTCGTTATTATCCTCATTGCGATATGGATATAATGGTTCATAAAATTTCGTAATTTGTAGTCATAGGTTTGGCATAAAAGGAAAAGACGTAACTTGGTATGTATCCAAGTGTCTTATCTTCATATATGACAAGACCTAACTTTCGTGATCTTATGGATCTCCTGTTTAAGTTTTCTTTCAACTAAAATGCTTCTTATCTTAGAGGTCATGATGACAATTGGTGCATTATAAACAGATTGACAAATCTTATATTGACTCATATGAGATAATGGGTCGAGAAAATTACTTGTATCTGTTTCAAATATTCGTATACCGTGATATGACGTTAAAACATCGATCGTTATTTTGGATAACCGATTCATTTTCTGCTTTTAATAATGTTCCTAATCATCATCGTGAACTCATTCCAAAATCTTCGCATATCGTATTATTCTTAGACCGATGGTTGGTCAAAGAAGAAATACATATTACAAGATATGCGTTAAGATCGTTTCATATAGTGACGTTTGGATTCTTAAATCCCGACAGTAATCTTTCTTATCATTGTTGGTCTTTTATTGATTTTAGACATCATATTCTAGAAGTTGTGGCTTATAAGTCTAACAGACCACGGTAACTCGTCATCGTTTTCCAACATTTCATCTCAAAACGTCTCACATTTCACTGAAAGGGTTCAAATTGGCATGCCTTATGTCAAGAATCTTGTAAGATTCCATAAAGTGAAGCGTTTCATCTGTAATTAAATGTCAACCACAGTCCGTTAGTACACTTATCTTCATCATATATCTCCTGTTCGTTCAAGTTTCATTCTTAATTTCGGGACGAAATTCTTAAAAGTTGGGGAGACTTTAACATCTCGTATTTTTGTTAAATTAAAAGTTAATCTTGTTAAGTTTTGTAAAGACTACTCATGCCCATTATGAAATTTATGGTTTACTCATGCTTATCTCTTTATTGTTTTTAATGTTTTTTTATTATTATTATACAAAAGTGGTAATAAAGCTAAAAATTATAATAATTAATGTTAATATAATAATAATAATAATAAATAATAATAATAATAATAATAATAATAATAATAATAATAATAATAATAATGATAACAATAATATAATGATAATAAGGTAATAATAAGTTATAGAAATTAACAATGTTAAAACTTAATTATGTTCAAGGGGGCCTAATTGTCAATTAAAAAACTTGGATATAAAGTTTCTGCATAAAATAACAAAGTATTAAAACACAGGGACCATTTATGTAATTTTGAAAAAGGAAGCTCAAATCTTCCCCTTGGACCCGCATTTCCGGCAGCCGAGCTCCGGCCACCCTCCGGCCAAGCTCCGGCGACCTATAAACGGGTGTTTCTCTTCGAATTCTAACCCCGAAATCATCCCAACGTTTCGTGAACACGACTCGAACCCATTTATGAACTTTAATTGAGTTAAACATTCGATTATGAGAGCTTTTAACTCGTGTAACTGGAGAGTTCAAAAGTAAAGTCGTTCGATCATTTAAACACAATAATAATCAAATTAAATGGATGTTAATAGAAAGTTAAACTAATCCTAAACTCCTGTCAAACTCAATTCCACCCGAAACACACTTCAACCCCTCATTCGATTCTCTCTCATCGCGAATCTGCAACTCCATCAAAACCCACCTTCCAATCATCATAAACATAAATTGATAGAGGGCTTTCTTCCTTTGAGTCCATTAGAAACTTCCTGTGCAACGGATTTGATTATCATCCACGTTTACATCTAGTTTGCACATCTACTCGGCCGCGACTTGTTCTTCGTTGGGTTCATCACTAATACATCTTCGAATTGGGTAATTAAATACATGTACAAGCTCGATTTTACATGGGGAACAAAAGCCCCATGATCTTTACCACTAACAACATCGATTTAATGTTTAATTTGATTCAAATTCGAACTAGGGTTCTAGGAATTTGGGGATTCTGTTTATATAGGTTTTTAATGTTTTAAAACCAAGTGATACCAAGGTCACGGCCCTGGTTCACTGGTTAAGACATTGCCCATATACATGAGGTAAAACCAAGTGATACCAAGGTCACGGCCCTGGTTCACTGGTTAAGACATTGCCCCATATACATGAGGTCTAGGGTTTGAACCCGGGCACCTCATGTAATTTTTTAAAAGTCTTTTTGGCCTTAAATTAATTATAGAAAATTTATAACAATTATAAAAATGACTTTTAGAAACCCCAAATATTTTTAAAAGTCATCTAAATATGCCTTATAAATTTTCATAAGACATTTTAACATTTTATTTTAGATGTTTTTTATACAAATGTTATAATTAAATATATTAAAAAAAGAATTTATATAATATTGTGAGGTAAATAAACCTATATTAGACCGTATGTCTTTCGTTTTTTACTAGGGATTTATCATGATGATAATAAAATATATATATATATACACATTTTTTTTATAAAAATCACAAGTTAATTATAAAAGATTTAATTTCTTTTAAATAAAGTTCTATAAAGTTCATAAAATAGTATATTTTATAAGAACTTACTAACTTTATAAAAACCTCCAAATTCTGATACCCTAGTTCATGTTAACTTGTTAATCTTATTATTAACCTAAATCTTGTAATATTTATATATCTAGGTGCCTTGTGACGTTTTATCTTGGAACGACATATATTATTCTTATTGATCTTCATTATATACTTATTTGACATGTGAGTTTTCCTTGCCCCTTTTTACATTTTTCACACTAGTTGAGGTGAAACATGATACTTATACATCATACACTTATAAACGTTTGAGACTTGTAAAGCACTTGCAATTCATCTTATTATTTGTCATGGTTATTTGTATGTTGTAAGTGTTTATATGAGATACATAGTTTGTTTACAATCATTAACTATTGCTAGCCTGGCGACGTCTTAGATCTTTGGGCCTGACAAGCCTATTTGGTGCTAAAGTCGATGTATTACTGACTCCTAGGAGTCGTATGCTTGTGCACTAGGGAACCAAATACACTTAGCCAATCTTATATACTTGTAATCAAGTCGAGGTTTGGTTGTAACGATATGTGTTCTATAACCTTACTAGCTTATAACCTATGACATGAATTGTTACTTGTAATCTTTTCATATTATGTATGAAAACCTTGAAAACTCACCAACTATTTTTAGTTGACTTTTTATTTTTATCATGTTTCAGGAAAACCCCAAGTTTGAAGTGTACTTATGTTGCTGGCATAATCTAGGACTTGGACCTAGTTAATAAAATCAATTGATTTTACTTTGTTATGTCATGTCAAATATTATTTTATTATTGAGACTTATGCTTGTAATATACCTTTCAAACTTATGAATAATATATATTTGGATTTAATAATAGCGTTATGTGGCTGTGAACAATCGTAACCCTCACATCTCGACGATTCCGCCGTCAAGGTTGGGGTGTGACATGCTCTTGAGTGGGACTTACTGGGTATGTTTGTTTGTTTGTTTTAAGCAGTCTACATGGCCGGCAACAAATTGGACAAACATATATAAATTCTTCTCATTGATTCCTTACACTTGAAAAAGAAAGCATTTCATAACTAAATATGTTGCTAAGATTACTCCTTTCTCTTTTGGTCATTAGTTTCATTTTAACAAATCTGCAATGTGGTTACTTATAGATGCCTCATATATCATGTAATACTTCTGACTAGGTTTGTTGCTTACATTTTTAATTTAGAATGACAAAAGTTGGAAGTTACTAATGTTATAGCAATGAACCACTCATGTCATTTAAATAATTGCAATTTTCTATTATGAGATAGATCAATTTAGAGAAGTCAAAATCATTTACCGAGTTAAATGATTTATGGGAGTTGCCTGTTGGAAAAGAAGGAACTTGCTTGCAAGAAGCATGATGTTGTGAGTTTAGACATGTGTTGACTGTTGAGTAGAATGTATAGTAATTTTTATTTTAACAAGAAAAAAAAACTAATTTTGCTTCTTTTTTGAAATGATACACTTTATGCAAAACTCAAATACACATTTAAGAGTTTATTTTTACGAGATGTTTACTAATTACGACATGTGCTTTTATCTTTATGTTGGGTAGGGCAATCACTGTAGTTTGATTTATCTATTATTGTTGTATTGCTAAGATTACAGTGACACTAACATTTGTAAACTATCTTCTTAGATAAACCCAAACAAAAGGAAAAAAGCATAAAAAATAGTTCAGGATTTGTTTATCTACTTCCAATACAAAATCAGATGAGCGGACACGATTTGTTGGTGCAATTGAAAACTAACTATCGCATTTAAAAGTTGCAGAGGATATTGGAATATATCAAGCAAAATGACCTATGTATCTGTTGTTAAATTTTTTTATAGAAACCGTGATGATGATATAGAGATTAAATTGTCAAAAACAAATAACAATAACATGAAATTGTGACTAAATAATGTGTTTTCCTACCTTATTTTAGTTATATTATTTAGCAAGTTCTGTATGTTCACTTTGTGTTTCACATTAACTATAGTATCTATCTGACATATGATTAATTGAAGGATTTTATGTTTTGATAAACTAAAAGAATTATTTGAAGTTGAGTCTTTTGTTGGCTTCCTAGTTTCAAAGCTACTGATAGCTCATTTCGTCTCATTTAATTGAAGACAAAGAACAATTATATGTTTCTTTATAAGGTACACTATTTTTTTTCTTTTTATGTTCCAAAGGTGTATATATCATTTAAAAATACTAATTGAAAAATTGTGGCTATTACTTTTCAACTTAAACAACCTTTTCAAAAGTCTGTTGTTTTTGCATCATATGCATATTTTCATATGAATGATCTTGATTTACAGGTTTGACAAAAAGTATTCTAAGAGGTGGTTGGTTGCCCATTTGATCCCAAATGATGAAACAAGGTTCTTGATATATATGCAAATTCACTTTACATATCCTTTATGCTTTAATCACTAAATTATTTGAGAATATACATCTAAATACTCAATTTAATAGTCTTACGCATATGCAAGTTTATAAAGAAACCCAAAATGCAATAGTTATTTTGTTTACTTTGAATGAAATTTTGATCTTGCCGTATGAGTTCTATTGCTTTTTGTAAATGGATATCTTGACTTATTGACTGCATATCCAAACTATAATTTGGGGTGATTTTTGTTGTTTAAGGATTTAAATCAGAAAAATACACTTGCCCAAGTTGTAGTAGTCTAAACTGAACATACGCGTAGGATCATTGCAATCTGCCTTCACTTTCTTATACGTGAAAAGCAAATGGTTTTAAGTGTACAATTAAGAAAGCAACGATAAGAAAGTCCCGCTGCGTAGCGCGGGTAAACCCACTATATGTATCAAATGTAAAAAGTAGTATATCGGACAAGTACTGTAAAACATGCATCTTCCTTTCATTTTACCTTAACCTTATAAAGTCGATTTTATCCTCTTATATATATATATATATATATATATATATATATATATATATATATATATATATATATATATATATATATATATATATATATATATATATATATATATATATATATATATATATATATATATATATATATATATATATATATATATAGGCCTTTCAAATGTTTCAATAACTTTAAATATTTTAATTGAATGGGAGTTATTATTTATCAAAAAAATAATCAAACACTAAAAACTTTATTAAGATATAGGGGTGCTAAACGGGTCGTGTTCTCGGGTCCAACACGATCCTAACCTGAAAAGTTTACACGAATCCGAACACAACCCTAGCCCGAACCCAAAAATTGTGTCAGAAGTATCACCCTAACACGACACGAAAATTTACGATTTGACACAATTTGACACGAATATGACCCGAAAATTGAGATTTTTATATTTTTTTCACATATTACTACTTTAAATTTACTATTTTACAATAAAAAAATACTAATTAATATAAAACAATTATATTTTAGTGATGAAATCTTACGCAAAATCTATTTTAAGTTCTAAATTTGAAAATAAAACAGATAAGAATTTTAATTTGTGACACAAAATATGTACAAAAGAATAAAATAAAAAATGGGTTAAATGGGTCAACCCGCGAACCCATTGCGTTGAACCTGAACCTGACCTGTTTAGCTAAGCGGGTTCATGGTTTTAACCCTAACCCGTTTTAAGCAAAACCCAAACCCACAAATTTCATCTTAGGTTCGGGTCGTGTCAAAAATTCACACCCCTAGTAAGATAAAACCAGTCTAATCAATTAATGCCAGTAGTAATGGACTTCTTAAATAAAGACATAGGTTTCAAAATTCATGAGAGTGGTCATTTTTTAGAGTGTGCTATAAGTTATATGGTCATTTCAAAATAATTTAAGACATGTAGCTATGAGTGTAACATCGCGTATTATCGTAATAAAAGTTAATTTTGTTTAAAACGTTGATGTTAATGCCAATAATAATAATAATAATAATAATAATAATAATAATAATAATAATAATAATAATAATAATAATAACAACAACAACAATGAAGTTCAAGGGGGCTATTTGTAATTTATCAAACTTCAAAAGGAAACTAATAACATAAAGTGTCAAACTTGAAACCGCAGGGACCAATTGTGAAAATAATGAAAATAGACTGCTTCTCTCTCCCCGTCGACACTGTAGCTCCGGCGAACCTCCGGCCGTATTCCGGCGATCCCCAAACGTCCAAATTACGCGGTTTTGACTCAAATTAAAGGTCCCGACACCCTCGAGACCAAGATTCGAACCCTATGCACCTTTAATCATCGAATAATTCGGATCCAAAGCTCATTACCTCGAGTCCAACTTTATTCCCGACCGTTCAACGGTCGGTTAACCTACCAAACAACAATAATAATTCAATTAATCGAACGTGGACGATGTTATACATATTCCTAATCTATCTCAACCTTGATTCCACTTGAAAAATCACACAAGCAACTCCATCGATCAACCACCATACCCGCGACCTGCAACACCCTCGAAACCCCATCTCCGATCAATTTTAATTGAAATTACCATAGGGCTTTTCATCCCCATCATCATTCGAAGCTTACCTCAAATTTAATTCGATTATAATCAACAATTGAGCATCAATCGATCAACACGAGTGTCGCGACCTGTTCTTCATCAGGTTTAGCTTCAATCGAACACTATATAGGTAATTGAACATACATACATACTCGATTATACACGGGCAATCAAAGCCCTATGATTGCAGATGCATTTGAAAACGAATTGAACCTTAATTGGGTGGGATTCGAACCTAGGGCTCGATTGGAATTGGGGTTCGAATGGAATGGTGTTTAAAATAATTTGAAACAGAATCCTATCGCGGCTTAGGCCCTTTGGTTCACCGGTTCATCACTCACATTTCAAGCAGGAGGTCACGGGTTCGAATCCGTGCCACCTCACACTATTTTTTTTGGCCTTTTTAAGCCTTTAAAAATTCTGAAAAAATTCCTAAAATCATAAAAATGTTTTTACAATCATTAAAAATTTTTAAACAACTAAATTATTTTTCTGAAATTTATTTTAATATTTTATCCATTTTTATTAAATGTTTTAAATAAATAAAATTTCAAATGATACAAAATTATTTATACAAAAGTGAACTTTTAATAATAATTTAATTTATTTAAATTATTATTCGACACAGTGTTACTTTTAATTTATTCAAATAATAATTATTATTGCCTAAATCATGATTAAATATAAAAGTTTTATATTTAAATCATTCCAAAACATTTTTCATTTAAATAATTAAATACTTTAATTAATTGACATAATTAATTAATAAAATTAATTATTTATTTATTTTTCCACACGTTAACAATAAATCAAACAGATACGTATACTGATACATACATTTTAATAAATTTAAAACATAATGACTTTCAAATTCATATATTATTTCAAAACATTTCAACTAAATAAATCACTTTATTTAAACTACCATTCAAAACCCAATGGAAACCCCAACTTACTCTCAATTCTCACATCATTATTATTCTAATTCAAGGCACCGTTCCTTAGGTTAATCATAAGGAAATCGTTGGTGTCTAATCTATCATATCCAGATCCTAATCTCATCAATCAAGTGAGTATTCATATCCCCTTTTTATATCATTTCTTATTTGGGGGAAATCATGTGATACAATATATTCAATCATGATATTCTATTGTTATTTCATTCTAAATTCAATTCAAGACAGGTTATGTTATTACTTGCAATTATGTGAACATACTATGATAAACTGGACGACAGTAAAACCCTAATTCAATCAATCAATCCTGGTATCAATGGTAGATCTACTGGTTTGGATAACCCACCCCATATGGCTTACGAGTGGTGATTGTGCCAGGGGCAATTAGTCAATCTATGGTGTTTGTGTGCAAGTCTATTATATGCAAGTGTCAAGTCAAGGGGTTTCTATTGTGTCGGTTTATCTATATGCTTTACTATTGCAATATAAGTCTTAACGTTACCTTGTGAATTGGATTATTCTCAATCAATCAATCAATCTATATGTATACTCAAAACTATGATTACTCACCAGCTAATTCGTTAGCTGACTTTATTTTCTCACATGATTTCAGGTTAAGCAAGTTAGTGGACTTCTACATGCTCATATAAGACCTGGACTTAGTCAAAACGAAAGACAATTACTATTTGTGATCTTAACTGTTGTATTTGTATCTGTTAAATTCATGTTATCCTGTAATCTGATTTTAATATTATTTTCACTATTAGACAATCATGAGTTATGAACAATCAATCATTCCCTCGTCCGCTCCGATGATTCCGCCGTCGGTTGGGGTGTGACAGATTGGTATCAGAGCCATGGTTATAGGGAAGTAGGTTATTAGAAATGGAATGACCTAGGCTATAACTAAGTATCCTTACACATGAGTCCTCTCATGTATTTTACATGCTTAGATAGGATTTTATGTGCCTTACATGTTTATACTTGATTATGTGATTATATGCCTTATGTGATTCTTCTTATACTTTGAATCTTATCAATGTACACACGAATCTTAAACCATATTCTAAGGCATTTTGTGCCTAATTCAAGTGATTTCAAACTCCAAAACTCGATTGTTATTCATGGTTTTCAAATTTGTCAAAGTCTGTGTCTTACAACTTGAAACATGTTATGCTGGAAGAGTGGGATGCCTGTATCTCGGGGTGTTTTGTCTAGGCAAGGTATTCGTATAAATCGAAATCAACCGATGGATCTGTCTACCTTACCTGGGAACCCTCGGGATGAGTATCTGCTTATAGGTATGCATGTCTTCAATGAGGTTGTGTTAGACATAACACTTTGATTAGTCAACGAATTCGCTTTGATTTACGAATCAAACGATTACACTCGAAACATCCCATTGATACTATGCCAAATTCCCGATTGTCGTTTTCATGTGGTATAACTCCTATTATCCAATTCTCATAAAATATCTTAATGATATTCCAGAATGTCTTCTCGTCAAATCCGTTCACGGTCTAGAAACTCTGGTCGTAAGATTGCTGCTATTGTAGCACGTGAAGTTACTACGGTCATCCCAACTCTACTTACCCATTTGAACCAAGGCAACAATGTTGTTCAAAACCCAACTACACCAAACCCTCCCCAAACTTGTACTTACAAACATTTCAGTTCTTGCAACCCCACTAAGTTCAGTGGAACTGAAGGTGCTACCGGATTACTACAGTGGTTCGAAAGCATCGAGAACACTTTCCTAAACAGTGAATGCCCTGAAAATCTAAAAGTCCGGTATGCCACAAGTGTTCTTCAGAAACGAGCACTTACATGGTGGAACGGAGAGAAACGAACCCGTGGAACTGAAACTGCTCTAGCATTAACGTGGGTTGAAGTTAAGGAGCTCATGACTAAAGAGTTCTGCCCAAGAAACAAAGTCTGAAATGTCACACCCCGACCGATGGCGGAATCATCGAGGCGGACGAATGTGAATCGATTGTTCATAGCACAAGGTAATAAATACGTTGAAATAACATTTAATAACCATTTATTATTGAATAATGTCATTCAAGTCACACATTACAACGCAATTAAAATGAAACCATGAAATATAATATTGTCTTCTTATTTTTGACTAGGTCCAATCCTATATGAGCAGAGAGAATTCCACTAAATAGCATTTCCTGAAATCATGTGAAAAAGTAACGAGTCAGCTAAAGAATTAGCCGGTGAATAATCACAGGTTTAAACACACACAAAATTTGATTGAATACTTGAAAACAATTCAGTTCACGTGGTAATGTTATAACTAACATGCAACAATGTAACATAAATGACAAACAACACGATCAAACCTACTGACTGAATTGACTCGGTCCACAGACGAAGCCTTATAGAATGTATGTTTCCGGTTTCAATCACCACGCGACTAAACAAATGGGGTGGGTTGTCAAACCAATAGATCTATCATTGTTACCGTGGTTGTGTGAATTAATGATCATGTTATCAAGTTTATCTAAATACGAACACATATTTGCAAGTAAATAACATAACACGTATTGAATTGAATATTAGTATGAAATAGCATTAAAATGAATAAACATGGTTGCGTATGATATCACATGATTTCCCAAATAATAAAACATGTAAAATGGGCAATGAATACTCACATGAAAATTATAAGCGTGTTGAAAATATTAGAATGATAGACGTGACACCAAAGGAAACTCCTCGAGGTTCAACCTAAGTTTTTGACGTTCTCTTTGTTAGAATAACAATGGTTGAGCGACTAAGTATGAATTAGGATTTTTGATTGGGTTTTGGGATTCCAATAAAATGTAATAACTTGATTGAACAAAATAAATTAATTGAATAATACAAAATATAATAATAATGATTAATTAGTGAAATAGATTATTATCTATAATGAAATATTTTATTTCAATAATTAGTTATGAAATGTTTTGTTAAAAATGATTGAATGAGTATTTAACTATTAGAAAGGTTTATAAAATTTAAGACTTATAAATAACATTTACATTCTTTAGAAGATTTTAAGATTAAAGTATTACTTTCAAAGTTTTTTTAGAAATTGATTAATAAATTTCTGAAATAAATGTAATTAAGAAAATATAGATTATTTTTATTTAATAATTTTTAGAAATTTCTAGAATTTAAAATGATTAAAATAATTGTTTTAAAAAAATATGTGTTGGACCGGGGTCGAACCCGGGTCCTCTTTGAGTGAGGCGTGTGGTTTACCAGTTGGGCAGAAGCCCATGATCTGATAAAACACCGAATTGAAATCTTAAAAACCATAATTAGATGTTTCCCCAAATCCATATAAGCCCTAATTGTAGAATGATTGAATTGGACAAGAAATCGATGTTGATAATCGAATTGAGCATAGGGCTTTCGTTTAATATGGATAAACGGATGCAATCATATGTCTAATTACCTGAATTGAGGTTGAATCGATGGTGATCAGGTTGAATGAGTCGCGACGGGTGGATAATCGGTTTCAAGCTGATTTTGTTGGTCTTAATCGAATTGCTTGCTCAGGGGGCTTCTATTGATCAATATGATCAAAAGCCCTCAAACAATTTCTGTCGAGGTTGTCTCTGATACGAAGTTCGATTAGTTGCAGGTTCGACGTGGAGATGGTGTTCGAAAGTGATGATTGAGTGATGTATAATTGAAATTGGATGTACAGAAACTTTGTAAAGGTCGTTTAGAAACGTTTCCCCCTATTATATAAGTTCGATTACATCAGTTTCACATCGGACGGGTTTATGGATTCGGTTTCGAGTGTTTCAATTGGCATCGGTGATTGAATGATGTTTTCAATTGAAATTAACAGCATGATTTCATTCGAATTGATTAGAAATACGTTAAAGATCAGCTCGTTAAATCGTTTGATTTCTGTTGTTACGATTGATTAAGGATTTCGGTTATAGGTGTTCGGTTTGAATTTGAACACCCCAAACACCTGTTTCTTCGAATTTACACGAACCGTGGGTTCGAATCAGGCTCGCGACTAGGAGTAACGGTTCAATTGGCTTAATATGGATCGAATGGATTGATTTTGATGTCGCCGGAGACGGGCCGGAGGTTGGCCGGAGGTGGTTACGGGGCACAGGGGGGAATTTGGGTTGGTTTGCAAAGTTTACACCTTTGGTCCCTGTATTTTAGAGTGGTGGTTATTTATGCTTGGCTCATTTGAATTAAGTTTTTAACAATTACAAAATTTGCCCCAAACTTGTTAAACCCATTTATAACTAACTTTGTCTTTTAAAACTTTAAAAGTTTGTAGATAGAAAGAGTAATTTAAAATTAAATCTAACTCTCATTACAACTTATAGACTTTTATAAATTTATATGTTTTGTAAAAAAAAAGAACTTTGATATATAATTACTCTTTTCATGTTAAAATTCATAAATGACAATTATTTGTAAATTTGTAACACTTTCACTTTATGAATTATAAAATTATTATAACTTGTTTAAATGGTTTAAGTAAATGACATTCTAAATAAAGCCATTTATAATATTGATTAAACGATACTGAGTTACATTTAATTCATTGAAATTAATACTCTAAAAAAATAGGATCGGGTTACAAATTTGAAAATGGGTCAAATGTTACAGTCTCCCCTACTTTAAGGAATTTCGTCCCGAAATTTGATCACGAGGAGGCTGAGACAAAAAGGTGAGGATACTTGGATTTCATTTGGTCTTCACGTTCCCAAGTGAACTCTGGGCCACGTTTAGACTCCCAACGAACTTTGACAATAGGTATTCGGCTACGCTTGAGTTGTTTGATTTCACGGTCCATGATCGCCACAGGCCTTTCAATAAAGTGCATGGATTCATCAATTTGAACTTCATCAAGTGGAATGTGGAGGTTCTCATCAGCAAGGCATTTCTTGAGGTTGGAAACATGAAAAGTTGGGTGAATGTTGCTGAGTTCTTGAGGCAGTTCAAGCTTGTAAGCTACTTTCCCAATACGCTCAAGCACTTTGAATGGACCCACATAACGAGGTGCTAGCTTTCCTTTCTTCCCAAAACGGATCACCCCTTTCCAAGGTGATACCTTTAGGAGTACGAGATCACCGACGTTGTATTCCATGGGTTTCCGTCCCTTATCAGCATAATGCTTCTGACGATTTCTAGCAGCCAGCAAGTTATCACGAATCTTGTGAATCTTATCGGTTGATTCCTGAATCAGTTCAGGACCGGTGATTTGTGCATCCCCTATCTCAGACCAACATATGGGAGATCGACACTTGCGACCGTACAAAGCTTCAAATGGTGCCATTTGGATACTTGTATGGTAGCTGTTGTTGTATGAAAATTCGATTAACGGTAGATGAGAATCCCAAGAGCCACTAAAGTCAATGACACACGCTCGAAGCATATCCTCGAGAGTCTGTATTGTTCTTTCAGTCTGCCCATCGGTTTGAGGGTGATAAGCTGTGCTGAGATTGAGTCGGGTTCCCAAAGACGATTGAAGACTTTGCCAGAAATGGGAGATGAATCGACCATCACGATCGGAGATAATATTTAATGGCACACCATTACGGCTGACTATTTCATTGATATAGATGCGAGCTAATTTCTCCACTCGAAAATCTTCACGAATCGGTATGAAGTGTGCCGATTTAGTCAATCGATCAACGATGACCCTAATACTATCATAACCGCTAGAGGTTCGAGGCAATTTGGTAATGAAGTCCATGGATATGTCTTCCCACTTCCACACTGGAATATCAGGTTGAACAAGTAATCCAGATGGACGTTGATGTTCGGCTTTAACCTTTGAACAGGTGAGGCATTTGGACACATACAAAGCTATATCCTTTTTCATGCCGGGCCACCAATACTGATTACGGAGATTCATAAACATCTTATCCGCACCGGGATGGATGGAATAACGAGTTTTGTGAGCCTCGCTCATGATGAGGATTCGAAGATCATTGCGTTTAGGAATCCAAAGACGATCCAGAAAATACAACAAACCATCAGGTTTTGTTTCCAATTGAAGTTCAGCGCCGCATGACATTTCATCATACATGTTACCCTCAGTGACTGACTCGTGTTGGGCTTCGAGAATTTGAGTTTTAAGTTCGGATTGAATCGTCACACTTTGGAGTATGACATAATCCTTACGACTCAATGCATCGGCTACGACATTCGCTTTTCCAGGGTGATAGCGAATTTCACAATCGTAATCATTGAGTAACTCAACCCATCGCCGTTGTCTCATGTTTAGTTCTTTTTGATTGAAAATGTGCTGAAGACTCTTATGGTCAGTGAATACAACACACTTGGTGCCGTAAAGATAGTGTCTCCAGATTTTGAGTGCGAAAACCACAGCTCCTAATTCGAGATCATGAGTTGTGTAATTTTTCTCATGGATTTTGAGCTGTCTTGAGGCATAGGCTATGACTTTTCCTCGTTGCATGAGGACACAACCAAGACCTTGCTTGGAAGCATCACAGTAAACAACAAAATCATCATTCCCATCAGGGAGGGTCAAGATTGGAGCATTGCATAACTTCTGTTTAAGTGTTTGGAATGCTTTTTCTTGATCTGGTCCCCACTGGAAAGACTTATCCTTGTGGGTCAAGGCAGTAAGAGGCACAGCGATCTTTGAGAAATTTGGGATGAAACGCCGATAGTAGCCGGCCAAGCCAAGGAATGAACGGATCTCAGTGGGAGTTTTAGGTTCCACCCAACTCTTTACCGCCTCAATCTTTGCAGGATCCACATGAATTCCTTTATCATTTACGATGTGACCAAGGAATTGTACCTCCTTCAACCAAAATTCACACTTAGAGAATTTGGCATATAGTTTCTCCTTTTTCAATAGTTCAAGAATCAAACGGAGATGATGTTCATGCTCGGATCTTGATTTTGAATAAATCAGAATGTCGTCGATGAAGACGATCACGAACTTGTCCAAGTATGGTTTACACACGCGGTTCATTAAATCCATGAACACAGCTGGTGTGTTGGTCAAACCAAATGGCATAACCAGAAATTCGTAATGACCATATCTTGTACGGAAGGCTGTTTTGGGAATGTCGTCATCATGCACTCGTAGTTGATGATAACCAGAACGAAGGTCAATCTTGGAAAAGTATGAAGCGCCTTGAAGTTGATCAAACAAATCATCGATTCTTGGTAGAGGATACCGGTTCTTAACAGTAAGCTTGTTGAGCTCCCGATAATCGATACACATACGAAATGAGCCATCTTTCTTCTTCACAAACAATACCGGGGCTCCCCAAGGTGAGGAACTTGGTCGAATGAAACCTTTATCGGAAAGTTCTTGAAGTTGACTAGCAAGTTCTTGCATCTCAGATGGTGCAAGACGATATGGAGATTTTGCTACAGGTGTTACACCAGGAACAAGATCGATACGAAACTCGACTTGACGAACAGGAGGGAGTCCAGTTAAGTCATCGGGGAACACTTCCGGAAAATCACGAATGATCGGAATATCCTCGACTTTCTTTGACTTCTCATTCGTTTTCACGATATGTGCTAAGAAAGCCACATAATGCTTGCGGAGGTACTTTTGAGCTTTGGTACATGACATAAGTCGAAGGCCTTTGGAAGGTTTTTCTCCATAAATATTTAACATCTTTTTGGGCGCAAGAGGGATCCGGATGATTTTCTCAAAACAAACAACTTCAGCATGGTTCTTAGATAGCCAATCCATGCCTATGATGACGTCGAAATTTCCAAGTTGCATCGGTGTGAGATCGATAGGAAAATCATGCTCGCTAAGACTAAGGATACAGTTTGGAATAATTGAATTGATTGTGATAGGTTTCCCGTCGGCTATCTCTACCGTAAATGGTTTTCTCAACTTAGTCCGTGCACTAGCAAGTAAGGGCTCAAATTCTAAGGACACAAAACTTTTGTCGGCGCCGGTAACAAATAAAACTGAAGCATAATGATTATTGATTAAAAACATACCGTTCACCACATCGCTATTGGTTTGCGCTTGATGAGCATTGATGTTAAAAGCACGTCCTTGAGCCATAGGCACCGTGCTGACAAGTTGAGGGCATCGATTGCGGAAGTGGTTCGGATCACCACATTGATAGCATGCACGACCCTGAGTAATTGCAGGAGGATGTTGAAGAACAGGTGCGGTAGCCGGAGTCTTAGCTGCGCTCTTACACACGTTGAAAGTATGACCGAAACGACCACAGTTGGTGCAGCGAAGGCATTGTGTATTAGCAGGGTGGTGGTACTTGCAAATATTGCACTGTGGGAAAGTTCCGGTGTAAGGTTTCTTTGCCGGGACTTGATTGTTGGAGACTGGTTGGTAGCTTGGTGCGACTTGATTAACTGGAACAGTGGGGGTAACCACAGCAAAGTTTTGGGATTTAACCTTCCTCTTCTTGTTTTGAGAAGGTTCTGGTTTTTCCTCCTTAGGGGGTTCAGCTGAGGGTTTCTCGGGCACCTTCTTAGCACCCTTCCTAGTCAGGGTTCCAGCCTTAACATGATTGTCAGTTAACTGAGCAGCTAACCGGATGGTATCTTCCAGAGTTGCAGGATTCCTACCCCACACCGTGTCTTGAATTTTTATGGGTAGACCACCGATGTACTTTTCAATGGCCCGGGATAATGGGGTAACCAAGTGGGGAACAAGTAGGCTCAATTCATGAAATCGGTTGGTGTAAGCTAGATTTTCTCCACTTTCTTGAGCTAAGTCCCAGAACTCAGCTTCTAACTTCTTGATCTCATTTCTTGGACAAAATTCCCGAGTCATGAGTTCTTTGACTTCATCCCACGTTAATGCCAAGGCAGCATCAGTTCCACGGGTTCGTTTCTCCCCGTTCCACCAAGTGAGTGCTCTCTTTTGAAGAACACTTGTAGCATAGCGAACCTTGAGATTTTCAGGACACTCGCTATTGAGGAAAGTGTTCTCGATACTCTCAAACCACTGTAAAAGGCCAGTGGCTCCTTCGGTCCCTCTAAACTTAGTAGGATTGCAAGAACTGAAGTGCTTGTAAGTACAAGCTCGTGGAGGATTTGGTGCAGCTTGATTTTGAACAACGTTGTTGCCTTGGTTCAAATGAGTAAGCAGTGTTGGGATGACCGCAGCAACTTCACGTGCCACTATAGCAGCAATCTTACGGCCAGAGCTTCTAGATCGGGAGCGGTTTTGACGTGAAGACATGCTGTATAATATGGAAAGAAGAAACCTTTGTGAGAAACGGGTAATTGGTTTTTAAAACTTTTCAATAAAATCGTTAATGAGATTGTTTAAAATAACAATGAGAGGTGAGGAGTGTAAACGTTCGATTCGCAAACCAAAACGAATACGGTGACTTATCAAAGTATTTGTGTCCACCACAACCTTAATGAGGACATGCGTACCTATAAGCGAATACTCATCTCGAGGGTTCCCAGGTAAGGTAATCAAGTTGTATGAATACCTTGCCTAGACAGAACACATCAAGATACAGGTATTCCACTCTTCCAGCATTGCATGTTCTCAGTCATGTGACACGGACTTTGACGAGATTTGAAAACCATGAATAACAAATCAAAATTTAAAATTTGAAAACAATTGATTTAGGCATATAATGCCATATAATATGATTTGAGAATTTGTATGTGAAAGGTAAGAATCAAGATATAAGAGAATGTGATAATCATATAAACATAATAGACATAAGTGACACATATAAGCCCTATCTAAACATATAGAATACATGAGAGGACTCATGTGTAAAGGTACTTAGTTATAGTCTAGGTCATTCCATTTCTAATAACCTAATTCCCTATAACCTTGGCTCTGATACCAATCTGTCACACCCCGACCGATGGCGGAATCATCGAGGCGGACGAATGTGAATCGATTGTTCATAGCACAAGGTAATAAATACGTTGAAATAACATTTAATAACTATTTATTTATTGAATAATGTCATTCAAGTCACACATTACAACGCAATTAAAATGAAACCATGAAATATAATATTGTCTTCTTTATTTTTGACTAGGTCCAATCCTATATGAGCAGAGAGAATTCCACTAAATAGCATTTCCTGAAATCATGTGAAAAAGTAACAAGTCAGCTAAAGAATTAGCCGGTGAATAATCACAGGTTTAAACACACACAAAATTTGATTGAATACTTGAAAACAATTCAATTCACGTGGTAATGTTATAACTAACATGCAACAATGTAACATAAATGACAAACAACACGATCAAACCTACTGACTGAATTGACTCGGTCCACAGACGAAGCCTTATAGAATGTATGTTTCCGGTTTCAATCACCACGCGACTAAACAAATGGGGTGGGTTGTCAAACCAATAGATCTATCATTGTTACCGTGGTTGTGTGAATTAATGATCATGTTATCAAGTTTATCTAAATACGAACACATAATTGCAAGTAAATAACATAACACGTATTGAATTGAATATTAGTATGAAATAGCATTAAAATGAATAAACATGGTTGCGTATGATATCACATGATTTCCCAAATAATAAAACATGTAAAATGGGCAATGAATACTCACATGAAAATTATAAGCGTGTTGAAAATATTAGAATGATAGACGTGACACCAAAGGAAACTCCTCGAGGTTCAACCTAAGTTTTGACGTTCTCTTTGTTAGAATAACAATGGTTGAGCGACTATGTATGAATTAGGATTTTTGATTGGGTTTTGGGATTCAACAAAATGTAATAACTTGATTGAACAAAATAAATTAATTGAATAATACAAAATATAATAATAATGATTAATTAGTGAAATAGATTATTATCTATAATGAAATATTTATTTCAATAATTAGTTATGAAATGTTTTGTTAAAAATGATTGAATGAGTATTTAACTATTAGAAAGGTTTATAAAATTTAAGACTTATAAATAACATTTACATTCTTTAGAAGATTTTAAGATTAAAGTATTACTTTCAAAGTTTTTTTAGAAATTGATTAATAAATTTCTGAAATAAATGTAATTAAGAAAATATAGATTATTTTTATTTAATAATTTTTAGAAATTTCTAGAATTTAAAATGATTAAAATAATTGTTTTAAAAAAATATGTGTTGGACCGGGGTCGAACCCGGGTCCTCTTTGAGTGAGGCGTGTGGTTTACCAGTTGGGCAGAAGCCCATGATCTGATAAAACACCGAATTGAAATCTTAAAAACCATAATTAGATGTTTCCCCAAATCCATATAAGCCCTAATTGTAGAATGATTGAATTGGACAAGAAATCGATGTTGATAATCGAATTGAGCATAGGGCTTTCGTTTAATATGGATAAACGGATGCAATCATATGTCTAATTACCTGAATTGAGGTTGAATCGATGGTGATCAGGTTGAATGAGTCGCGACGGTGGATAATCGGTTTCAAGCTGATTTTGTTGGTCTTAATCGAATTGCTTGCTCAGGGGGCTTCTATTGATCAATATGATCAAAGCCCTCAAACAATTTCTGTCGAGGTTGTCTCTGATACGAAGTTCGATTAGTTGCAGGTTCGACGTGGAGATGGTGTTCGAAAGTGATGATTGAGTGATGTATAATTGAAATTGGATGTACAGAAACTTTGTAAAGGTCGTTTAGAAACGTTTCCCCCTATTATATAAGTTCGATTACATCAGTTTCACATCGGACGGGTTTATGGATTCGGTTTCGAGTGTTTCAATTGGCATCGGTGATTGAATGATGTTTTCAATTGAAATTAACAGCATGATTTCATTCGAATTGATTAGAAATACGTTAAAGATCAGCTCGTTAAATCGTTTGATTTCTGTTGTTACGAAATTGATTAAGGATTTCGGTTATAGGTGTTCGGTTTGAATTTGAACACCCCAAACACCTGTTTCTTCGAATTTACACGAACCGTGGGTTCGAATCAGGCTCGCGACTAGGAGTAACGGTTCGATTGGCTTAATATGGATCGAATGGATTGATTTTGATGTCGCCGGAGACGGGCCGGAGGTTGGCCGGAGGTGGTTACGGGGCACAGGGGGGAATTGGGTTGGTTTGCAAAGTTTACACGTTTGGTCCCTGTATTTTAGAGTGGTGGTTATTTATGTTTGGCTCATTTGAATTAAGTTTTTAACAATTACAAAATTTACCCCAAACTTGTTAAACCCATTTATAACTAACTTTGTCTTTTAAAACTTTAGAAGTTTGTAGATAGAAAAAGTAATTTAAAATTAAATCTAACTCTCATTACAACTTATATACTTTTATAAATTTATATGTTTTGTAAAAAAAAAAAAGAACTTTGATATATAATTACTCTTTTCATGTTAAAATTCATAAATGACAATTATTTGTAAATTTGTAACACTTTCACTTTATGAATTATAAAATTATTATAACTTGTTTAAATGGTTTAAGTAAATGACATTCTAAATAAAGCCATTTATAATATTGATTAAACGATACTGAGTTACATTTAATTCATTGAAATTAATACTCTAAAAAAATAGGATCGGGTTACAAATTTGAAAACGGGTCAAATGTTACATGAAAACTGAAAGCTAAGTTCTGGGAGTTAACCCAGGACAGTGGCGAGAACCTCGCATACACTAACCGATTCCACGAACTGAGCCTTTTGGTACCGCACCTTACTACCCCTACCTCCCGAGCCATTGAGAAATACATTGGTGGACTACCCATGCAGATTCAGGATACGGATCTAGGAAGGAATCCTTCAACACTAGAAGATGCTATCAGGCTGGCTGCACAGTTAATCGATAATCATGTGAAAGCTGGTTCTTTAACCAGGAAAGGATCGAAGAAGAATACCGATAAACTTCATAACGAAACTGTCAAAATCGACCAACCCGAGCTTTTCAAGAACAAGAAGTGGAAGGCTAACTCTCAAAACTTTACTGTGATTACCCTGCTGTACCAATTAATCAAGTCCCTCCAACTCGTCAACCAGCGGTAAACAACCAATCGCTAATGAAAAAGTCATATGCTAGACCCTATCCGCGGTGTAACAACTGCAATTATCACCATCCCGCTAACATTCAGTGTCGTCAATGCACAAACTGTGGTCATTTAGGTCATACATTTAACGTGTGCAAGAGTGCTGCTAAAGCTCCAACTAATGCACCTGCCTTTCAACATCCTCTTGCAATTACCCAGGGACGTGCATGCTATCAATGTGGTGATCCGAACCATTTTCGCAATCGATGCCCTCAACTTGTCAGCCTAATTCCCACGGCTCAAGGACGTGCTTTCAACATTAATGCTCAACCAGCTCAAGCCACCAATGATGTGGTGTTGAATAATTCTTGTCCTTGATTTCGTCTCCCTGATTTAATTCAAGATTTGTAATCATGATTTTCCTTTTGTTACATTGATGTAATCTGAAAATTTCTAAATTTCTAATTGAGATCCTTTTCCTTTCGTTGTTAAGTTGAACTTTGAACCGCATGCACCGTGGGAGATACGAGTGTCCTAAATGATTCTAACTCATCAAAACAGGGGTGATTCCCTTACTTTGGTGATGATTCTTTATTTATTTCAATAAATGGTTTCCAATGATGTGTTTTATGAAAATTCATCCTCTGGATTAGGGTGATTTCCTTATCTCGAGGACTAACTTCAATTATTCTCTTTGGAAGTACCTGCATTTCACAAATAACATGATCTCACCAGAATATGATTGAAACCCGTACTTTGGTAACAAATGTCAATCTTCGATGGTTTTCTTGTTATTATGAAATTTAATCATCAAGATAGGCATGAATTCCATACCTTGATGATAATATCATTCTTATGAATTGTATTTGTTCAAACGAAACGACCTCATCAAAGTAGGAGTGAATTCTGGATTTTGATGAAGAAGTTCATCTTGTTATATTTTGTTTTTGTAAAAAATTCATCGTTAAGATAGGAGTGATTTCCCTTACCTTAATGGTGAGTTATTTCGTCTTATTTCTGAAGATCCTCAGATCGAACTTTTGATTGGTAAGTTAGTGGTCATACCTTGAAAGTACACATCAAGTTAGGGGTGAAAACCATACCTTGATGACTATTCTCATTTCTTGATCATCAACTTACCATGGTTGTAATCAAGTGACGAGACGCATGTATTAACTTGAAGGGTGAAATAATATTAGTGTTTCGACCTATCAAGCCAAAGCATGATCTCTGAACTTGAAAGAGACGCGATCGTTTTAGGTTGATTTTGATTCCAAGCTTGGAGCATTTAAATTCTTAAATCGATTTCGTTTCCTTTATTCTCATGTTTTGACTCGATCTAGCTACATCAAACCATTTATTCCTTATCTATCGACTTTCATTGTGAGTTATCATCAAAACTGATTACATGATGGTAGTCTTCCTAAACAATCTATTGTCAAGTAAAGATATTATCTCTGATCGTGATGGTCGCTTCATCTCTCGTTTTCTGGAAAAATCTCCAATCATCTCTCGAAACTCAACCAAATCTTAACACAGCTTATCAACCACAAACCAACGGTCAGACTGAAGGAAAACGATACAGACGCTTGAGGATATGCTCCGGGCTTGTGTCATTGATTTCAATGGATCGTGGGATTCTCATCTTCCGTTGATTGAATTCTCTTACAATAACAGTTACCAGACCAAGAGATGGCACCATTTGAGGCCTTGTATGGTCTGAAGTTGGTGAATCACAGATTACTGGTCCGGAATTGATACAAGAAACAACCGACAAAATTCATAAGATCCGTGATAACTTGGTTAGTGCTAGAAGTCGTCAAAAGCATTATGCTAATAAAAGGCGTAAACCCATGGAATACAATGTCGGTGATCTCGTACTTCTTAAGGTATCACCTTGGAAGGGAATGATTCGATTTGGAAAGAAAGGGAAACTAGCATCTCGTTACGTGGGTCCATTCAAAGTGCTTGAGCGAATGGGAAAGTGGCCTACAAGCTTGAACTACCCCAAGAGCTCAGCAATATACATCCAACGTTTCATGTTTCAAACCTCAAGAAATGTCTTGCCGATGAAAATCTCCACATTTCACTCGACGAAGTCCAGATTGATGAATCTATGCACTTTATTGAGAAACCTGTGGAAATTATGGATCGGGAAGTTAAACAACTCAAACGTAGTCGGATACCCATTGTCAAAGTCCGCTGGGAATCTAAACGTGGCCCAGAGTTCACCTGGGAACGTGAGGACCAAACGAAATCCCAGTATTCTCATCTTTCGTTTCAGCCTCCTCGTGATTAAAATTTCGGGACGAAATTTCTTAAAGCAGGGAGACTGTAACATCGCGTATTATCGTAATAAAAGTTAATTTTGTTTAAAACGTTGATGTTAATGCCAATAATAATAATAATAATAATAATAATAATAATAATAATAATAATAATAACAATAATAATAATAATAATAATAATAATAATAATAATAATAATAATAATAATAATAATAACAATGAAGTTCAAGGGGGCTATTTGTAATTTATCAAACTTCAAAAGGAAACTAATAACATAAAGTGTCAAACTTGAAACCGCAGGGACCAATTGTGAAAATAATGAAAATAGACTGCTTCTCTCTCCCCGTCGACACTGTAGCTCCGGCGAACCTCCGGCCGTATTTCGGCGATCCCCAAACGCCCAAATTACGCGGTTTTGACTCAAATTAAAGGTCCTGACACCCTCGAGACCAAGATTCGAACCCTATGCACCTTTAATCATTGAATAATTCGGATCCAAAGCTCATTACCTCGAGTCCAACTTTATTCCCGACCGTTCAACGGTCGGTTAACCTACCAAACAACAATAATAATTCAATTAATCGAACTTGGACGATGTTATACATATTCCTAATCTATCTCAACCTTGATTCCACTTGAAAAATCACACAAGCAACTCCATCGATCAACCAACATACCCGCGACCTGCAACACCCTCGAAACCCCATCTCCGATCAATTTTAATTGAAATTACCATAGGGCTTTTCATCCCCATCATCATTCGAAGCTTACCTCAAATTTAATTCGATTATAATCAACAATTGAGCATCAATCGATCAACACGAGTGCCGCGACCTGTTCTTCATCAGGTTTAGCTTCAATCGAACACTATATAGGTAATTGAACATACATACATACTCGATTATACACGGGCAATCAAAGCCCTATGATTGCAGATGCATTTGAAAACGAATTGAACCTTAATTGGGTGGGATTCGAACCTAGGGCTCGATTGGGAATTGGGGTTCGAATGGAATGGTGTTTAAAACAATTTGAAACAGAATCCTATCGCGGCTTAGGCCTTTGGTTCACCGGTTCATCACTCACATTTCAAGCAGGAGGTCACGGGTTCGAATCCGTGCCACTCACACTATTTTTTTGGCCTTTTTAAGCCTTTAAAAATTCTGAAAAAATTCCTAAAAATCATAAAAATGTTTTTACAATCATTAAAAATTTTTAAACAACTAAATTATTTTTCTGAAATTTATTTTAATATTTTATCCATTTTTATTAAATGTTTTAAATAAATAAAATTTCAAATGATACAAAATTATTTATACAAAAGTGAACTTTTAATAATAATTTAATTTATTTAAATTATTATTCGACACAGTGTTACTTTTAATTTATTCAAATAATAATTATTATTGCCTAAATCATGATTAAATATAAAAGTTTTATATTTAAATCATTCCAATAACATTTTCATTTAAATAATTAAATACTTTAATTAATTGACATAATTAATTAATAAAATTAATTATTTGTTTATTTTTCCACACGTTAACAATAAATCAAACAGATACGTTATACTGATACATACATTTTTAATAAATTTAAAACATAATGACTTTCAAATTCATATTATTTATTTCAAAACATTTCAACTAAATAAATCACTTTATTTAAACTACCATTCAAAACCCAATGGAAACCCCAACTTACTCTCAATTCTCACATCATTATTATTCTAATTCGAGGCACCGTTCCTTAGGTTAATCATAAGGAAATCGTTGGTGTCTAATCTAACATATCCAGATCCTAATCTCATCAATCAAGTGAGTATTCATATCCCCTTTTTATATCATTTCTTATTTGGGGGAAATCATGTGATACAATATATTCAATCATGATATTCTATTGTTATTTCATTCTAAATTCAATTCAAGACAGGTTATGTTATTACTTGCAATTATGTGAACATACTATGATAAACTGGACGACAGTAAAACCCTAATTCAATCAATCAATCCTGGTATCAATGGTAGATCTACTGGTTTGGATAACCCTCCCCATATGGCTTACGAGTGGTGATTGTGCCAGAGGCAATTAGTCAATCTATGGTGTTTGTGTGCAAGTCTATTATATGCAAGTGTCAAGTCAAGGGGTTTCTATTGTGTCGGTTTATCTATATGCTTTACTATTACAATATAAGTCTTAACGTTACCTTGTGAATTGGATTATTCTCAATCAATCAATCAATCTATATGTATACTCAAAACTTTGATTACTCACCAGCTAATTCGTTAGCTGACTTTATTTTCTCGCATGATTTCAGGTTAAGCAAGTTAGTGGACTTCTAC
This sequence comes from Flaveria linearis, assembly GCA_024085815.1. Classification (NCBI taxonomy): domain Eukaryota; kingdom Viridiplantae; phylum Streptophyta; class Magnoliopsida; order Asterales; family Asteraceae; genus Flaveria; species Flaveria linearis. The sequence goes on from CM044012.1 coordinate 72,638,967, forward strand.
ATGCTCATATAAGACCTGGACTTAGTCAAAACAAAAGACAATTACTATTTGTGATCTTAACTGTTGTATTTGTATCTGTTAAATTCATGTTATCCTGTAATCTGATTTTAATATTATTTTCACTATTAGACAATCATGAGTTATGAACAATCAATCATTCCCTCGTCCGCTCCGATGATTCCGCCGTCGGTCGGGGTGTGACAGATTGGTATCAGAGCCATGGTTATAGGGAAGTAGGTTATTAGAAATGGAATGACCTAGGCTATAACTAAGTATCCTTACACATGAGTCCTCTCATGTATTTTACATGCTTAGATAGGATTTATGTGCCTTACATGTTTATACTTGATTATGTGATTATATGCCTTATGTGATTCTTCTTATACTTTGAATCTTATCAATGTACACACGAATCTTAAACCATATTCTAAGGCATTTTGTGCCTAATTCAAGTGATTTCAAACTCCAAAACTCGATTGTTATTCATGGTTTTCAAATTTGTCAAAGTTTGTGTCTTACAACTTGAAACATGTTATGCTGGAAGAGTGGGATGCCTGTATCTCGGGGTGTTCTGTCTAGGCAAGGTATTCGTTATAAATCCAAATCAACCGATGGATCTGTCTACCTTACCTGGGAACCCTCGGGATGAGTATCTGCTTATAGGTATGCATGTCTTCAATGAGGTTGTGTTAGACATAACACTTTGATTAGTCAACGTATTCGCTTTGATTTACGAATCAAACGATTACACTTGAAAACATCCCATTGATACTATGCCAAATTCCCGATTGTCGTTTTCATGTGGTATAACTCCTATTATCCAATTCTCATAAAATATCTTAATGATATTCCAGAATGTCTTCTCGTCAAATCCGTTCACGGTCTAGAAACTCTGGTCGTAAGATTGCTGCTATTGTAGCACGTGAAGTTACTACGGTCATCCCAACTCTACTTACCCATTTGAACCAAGGCAACAATGTTGTTCAAAACCCAACTACACCAAACCCTCCCCAAACTTGTACTTACAAACATTTCAGTTCTTGCAACCCCACTAAGTTCAGTGGAACTGAAGGTGCTACCGGATTACTACAGTGGTTCGAAAGCATCGAGAACACTTTCCTAAACAGTGAATGCCCTGAAAATCTAAAAGTCCGGTATGCCACAAGTGTTCTTCAGAAACGAGCACTTACTTGGTGGAACGGAGAGAAACGAACCCGTGACAACATACAACTTAAAAGCCAATAATTTATTAAAATATAAAATTGATAAAATGTTATAACAAACTTAGCTGCAAATGTGAAGAAACATGTCAACTTAAGTTGTATTGTGATTGTATATAAAATTAAATTATGAAAAACTAATCTCTTAACATTATGTTTGAAAATTTAGATTCTGTTTACCATATTTTGGTTTAAAATTATTATACATATATTACAAAATGGCTTTTTATTTTCTCAAAATAAATTATGAGGAATACAAATAATGGTTTCCATTTTAACATTTATTTGATTATAAAATAAAAATGATATTAATTCAAACTTTAGAAACTTTTTATTTTAGGGAAACAAATTAAGAGAAATTTTTGGAATTTAAATGAGTGTTAATATGATGACAAGTGTCAATATTTGTTTAAGAATTTGACATGTGTCAAAGGATGTTTAATATCATGACAAGTGTCAAAACCTTTTTCTTTTATTATATATAAAGATAAAGATAATACCACATGCATGAAACTATAGACCACATGGTGTTACGAAACACACTAATTAAGTTAAGTTATTATCAACGAAAACGTTTGATATGCAAGTAAAATTGTGTATGACTCCTAGTCACGTATTTCTCTGAATAAAATGAATTCATTGATTTAATTCTTGTATAGCTATAGAAAAAGCAGAATACCATTTCCCCGGTAAAAGATTAAAAGGGAAATATTGTTTTCTGAAACTAATAATATAAGATAACATCTTTACATAATATATAACACGTTCGTTGATTTATGTTTTCTTATAATTTATAGTTTCAAGGAATATTAAAAATCACTGTGAATTAATTATTATAATTGTTTTTGTTCATGTAAGGGCGAGAGGCCCACAGGACCTCTAAATATATATTCGTTACTTAATTAAAAATCCTTGACGACTGTAATCAGTGTAATGGAGTTTACAGATAGACATGCATGTTCTAATTAAATTGGGGGTGATCTTTTGCCTATCAAGAAAAGTACAAGGGCCATTTGAAAATAATAGAAAGTAAATTTTGGTCGAGAAAACGCCTATATAAACCCAAGAACCCATGAAGAAAACTAACTACACTACAGCTCAAGAATCCTTCGATCTCAAGACATAATCATTAATCAATGGAGAAGAAGCAGATAGCCATTGTCGGAGCGGGCACGGGTGGTCTCCTCGCCTGTAAATACTGTCTTTCAAAAGGTTTCAATCCCATCGTTTTCGATTTCGAATCGGAGATTGGTGGCGTATGGGCTAAAACCATCAAAACCACGAGGCTTCAGGTGCCCAAAGCCATGTATCAGTTTTCTGATTACCCGTGGCCGGCTTCCGTCACCAACGACTTCCCCACCCAACAGCAGATGATAGATTACATCCGCTCCTACGCCAAACATTTCAATCTTATGCCCCACATCAACTTCCATTCCCGTGTTAAGGGAATCCACTATGATGGACCCTCGTCGTCGGATCTATGGACGTTTTGGAATGGAACCGGAGAAGCCTTTCCGCCCTAAGGCAAGTGGAACGTGACCGTGGAAAACACCCAAACCGCCACCACCCAGGTACTTAATTTGTGTTAATTTAAAAAACACAAGTACATCTAACATCTAACATCGATGGAGTGTGCGGCCATGGATCACGACAAAGCTGAAGAGTTTGTCAAAGGGAAGAAGGTGGTCGTTGTGGGCTTCGGGAAAACAGGACTCGACATTGCGAGGCAATGCTCATCGACCAACGGTAATTAGTTCATGTAGCTAGCTAGCTTTCTTTGTCATTGTCACATGATACTTATTATCCGGCCTATCATATCATATCTTAATTTGGTCGTGTTATAACTTACTTTATCGTGCATGTTAATTATTAATTTTCTAGGGCCAGAACATCCATGTACAGTAGTGTACAGACGCGATCACTGGAAGCTATCAGAATGGTTTCCGTTTGGAATCCTCTGGTGGATATGATGTTTAGTCGAACCACGGTGCTTTCACTTCATAAGCCAGGCGAAGGTTTTCTGCTTAGTCTTCTTGCAACATTACTCTCACCACTAGTAAGTCTTCAAAATGCATGCAATCTAGCTAGCTAGCTAATAATCCACGTACCCTAGCTAAACTTGCAAAATATATAACATAAGTTAGATAGATAGATAGACAAATAGATATTGCGCATTCAAAACTTAAGTACGTAAATCTAGCTAGGAAAATATTTAGTTTTGTAAATTTATCGTAAAAATAACTTATTAATTAATAACAGCGTTGGGGAATCTGGACTCTTGTGGAGAGTCACGCGAAAATGACTCTTCCACTCTCCAAGTTCGACATGGTGCCACAACATAGTCTCTCGAAAGACTTTTCCTCGGGTTTGGTTTCGTATTTGCCAAACCCCGACACCTTCTTTGACGCACTCGACGAAGGAAGCATCAAGCTGAAGAAATCACGACATTTTGAGTTTTATGAGAAAGGGATTTTCATTGGTCACGACAATACACACATAGAAGCGGACGTAGTTATTTTTGCTACCGGATTCAATGGTGTAGAAAAACTTGCAAATATGTTTGAATCAAAAACATTTCGTCACTACATTGCTGGCTCTCCACGTGTCCCTCTTACAGGTCTCCACCACATATTTTCCCTTCGAATCTAAGTATACACTTTTCGAACAATAGCTCTTAATGTTTTAGACCCGGACCGAACGGTGATCCGAATATTTTACTGGTCTACTGGTCGAACAAGATATAAAACCGTATATAATTATAATTATTTTAATAAATATATGTAAAAAAATATCTGATAAATTAATATATATATATATATATATAGAGAGAGAGAGAGAATGACATTTAATTGAGAACCATAAATCTATAAAAAACTAGAAAGAACCATTTTAACTTTTATACTATTTATTAAATAAATATATTAAAATGTTTGTAATTTTACTACTTTTAAAATAAATTTTAAAATTACGATATCTATAGTCTTTTGATAATGTGCATCAATGCACACACATTGTATTGCATATATGAACATTTTAAAGTTTTTCTAAAAATTGAGGAGACAGGTGTTAAAATGAAAGAAAAGATTAAAAAATAGAATCAAACCATCATCTTTTAGTATTACCAATTTTATCAAGGTGTTATGTCAATTGTTTATGTGGGTTTTGGTTTTAGTAGTTCTTTACATATTTATGGTTCTCAATATAATGTTTTCCTATATATATATATATATATATATATATATACACACACACACACACACATATGACGAACCCGGTTCAACCGATCCGACCAACGTTTTAACGCCAAAACGGTTTAAGCAACAAAATGGGCCAGATTGAAGTCTGGTTCGCAATCCAACCAGTCAGATCGGCCAATCCAGTCTGGTTTTTAAAACAATGATAGCTTGAGGGGCCTTTTAACTAAGTAATTACGTGTTTGCTCTTTATAGGGAAGCCATTCATACACAGATACCACAACTAGCGGTGATTGGATTTTCTGATGGTCTTTCAAGCCTTTACACCTCAGAAATGAGGTGTCGATGGGTGGCCGCGCTTCTTGAAGGTGCGGTTAAGTTACCAAGTGTTAAATAGATGCAAAAAGACATCGCCAAATGGGATGAATATATGAAGCAATCATCTGGGGAATACCATTCTCGATCATCTTTGGTGGTATAGAAATCTAGTACAACGACCTACTATGCAAAGATATGGGCATGAATCCGATGAGAAAAAAGGACTTCTCGCTAACCTATTTGAAGCTTATGCTCCAATGGACTACGCCGAAATATGAGTTGGATCGATCCGAACTATGTGTGGGAACTTACTAATTAAGTAGATCGAGTACCGCTCGATCTATGTATGATACGTACCTTATTGTTGTGTGATTGAGATTGTATGCAAATTTTATAAGTAGTTTGGTGAAATCGAATATCTCTCTGAAATCAAATAATTGATGACAACGACGTTATGTCTTTATGTTTCATAACCGTGCTAGAAGTTCGTTGTGATGCACTACTTAAGATTATAAATAACATTTTATAAAGAGCCGACTTCATAACTTATCTTCTCTAATAAATTAAAATAATTTTTGATACATGTCAATTTTTCACAACTATTTTATCACATGTCACTATCGTAACAAGTCAATTCTTTAATAGTGAAATTAAATGATATTGATATTATATGTCCCTTGCTAATTATAAATTGGATATTTTAAAAATTAAAAAAATATTGTTTTATTGCTTAAGCTAATTAATTATATATAATTTCAATAATATCTTATCTCAACTTATTTTATAATTTTAAAATATTAATTACTAGTTGTTATTTAATATGTTTATTCAAACTGTATGGCACGTACACGAGATTCTAAACCAGTACACTAATATTAGTATATAACTAGTATTATTAACATCAAGCTAAGCATGAAAAATAATTGTAGTTGGAAAATAAAGATAGATATATAAACCCGTTAGCCTATGATGATGGTGTTTATTAGTGGACCAAGTCGAAACCTTGATAAAGGCATGCGGTGGCAACTACGCTACTAGATCTTATCTTGAACATTAACAAAGAAAAATAAGAAAGTTGTAAAGAAATTAAAGGGTAATTAGGGTTTTGGAGAGTGCAGCGTTGCCAGCGTTCATGGTGTATCGCCTCATCTATGATCGAGTTAATAACACCTTTCAAAGGCCTTAAAAGCGAGATTGGATGTATCATGCTCGATCTCATTGATACTAGTTAAGACTAGCGCAGGTAAACACAGGTGGAGTTTGTGAGTTAAAATTCTTAGAGTTGCTACTATTTTTATATATACACTAGTTAATTTTAGTAAATCCGTGTATTACATTGGTTAAATAAATAAAGTATTAAATACAATAAAAATTATTAATTATAAAATGATAGACTAAGACATGATATGAGGGTTAAATAAATAAAATATTAAATAGAATAAAAATTATTAATTATAAATGATAGACTAAGACATGATATGATTGAAATTATGTATGAGTAATAACTATAAGTAATAAAATAACAATATAAAATTTTTAATTTTTTTTATTTTCTTCAAAGATAAATTAAACATTTCATTTAAAATTAACGTTTTAAAAAATTTTCATTTCTAAAAATTCCAGTACTATAACTCCTTATTTTAATTATTTTTTTTTAAATCTACTTTAAAAAAACCAATTTTAGAATATAACATAAAAATAGTTTATTTTTTTTAAAAAAAATCTTTTTATAAAAAACTATCTCTATAGAAATAACATTCATAAAAATTCTCTTTCTTAATATATTAAAAAACTAATTATAATGTAAAATAAATAGACAATATTATTAGTAATTAATGTGGTTATTTAATAGGAAAGGGAATCGGGAAAAGATTGATGAAAATGAATGTGGTGGTGACACGTGACATACCCATTTAACCTTTTATTAGAGTATGAAGATGAAGATGTACAGGATAGTTATTGTTTTTATAAGTAGTGAATATTAACTTGTTTTAACTGATTGTATAAAAAATTTATTCTAATTAGATTGCTCTTACAATTAGTTCATTCTTATTGAACAACCTATTTGCTCAAAATCTTGTGTTAGGTCATGTGTTATTTTATTTGTGTCACACTATCATTGATTTGTTTTTATATACTGATACATTGAAATAGAATATTACCCTATATGAAAAAAGCAACTGCCATCAGCAGTTGCTTTTCTATCTTTTCCAGATTTGCCACATGGGTTTTGTAACTTTCGTTTTAACCCCTCAGCATCACACTTTTGGCACGCATCTTCATTCATTTTGATATATTGATATTTACTTCTAGCTCTTCATTTTGAGAAAAGTTAGAGAGGGAGGGGAGCTGCCGGTGTGGCTGCCTCGAGTGGTCAGTCGGCCGCCGGCAACTCCCACGACGATGCCTTGGCCTCACCGTAAGTTTCGTCTTTTGTGGTTTGGCGCCTGTTTGTCTTTATCCATGGTGTGGTCTCTTTGCTCATGGTGTTTGGTTCCGTGGTGGTGGGATCTGCTGTAGCTAGGCCTCCCTATGTGGTCTAGCTAGAGGAGGTTGTGGTTTCCCCACCATGGTCGCTTCTGCTGGGTGGTCAGGCGGTGGTGGTGGGATCTTTTGTCGCTCCGCCTCCCCTAAGTGGTCGAGGTGGCGAAGGTGGTTGTTTGCCCACCATGGTCTGTGGTGCTGGTGGTCAGCCGCCGTTTGGTCTGCCTACGGTTTGCCTTGGAATCGGTGATGGTGTGCGCAGCTGCTCCTTACATATCTCTTCCTGTGGGGGCTGAACGATTGTCGTCGGCGGTGCGTAAGTTGTGTTGGTAGTAACCGCGACGTTTTTGATGGTTGTTTACCGCCTTTTTTGAAGGTGGTTGTGATGATAAGCCGGTACGCGGTAGGCCATCCTACTGTGGTTTGGTAGACAACGCGATGGGCTCTCCGTCCGAGCGGTGACAGCAATGGCGGTGCAACTGTTATAGTTGCCCCTTTCTTTCGTCTCACCCCGAAACCCATTTAGGGTTTTCAAATCTACAGTGTGATGTGCCAATGGTTGTAGGGCGACTATTGTTGTCGTCCATTTGCTGTTGTGCCCTAATTGATGTTGTGGCCATACCGGGGTACAGTCCCCTTTGTGTGGTTTTTATTTTGTAGATCTGTGGTTATCTATCGTAAATGCATCGACGATGATACCATCTTATCTGAGACTTAGCTTTGGCCCAATGTCCATTACTAGTTTCTTTGTTCTCTTTTCGATTTGTTACTAATGTGTTTTAAGGGCTGTGATGAGATACTGGAGTTGCGGTTTAAGTTGTTTAGGCGTGGCTACCGATTGTGGTTAGCAGCCGCAACCGAACGCCGGTTCTGAGCCCTATGTTATACAACTTTCAATTTATTTAAAACCGGTCATGACGCGCGCAACACGCGCGAATGATAAACACTAGTTAAAATTAAATAACCCTCGGACGAAGAGAATAATACTTTAATCATAGGTTTAATATACAGCTAAAAGAACATTTTAAAATGAAGGTGAATACTGAATATACATATTAAATATTATAAACTAGATGCGACTTTATATTATCGTAAGAACATGTTTATGATTTATATTAAAGGCTTGGCCATGAGCTCTAATAAAACCTTCTATATTTTAATACACACGTGGCCAGTTTTTCTAATGAGTTCTTAATATTTCTATCACATTTGCAAGATTCAGAAGATTATAAAAACAATAAAGCAGCTAAACACTAATTAGCTAGGTTATAAAAACTTTTTGAACTAGTGAACTCACTAGTTGGACCATTACCCGAAAACTGGGTGGTCGAACTGGATTTAAATATTTTCTTTAAATTTTCATTTTCTATATAATTAATTAAATTAATAGATTACCTAATCCATATATAAATCTTCACATTATCCTATATTTATTTGCAAACTAATACATTAATAGTATTTTTACAACTATCTAATGCAACAGAGTACAAATGATTGATGCATTGGTTCTAAAATTCTTTTTATTTTTACGTGCACATTTTTTTCCTAAAGTTTTCTCGTGTTCTAGCATAAGAGACTCTCTCAATTGAAAGGAAGAGGATAGCAGTTCAAGTTCAGTGAGGCGAGTAATACGATCTCAACCGGCGATGATGATGATGGAAATAAGACAATTGTTTTAGTTTTCTCTGGTGATCAGTTGGGAGACGACGGGTTTGATAAAATATAACGGGCGAAGTGAGTAGGAAATTAAATCGTCAGCTTCATTAACTTAACCACGTACATTGTAAAATTAATTCAAGCCCTAATTAAAATTCAAATTTGAATCAATGTTATGAACAGGTAGTTAGCAACAACATATCATAAATATATCTGATCTAAGATTAAAGCCTTTGAATCTCATCATTCAATATTTTTCTTTACAGTTGATGGCAATGATGAATAGTAAAATTATAGTGAAGAATAGTAAAGTATATGTTTTTATGCCTGAAGATGTTAGTTGGTGTTGCACAGATTATTAAGGTTACCGGTGATGTGTCCACCCATTCGCGTTTTGGAAAATTAGGGGTTTCAACGTTGATAGTTACAGAAATGCATCCCTTCCCCGCGACTAAAGTATTGTTGGTAGTTATGGTTCGCGTAGACACAATCAAACTGATTTGAGATTATGCAAATCTTAGGCGTGTTCGATGCTCTTAGCATGAGTAGCATGCATTAATGATTAACCACATCAGAGAAAATGATAACTATCAAAAAAGCTTATTGGTTTATTCTTCTTAATTTGTAGGTTTGTGATTATGCTCAGTTAAATATGAATGCAATTTACTTATATATAATCAATCTTATTTTGACATTTAGAAAATGTATGAGTGAAGTAGTAGAGATAAACACCAAATTAAGGAGAAGGAAAGAAAGCTTGAGATCTTATTGCTTACCAAGTCATTCATTACTTCTGCTTATAGTACTCCTGCTTCTATTGATTACTTGCTTCATATTCTTTTATTTTATAGCTACTTTATCGTTTTTTCTATGAAGTCTCTTATTTTTCGTTTATTATTACACTTACAAAAGGCCTTATTTTTAGACTTTGTTTTATGCCTCTAAATACATAGATCGAGCCACCCCTGTCCACAGTTAAACTAAGCAATGTTGACGATAATTAACTTAGCTTTAAGCAGCAAAAGAAGCGACTTGCAGAGCCTTTTCGAAATAGGGGACATCTTTAGCTTCGAGAAGAATATGCACATCAAATCCATTGCCTCGCGCTTCGTCCATCACAAGTGTTGAATTAACCACAGGCACGCACCCGGGGGCTACCCAAGTTGGCTTTCCGAAACCAAAGTCCACTTCATAGAAAGGAAACCTGCACCAACTAGTTAACGTAATCACATGAGCTGATTCTTCAATATTCGGAGGTGAGAATAAATTTAATATCCTACATCGCCCTTCTTCGCTATTATGGTCTATCTTTGAAAGGTTATCTAAAGTTTTCTTGACGTTATCAGTTAAACGATCAGCCAGTTCTTCGGTTGTTACGACAGCACTCCCCGCTTTGGTGGCACAACACCCCCAAAGGTTACCATAAGAATGTTCGGGTATTAAGGATGATGTTCTTCCTCTTAGGTTTATCGCCTGGAGGAGGACATACTCTCTTTTATTATTATTACTATGATTTGCCCGATCGACGTCAATGAGAGCCTTCCAAATGATAGCTGATATAAACTGCACCTTTGACCAATGATGCTGGTGAGTTCCGTTGGCACGAGCCTTTGCTTTCATGTTTGATATCGCATTCTCACTGAACCAAAGTTTCTTTCTAACATACTTGCTTGACATATCATCATCACTTATAGTTTGTTGTGGCATGGGCTTTAAACAACGGCCCGGAAATAATAAGGATGAGTTGAAACCCGGCCCAACAAATTCGATATCGTTTTCGTCGCGGTTCGTTGCAGCCCATTTGGTTATGAATGTGGCTAGTGTGTAAGCATCAACAACCCTATGTGTAGCATTTACACCAAGTGCTACACCTCCACACGCGAAGACCGTTGCTTGTATTGTAAGTAACGGCTTAGCCTCCCTATTTCTGGATGATATCAATTTATCCACAAACTTGATATTCGCTTCGATATCAAGAATATCTTGCAGTTTGATGTTAGCTTTGGCGTGTATAAACTCAACACCATCATCATTGCAATCAAACGCGTAAATTTCTTCAATATACCTACCGGCAAGAGGGTAAAAATGGGTTAATGTTTTCTCGAGTGATTTTTCTAGCCGGGTAAGAAACATCGGGTTTAGATTATTATTTGATGAGAAGAAATAAACAACGCGTACATCCATTGAAGGAGATAACTCATCAAGGAGGCCTATCTTTTGATGACGAAGGGTTGAAGGAGTTGGGACCAAGGGTTTTATGAATTTGCTTGATTGTTTTTCAATGTTCATCGTAAGTACACTTGGTAATTAACAAGCTAGTTGAAGAAGAAAGAATAGGTTGCTATTGTTATGAAACCACACACGGGATATATACTTTTATAATACAAAAGCTGTACTCGCTTTAATATTATTTTTATAACGTTATAGGTCGTGCATGGGCATGTTTTATAATGTTAAAGGTTTATAGGCATGGTTAATTTTATTATATAAATTATATCCATGAGGTCACGATGATATAAAATTACAATTTACCTATTTAATATGCATTGAGCCTTTCTAGAAGTAAAGGAACCGTCACCATCATCCAAAGAATATATTTTTTTCGTTAGCAGGTACCTTATATAATTAAATAAGTTGTATTAGTTTTAGTTATATATAATAAATGAAAGAGTGAAGCAAATGAAATAACTAGCACAAGATACGAATAAGTAGATTGTTTAATAAGAATCAACCAAGTGTACGTAAGAGCTAGTATACTAAAGTTTTGAGTACTATTCATTACTATTTACTAACTTGTGTAGAAATACTAGAATTGATTCTTTTTTATAACAGCACTAGAATTAGTTACCCGGGTCATTTTATTTGATATAGTGACATTTAGAAAAACATCTCTTATCTTTGCATTTGATAAAATGTTAGGTGTAATTGTGTAAATGTAATAGAAATCAAAAGAAAATTATTTTACTATAGACCTAGTAATAAGTTAAACATAATGTATGGTTAAATAAGTATAAATTTATACCTATAAAGAGCTACTGATTTTTATGGTTAAAGGGTCATTCTATTTACACCAAGTTGTTTTAGCAAGCTCACAAACTGATGTCTTTGATTCTCATATAATTCTATTTTTCTTATATAGCATTTTTCAATGAATTTTACACAGGCATTTTTATTTTATTTTGTCTGAAGTAATTTTGTTAAAACCGGAGTCGTATCAAATATAAAATTTTAAATAACTTTATTTTTACTCTTTGTGGTTTGATCAAAATAACGGTTTTCATCCAAACGTTTTAAAATTATAATTTTACTCCTGATAGTTTGTAATCCGTCTCAATTAACTCCAACTCATTAACACCGTTATTGTTTAACTCCAACTCATTAACACCTTTATTGTTTTTTCTGTTAATTATAAATGTATTTTAATCATTTTACTAATAAGGATTAAAAATATAGTTTATCCAAACTGATCTATTAATTATATTAAAACGATTTTCTCTGTATTGTCTAGAAACCCAACACCCCAACACCACCATAGCCACGACACCACCACCACCCCCAACTACCACCACCACCCCCAACTACCACCACCACCCCTAACTACCAACACCACCACCACAAACCACTTCCCCCAACACCACCACCACTGCCACGTTGACCACAACACCACTACTGTCCAAATCACAACAACCACCACCACCATCACCGCCCAAAACCATCGTACCACTACCACCGCCGCCCAAAACCATCGCACCACCACCGCCGCCGCCGCCCAAAACCATCGTACCACTACCACCGCCGCCCAAAACCATCGCACCACCACCACCGCCGCCGCCCAAAACCATCGCACCACCACCACCACCGCCGCCCAAAACCATCGCACCACCACCACCACCGCCCAAAACCATCGCACCACCACCATCGGTCACCACCATTCTTAACAATCATAACCATCGCTCACAAAAATAAGACCTTAATCGAACATAAATTTGCTTCATAAGTTAATATGTACAAAAAGAACACAACATCAAAACCCCATCATAACCTTAATTCTATCTGCTTTAAATCTCCACCATCCATGTTGCTTCTCGTAGATCTGAACTCTTCTAGGTTCAAGGAAAACCAGTGGTCATCTGTAGTGTGGCAATGATGTTGATTGGTCGATCGAAAGTGGTGGTGCGATGGTGGTGGTTTAGGATGATCAAGAAGGCTGATTTAGGGCTCTAGGCATGACGGGAGTAATTTAGGATTTCAAAAGAGGGTGGTGCGGTGGTGTTGTTGCAGCGGTGGTGGTGGTGATGGAGGCGAGCGGCAGCTGCGGTGGCGGCGGCGGCGGTTGTGCAGGCCGGAGTTTGTGGGATGAAGATGAATGATGGGTCATGTGTGGGGTGTGGAAGATGAAGATGGTGGGTGAATATTATTTTTAACTTTGTATATATAGAACTTTTATTAATTTATATTATTGATCCCTACAAGTTAAATGATTAAGATATCTTTGTAACTAACTGAATTATTTAACGGTGTTAATGAGTTAGAGTTAATTGAAACGGATCGCAAACTACCAGGAGTAAAATCGTGATTTTGAAACGTTTGGTGGAAAATCGTTATTTTGATCAAACCACAGAGAGGAAAATTGAAGTTTACTCTAAATTTTTCTCAAATTGATATATTTGATACAAGTCCATTTCGGATAAGATTTATATCAAAATGTAGTTAAAATAAGTACGTAACAATGTTATATTCGTATTTTTGTTAAACATTATATATCCGTTTTTCATAAGATTAATATGTTAACTAAAGGCACATTCTTGGTGAATTTAGTAAAAATTTTGAGGTCAACAATAGGACCTTGATTCAAATGGGTTGTGTTAAATGTACACATTTATGTTTTTATGGTACGCAAAATGTACTATCTTTATTTAAGGGCGTTAAATTGTACCATCTCTACCATTTTTACTCATTATAACTCACTTTTTTAATATGTTAAACAGTAAAATTAAAGGGGATACATTTAGCCTATGTCTTTTACTTATTTTACCTTCAATTTTTCGCATTACTAATATTCTATTTTTTTTCATACTCAAAGAAAAACAAATATTTAGTGACTTGATATTTCAAATGGTAGGATGAAAAAATGAATATGTTAAACGGTATGCTTAGCTACCTCTTTAAAACATGAATAAAGCTATATCTATACACCGTACAAGACTTACACAACAAAACGAAAAAAATGAGAATAGAATTGTTGTAGCTTTAAATGACTTTTTAATATCCCTTTTAGTTTATGGAGCCATTAAATTTCGAGAATATTAAATTTATTTTTGTGTGCAACGGAAACCTTTTTGTCCAAATATGTTACTAGAAAACTGTAAAAAAATGTTTAAGAGGAGATTTCATTTCAAACTTTTAACCATCAAACAGGGTGTAGTTCGGGACGCTATCGACAAGATGAGGTGGCACCCTTATTGTTAGAGAACTCCGTCTCCACCCTTTGCGGTGCCTATGTGGCGTGAGTAGCACCGGGGATTCGTAGCTGATGTTGTCGTTGGAAAGTAACATAGGTTGTATCTTTTTAGAATTTTGTAATTCTAGTATTAAAGAGTGGCCCGTTTAATTTTTGTATAACCTTAACAAAACTAAGTTACTTGGGCCACGCGTAAGGACGTAAACGCCTATGTTTTATAAATAACCATGGGCCTGATGGGCTGGTGGCTGTTTGGTCAATTTAGCCGTAGCTTCTAGCTCAGTTGGGCCGTCTTTAAGGTAATCTTTGATAAAAGTTTACATATTCAGACCTCTTAAATTATTAAACATATAGTTAATCATTATTGATCAATTATTTTAAGCCTGAGGTGTTGTTTGTTTTTTCTGCAGTAAAAGTCTGCAGTCTGCGGATCACATCTGCAGACATCTGCAGCAGAAGAGGTGGACCAAATGTCTGTAGTCTGCCAGAAAAAGACTGTTTGTTTTTTTAACATCTGCAGAATGTTGAAATATTCTGTAATTAAACTAAACCTATTTTTCAAAATTTAATCACAAACTAAAATCATACAAACTAAAATCATAAATCTACCTACACAAATCACAAATCAAACCAAATACTAAACCAAATCACTAACCATAAACCAAATCACCAACCAAACAAACCAAATCACTCACCGAGGGCTCGGCGGAGGTGGGCTGCGGAGGGGGAGGCGGGGAGCCGGAAGGGAAGGCGGCGCGGCGGAGGGGAGGCGACCAAGGGGAAACTGCGCAGCGGGGGGGGGGGGGCGCGGCGGAGGGGGAGGCGGCGTGGCGGAGGAAGAGGCGGCGCAACGGAGGAAGAGGCGGCACGGCGGAAAAGGTGGTGGCGCGACGAAGGGGTTGCCGGAGGGGGCTGCAGGAGGAGAGGGTGGCTGGTGGTTTGGGACTTTGGGTTGTTGTTTGAGTTGAAAGATAATATGTTTCAGGGATTAAAGGAGAAGAGGTGGAGAAGTGGTAAGTCCACATCTTCTCCATGCAGACCTCAGGAAGACGTCTTTTAATAAAACGTCTTCCAAAAAACAAACAATCTGCGCACTCAAAACCTCTTCCCGCGTCTACGTGCGCGCAGATGAAGAAGTGGGGAAGAGGTTTTGGTAAAAAATAAACACCACCTGAGTGTTTGAGGTGTGATATCCATAGCATTAAAAATAAAGAGGCTTTGGGATAGAGTCTCACTCGAAGCAAAAAATGTTTTGGTTTAACCCAAGAGTTTTTTCTAATTTTGTGTTTACTTCTGAGTGGGTTGTGGGTTCGGTTTTAACCGGAAAACAAACAGGTGGATGAAGATAACACACATTAATTAAAGAAGGATAGTATATTTTTCGTTTAAATAAATAAAGTTAATCAATTCATTAATGATTTGTTTTTCTTATAAAAATAATACAAATATATTGTGAATTTATTTAATCCACATAATTCATTCACGACATCCATACGAATATTCAAAATAACGTGGAAAGTTTCAAAAGACAATGTAAAGTCACTTTATTAAGTATATGTTCAACATTTGGATTTAAAGTTATGCTTTTTTGGAAATGGATAGTATGGCGAATTTAAAATAAAAATCATGCGTTATGTGGTTATTTCTGATTTCTTTTTTCCTTTTTCCTTTTCAAAGTAATCAAATCAAATCAAGATGTTTATAGGCTATCATATTGTGAGTTCTTTAATAATAATTTGTTAATAGCAAGACACGAAAACACTAATATGTTTGATAATTTCTTAACTTAAAGTTAGATTTACTCTTGGATTAAACCTAGGGCTGGTAATTTATGACACGATCTGTTTACAGTGACAGGACACGAAATGAAGTTAAGCGGGTTTGCTGGTTTGGGTTTAAGCTAAACGGATATGGGTAATGGGTCGACGCGATTAAGACTAGGTCTAAGTGGGTTCAATCCGTCATACACGTTCATGACAAGATTGTACACGTTTAAATACTTAAATATATAAAATTAAGATTTTAAATAGAAAAATTGTCAACGATGAATATTTACCACTTTTATAACTTTCTTAATGATTCAAAGGTTTTTGAAGAACCTTGTGCTATTTAAACCTTCTAATTATTATCAATGATTTAATCAAGTTCTGATTGGGCTTAAAGATATTTATGTTTTTAGTTTAAGGATATTACTATTCATATGTTTTCGGTTTAAGGATTCTATTGTCTTTATTTTATTTTTTGTTAAATTTGTTAAACAGATCATGTTGTGTCGTGCCGAGTCATTCGTGTTACTTAACAGGTGATATTTAATCGTGTTAAATGGGCTTTGTTCATGTAACCTGGCACAATTGGTTAAAACGGGTCGCATTTGTGTTTAGTACTTGTCTTAATTATGTCATGTCGTGTTTGACTGGTTTAGCACAGTTAGACTTGTTTTGTCAGCCCTAATTAAACCAAATAACTTCCTTGTATCTATTGAGTTTCTTAACTTTTCTGTGGTTTAATATCTAAATATTAGTTGATCTGTTTAAATCATTTTAAAATAAGTCTCTCTTTTTTTAACGACTGATTAATTAGTGGTTAGTAAGTTAGTAATACCAAGTTTGTAATTATTCATGCATGTAAAAAATTGAACCCATGACCTATAAAAGAAGCAAAGCTTCCACCATCCCCGACCAATAGATCATTGGCATGTCTCTTTAATAAAATAACTAAAGTTCAGATAACAAGCAACTAAAAGGGATAATTAATTCTAGCTACATATATTTAAGAAGCTTATTTTTTTTCCTATAAGTTACTATCTTAGGTCATCTGATATGATCCTCACTATGTTAAGCTTGAGCCAACTTAGGAATCGTGGCTACAAGTGGAACACTATGTTATGGCGGTGTGAACCAGGGTAGTGAGCAAACAACGGACCGAACGTTAATTCTTCAAATTTAGGGACCAAAATCATAGTACATACATACCACATGAATCATCCGTGTAATACAAAACTAAGGATTTAAAAAGCAGATCAAACAATCTAACTGTTATGTTTTAGCCGGTCCAACCGACCTATCCAACCCAATCAGTCTAGTTTGTTGTTTTTAAAGTCATAGTTAGTAAGTCGATACATAATTACTATAAAACTAGTCAGACTGAATCGTAAAAACACATGGTTGTATTCTGTATACTTTACATATAAAGTCTTGTAATCATGGAGCATATGCATGTGTCACCATCCTCAAGTAGAGAAATTGCTTATCGCTTGTGCTCCAAATATTGAAAACATACAAAAGGAAACATAAAGGGTTTTTAAGTTTTGATAAGATATGAACTGATAAATAACGGGAAAAAGTGAAAGAATACGAAACAAAGAGGGACGATAAGTGAAAAGTTGGAAATATTTTTGACTTAATGGCGATAACTTTATACTAGTGGAATACACAATTTTCCTTGGAATCTTACTTCCTTTTCCTTTTTCTATAATTAGATAATTTATTGCTAGACTTTTTTTGTCAACTTAAATACAGAAATGTAGTACAATTTACTCTTCTAAGAGTGAAGAGTTAATAGAACTTAACAATGACTAAATAAAAGAGGGTTCGTTAGTGTACTTGATCGTGATATGATTAGACCATGAATGGAAGCTCGAAATCTCTTTAAAGTTTTCTTTTCTATTTGTGTATGCTTCATTCATACAAGATCGTCGGTATTTATATGGCTAAAAAATCGTATTTTTCATTCCTAATATGACTAATTGATGTTGACACACATTTAAAGAAAATTGATGTTAGATAAATCTCTCCTTATAGGTGAAGAGCCCTCGTTTCTTATTCATGATCTTTTATTCTTCTCTTTAATCGTCAGGTCATTCTAGAAAGTTTCGAAAGTAAATCCGACCCGACTCTCAATTAGTGTCATTAAAGAGTATCAGGTAGTTTTTGTAGGACATGATGACATAACAAATAAATGTAATGAAAGTTGTGATAGAATATTATGATTCAGAGCATTTTTCACTTAACACCATATGCTATGTATATATTAGTTTACGTTATAGCAGTTTTTTTCTAATATATATGTGTTTTTGTAATCTTTCATAAATAGTATAGTTTTAAGTCTTTTAATTGAATCATTAAACTTCCTTATATTACAATTTGGCCACAAAACTTTTTCCCATAAACCCTCATACTTTGAAGTTTTACGTTTACCCACTATATTTTATTTAAGTAACTTTATTTTATTAACTAATCTCTTTTGTTATCCCTAAACTTTAACAAAGTTTTTTTGTCTTATTAAACAAACTCTAGCCAATGATGTAAGTGGTGAAGTGGTTAAATGGTTGGTCTGGTGTATTATGTGACTCAGTTTCAAATCTCACCATCCTCATTTATCTTCTGTGGCATCCAATTGAGGGTTTGGCTCGGGATTTCATCCCGGGTTCGATCCTGATGGGGGGCAAGGGTTTACGGATTCAATCCGGTTCTCACGCATCTGAAAGGTATGATCTGCGACTGACGGCTAAGTCCAGGGTAACCAGTCCCGATAGATCGTCAGGTTCGGAATCCTCTGTTGTTCTAAAAAAATTTAAACAAAATCTAAGCTTTTCGATCTTTAAAAATTTAACAACAAAAATTTATATTTTATTCTATTTTAACCAATCATTCCATTTTCCTTGTTTTTATCTAGGTTTTCAACCCACTGTCGCAAAACACCACTATTTTTTTATTTTGCTACCTTTTTATTTTTCGTAAAGTTATCATACGGCCTCTAAACTTTAGTAATGTCAATTTTTTTCTTTTTAACCCACTTACACTATAATATTTTTCTAACATAAACCATAATTAATTTTATCTATTTTTTTACTGTTGTGAGGATTGATTAAAACACACTAGTTTAAATTAAAAGAAAACGTAGTTCTTTTTTATTTTGATAAATAAGTATAAGTTAAAACACCACCTATTAAAAACACCATACGGCAAAAGTAAGATCGTTTGAACATAATATTCAAACAACTCTCAAAACAGAAACATATATACCACGGTATTTTCAAGATCGAATAACTTATTCAATAGAAACATTCTAGTTAAATCAAATGTCTGCAATTACAAATTGAACTCGCACGACGTGACGTGTTTGTAACTTATGTTATGCGTATTATGATGACAATAAACTAGTTTAGTACATAAAATAAATATATATGAATTTGCGACGCGTAGTTATGGAGATCGATACATAGATAAAGTAAAGAGTATTATGTCTCGCATGTTGTGAGCAAACATGAGTTAATATTGAAATGGCCAATTTATTAAATAAGTTAGTCACGACGCAAAAAAATAATACAACAATGATCGGATAGGTAATTTTAAAAATTATAAAAAATAAAAATAAAAAAAATAGAAAAAATACTGTTTATTGCCCCCTAAAGTCAAGGTTGTATCAGTTCAACAGAAACATAGACTTGTCAATAGGTTAAGAGCCAAGTTACGTTTTCAATTCACAAAAATCAAAGATTGTCACTACACGAAATCGAGAAGACATTAGGTTTAAAGGCAAAACATACTAACCATTGGACAAAGAAGCTTGCTATGCATTCTAATCGCATTGAATTATATATGTCTGGTTGAGATTGAATTAAAAAATATATATGCATCAACCTTTATAACTGTGATATAATAAGATATACTACAATATTAAATGTATCAGGATTTAATATAAAAGAAACGCAATTAAGCTCTATCAGTTAACTTTAAGGCCTTGTAAAACAATAAAAGGGCTTGTTTAGAGAGAATATATAGGTACTCACAAGTCGTTCTCATAAACCATCGGCAAAGTTATATTTTGAAAGTTAAATAGTCAGGACATGAAATATAATCAAACATGTACAATTGCATTATGTTTCGCAAAAGTTATGAATAATCCCAATGCAATGAATATCAAACTTGGACAAACTTTGAATGGTTATTGCTATCCAAACATTTCCTAGATAAACATTTTGTATTGGTATCGCTATTTAAACAAACTTATCAAAAAGTTTTGAATTATCACAAATTAAATGATATTTTCTAATATTATAAATTATGATCAAATACGTGTGTGCGCGCACACACACATACATATACATATATACATACATACATATACACACACACACATATATACATATATATATATGTATATATATATGTGTGTGTATATATATATACACACACATATACACACACACATATATATACATATATACATATATATATACATACATATATATAAATGTATATATATATATATTGTCACACCTCAACCTTGACGGCGGAAACGTCGAGATGTGAGGGTTACGATTGTTCGCAGCCACATAACACTATTATTAATTCCAAATATATATATTAATCAAGATTCAATTGTAACAATACAAGTAAAAGGCTCAAACAAAGATACATCATGAATACAAGGTTGAAAGTAACAAGATCATTGTTTATTTCTCTAAGTCCAGTCCTAAGTGAGATAAGCTTCAAAGAGTAGAACGCATACTTGGTTATTCCTGAAACATGTTAAAAATAAAAGGTCAACATAAAAATGTTGGTGAGCATTCCATAGTTTTCAATACATAGAATATATAAAAGATGGCAATTCAAGTCATAAGTTAGTGAATAAAGTGATTAAGGATGTTATGAATAATACAACAATCAAACCTTGACAAAGTTTTACAAGTCTCAAACTTTTACAAGATTATACGATTAGCTAAGTGTACTTGGATCAACCAAGCAGGCTTGTCAGGCCCATAGATCTATGATGTCGCCAGGCTAGCAATAGTTAATGATTGTACATATAACGCCATAACATGGTAATCACAAAAGTTCAACTAACCACAACTTTACATGATGAATTGCCATAAAGTTTACAAGTCTCGAATAAGTTTACAAGTGCAATGATATAAGTTAACATGTTTCACCCCAAAGTGTGAAAATAAGAAAAAGGGGTATGAAAATACTCACATTGATATAGGCTTTACAAGAGGATAATAAAGATTAAACGATGGTCCAAAAGATAATCCCAAAGTATTCATTACAAGGCACCTAAATATGCATTGCAAGTTTAAATATTAAGGTGGATAATACGATTAACGTTCTATTAATAATTAGATTTTGGGTAGCTTTAGGGTTTTGATAAGTAATTAAGTTTATAATGTAATTATTTACCCATTTGAAGAATTATATATGTAAATATTTTAGAAATGTCTAAGTGTAAACATTAATAAGATTCAATATAAATAAAACTTTATAATTATTTAAAATTAATTGGAATAACGTTTTGATTAATAACAAATTATTAATCTAATTTAGTTAGTATATTTTATAAGAAAATAACATTTTTGAATAATTTGTGAAATTATTTTTTATAATTATCATGATAAAACTTTAATTAATAGATGCCCATTAATATTATAAAGATTTATTGTTTCAAGTCAAATTATAAAATATATAATATCCTACATTATTTAATCATTTTAAAAGAAAACCATTTAAAGATAAGAGTTAGATAAACATTAGACGTAATTATGTCTTTAAAAGTATCATTTGGACCAAAAATTTATTATTTATTATTTGAAACAAATAATAATTAGTAAGCTAAAACAAGAAAATAATCCAATTGTAATGTTTTGTTAAGATAAACAAATTTTTAAAGTCTATTTTATAAATTATTTAACTAGTTATATTAATAAAATAAAATAAGAAGATATTATAAGAAAATAAATTTTCAGAAATTTGTTTGATGTTTAAAAAATTATTTAAAGTTTATAAAAATTATTTTTATATTTATTAAAAATTTTCTAAAATTAATATATGGCTGAAAAGCCTTAAAAAAATATGTTGAGGGTGCCCGGGTTCGAACCCGGGACCTCAAGGTTAGCAAGGGAACATGGAACCGGTGAACCAAGGCTACAGCCGCGGTATCACTCGGTTTTTAAAGTTTATAAACACAACTCAGAAAAATCACCCAATTTACAAGAACCCTAGAATCGAATTTAATCAAATTGACCATCGATTCGTGAATGTTAATGGAATCAAACATAGGGCTTTTGTTCCTCAAATTGACCATCGAACAAAAGGATCGGTTTAATTACCTGATAGAGTTTGAAATTCGCTAGAACACGAACGATGCTCGGTCGCGACTTGTTCTTGATTCAATAATGGAGTGTGTGTGTGTTTTGTAACAAATTGAAAGTTCAGATAGTTTAGGAAACCTAATTCGAGTAAAAACCCTCTATTATATAGGTTCAATTCGATCCATTAATTGTCCAACGGCCATAGGTTTTATGTCGAGAGTTTCAAGTCGATTTAAGCTTGTTTAATTGTTGTTGCAGGTGAAATTAAACATCTTATTAACTTCGTAATGATTATACGAACGTGGATCCGTGTTTAATTTCATCATTGATGCGATTTAAGTGGGTAAACGATTTTGATGTTGAGCGGGTTTTGGTTTCAAGTTAGTAGGCTGGCTTCACGGCATTAATAATCTAATTAAAACACATGCTTAAGTTCGAAACGGGTTCACGAGCGTAATGGGACCGATTTGGAGCAAAACATGTCGTCGGAGTTCGGCCGGTGGTTGGCCGGACTTCTAGCAGGAAAAACGACGAAAGAAAGAGGGAGGGGGTTTGGGTTTTATGTATTTACAGTTTCAGTCCCTGTGGTTTTATTTCTTTTATTTTATGTACAAACCTTGTGTTTAAAGTTTCCAAATGGACAATAAGGCCCCCCTAAACTTCCTTTAACTTTAAGATTTAACAATTTTATAACTTATACATTATTTATAAGTCATTACTCTTATCATTATTGTTGTTGTTGTTGTTGTTATTATTAATATTATTATTATTATTATTATTATTATTATTATTATTATTATTATTATTATTATTTATTTATTTATTTATTTAACGTTTCAAGCTTGATTTAGTGAAACCATTAAATAAAGGCATTACCATGCAACTCATCCATGAGTTTCATAAATGACCACAATGGTCTTTACAAGATTAAACGACATTAACTTTTAATTAACGTAAAATAAGAGATGTTACATATATATATGTATATATACATATATATATACATATATACATATATATATGTATGTATATATACATATACATATATACATATATATACATATATATAGATATGTATATATATACATATATATATATATGTATATACATATATATACATATATATATGTGTGTGTGTATATATATGTATATACATATACATATATATACATATATATATGTATATATATATGTATATGTATATACATATATATACATATATGTATATATATGTATATATATATAGGTATATACATACATTTATATATATATATCTATATATATGTATATATGTATATACATATACATATATGTATATATATATATATGTATATATGTATATACATATACATATATGTATATATATACATGTATATATGTATATATACATATATGTAGATATACATATATATATATGTATATATATACATATATATACATATATACATATATACATATATATATATATATACATATATATATACATATATGTAGATATACATATATACATATATGTGTATATACATATATACATATATGTAGATATATATATACATATATACATATATACATATATGTAGATATAAATATATATATATATATATATATATATATATATTTAAAGACTTCTAAGGATATATGAAATTCAACATGAACGCTACATTGTTGGTGATGATGCTTTCATCTATTACTTTTTTTACATAGCATGAAATTATTATACTTATTAAAATTCATTCGGTACAATAATTTCACTCTATACCGACAAACGCTATAGCGACGACAAAAGTCCTTGGTACAGATCGCCTGTACCGACGACATGTCGTCGGTACAGATAAAATTCATATATTCAACACCTTGACTCTATACCGACGACATGTCGTTGGTATAGAGTTGCGCGGGCTGCAAAAAAAAGGCGGTATGATAAAAAACTCTATCCCGACGACAAGTCATTTCTGTAGGAAAATAATATTTTATTTTATCTTTTTTTAAAACCTTTAGCTTAAGAAAGTAAAATAAAAAAAACCTACGTTCTCTGTCCCGACGACAAGTCGGGAAAGATAAATATTAAACATATTTCTTTTCTTTTTTTAAACATTCATGTAAGAAAAATAAAAATAAAAAATAGTTTTCCTTTTTCCGACGACATGTCGTCGGAATAGGTGGAAATTAAAAAAATAATTTTTTTTAAATCTTTCCCGACGACACGTCGTCGGAAAAGACAAATATTAAACTTATTTCTTTTCTTTTTTTAAACATTCAAACAAACAAACAAACATATCCAGTAAGTCCCACTCAAGTGCAGGGTTTGGAAGGGGTAGGTGGCGGCGAGTCTTTCCTCTATCTTGGGAGATAGAGAGACTGCTTCCGAAGAGACCCCCAACTCGGTAACGAAAACCAATAACAGTCGCAATCGCAAACATAAAGTAAGTCAGACCTTTTTTTTAAACATTCGTGTAAGAAAAAGGAAAAGCATTTTTTATTTTTATTTTTCTTTTTTTAAACATTCGTGTAAGAAAAATAAAAATAAAAAATGGTTTTCCTTTTCCCGACAACATGTCGTCTCTATAGAGTGCAGACCCCTTAAATCGCAGTTTCGACCTTCTGCCCTATTTTTCAACCAAAAAACACCCATTTCTTCTCCCGACTTGACCCATTTGAACTAACTTTTGTGTGATTCTAGTATGTTTAAGTGTGTTTGAGTCCAAATGACCCATTTGAACTAACTTTTGATTTATTCTAGTATGTTTAAGTGTGTTTGAGTTAAAATGACCCATTTGAACTAATATTTTTAATATGTTTAATGCAGGAACGAATTCAAGAGGAGTATGTGAGATCCTCTAGCGAGACCGGTGGAGACTCATCTGCTGTTGATGAGATTCAATGCATTGAGCGTGCCTTAGGTCAAAGGCGAGGACATATACGAGGTGTTGGTCACGTGGTGAGACATCCCACCCCTGATTTTTCTAGCTCACAACCTCCAACATAACATTTGCAAGATGAAGTTGCAGAGCTTAGACAAGAACTTAAACAAAAACAACAATAAAATGAAGAAACTATACAATAACAACAACAAAATGAAGAAACTATACAATAACAACAACAAATCCAACAACAACAAATACAAGAGATGCAACGACTGCTGCAAGAGCAGATGGAAATGATGCGTTACTGGCAGCAGCAACGACCACCTGGTGGCAATTAGAGTTTGTATTTTTATTAGATTTTATGAAACTTTAAACTACTTTGAAGTTGTATGAATTATTTGTGTTAAACTTCAATGTGATTTGCACTGATTATATGTTTGTTAAATTTACATCAATTATCTGTTTGTTAAACTTTTATTAAAAAAGCAGGTTCCTAAAAAAAATTAAAAAAAAATAAAGTCTATAGCGACGACATGTCGTCACTATAGACTGTAATCTGTTTTTTTAAAATATATATATATATATATTATCTATAGGGACGACATGTCGTCGCTATAGCTAATATAAAAATATATATATTATCTATAGGGACGACATGTCGTCTTTATAGCTAATATAAAAATATATATATTACCTATAGGGACGACCTGTCGTCGCAATAGATAATATAAAAAAATATATATTATCTATAGGGACGACATGTCGTCGCTATAGATAATATATATATATATATATATATATATTCTATTTTTTTATTCGTTAATTTCAGAAACCACGACACTTATAGGGTCGACATGCCGTTCCTATTGCTTATTTTATGCCGACGACGTCTATCCCGACGACATTTTAACTTATAACCACTAATTTTTTAGGACAAAATCTATAGCGACGACATGTCGTCCCTATAGATCAAAATGGTCTGTAGCGACGACATGTCGTCCCTATAAGGTCTTATTTTATCGTTGCTATAGACCCAATTTTTTGTAGTATTGCTAGTGAACAATACTATTTCTTATAGATGATTACCACTTACACTAACTGGTGGACTTACCCCATAAAAGGTAATTTGTCATTAATTAATAACTTTTGAGGTATAGCAAGATAACATTAATGCTTTTTAAGCAAGAAAACTTATTAAATTAACAAATTTAAAACATATATTCTTTTATGGTATAGTTAGGGTAGGAAAATGGGACATGAGGGTCCTCAAAAGCAACAAAATGTAAGTTCATTTAGTGGGAATATGGAATGTCATGTGGAATCCAAGCGATGGAACACATATGTATCATAATAATGCTTCCTTTATATGTATGTGTGTGTGAAGGGTATGAATGGCAATCTATTCATCTTCACATTCTTCATTTGCTAACCATATATAAATTACCACCCAAATATCAAATAAAAATAAATATTAATATATCAAATTTTTATTTGATAAGATAACTAATATGATAACAAAATGGTATACATGATCAACCGTAGTTTAATGATGTGATTGTCGTATGTCTATTCTTGCACATTTTACATCATTTTAACGTTCTTGTAAACACATATGTTTTTGTACGTACAAATGTAACGTGATTAAGTATATATATTATTTGAACTCTATATAACAAACTAGTGCTGGACTCTATGTGTGTCATTGTTGTTATAAAAAAGTTTGTGGTTCGGTCAAGGTTTTTGACACCCAAGCTAGCTAGGATGGTTGCAAGATAGTCCTGAGCTCAGGAACTATATCAGATCTACAAAAATAAGAACCGTTCATCTCCTTATAACGAACAGGGCCCCAATGTTCTCCATATGTATGGACCCCGACCGGAGAATTTGTGTTTAAGAAAAGAAAGTGAAGCAATTTGTGTGTGGGGGTGGGGGGGGGTGGGGTGGGGGTGGGGGGAGTAGGTGCATTATTAGATATTTTAATATAATTGATTTTACTAGTTGACGAATGCTATCATAAAATTCATCAAAACAATTCAAGAGTTGCGGAGTACATGATTATTTAAGTTGTTATTATTTATTTTATTTTTTACGATTTTCAGATTAGAACCTCATTGATTATTAAGAATGGAACCCTTAAGCAATGGGGGTTCCAAGAAATTAACGCCCCTTTGTGAGGGTCCAAGGGTGACATCTCTAGAAGCGGGGTTTAAGGGGCGGTAGCCCTTAACGAGGTCCAAGATTCATTAAAAATTCATTTTTTATAAAATCTCACATGTGAAATGCAGATAGAAAGTTGGCTCCTGCCAAGGTAAGTTACTACTAAGATGTTTCTACCAAAGTCTGAAAAATGGCTCTAAAATTTGCACACTTGAAAAGAAGAATATTGATAAGCGCCATTAGACGTTTTTTCTAGCCTTATACATATTTAAATTGATTGACATATTGGTCATTACTTTGCCATCTGGTTCACGTAATTCACACAATCACTCGTATTTTTTCTTGATATCTTTTGTGTTTTATTCAATTGATTAATTCAGATGAACCACTAAATAATTTGATCTGAATGTGTCCTACACAACTCTCAAATTATCCATCAGCTAGTTTTTCCAAGAGACAATTGAGTGTTAGGTTGTTACCTTAGGGTTGGATGTTTTATACAGCCTTTTACCGTAGGTTTTCCCTCTCATGAGTTTGACATACTTGATCCATTTGCGGTTGATATCTTCTTGTGCTATCATGGCATTTAATGCGTGCCCTTAGGTCTTATGTTGATATCTTCATGTGCTATTATAGCCTTTAATTCTATTTAAGGATACATTAAAATGTCTTTTCGAAGTGTCTGTCGATAAATTTCTGACGGTCTAATCCGTCGACAACTTTCTGACAACTGAATCCATAAAAAATATTACGTCGGTGATACTCAGTTTTTTTGTAGTACGTGTTTAAAACTTAGGGCGCTGCATCATAATTTAAATTTGTCTACATAGATTAGGCTGATAGTTTTACCATTTTTTTGTTATTATCCAAATAAGACCGTGAATGTAAAGAAATTTTAGTAACAAGGTTCTTATATGTTTTTAGATAATGATTTATTAACTTCAAAATTTATGACAACCAGTAGTCCTAATCTTTATATGCAGTTATTATTACGAAAAAAAAAAAACTCTTAAGATGAAGAACAAAACAAAACAAAACCCAAATTAATCCTCTAGTTTTGAATCCACTGTTTCAACTTTCCACGTAACCCAAGCCATAATATATATCAACTACTGCAACTTCATCTATAAATGTGTCTCACACACATCACATGCATTCAAACCAACACGATTAATGGACTCCAACAACATAGACACAACCGAGAGCCAAAGCCATCATCAACAATCACATGATGAACCACCACCAACCAAAGGCACCACCTTCATAAGAACTTGCTTCAATGGAGTAAACACTTTATCTGGTAATTAATCAGTTAATCACCACATAAAATCTACTATATATATAAAAACTTAACCTTGATGCATGATCACATACATATTTGATATTTCCCATATATAAAAATGTCATCTTTTTCGATTCGCAGGTGTAGGGATACTATCAGTCCCCTATGCACTCTCAAGAGGTGGTTGGTTGAGCCTGTTGTTACTATTGCTGGTGGCTCTTTTATGCTTCTACACTGGGATACTTCTTCGCCGATGCATGGATTCGGATCCCCTAATAAGATCGTACCCGGATATAGGCCAAGTGGCGTTCGGGGCTAAAGGGAGGGCGATTGTCTCAACATTCTTGTACCTCGAGTTGTTCTTCGTGGCGGTGGAGTTTCTAATAATGGAAGGTGACAATTTACATAAGCTATTTCCTAAAGAAAGTTTTGTGGTATTTGGGAACAGAATTGGTGGGAAACAAGGGTTTGTTTTGTTGACTGCTTTAGTTGTGTTGCCTACAACATGGTTGAGGAGTTTGGGTGTGTTGGCATATGTTTCTGCTGGTGGAGTAATGGCATCATTGATTCTGGTGTTGGCTGTGATGTGGGGTGGTGCTTTTGATGGAATTGGATTCCATGAGAGAGGGGATCTTTGGAATTGGAGTGGGTTGTCTACTGCTATAAGTTTGTTTACCTTTTGTTACTGTGGTCATGCTGTTTTTCCAACTATATGCAATTCTATGAAAGACAAGTCTCAGTTCCCCAAGGTAATTATATATATGTCAATTTCAATATCTTTATATCATTTTAACTAAAAGTTAGGTTGATGTCATAGAAAAAATTTAAAAGAAAACTTATGCGCAACTTGTAAAAACACATGACAAAGCCACTAAACTAACTTTAATATATTATAGGCTTTAAATTTAACTAAATAAAGATGCTTTTGAAATTTTTGTTGATGACTTGTGGACTCTTAAATTAGTTAAAAAAAGATGTTATAATTTTTTTCAGAAATCTTTAATGTCACTTTCTTAAAGTTTGGCAGATTTAATTATGAGATAACAAGTTATTATTTAGAAATACGTTGATTTATACTAGCTTAGGGATATTTATATACAAAAATTAGTTTTGTGGTGTTACATGTAGTTTTCACAAGTTAAAAAGATTTTAATGATACCAAAATTAGATATCAGGAATATTATACAATAATAAGAAAGTGTATTGATTTTTTCTTATTAACTTATGCATGTGTTATTTATTTATATAATTTACTTACTTTTGTATTCAGGTTCTACTTGTTTGCTTTATTCTTAGCACAATCAGTTATGGATCGATGTCGATATTTGGCTATCTGATGTTCGGGGAACACCTAACATCACAAGTGACGTTAAATCTACCAACTAAAAACATAAGCTCAAAATAGCAATTTACACGACCCTCATCAACCCCGTATCCAAATATGCCTTGGTCATAGCACCTATTGCAATAGCGATAGAAGAAACATTTCCCTTTCGTGAAAGCAAGACGACGAGTTGCCTTATTCGAACATGTCTTGTGATGAGCACAGTGTTTGTGGCGTTGGTTGTCCCATATTTTGGATACGTGATGGCGTTTATCGGTGCATTTTTAAGCATAACAGTATCAATTTTGCTTCCATGTTTGTGTTATTGCAAGATCGTGATAGGATTCAAGAAAATCAGGGTAGAATTGATAATAATTTTCATGATCTTGTCGTTTGGAACTTTTGTTGCAATAGTAGGTACTTACACTGCTTTAAGAGACATTATAAGGGAGGTTCAACCAAAGTAAGTTAACCCCTATGTTTAATTGTATTTTCAAATTGCGTATAATATAGTTTTCATAGGCTTTTTCTAGTGGCTGACTTGAAAAGTTAGACAATTCTTGTAAAAGTTTAATCCCATAATATTTTATATCATACGTCAGAGTTCATAATTCACAAGTTATTATAAAGATGTATACAACTTTAAAAGTTTGATGTAATGATGTAACGATTTTGACTATAAGAATGTATCAAAACATACATCTAATTTAACAGACCTAATATTATAATCTTTGTCCAACTTAACAAACCTAATGTTATAACAATCGTCTAACTTAACAAGTCTAATAAAGTTTACTCTTATCAGACCGTTTTAGCGGTTAGTCCGTATGTTATTTAGTTAGTGCTTTGACAAAATTAGCTCTATCAACTCAAGTGAACAAAGATTAGATCAAATCAAGATTTTTCCAGCTCACTTACAACATTAGAATCATACGAAAGCGATCCAACAATGATTGATACATTTTCATTTGATAAGATCGTAAAATTGTAATATCCTATAGATTAATTTTTGAATATATGGACAACATCACTCACACAAAAATACTAATAGTAATTTTTATTTTCTTGGGTTGTTCTTGTTAGTGGGGTTTCATTTTAAGTCTTTAATTTGTTTGTAGTTCCTACCTTTTACAGTTTCTATTATTTTTAGTAGAATCAACTGTTCATAAGAAAAAACATATAAAGTAACATCGGAATTTATATAACTTCTAGTCACTTCTTTATTTTATTTCTATCTTTACTATTATAATATAACATTTTGAAACTTATTAATAGTAAATTACCATATTATCTGCAGAGTGTACAAGTTATTATTGCATATTTACTTTTTGTAGCATTTCTTCTTCCACGTCTTCACCTCACCTCAGTATCATCATCCTTATCCTTTAAACTTGCAACAAAAGTTTCTCTTTTTAAAGTGAGCACAAACCCCACAGGACTTATTTTCTCACGCCTTCTTCTATTTGATTTTTCTTTTCTTCAATATTGAGAGAATGGAGCTCTACCTACTTGTGCAACCTGTTACCTCCTGCCATGCTTCCACCATCCCTTTAACCACTCCTTCTTCATTTTTAATTCATTTCACTATCCCTTTTAAAAAAAACCCCATGCCATCACCATCACTTTTTATTGAAATTAAGACACAATTGCATTCGTGAAACCTGCTTCCTGCGGATGATGCAAGTCCCGATTATCATAGATACATAACATCCGTTGGGGCTTTTGCGAATCCAAACCCTTATATGCGTAACCGACCGACTTTGTTCCCAAAAAGCGACCAGATATGTTCTTCATCCGGCGGTTTTCGGTTTTTTTATATTGCTTTTGTGTGTCATTTACGAATTGTTTGTTGCGTTATGCCTTGAGGCTTCTTAAACTCAAGTTTTTGTTGCTTTACAGTTTATGCATATATATTCGCTGAATGCGATGCTGCAACAAAATGAGTTATGATTTCTTAAGTGAGGACGTAGGAATACTATTTATCAACTTAATTTTGCAAGTAAAATAAAGATTTTAATGATCTAATGGAATGAAATGAAATGAATAATTTAATAGGTAAACTTAGAGCTCTAAAGATCCCTCCTTTAAATGTAGGAGGTTATATAATAGCCAAGGATATAATATGATTGCTTCCAAAGTAGCCAAACGAAATCCATGTTTGGAAATGCAAAATATTGGTACTTCGACCTTGCATGTTCATCAACGTTGTTATCACCCAGAAAAGATTCAATGAGATGTAATATTTTAATATTTTATATAACATTAAAAATCAATGTTGGGTCTTCTTTCTGAATCCACTATTCATTTATTACCTTTTTATATGCTTATGCTACAAATCTTTGATGCAGCAGGATTCTTTAATTGGATGGTGTTCGCACAAAGGGTATGGGTGGTAGCCTTCTATTGATGATAGTAATAGAGGTAAATTTCAGCGGTAATGAGTCGACTCCCGCGACTAAGGAGTTTGTAATAGCTGTGGAGACAAGCTGTCATAGCGCTTTAAATTGAGACGGTTAAACCTTCTTTGGTACCTAAATCCACTTTTTTAAGGTGACCAAGTCATACCTTATATACACTTTTCATTTACCACAATGGACCGACTTGGTAATATAGGCGAACATCTACACATTCTAACGTTTTTCATGAATGATTTATTTAAAGATGAGAAAACATCTACAACTCTCATATTTATTATCGTGTTATACTCATTGCTTCTTATATTTTGTAGCAGCTATCATGTGATAGTCCTCAAAAGATCTCTGCAATCAGGCCCGAACATGGTGTTGTCCCATTTGAAGTTTGAGTTCTAAGAAACTGGATACTATTTGAGAAGAAAAAAACAAATGTTGCACCTAATACTATTACTATATATAAACAACAAAATAAGTTTGTATCAACAATCAACATAATATCCTTTCCAATGTTCGTAGGTAATATAATGAATCTTTTTCCAAAAAAGACGTCCAACCTAAACCCTCAGGTAACATTATCTGCAACAAACATCATAACCCTGCTTATTTAACAGTTATAGTGCAAGAATTATTGGTCTTTTAGCATTTTGTTATATTGTCGTTTGGTAGCTTTAGTGTAACTAATGTAAAGGCTTGATAATATTGTTGCAACCCAAAACGCGTCAAATTGCATTTTGTGTTATTTTCATTCCGCAACTTTATGCTAGAACTGTTTAGAAGGCTTAGCTTTGTAGAGCAGAAGTTATTTTTTGTTATCTATTGTTTACGTTGTTGTAACAAGTATCTGGATGAAAGGAGTCGAATTTTATCCTATGAATGGGTTGATCATTTGTTTTGATTTGATTTGCAGTGTCAGTGTGATAAATAATACTATTCAGTCATACTAAAGCATACTTTTTTAGATCAACATTACATATTTTTTAGATGTTATATATACCCTAATAATAATTATAAATTATTTTACACCAGTCATTCTAAAACATCAATCGCTTTAGCAAAAAACGAATATCCATTACTGTCATAAACATTTAGTTGTGGGGGTCTAGGCCGATTGGGTTGGACTGACTGACATACATTATATTCAAATTTTAAAATGACCATTAGAGTTCTTATCATTTGAGTGACAATCTAATTTTTTGAATATTGTTATTTAGGATGTTTTATACATTAAATAGCAGACATCAGACGATAAAAAGAGCTTTGATGTATGAGCAAACTTTTTTGTTGAAATGTGAATCCTGTTATAATATTCAACTGTATATACATATGAATTTTGTTTCGTCATCACAATAACCTTTTGTGCAAAAAAGCGAAACCAAAGAAGCAAAACGAAGCAAAAATTGAGACCACGGACTATTAATATGCCAAACTTCATAACCCTGCTTATTCAAACAATTTATGGTGATGCTATGACAGAAACCTTCATTGTTGATATTAATGTCAAACTTGATAGGTGACTGTATTTTTTTAGTAGTTTAAATAAAAAATTATATTTAGAGTCTTTATGATTACATGTGTATGTTAGCCATATATGTTGTTCTACTTCTGCAAATTAACAACTTTATAATATTGAATATAGAAAAAAGAATAACAGCCTAATTTACTAATGCCAAGAATAATTTGATCATATTTAACACTCATCGTCATAAAACGCGTGCTTCTTTACTAGTTATTATCATATTCAAGTTTTATCAGATTATCATAAACTGTCTAAATGCTACGTGATATTTTTTTACATTATCCATCTAGGCTGTAGCTCCACCTAGGATTTGGATACGTTATTGTTATCAAATTAAAGTTAAAAATTTACTGATACATTAAATGCTAATTATTATTTATATACTTTTCAAATTATAAAATAGATTTTTTGATAAATAAAAAATATTTTTATTTTTATTAGAAAAAATAACCTTTTTAAAAACAAAATTTTATAAAATAATGAAGTTTTTTAATACAACGAACATATAAAAAATGTCATTGTTGAAAAATAGTTTTCTTAAAAACATTTGAAGTGTTTAAAAAATAACTTTTAAAGAAATTTTTTTAAAGATGAAATTATAAAAAACGTTATTATTGTTTTATTCTTAAAATTGTTATACGTACTTTTAATCATATTTTTATTAAAAAAATATTTTATAATTTCTAAATATTAATAAATTAATTATTAATTTAATATTTTCATTTACCTTGTGTAGTACACGAGTTCAAAACTAGTATTACGTAATTCATAAATACATTTAAGCTTTTCAATAATCAATATAAACTCATAATTAAATAACTTTTTTCTTAAGATATTGTAATTTATACTAATAAATCAAAATTTCTTGACTTCAAATGTTATTTTTCTAGATTGTTCACATAAACTTCACCTAAGATGTGTTGGACACATGCATTCACTATAATAAAAATTATAAATTAGCATATAAGTACAGCCTCGGTTAATGCTTATATACTATTTTGTTACTCAAACTAATTTCTTTTTCTAAATAACTAAAAATGTTTCATTAAAAATATTTTAGTAAGAGTTAATTTTGTTAAAGCTAATTATTATTAAAATTAAAATACTTTAAACATCATATTTTGTAAACAAACATTATAAAAAATCAAGATTCACAAAGTCAAACACAATTACAATTATCGATTATTCACATTAAAACAAAATTTTCGCTTCAATGCATACCACGGATCAATCTTCCTAAATCTATGTATTTTTACTGCTTCATAATTTTATATTTATTATTTCAACACGTATAACACACGCGTATCTAAACTTGTCAGCTAATAAAATTTATCGCCCCATAACGTTTTTTTATATTCTTACCAAAATAAAAAACTATTACAACAAAAATAACAATTATATATCCATAATTCATGGATGTCAGTGTCCACAAGAGTTTTTTATAGGTTTTCAAAGTTACCACCAAACTTTAAGAAATTGTAAAAAAGCCCCCTCATTTTCAAAAACCTTTTTTTTTGTTTGCTATTTTTAGTTCATCATCAAATTTTTTAATACTATTTTTTATTTAGCATAAATTTTTTAATACTATTTTATATTTAGCATAAATTTTTTAATACTATTTTATATTTAGCATAAATTTTAACTTTTAACTTTTAACTCAATACTTTTACATATTTTATAATTTAGCCTTTATATATTTTACTTTCCGTTTTGGTTCCATATACTTTTCAACTTGTAGAAAATTTACGTTTTACGTTGCGGTTTAAATATTACGAGTTAACATATCACAATGTGCGCGTATGGTTCAACGTGTTTACGACTACCTTTTTAAGAAAATTCATGGATGTCGGTGTCCACAAGAGTTTTTTTATAGGTTTTCAAAGTTACCACTAAACTTTAAGAAATTGCAAAAAGGCCCCCCTCACTTTTAAGAACCCTTTTTTTTGCTATTTTTAGTTTATCATCAAATTTTTTTAATACTATTTTTTATTTAGCATAAATTTTTTTAATACTATTTTTTATTTAACATAAATTTTAACTTTTAACTCAATACTTTTACATATTTTATAATTTAGCCTTTATATATTAACTTTCCGTATTGGTTCCATATACCTTTCAACTTGTAGAAAATTTACGCTTTACGTTGCGGTTTAAATTTTACGAGTTAACATACCACAATGTGCGCGTATGGTTCAACGTATTTACGACTACCTTTTTAAGAAAATTTACGTTTTACGTTGCGGTTTAAATTTTACGAGTTAACACGCCACAATGTGTGCGTATGGTTCAACGTGTTTACGACTACCTTTTTTCCCATTTAATGACCCATTTACATTGCGCGAGTCTTATATATATAAATCTTGAAAGTCGGTGTCCACAGGAACATTTTAGAGGTTTTGAAAGTTACCACCAAACTTTAAGAAGATACGTTTGGCCGGACAACCGCGGGGAAGGTGGTTGGTCCAGTTGAGCACACTTAAACCGTTTTCCAACAAACCGGCCGGTTCGACTGGAAGAAATTGTAAAATCTAAAATGTATTAAACTCAGTTTTATAGTGAATTTGAAATCCGAAGTTATTGCCGCTATTTTATATTCACATAATTTAGTTATGTTATAGTTTTTGAGATTAAGTGTTCATATTTTAATACAACATATATTTAATTATTTTTAGTTATAATCAACTTTACATTATCCACAGGTTTATATTCTTTTTTACTCTAATTCTTTCTTTAATATTTTATTTTAGGATTGCTAATAATATTGCCCAGTTTATGAATCTCGTTTAAACGGTCAAACCAGTAAACCAGTAAAATATCCGGTTCGTTGACCGGTCCTTATTTTATACTAATATGGTTATCAGTTACCATGACATTCCAAGAAAACCTCGCGGCAATTCGCGAGGTTTAATTCCTAGTTGAAGGCATAAAAATAAAAAAAATCGGTTAGAAAACCCAAACCCGATTAAAACTAAAAAACCGACCCATGTAGTTTGTCATTTGACCCGGATAGCTTTTTATAGTTTTATCCGATCCGACTCGATTTACATTATTCTTCGAAACCCTAACCGGTACTCGCACCACAGCAACGGAGAGATTCCGACATCCCTTTCGTATATCTCTGCTGCTGAATTATTTGAATTTTCGTTTAATTTTCTGTATTTTATGTTTATGAAGCTAGTGATGGTGAAAGTTTTCAGATGGTTGAAAGCTCATTAACATTGGCTTTGTTTTATGATATGATAATTATGTTGTTTGACATTCGTAACTTCATGGATTTGCAGCTTATGAAAAGACTGTGTAGCCTTTACGTGTATTTTAATTTAACCTCTATTGCTTGCATAAGTGTATGCTGTTGGTTTAACATTAGTGTGGTTAATGCTTAAGAGGTTTTTTAATTGGATCTGTATATCACTGCAGTTTGATTTTTATAAGGTTTATCTACTTTTTGATGGACATCATGGATTTTAGGATTTCCATAGTCGTGGCCCGTGGGTTGTTGAAATGCTCTTAAAGTTTCAGCATTAAAGTCCATTTCACTTGTCAATGACTAAACAACAGGATAGTAACTGCATTTTACTTGTAATGATGATCATCTTACTACAAATGAATGTATGTTTAGATATTTCACATTTTATTTTTTCCGCATTTGAGCCTAAGGTGTGTTAGCTGAACAAACAAGTAGTCGCATCTCCACAACCCAATTGAATTGGAAAGAAAGTGATTAACAGTTACCGCAGTTTTTCTTCTGCTTATGTTCCTTGAGATGCAAGTCTTTTTTGAGAGGACAATCGACCTAAAAGTTATGAGCTTTGTAGTTATCTAACAAAAAATTTATTCCAGTTTCCAGTAGAAAGCACATGGAGAATTAAAAATTAAAGAGTTGAGTTTGAACTACAACATAACTCATCAATTTTTAATTCTTAATCCCGCTTCATTTTGTAGTACATTGATTTCTGGGAGTATTAAATGTATCAAGCAGATTTTGGTGAATTTTATGCAGTTAAATACACTGCCATTCACTTTTAATAGTTACATGTTCGATCATCCTTGTTAGCTTGGATTTGGTTATGGTGTGATATTGTAACTTATTAGATATTGGTTTTGCATATTGCCAATTCATTTTAGCTAGTTTCATATCCTAGAAATCTGTTAGGTAATTGAAATATTTTGGCTTTTAAGCATTTTCACGGTAGAAAACATGATGTGTAAGCAATTTATAGGTTTATTTTTTGGATTTTTTGTAGTGAATGGAGTAGAGTTGGAGTTGAGCTGCTGAAATGAGTAGACTATCCTTTAGGCCACGCCCACTAGACATTCACAAGAAGCTTCCTATTGTTAAATCTGTGAAAGATTTTGAAGATGATGACACCCCAACACCCACCCGCACACAATTGCTTCGTCTTGTTGCTGAAGCTGATAATGATACTCAGGTTTGCTTAATGTTTTTTATTTTCTAATCTGCGTTTTCTTTTTGTTGTTCATTTATGTATCTATTTCTCCCTCTGCAGAATTTGGTATGGTTAGTACTTGAGCTTTAACATATGATTTTGTTTTGTAGGTTCACCAAGTTGCTAGTAAGAAAACAGTTTCTGAAATTCCTACACCTGAGCATGTTATTGTTGATACATATGAAAGGGATTATTCTCCCACTTTCAATCAACCAGCATCTTATCTACGTGCAAGAGGAGGTTTGTGGACTACTAAAATTTTAACTTGAAGCTCGATTAAAATATTATTCTAAATTTCTAATAGTATTAAGTAATATTTGCAGCACGGGCTGAGATAGGAGATTTTGTTGAGTATGATCTTGACAACGAGGATGAAGATTGGCTTGAAGAGTTTAACAAAGAAAAGATGGTTCTTCCAGCTGAAAAGTAAGTCAATTTTTGTCCTACACTTACATATGAGTCAATGAGTGTCTTGTTAAAAGGTGAGCTTTACAATTGGTGCAGATTTGAGACAATTTTGTTTAAGTTAGAAGTATTGGATCATAAGGCCCGAGAAAGAGCTGGAATTATAACTCCAACACTTGGCTCGCCTATTCCTGTACTTTTGACATTTGATTCTGCAGTTGAGGTAAGAACTGATGTAACTTGTTTACTTTTTTTTTCTCTCATTTATTACTTTTGATTGATTATATATGAGGATTTGTAGTTTTATTCGGAAATATTAGCTCTAGCTTAGTTGCTTTCATTTACACTTCTAAAGTGATCATGCTGATATCGACGAGTTATATTGGGTTCTTGCATGCGTTCAAGATAGGCCCACTCATGTATACAGTCGAATCATTTGTAGGCAGTTTGTTGTAGTTTATTTATTCAATCCTTCAGAGGAACATCGATTGTTAATTATATATTGTTTTACATCTTTATTTAGGCCCTTCAAGCTCTTTCGATACAATATGGAGTTTTCCAGTCCATTTACAGTTACTGGAAAGAAAAGGTATGGCATTTTTAAGTAACGTTATTCATCCATGCTACAGTTGAAGACAATATAGTTTCTATCATAGTTTCTTTGCCAAGAATGTACTTTGTAAAGTATGTGGCAGGGTATGACTCGTCCCCATAGTAATATTCTACTTTGTGATTGTAGTGAAACTAGCTTTTGGCTAGTTAAATTCTTACTTCTGGAGTGAATAGTATCATTATCTTATAGTTACTGATTTGTGCTTTTAATATTTTTTTTGGTCAGCGGGAACGATGGCAAAAACCTATTTTGCGGCGCTTGCAGGTTAGTTAGTTTCCTCATGTTTATTTAAGTGTTCTATTTAGTTAGCGAGAATAGAGCTAAGAACAAAATGCTATAAAACATATTTTACTGACAATTCTGTAATGTTTTGTTATTCCAGCCGCCTCCTCCAGTTAATGACACTAATCCATACAATGTATTTAGGCCAAGGGAAAAGGCTCACAGACTTCATACAAGAAGGGTAAGTGCTATTTATTGACTCAACCTCACCCTTTCTGCCCATTTAAATGTCTTCCATATCTTTTATGTTATTACAAAGCGT
Organism: Flaveria linearis; assembly: GCA_024085815.1. Lineage (NCBI taxonomy): Eukaryota > Viridiplantae > Streptophyta > Magnoliopsida > Asterales > Asteraceae > Flaveria > Flaveria linearis. Next base: position 72,678,956 of record CM044012.1, read on the forward strand.
AGTTTCTGATTATAATTGTCCCTTTTTAGTAATTTTTACAATTTTACTTGATGCTACTTTTAGAAAACCAATTAAAATATATATACTCAATTGACTGCTTTTCACATGTTCAGATGCAAAGAAGGGAAAATAACGTACAATCATTTGAAAAGCTTCGCCAGGCAAGCTTCTCTATTCATTTGGAATTCCATGTTTGCTTATTAAGAAGACTGAAATTTTCATGCCAATATTTATGTTTTTGCAATCTTATAATTTTACATTATAATATTTCATTAGGTGAGGCGCAACCTCGATCAAGCGAAAAACTTACTAGAGGCTGTAATCAAGGTAACTCCATTCCTGTTATATTGTCAATTTATTGAAATTTTTTTGCAAGTAACACTCATTTGATATATATCGTGTACAGAGAGAAGAGAAAAAGAGAGATGTCATGGAGAGTGAAGTCTACCTTCAAAGGATACAAATGAAATACAAGGTAATACACACACACGCAAAAGAACACATATAGTATGTGATTAATGTCTTTTTAATCAAAAAGTACGACTACATTGTTTTGTTAATTGACGATATATATAATTGTGGGTTTTCAGAATGAAACAGAGCTTCTAGAAGACAGTTTAGCTCTGCCTGAACTGCCATCTTTCCAGTCCAAATTTGTTTCAAGTGAGGACGAATTTATAGAGCCAGATGATTTTCCACACAACCGTGTACGTTTTCAGCCTCATGGTTCAACAGACTCTAGGATGGTAATGACGCCTTCTGGTGGAATCATGAAGCGAGAGATCAGACGTCGACCTAGCGCGTATACTTGGCTCCATAAATTGGTACAACTCTCGACTTTAAAAAAATTAATTTTAAAAAACTTTTACAAAAAATATGGTGGTATATATGATTTCCAACCTATATTGCAGGATCCACTTGAACCAGTGTTACTGTTCACAAAACCTCTAGTGCCAGAGAAGTTGGCGGCTGCGGGGATTGTACCGCCATTGGATTCTTCAGCACAGTCATCTCGTGGTAGTAATATTCGAGGAAGAATTGGTAGAGGGGGGAGAATAATATTCGATAGATGCAACCCGCTTATGCATACACCAATCGATTGTGGCGATTCACTGTTATATATGCCTCCTAAACCACGCCTTTCGACACATAACTGATTGTTTAGCCAGCCTATAACTGGGGATTTGATGACAAAGATTACTAGTAAGTAGTAACATGTTTTGTACCATCCTATGCGCAACATTTGTACTTTGTGGCTTGTAAATACAAGGAAAAACTAACATCATTTGTAATTTGTTTCATGAAGTTACACATAGATAAGAAATAATTAAGCAGACAAGCATCCTATCCCGTACCGGGTGTTCGGGAACACCAAAAACAAACCACTGCACACAATCCCGACCATCAGCGGAAAACTCTGCATGACTTCATCCATTTCATCAGTGTGCCTCGGAAACAAACAGTTCGTAACCCTGTGGTCCGAAAACGCGATCGCTAGAAACACCATTGACGACATCACTGCGTGAACCAAATCAGTGAACCCGAGTTTATACCTTTCATCTTTCGGCACTTCAACCCCGGGTGGAACAGATTTGAAGACTCGCAACCCCATGGGGTTGCGAATCCATAGTAAATCTTCTCATCAGCCCCGCGGAAACTGTCGGTAAAATGGAAAAAAACAAGACATTGTGCAGATTCCCAAGAGGACGTTGATCATGAAAGTGGTGACACCGGTACACTCTCCTTTGCCGTACACCGAGGGAAGCACCATCTCGAAGGTGAGGAGCGTGCCGGTTGGGAGGAAGTTTACGAGCATCGAGGTTTTCGAGAGTGTTTTTTGGAACCCGTTGGCCATGGCCCGTCTTCTACGGCCACCAGCAGTGGCGGTGGGGTCTGGTGGTGGCGGTGGCGGCGGTGGGACTTGGCCGAAGTTGTACTGTGGGGAGGGGGTGTAGATTCTGACGCCTGTTTCATTGGGTTGTTCCATTGTTTGAAGTGGAAAGTGGTCTGATTGTTGGAGTTGGGTTCGGTATATAGTTTTATGCAGATTGTTCATTGTTGTGGTAACTGTAAGTTTAAATTTTGGAACCACCGATTATAACCGTCTTTGCCGCGGTGCATTTTTTTGGATTTGATAAATGTGAACTGGTTTTATGAGATTGCCATTTTTAGTCCTTGTAGAATCCAGTTGTTCCTTTTTCACCTCTAAAGTATGGAAAATGACACCAACACCAGTCAAGTTTTCAGAGTATTCTTTTAGAATCATTTAAAGCTTCTTATTTTTTCGTCCCTCAAACTTTTATGATGTTTCAATATTGTTAAACCTTTTCTTTAACTTATATTTTTTAAATTAAGTTATCTAAATAAAACATATGTCAATTCTAATTACAACTTTCAATTTTTTTTGCCAGCACTATTTAATGATTTTTTTAAAAATTCAGTTAAAGTAAAAATAATCGGAAAAATTTCACTAATAAGAATCAAATTCATACTCTTTAGTCAAGTAAATTTTAAAGAAAGAATAGACAATATATAGTAATTACATTGAGGTCTTATTTAATTCACTTGATTTTAAAATTTGAACTTTCAACATTTATAATAAGTGTCACAAGGTTAGAACACCAAATAAAAGTTAAACGACTTTATAGTAATAAAAAAACTTGATACTGGCTTCTTTCAATAATATTAGCATATTAAAACATAAATTTGGATGATTCTAAATATCACATTGTCTCATAAAATTTGCAAACGCAACCTAGAGCACATCGACCTCCAAAAGTCAGCAATTAGTTTTGACTTTTGATATATATTTACATATCATTATAAAAAAAAGGAAAATTGCACCCACTATGAGCAATTTGGGGCTCTAACTATAAAGTTAACAACCAACAGTCAAAACCACCAGTTTCAAACAACCAAATTTTGTGCTTGCAGTTATATACACACAACCCACCTGTTTATAACTTCTTTCTTGAACTTGATGCTGACTTGGAACACCCGACCCCATCACTACCACCCGACTGTGATGAACCCGTGCCACTTTTCTTCAAAGACAGGCTCTTTTTTACCCGATTTCGGTTTAGTAACAGCATAGCATTATGTGATGGTTGTGCACTCAATGCCCCTTCAACACAACTTCCAGCCTGCACACAACCCCACGGTCTAGATGGTCCATCCTCACGAAATGGTCTGACTCGTGGGAACCCGCTTTTCAATTTTGATGAAGCCCGCCGATCAGGAGAGTACTTAGTTTCAGATTTGGCACAGATGGGACAAGGTGGGTCCCCATTGTGTGTTTTTGGTGTTGTTTGGTCCAAACATTCAGCATGGAAGACATGGCGGCATGAAAGAACTCCTGTGACTGGCATATCTCCGCTTCTTATAATCTGACGGGAACTCCATGGTGATCTTTGAGAAAGAAATCGCTCACATAGGTTGCACTTGTGACTGTTGGGTCTGTTAAGGGAATCGGGATCGACAGGTTCAGAAACATCTGAAAAGTCAAGATCAGAATGAAGGGTGCTGTCATCAGGATCCTGAAATCTGGGATGGTTTGGAAAGGCTAAAGGGTGAACGGGTTTGGACATGAAGCAACCACGAGTAGCGAAATTGTGCTGGGAAGATTGTGATTTTGCTATTGGTTCATAATCGCTACTGTCTGAATTTGAAGAAATTGAAGCTCTGCCATCATGGGGAGCCGAAAGTCCCTACAAAAAATTAAATTCATAATCAAACAATTTCTGATATATATAACACCAAATATAATATTTCAATAGGAAGCTAAACTTTGAATAAAATGATTTAGGAGGTTTGACGCATTAAAAATTGACTTCGGCCAACTTTGAACCCATTTGACAAGTTTCCTATTAAGCTAAGTTATTTAGTGGTTTGACCTAACCGGCTAACCTGTAACCCATTCATATACAAACAGTTTGAAATTTCCACCATACTCTTTACCAAGAGACGGCGAGTAAACAATAAGTTATGAGTTGTAGATATCAGAATAAAATACCTCAGAAGTTGGTGAAAAGGATAGTGGCCCCAAAACTGAAATAATGGATGGCAAAATTTATTAGCATAGAGAATAATGATCACATCCTATAAACACTCAACCCTGAATAGTTGCATCCATCAATCATTAAAATAAAAAAAATTAATTTCTATATGTTCTGATGAAGAGTAGAAATGAAGACACTATTTATAAATACTTACAAATATACAAGTGTAGACACAAATGAAACATTGCGATTCCATCTTGTTAAGAGATGACACTGAATATAATGCTATATCAACATTGTATCTATTCATATAAACCATCTTTCAACAAATCTCGTCAAAATATTTATTATCATGGATTCATGGCTAACACTATTGAATTTTCTTACCGGATAATCTTGATTAACATTTAAAAAGTTCCCTGCAACCACTTTATAGATAGAAACTAAACAGCATATAAAAGATGACTGATGTGTTTTATAAAGAAAAACAAATAGGTTCATCCAAAGAAAAGTATCATAGATAAAACATGTTCGGTTTACCCACTCACCAACAATCTTTTCTCATAAACGTGACATGGCTATTCTTAGATAACACTTATTGATGTTATCATAAAAGTGACTTCCAAGGCATTAGCCGGTTTCATATTAAGCTAATGTTTGTAGCTTCACCATTGAATATATAGCATAACTGAGATTAACTGATTATTAAGTATACACATCGGTAGTAGCAGACGTCATCTTAAGTAACTTAACACATCCTCCTATCTATAACTCATTTAAGAAGCAAGAAAACATTAAGCGCATCGTACAAATGTACAATGTAACTAAACATGACAAATACAATAACAAATAATATTACCTCTTTTTGAAGAAGTAGCATATTCATCAAGGCTGATTTCTTGTACTGCAGGAGTCCACTGCTGAGCTGGAGAAAATTCAGACGGACTACTAAAAAACGCCCCAAATCCATCAGAAGTAGAATGCCGATGATGGGGTAAATAATTTCCCCTAAACCAGGTCCTACTTCCTCTACTGTTTGAAGAAGTCGATGAGCCATATAAACGATTTCCCTCTTGAGAACCAAATGATTGGCCTTCATTTTGGAACCGAAAATCCCATCTTGGCGGGGGAGGTGAGAAGCTGGTGTTGGTTCTCCAGTAGGGTTCACGTGGACCCATGGACCAGTCCTGGCTCACCGCATTCGACCCATGTGGCCTTGCAGCCACACAACAGAGTGACCCCGTCTTAGCTATCTTTTTGTAACACAGTTGATTTTGAAGAAAGAATGGTGCAATATGTTTGATTTCACAGTAGAACCCCTAAAATTAAGAAAAACAGAACAACTTACCCACATTAATTTTGAATTTTCAAGAACCATAAAGTAATACCATAGTGTGAACAAAGTATATCAAACAAGACAAAACAACACATGAACCAGATATACACAAGATACGACATAAACAAATAAGTAAATAACAAGAAAAACACTTGTTACATCCAACCATCAAAGTCAAACCCAAGACTCAAGTTTGACTTTTCTATAACATCATAGGAACCAAATCGAATTCATTTACATTCAAAGATACCAACTTTAACCATAAAAGTACTTATTATTTTTCAATTTTCATTCTTTTTTGGTCTAATAACTTCAACGTTACAACTCTATGATTCTCTAAAATTCAACTAAAAGTAAGCACCCCGGGGTCAAAATTCACCGGAAAAGAAGATACAATCACGTAACAATCAATGAAAATTGAAAAGGTAAACAGCATCAGCGTAAAGCAATTAAACAAGAACTCAAGAGTATTTAAAACCCTAAGAAGCTGTATCAACAAGTGGAAAAAGAGTGTGTGCGCGTAAGGTACTTACTGAAATGATTATGGGGGTTGGTGCGACGGCGATGATGGTTGAATCCGGTGGCGTTGTGTTCGGAGAAAACAAACCCTAATAAGACGGAGAGTGCACCATTGTCCCTAATTTTGGCTTCATGCTTTGGTGTTTGGGTTTTCTTTTCTTTTCTTTTCTTTTCTTTTCTTCTTTTTGTTTTTTTCTTTTTGCCTTTACTTTCTTCAACTTTCATGCTTTCTTTCCTTTTCTTTTCTTACTTTTTAAAATGTTCATTCACCGATTATTAACCGAGGCTAATTCTTTTTCTCTGTGTCACAACTCACAAACACCAATAACCTCTTATTCTCAATCTTTTTTACCCCTACTTGTAATCTCTAGAGACTCCAAAAAGAGTATTAACGAGTTGTAACGTGAGTACGAATCGAGAATATACTTTCTCTTATCGTTAATGTTGTTTTTACGGTAATGAAAATATCGTACGAGATGTCCAATCATCTTTTTCTTCTTTCCTATGTTAAAAGTTCATTTGCTTCACGTCTTTTCCATAATTGGTGAAATTTTGTATTCTATATGTCGTGTGTATGGTCATATCACATAAATGATTTTGTATCATTTATCGCATACTAATGTTTATACGGTTATAAGGTTGTTTTGTATGTTATTTGTATGTTCAGGCCTCGAATTCATGCGTGTTATTTTGGTGCTCAATGATGAGACCCACCAATTTGGATGTAGGGGTCGAGACGGAGCACAACTACAAACTTAGTGATCCGAATGGAGCTAGATAAGCGAGTATAGAAGTTACTTCTTTAAAAGTATTGACTTTTTTTTTCAATTTCTCAAAGATAATTATTTTTAAACTCGAACACAACTTTATTTATTTTATTTTTATTTCTATATACTTATGAGTCTAACTATATATATATAGCGTCATACATATTATTTTGTTACTTGTATCATAACTATATATATATATATATATATTTATATTTATTATGTAATTATATTTATATTACGATAAATAAAAATGGCAGCCTTATTTAAATAATGTTTTTGTTTATGCACTCAAGTCTATTTAAGCTCAAGGTCTTAAGTTTAAGTTTATTTATCAAATGATCTCTATGATGGAGCTTGGATTTGGGCTCGTGTAAGATGCGCTTGATTCAAGCTTTTAACACGCGAATCTCACAAAGGATTCCACTTGTTTACGCCCTTCTCGAACAAACCAAAAAGAACGAGTTACGATGTTTTTAATGTTACTCAACTTGTGTGTATTTTTATCACACAAAAGTTTTGCTACTTCTCTTTTTTGTTCCAAAGTTGATCTTATCAGATGTCGTCTAAAAGACATCTTCCACTATTACCATCATGCATCACAACCATGGCAATGGTTGTGACAACAGAGCACACAGAAAAAGATATATAGTGGCGTAACACGAATTCCACTACTAGCAACAAGCCAACAATATCAAACAATGACATATACACACATTGATGGTAGTACTTTTCTTATTTATAAGCAATTCCATATGCATGAGGGTGTTAGTTTAATTCTTTGTATTGTGTTTAGTTGGTGTTATGAATGTTCAGTCTGTATTGTTTAGGGACTGAAAATGTAAATGTAAATAGTTAGTTAGATCTAACTAGTATAAATAGGTATGTGTAGTGTGTAATTGGGTATCACTTTTCAAATAAAACAAACAGTCGATCTTCATGTTCTAACAGTCGATGTTCAAACTCAATCAGTTGATGTTCTAAATTTCTATCAGTTGGTATCAGAGCGCAAGAGGCTCTCGATCCAAGTCTCGGTGCTCCTCCTTCGATCGGCGGTCGAATTCTCTGAAGAACCCAAAAATCGACTGTCGCAAACTTGAAGAACCCTCGATCGGCGGTCGAATTCTCGCAAGAACCCCAAATCGACGCTCGAATCCTCTCCAATTGATCATCGCACCATCGATTGAACTCCAATTTCAGCCGGCTCACCAATTTCGATTGTCGATCAATTCCCATATACGAATTGATTGATAGCAGATCGAACGCGATCAAATTCAAACGATCTTGGCAACTAATTCGATTCCGACACTCGATTCAATGGCCAATCAAGATAGGCAACTGGTGCAGAGAGACCCCAGCGATTCAATTCAGTTCAAGATTCCAATTCTCACTCCTTCGACCTACACTTCTTGGGCGATCAAGATGGAGGCCTTCATGGATGCCCAGGGGATCTGGGATGCCATAGAACCTCCCACCGAAGATACGGTAGATGTCAAATTGGGAAAGAAGGCAAAGGCCTTCATATTCCAAGCCCTGCCTGAAGATGTTCTTATGCAGGTGGCCGGATTTAAATCGGCGAAAGACATCTGGGATGCGTTAAAGAAACGGTATGTAGGTGAAGACAGAGTCAAGCAAGCCAGAATCCAAACTCTTGATCAAGAGTTTGAATTGCTGCGTATGGGAGAAAATGAATCTGTCGATGAATTCGCGGGAAAGATGGGTGAATTAGTGTCGAGATATAGAGCCTTGGGGACGACAGTGGCATCCTCCAAACAAGTTAGTCGATTCTTGAAAGCTGCTCCTGATAGATTCTTGCCGATTGTGGCTGCTATAGAACAGTTTTCAGATTTGGAGACAATGTCCTTCGAAGAACTAGTAGGGAGACTCAAAGCCTACGAAGAAAGACTGAAGCCAGTGACCCATGGTAAGACTACCTCTGGGCAGTTACTCTTGACTAAAACGGAATGGGAACAAAAGTCAAGGAGTGATGCTCATCAAGATCTCAAGAGCAGAGGGAGAGGTAGAGGTAAGTATGCCAAGGGGAGGGGAGGAAAGAGTAACCAAGAATCTAGTAATAAAGACAAGCACCCCAACAAGAAGGACAAGAAGACATTGAGGTGTTACAACTGCGACAAGTTGGGCCACTTTGCAAATGAATGCAGGGCTCCAAGAAAGACGGATCAAGAAGCTAATCTGGCCCAAGCACAAGAGGATCAAGAGTCCACCTTGCTGATGGCAGAGATAACAATGGATCTGGGGCTGCTAGAAGAACAGGGTGTGTACCCCAGAACCCTATCACAAGGAGAAGATTCCTGTTGTTGGTACTTAGACAATGGTGCCAGCAATCATATGACAGGAATGAGAGATCACTTCACTGAACTAGATGAAGCCATTAGTGGCAAAGTCAAGTTTGGTGATGGATCTGTAGTTGCTATAAAGGGCAGAGGTTCTATATGTTTTCAATGCAAAAATGGGGAGCATAGAGTAGTAACTAATGTCTACTACATACCAGCCCTGAAAAGCAACATTCTAAGCTTGGGTCAATTGGATGAAACAGGGTGTAAAATCCTGATGAAAGATGGACAGCTGTGGATATATGAGAGAGGGGGGAAAGCTCTCATGAATGTGAAGAAGTCTCATAACAGACTGTACAAAATCTGTCTGCAAGTCACCACTCCAAAATGTCTGTTGGCTGCTATGAGTGAGTCTGCTTGGATGTGGCATGCAAGATTGGGTCATCTAAGCTTTGATTCAATTAATAAAATGTCCAGGCACAATATGGTTAGAGGTATGCCAAAGATAGAGCACAAATCACAGCTGTGTGAAAGTTGTTTGGTTGGAAAGCATAGAAGTCAACCACACCCCAGTGTGAGTAGCTACAGGGCAAATTCACCACTTGAATTAGTGCATGCTGATCTATGTGGGCCCCTGACCCCACCCACACCTGCTGGGAACAGGTATTTCATGCTCCTAGTGGATGATTATTCAAGATATATGTGGGTGTTTATGTTGAGATCTAAAGATCAGGCTCTTGAAGTCTTTAGAGATTTCCAAACTCAAGTTCAGTTGGAAACCTCTCATAGACTAAAGGCTTTGAGGACTGATAGAGGTGGTGAGTTTACATCAAAGAGCTTTGAGCAGCTGTGTAGCTTGGAGGGTGTGAAAAGGTTTCTAACAGCTCCTTACTCCCCACAACAGAATGGTGTGGTGGAGAGGAGAAATCAGACTGTCATGGGGATGACAAGGTCTATTTTGAAAGCTATGAAGGTTCCTTTGGAGTTTTGGGCCGAAGCAGTAAGGCATTCAGTGTTTGTGTTGAATAGATGTCCTACTAAGGCATTGGAGGAAATGACTCCATATGAGAGGCTGTTTCGAAAGAAGCCTAAGGTGAAACACTTGAGGGTGTTTGGGTGCAAAGCTTTTGTCAAGATTCCAAGTCATCAAGTGACAAAGCTTGATGATAGGAGCACTCCTATGGTGCATCTAGGCATTGAACCCAGAACAAAAGCATATAGAATGTACAATCCTTGTACTGGTAAGATTGTGGTAAGCAAGGATGTGAAATTTGAAGAAGGGAAGCCTTGGAATTGGAACAGCAGTGAACAGGAGAAATCTTCTAATCATAACTATACCAATTTTGGTGTGTTTGTGAACTCATCTGATCATACTCAGATGTCTCCTAGTGAACAACCATTTGAGTCTGGTGTTCTGGAACAGGATAGAAGTCCTGCACATACAGCAAATCAAGAAGGAGGTGTAGATGATTCAGGGGGTGGTAGTGAATGTGATCAAGGTAATAATGGTGAACTGCCTAGGGACTGTTATGATGATACTCCACCGAAGGGGTTCACAAGTCTTGATGATGTATTCAGTAGGACAGAGGTCCTTGAACAAATCCCCTTTGACCCTCCTGTCTTTAATGATGAGTTACTGCTGATCAGGGAACCGACAAATTATGATCAGGCAAAGAACAAGATTGAGTGGAAGAAGGCTATGCAAGAAGAGATAGAAAGCATAGAGAAAAATGGGACTTGGAAACTTGTTGAGTGTCCAGAAGGTGTGAGACCTATTGGGTTGAAATGGCTCTACAAGTTGAAGAAAGATGCACAAGGAAAAGTGGTAAGACACAAAGCTAGATTGGTGGTGAAAGGTTATGTGCAGAAGTATGGCATAGACTATGAGGAGGTATTTGCTCCCGTAGCTAGGCTTGAAACAGTGAGATTGATATTATCGGTAGCTGCTGTTAAGAAGTGGGAAGTTCATCATTTGGATGTGAAAACAGCTTTCTTGTATGGGGATCTAAAGGAAGAGGTATATGTATCACAACCGGAAGGTTTTGTCAAGAAAGGTAAAGAGAGATTGGTTTACAAGCTCATTAAGGCTTTGTATGGCCTGAAACAGGCACCTAGGGCCTGGAATGAGAAGTTACATCTTACCCTGTTGCAGTTTGGGTTTGAAAGGTGCCCCCAAGAACATGCTGTGTATAAGAAAATGGATGGTGATGAAACTGTGATTTTGGGAGTATATGTTGATGATTTAATTGTGACAGGATCTAGCTTGAGAAAAATTGATGATTTTAAAGCTATGATGAGATCAAAATTTGAGATGACTGATTTAGGATTGTTGAAATATTATCTAGGCATCGAAGTCAAGCAAGATGATAGTGGAATTTTCTTGTGCCAGTCTGGTTATGCAAAGAAAATTTTGGAAGAGCATAACATGTGGGGTTGTAATCCAACTAGGGTTCCTATGGATCCTGGTTTGAAATTGGGAAAAGATGAAGAATTGGAGACTGTGGATGCTACCTTGTATAGGAGGTTGATTGGGTGTTTGAGATATCTAACCCAAACTAGGCCTGATCTATGTTATTCTGTGGGAATAGTTAGCAGATTCATGGAATCTCCTAGATTGTCTCATTGGCAGGCTGTGAAACATATACTAAGGTATCTCAAGGGTACTGTGGAGTATGGTGTATGGTATAAAAAGGGTGGTATGGCTGAGTTGATTGGCTATAGTGATAGCTCACATGCTCCTACAAAAGCTGATGGTAAGAGTACTACAGGGGTAGTATTTTATTATGGTGGTGGACCAGTGAGTTGGGTTAGTCATAAACAAGAGATAGTTGCATTATCTTCTTGTGAGGCTGAGTTTGTAGCTGCAACTGCAGCTGCACAGCAAGCAGTGTGGTTAAAAGGTGTGCTGGAAACCCTGATTGATTCTAATATAGGTCCTATTCTGCTTAATGTTGATAATAAATCAGCTATTCATCTTGTGAAGAATCCAGTTTTTCATGGAAGGTCAAAACATATCGATGTAAGATACCACTACATAAGAAGCTGTGTTGATAAAGGTCTTGTGAATGTAAGGCACATATGTGGTGAAGAACAAAAGGCAGATATACTTACTAAAGCCCTTCCTAGGCTGAAGTTCATGGAGATGAAGAAGTTGCTTGGTGTGGGAACTATACAAGAATTAAGGGGGTGAATGTTAGTTTAATTCTTTGTATTGTGTTTAGTTGGTGTTATGAATGTTCAGTCTGTATTGTTTAGGGACTGAAAATGTAAATGTAAATAGTTAGTTAGATCTAACTAGTATAAATAGGTATGTGTAGTGTGTAATTGGGTATCACTTTTCAAATAAAACAAACAGTCGATCTTCATGTTCTAACAGTCGATGTTCAAACTCAATCAGTTGATGTTCTAAATTTCTATCAGAGGGTTTATCAGTGATGCAGAAGAAAGGAAAACCTTTTTATGTCGGTACTCGAGAAGCCTGCTGCAGAAATACTGTCTCCGGTTTCCCTTGTAAGATGGCATCCATCAGCAACCGCCTGCTGCAATGGATCTAACGCGCGCTGTATAACTTTAAGAATCGTGCCATCTGCCACAAGAAAATAAATATAATTACTTTTGCAACTGTAGGTTAATGATTCTAATCTTATATATTGAGGAGAATGTGTTTAGTACCTTTGGCAGCTACATGTTCCACAAATATGTAAATACCACCTGGTTTAAGCACCCTCTTGACCTCTGTACAAAATCAAGATGATCATCTAGTACAACCATTTTAATATCAATCATTCCGTTGAGATGTCAGTAGTACACTATGGAATGAACTTTAATCCATCGTATTAATGCAAATTATTAAGAACTATAATGTGATAATGAATCTATGATAACATACCCTGAAGAGTCTTATTAACATCATTAACAGAACATAGCACTAGTGTACCCACTACAACATCCATGGAAGCATTACTTACAGGCAATGCTTCTGCAACCTGCATAAACTTGCCATTTTTATGAAGTTATAACACAAGTTAAATAAGTGAAGATTGTGAAGAACACATACAGCATGAATGAACTTGAAATTTTCGGAGGCAAACCCGAAGCTTGTGCTGCAGCTTGAGCATATTTTTCCATCTTTCTATTCGGGTCTACACCGACTACACTTACACCAGAATTCCCATAATATTTGAGATTAGGACCTGTTCCAATCCCAATCTCCAGTATATTTGCAGTCTTTCCTGTTAAATTCGCAAAAAGCTGCGACTTATAACCTGCAATCTTGTTAAATAACTAGTGTCATTTACATAAACACACAAACAAAAACGATTAAGAACAACCAAGTTACCTACAATAATTGTAATAGACCTTTCGATCATGATTCATTCTTAACATGTTAGATTTGTTTTTGGGTAATCTATGCTTGCTAGATAGGTCGATTTGAGTCCCCTCTAATTATACAAAGGCCAAAATTGGTCACTCATCTTAAAACTCTTTTTTTTTTTAATCTAAAGTGACCCGTATTGAGCTGAACCTTTTTGATTCTTTACATGATCCAGCCCGACTCGCCTGCTTTGTGAGGCTTAGTGTACAGATATAATGTAATTACGACTTATTTACTAACCTCAGCCTCATAAGATTTCATTGATGCATCCATAGCTACAGCATAAAACTCTTCATACCAATCTGGTCTTGGAGGGTGAACCATGTTCATCACAGCCTTCATAAAGCATTAAATCCCTTAAAACTTTTACAGTAATACTGAAGGCTTGTAATTAATGATCAGCAAAAGCTTCATCAATCTGATGCCCTCAAAGTAAATCTTTTAAAGTAACATTTAGAACAGTTATTATGTTATCTACGATATGTTATTATAAATTGTATAGCTAATCAACAAATACCCTCAACTCTACATACGACGAGCGTCATGTTAGCAGCAGAATTCAAGATTATTAGGGCAGTTGTTTAAAATGGTCCAGATTTTGACAATTTGAATTCCAAGTGGCAAACTTTAACTATAAAATTAGTCGGGCAAACATTAAATTGAAAGTGGGTACCGCAGGATCATCAGAAACTGAATGTGAGGCTATGGATGGGTGAAGTGGGATGAGAGATGTGGAGATCGTTGCTATAAATGGCCTTCTCCCACACAAGCAAATTCTGCTGCTGCTACAAGATGAGGGTGACTTCACAGGGTTTTGAGTATGATTGAACTTCAAATTGATTTTGAAATTAGCGAGGGCCATTGACGTGATTTGAATCGGTGAAGGAGGAGTAGGGAGGAACAGAGAAGGTATATCAAGAAACATTGCTATCTCATAGTTATTTCAATTAATTGGTTATCTATAAATGTTAAAGTTATGTTAAAATTTTCAAAATGTATTATGCTTATTAGCCACGTAGTATTATATTATTTTATTTTAAGCGAATAATATATTAAGATTTTATAAAATTCTTATTTTTTAAATAGAGTTTAAACAATATAACTTATAAAACATGATAAAAACATGTATAAAATATTATGATAAGTGATTATAAATTAGGCTTAAGTTTAGTTTAAAGTCTTCTTATAAAAACTTCAAGTATAACATATTTATAAAAATTTCAAAATTCTACATGCTTCCGATCCAAGAACCTTTTAATAAGTTGTTTCAAACCCAACCTAAAAAACTTAAATAACTTCTCTTTAGTTCCTTCAGCAATATTAGCACATCCTAGTTTCGTTTCTACTTCTGCCGTATGAATGAAAGATATGATTATAGGTTGGAAGATTTTCATTTTAATGGCGAAATATTTGTAAATAAGAACACTCAAAGAAATTATAAGGGAAAGTTTTTATTTCATCATGATATGATACAAGTCACATTATGAAATAAACACACTTTAATTTTTAGTACATGGAAAACTTTCTAAAGGTTTAAGGTTTCGATGATCTCCTTGCTTTGTTCCTCTTCTTCCTATAGTCTTTTTTTCATGATGAGCTGTCCTCTTATTTTGTTGGTTTAAATGTCGTTTGAAGACTCACTTCCTTTTTTTGGCATACTTGATGTCAGAGATTTCCTCTATAAACTTTGAAATTATAAGATTTGAACTTTATTTCAATGTCTTGAAAATAAGATCTTTGACTTTATAACCTGCCTTTATAATTTTAATCCATACGTATTAAAGGCTATCTATTTTAAAAATCTATTTTATAATTTAACAACTTTTACTTCTATATTATTTTTTCCTTTAGAAATCCTTTTAGTTATAATTATTTTAGCATTCCAAAATGATATATAAGGTTAACAAATATATCAATAATCTAGTTGATTTCCTTCAAGTTTACGGTAGATTTTAGTGATGTCTCTCCCTAATTCCATACCCATTATAAACAAATGATATAGATTTAGTGTGTGTGTGTGTGAGGGTTTGTCAAAAAACTATTATATAGCAACATTCAATAATCTATATATTTTACGGTATAATTATCTTACGAAATGAGAAGTGTGTGACATGCATGAACTCAAATTTCATAAAAGTTTTGGCAAGAAGTTACAAAAAGGTTGTAGTCACTAGCATTTTATTTTTTCTTCTTTCATCATTATTTTAAAGTAAAATAACCCTTCTAAACTTCTTAAGAAAGATTATTCTGGAAAAAAACATGTTGAAGAAAAGATACATATAATGGTGCTTCAGGACTTCCTAACAGTGCGTCAGCTAAATAACTTTTGTTAACATAAGTTGCATTATCTGCATAGTAATATAGTTCTTATCTTCGTATTTAGCATGTTAGCTATTTTTAAAGTTTAATACTTCAGATAGAAAAGTGTGCATGTTTGTCCAGCCCAACTTCACCTATTATACCTGAACTAAAAACGTCTCTCAACACATTTCCATCGGAGAATGAGTTGTTGACTTGTGGAAAAACGTCAAGCTTAAACTTGATTCATTATCTTGTATAGCAACAAAAAGATAAACATGATACGATACAACATTTGCATTCAATACAAGTAAACAAATGACTCAAGAAATTTATTCTCCCCATCATATAAAAGAGGCCACACACAACATTCTGAAGATAACAAGACTCTCAAGATGCAAAAATGAAATAGTATCATCAGTCATGTATGTGTTTCTTGATTCTGAAACAATTGATACAAAACTCATGCAAATGTTTTGATACCAGTAACAGGACACTCAGTTTGGATGGTTATGATCTTCAGAATGGGATTTATCGTCGATAGTCATGTCTAAATCAGGCCCATGATCCTCCGAAGCAGCTACATTTGGGCTACCACCATCTACTGTAAAAAAAAAGAAAGCTCATCAGGTGAGAATGCGGAAAGAACAAATAAATAAAAAAGAATTAATCTTTTAACAGAAAACTGCATATTGAGCATCCAGAAAGTACCTTCGCCTTCATCTGCAGGGGCATAAGGTGATCTCCTTGAACGAGTTTGGTGGTGTGGGGTCGGCTGCAGAGAAATATCAAGTGAAACAGAAGTGAGTAATAAGCGAAGGTGGCAAAACGAGTAATTTTGTAAATAATCAATGTAATAAACATGGGGGAAATGATCTGTACAGCTAGCTACATACATGCCTGCACATAATCTATGTAAAGCAAAGGGTATATGGAAGGCACTTGACTGCACCTTTGACCCATTTAACCAGTTTGACCCATTTCATTTTAAGTTAAATTTCTACATTTGGTGCCTCGTTAATAAAATACACTCAAAACTGAGTGTTTCCAATATGCATGTGTATGTATGTAAGTCTAAATGCAAACCAATACGAGAAGAATATATATACTCGTGTTCCAAAAGTACCTGTAATTTTGGGCGCAGCGCCTCTAAAGGTCCTTTGCTCTTTTGTGATCCCTGGTGTTAAATGTTGCCAGAGTACAACAATAGCATGAAGCATTAAAACTATAAAACAGATCAAGATTCAAGAAGATGACATTAATACCTTTCCTAGTGCCCAATCTGCAGAATCAAAGAAAGCACGATCATGGTCCTGTATATGAACAGGCAAGAAAGCCGTTAGTGACTAGAACTACAAACCCGTGATTCTTCCCTAAATTGAGAAAAGAGAATGGAAATTAGTCAAATTACCTTTGAGATTAATGGGGTTTTCCTTGGTAGTAATCCTCCATACTTTTTCTTAATAACTGCTTCCTGCACACAATTATTAAAAAGATCATACAATGATGGAGTAAATTCAAACCAAGCATTATCCTTATTGTTGCAAATAAAGCGTTCTTCTTTGTGAAATAACAGAGCAAACTAAAATCATAACATTCATCCTTTTACTTTTTTAGCATTTACATTTCCACATTTTGTGCAAAATCATTCATTCTAAACTAACTAAAGTGCACTGTTTGCCTATTCACAAGAAGAATGGTTAGTTTGTAAGAAAAATGAGAGTGAAATGATCAAGTAAAAAGTCTATTTTCTGTCATATACATAATCAGATAATCTCATATAGCTAAGCTGGGCTAGCTTAATCTAGTAAGATGCATTTACATACTCCCTCCGTCCATGAAAACTTCATTGCTCAACTACACAAATAATACAAGGGAAAACTATATTAACTTAATGCCTTAAATAGCCTTTAAGATAGGCCTAAACCAACATCATAAACTCATTTCTTCTAATCAATCAACAGATAAGTAAATTAAGATATAAAAAATTGTCCAAACATTGAAATTCATGGAATGCTAGAATTCTACCTCCTGGGCTGGTGAGGGCATGGAATTATCCTCGGGTGCTTCTACTTGCTTTGGGACTTCTTCAGAAGAAGGGTCATCATTTACTTCGACTTTTGGATCGTTGTCCACAATATTAAGGTCTTTAGTACTCTCATTTACCTCAGCCATTTTGTGTGCACAAATTCACCCAAAGCCTGAAGGAAACACAAGTGCTTAAAGTGATGTACAAAGCAGCACTGTCAATAGATCTAGCTACTGTCACATAACAATAACTTTCAAGGCATTTACTACCACTTAAGATTCAATTAGACAATTAACCACACCAAATCTATTACATGATTATTCGGACCTAAAAGGTATAAGATCAGAATACCCTATATTCACCTTTATGTATTTCTGCAGGAAAATCAATCATATATTGATCAAGCTCACAATTTATCAGCAAAACACAAATTCAACAACTGAACAACACCCCGATATATTTGATCAATCACTTTGAATTCAGACTTTAAAGCCATACCCACTTCAAAATTCAAGATTTGTGCAAACAAACGCATCTAAAAGCATGTAAAATCGCAAATTCGAAAGCTTTTACCAAACTGGGCTGTTCTAGCTACTAAACCAAAAAGACGATCTTCCAATCGCAAGATTGCAAGCATCAAGCAAGAACACACAAATAGATATACACATTCAAAAGGGAATCAATCAATGTGTATGATTGGAAAGATTACATAATAATCCAACTCCTTGAAGTAATAATAATAATCAAGAATCGAAACAATTTGAAGTTGATAACTGTTAATGAATTCATCAGTAGAAGTTGAAAAGATTGATGGATTAAAAGGAGAAGGGATACCTGAGGAACAAGGATAATGAGCAGGGGAATAGTGAAGGGGGATTTGTGTTGGGAAGAAAAAGGAGAGAATCACGGCAGAGTCTCCTGCGTAATTCAGAGGCTGTTGCCTTCCATTTCCAAGGACCATAATCTTTTCAATTTCAAAACCCAAATTTAACATTTCAAAAATAATAATAATAATATATATAAAAAAATAGAGAATAAGAATATTGTTAGAGTAAATTACAAATTATGTCCTTTATTAATATATAGAATTACATGTTATGTCTTTTAGTTTTAATAATTACAGGGAGCGTCCTTTTTTAAAATAATTTGCACATCTATCGTCCTTTAAACTAACATCCATCCAAATTCACGGTTAAGTCAAGTATGTGCTACTCATATGAAAGTATTTATATATATTACATGCATACAATGAGTCAAAAATAGTTTTATGTCGCTTCATTCCCGTCACCTTCATGTTAGAGTGTTCAAAGTTGAATATCTGAAAATTTTTGGATAGTTGAATTCCCTATCTGTATCCTTATTTAAAATTTCAGGTATCTAAAATTCGAATATTCGAAATTTTGGATACGGATAACGATTCGGACATCTGAATTTCTTCTTTATTTTTGGGAATAATTAAATAATTGTAACTATAAAAATAATGTAAAACAACACATGTTAACAAAAGTTTCAATATACACTAACAAGTCCCAACCAAAATAAAATCCTTTAACACTTTAAAAACTATAACAACATATATTTTAAACTTATTAAAAAACTTAAAATTCTTTTTGCTATTTTTTGAGAATGTTAAACATTTTTTTGTTAGGACTTGTTAGTGTATATTTGGACTTTTTTTTATGTTTGTTGTTTTTCCATTATTATAAAATTATTGTAAAAAGATAAAAGAAAAAATAAGTTCAAATATTTAAATCGCTATCTGTATCTATATCTGAAATTTTAAAAACCTGAATTTTGGATATCCGAATACTGATAGTGATTTCTATTATCCGAAAATTTCAAACATCAAACTTTGAACAACTAACATGAAGACGACATGAATAAAACGACGTAAAAATATTTCTGACTCATTGTAGGCATGTAAATACTTAAATGCCCCTCATGTGAATGGCACATGTATGACTTAACTGTAAATTTTAACAAACGTTAGTGTAAAGGACCATACGTGTGCAAACTTTATATAAAAAGGACATACGGTGTAATTATTGAAATTAAAAGACACAAGGTGTAATTTCATGTATTAATAAAGGACATAATTTGTAATTTACTCATATTGTTATAAATTTAATAGATAAAAATGAAGTAGAAGAACTTATATTTCAAACGTAAAAAATCAAATTTGAAATGCATGTGTGTATCTATATTAATAAATAAAAATTATCTAGAAGGCACGTATCATTTTCCTACACTTCATCTAGGCTACATCTAGTATTTGTATACGTGCTTTAATAGAATGAAAGTTAACTTTCTAATGATACACTAGTATAGAAACCCGTGTACCACACGAGTTAAACAAAAATAATAAATTAATAGTTATTTATTAATAATAAGAAGAGTAAATTACCGTTTGCATCCCTGAGGTTTGGTGATTTTAACCATTTGCATCCCTATAGTTTAAAAATCCTCATATACCCCCTAACGTTTTATTTTTGTTCTCATTTGCATCCAAATGACTAACGACGTTAAATAATTCAGTTAACTTTTTATAAAATGACCAAATTACCCTTTGACCACCACAAACTCTCTTTCTCTCTCTCTTTCTTTCTCAAATATAAACACACACACACACATTCTCTCTCTCTCTCATCACTCCGTCACCACCACAATCAGGTGCAGTACGTCTCCGGCGCAGCTTCGTCGAGGTTATCAACCTTCGGTGACGACGAACACGACGCCGTTTCCCTCTCCTCTCTGAACAGCTTCCCCAACGAATACCGTACCACCGGCGACACTTTCTCCGGCGTCTTATTACCTTCCGATTCACCAACAACATCGTCTAACAACAACAAACTCCGATCTAACAGAGGATACCTCGGAACGATCTCATCGTTGGAAAACATCTCATCAGCTGAAACGGATGATGAATTAGGGTTTCTGCACACAACAGCAAACTCAAATTCGCCATCGTCATCCTCTTCCCCCTCATTCTCCTTCAAATTCCACACACAATCACCTCCAAATTGATGTTCTACACGATCATAACCATGATTACTATCATCAATCATGTTGTAGATGCCGTCATCGTCATGGTGACCGTTTTCGTTGCGGATTTCTTCGATCACTCTAGCGGCGATATTCGCGAGGTTGTTGGAGGAGTTTCGGTGAAACTGGGGGATATTGAGTTCGTTGAAGTGAACTACATAGTTAACTCCGGAGTTTTGTTTTGAAATTCTTGTTTTGAAATTCTGAAATTGAAGTGAAATTGGGAGTGAGTTTAGGACTACTAGTGATGAGGTGATATTATTGTGAATCTTGTTTTGAAATTCTGAAATTGAAGTGAATTGGGTTGATTTTGGTAATGGGTGTTGGTGTTTGATTTGTGTATTGTTGTTGTTGTAGTGATTTAGGTATGATAATGGGGGCATCTGCATCATCATTTTGGTACAATTTAAGAGCATCTGCATCATAATTTTGCTCTTAGTGTTGCTCTTAGCTCTGTTGATGGTGGTGGTGATGGAGTGATGAGAGAGAGAGAGAGAATGTGTGTGTGTGTTATATTTGAGAAAGAAAGAGAGAGAGAAAGAGAGTTTGTGGTGGTCAAAGGAGAAGAAGAAGATGACGTTGATGGTCCAATTAAATTGTGACAAGGGTAATTTGGTCATTTTATAAAAAGTTAACTGAATTATTTAACGTCGTTAGTCATTTGGATGCAAATGAGAACAAAAATAAAACGTTAGGGGGTATATGAGGATTTTTAAACTGTAGGGATGCAAATAGTTAAAATCATCAAACCTCAGGGATGCAAACGGTAATTTACTCTAATAAGAAATTGAAAAAAATATTTTTTTAAAACAAATACGATTGAAATTACATATACTAACTAAAAGGTAATAAAACAATAACAATATTTTTACAAACTTTCGTCTTTAAAAATCTTTTGCTTTAAATTTTTTTAAACTCATTTTCTTTAAAAAAACACGTTTTTAAATAATGTCATTTTTAAAAGTTCTTCGTATTAAACACTTCATATTTCATAAAATTGTATTTTTAAAAAGATTTACGTTTTTATAAAAAAGAAGCATGTTTTTAATTTATCAAAATATTTGTTTATAATCTGTAAAGTATTTTTCATTTATATTATCATTAGCATTTAATGTATTATTAACTGATTAACTTTCATTTTAGTAACGACATGTGCTCAAATCCTAACTGAAGTGTAAGTGAACAATGTAAAAATGGCACGTGACTTCTAAACATTTTGCTTTATTAGTATAGATTATATGCTAAGGATATTATTTATATACTATCTAGATTATATAATATATTTTTTAATAAATTAAAAAAATGTTTTCTATTAAAAACATAATTTTTTAGAAAACAAAATTTTATCGAATATGAAGTTTTTTAATACAAAGAACTTTAAAAAAATGACATTGTTTAAAAAAAGTATTATTTAAATAAATTGGGGTGTTTAAAAAACAACTTTATTAAACCAATTTTTTTAAAGATGCAAGTTTGGAAAATTATTGTAATTATTTTATTATCTAAACTAATTAATTATATGTAATTTCAATCATAATTTATCTCAAAACATATTTTGTAATTTCTAGATATCAATAAATAACTGTTAATTTAATATTTTTATTTAACCCATGTAGTACACGGGTTTTTAAACTAGTTTCAACTATATCTCGCATTTATTTTCATTTAAAAAGATCTCGTATTTACTAGTAATAAAATTATATATACTAATTTATTCTCTTGTTTATTAGAAAATTAAATTGTATGTTTATCCATCTCTATGTATAAATATATCTATACGATTAATGAGAAATATATAATTTTCTGATTTATTATTTTGTTTCAATATATGATTTTCTGTTATTAATATGTTGTCGTAATTATAGATTAAATTTACCATATAGTACATATACCTTTTTTTAATAAGAGCTAGAGTTATAGATTGATTGGCTTTCATCTTTTATGTGTTATCTATTTGTATTTGTAAAACACCAAATCAATAAATATAAATAAGGTATATCTTTCTATATGTTATTATCATAATACTTTACTTTTAGGTCACTCTCACTCACTATACATTATTAACATAACACTCCAAGCACAAAACTCGGATAATTAATGTTCATAGGCCGTAACAATCAAAGTTTTTAACAATGATTTGTCATCGTTATGTGAAAGCATGTTGAATCAAATCATCTTAAACTCTTTTATTTATGAGTTCCTTCGGGTAGTTATACTTCTCATTATATATGGTATACTCCACCAAAAAATGGTGGTTCAATACTCTCAATGTAACATCTACAACGATTATATAACCCTCTTCCATTATATCCTATGAGTACGTATGCGGTACAAAAACTTGATTCCGTATTAAACACGCTCATGTTTAAGAAGAAAAGGAATTAGGAAAATAGTCCTAGGTGTGACTGTGAACTGTAATACTGTATGCCAAAGCCATAGAGAAGAAAAGATAGGAATTTGTATGTACTCTTCCAGAAATGTATCAAACTCTTTTCACCACGTCATATATGGCAGATAGGGGAACCATCATCTTGAAGAAAAGGAATCACAACCCACATTAACCTTCTTTACCAAAAAAGTATAAACAACAGTCAAGAAAATATTCTGCATAACATGCAAAGATGCCAGAGATAAAAGATTCTTGAACTAGGTCCACAGACCAGCTGAGTCAATTATGGTGTCAAGTGGGTGTTTATTACAGTTTATAAATAACCCACAAAAACTTAATGTAGTAACAATCTTAACGCATAAAAACAACTAAAGGTGGTTTTTTGAAGCACCAAAGTATGCAGTGACATATGGATATGTCACATGTCATACGAGAGATTACATGCCAACGGCTCTGCCTCTATCCTGCATCTCAGCAGCCTGCAGCTCCTTGAGCTTGTCAACAATCTCCAGGATTCTTGGATTGAAGAAACGGTCATGAACATATTTCTTCTCTTCAGCTTGTATCTCCTTTATGGCACTTGGGTATGGGTTTTGAGGGGGTTTAGTTCCTCTTATTCGTGCAATTTCCTTCAGACGTTTGTAGGCCTTCTTTTTGGCTTTTTTCTGTTGCCGATACTCCGACTGGAAACATAAATGTGGTATATTTAATGCATAAAACTTACAAAAATTATTTGCTCAGAAAAGGAAGATCATTATTGACATAATGTAGTTCTTAAAGCATATGGATTATGGACAAATAATGTAAATAAAAAAACAACAAATTCTTGGAAGAAAAAGCATTTTGAGTCGAGTCAAGTCAAGCAGACACAACCCCTTTCAACCCACATAAAAGATTACTGGTTACCCAGCCCATACATTAAACATCTTGACTTAAGAAGGATAAAGTTTGTAGATACTTACATCTGCTACATCTATAGCCTCCTCTTCACCAACACCCTGCTCCTTCAACTCTAGCACCCGCCAACCAAATATACGTGATGGGGTCGGGTCAAAATCACAAATCCTACAGATAAAAAATGTGTAGGTAATTGTCATCAAAATTAGTGTAATGCATAAGATCCAGAGAATTAGAAATAGGAAAGAAGATGTACTTGATAGGATCTTCATGCAATGATTCAGGGTGCTTCTTATAGAACTTGTTGATATAAACATCCTCCGGGAGGCAAATCCGCTCAACTTTCTTTTCAGCCGAGGAAATACTGGAGGTGGGGACCTACAAAGTTCAATTCACAATGAAAGTACAAATATTATATTGGAGTAAAATATCTATTGATAATAAGTGTTCACAGAGAATTAATCTACTGATAAAGCTGAAGAGTTGAAACCAAATTACACACATGCTTTGAAAGAAAGACTGAAAGAGTACATACTTTTCCATTGCTTTAAGCCAAACAGGCTTGGCCTTGGCCAAACCATTGACTAGCTTTCTTGTTTTTGTAAGCAAGTCACCTTTTGTGAACGACATAGCTTTACTTCAGCAGCACAGCTTCAAGGTGCTTCAGTTTCTGGTATCAATAAGAACATAAGGCTATAAAACTAACTAGTAAAACTACAAACTAATCAACTTCAGTATTAAGAAAAAAATGCCAACTTAAATAAAAACCAGATGCTATTTCGTTGATCTCACAAGGCCGCCACTAAAACCATATATCATTATATCTACTACCAATAAAATATAACCAAGTAAAGCAGAAATGCAGAATCTTCCACAAAGATGATGAAGACCTTATTCGCAAGCTACAGTTACTATGAAGTTCTTCCAGAAAGATAAACAGAACACCATCTACTAAGCATAAAACAATACTGCATCACTAAACCCTAATCATTTCATTCTTTCAAGTTTCAACCAATACTAAATCAAAACAACCAGCTAACTTACAATCGAAGGTGAATCGAAACAAGGATGGCGGCGGGCGGAGGAATTGGCGGGCGGCGGGCGGCGGCGGAGGTGAATCGGGAGGTGAATCGGGAGGTCGTCGGGGGAGGGGATGGCGGCGGTGCTGGGTGCCTGTGGTCGGGAGGTCGTCGGGGGAGGGGATGAGGGTTAGGTTTGTGAGTGATACGGATACTATGTGTAATAAGTGATTAGGGTCATAATTGTCATTAGTTCATAGTTGAGGGACTATTATCGTACAACTTGTAATTGTTTAGTAGCTGTTGAAGGTCGTTATATTCAGTTGTAACAGTCGAGTTTTGGTTATGCAATGAATTAGAAGTTTGTTTCTCTTCTTCTCCCCTAAATTTCTCTCTTCTTCTTACTGATTGCATCAGTGGTATCAGAGCTTCCGATTCTCGGAGTTCGATTGTGTTCTTCAATGGCGAATAATACAAGGAACCAGGAGATTGACAAGATCTTGAAGGAGCATGATCGCTCTTTTGCGGAATTGAAGGCGGCGACGACGGAGAACAATTGTGCAATTGCTGCTAGCAACAACTCGATAGCAGAATTGCGAACATTGGTGGAGCGACTCATCAGCAATCAAAAGGATGTCTTAGTTAATGGTGGAGATCGTCTCAACACATCAACAACGGTCGATAGTACTGTTAAAGAGAAGGATCGTTCAACGCGCTTAGGAAAGATTGAATTTCCGAAATTCAATGGCAAGGATGTTAAAGGATGGCTCTATAGATGTGAACACTTCTTCACAGTCGATGAAACACCGGAGAATTTGAAACTCAGGTATGCAGCCATTCATTTGCAGGACGATGCTTTAGAATGGCACCAATCGTTTATGAGATCAAGAGGTGTTACGGTGGCTGACTTGCAATGGTTGGATTATGTGAGAGCAATCACAAATCGATTCTCGAATACTTTATATGAAGATCCTATGCAAGAAATTGCATTGGTACATCAAGAAGGGGATGAATTCGAAGAATATTGTAATAAATTCGATTCCCTACTCAACAAGGTGAATATTACGGATTCACAGGCTAGTAGTTTGTTCTTGAAAGGACTGGAAGATGAAGTTAAAGGTCCAGTACAAATGTTTCAACCGAAGACCTTGCATGAAACCTTTGGCTTAGCTCGTATTCAGCATATTAACCATGCCATTTTTTTGAAGTCACTATCCAAAGGATCGTTTTCTAGTGGTATTACTACCACCAAGAATTGGAATAGTGCCCCAAAAACAGTCACCCCTACCAATTTTATGAAATTACCTCTATTACCTACACCTCCTCCCAAAACCACTACAATTCCTACCAATATCAATTCTAATGTTAAAACTTTAACTAGTAAGGAGATGGCTATTAAACGAGCTAAAGGCGAGTGTTTCTGGTGTAGTGAGAAATTTAGTCCTGCTCATAAATGTCAAAAGAAACAAGTGTTCATTATTAATGTTGAGGATGATGATGAAGATACTTCGGACCCTTGTGTAGAAGAGGAGCCTGATTTCCAATTATCTGTGAATGCATTAATGGGAAGCCATTCTTTTGCAACTATGCGAGTTCAAGGATCCATGGGAACTAGGCAACTTCATATTTTGATCGATTCAGGCTCTACTCACAATTTTATTGATTCAAAGCTTGCCAAAAAGTTGAAATGTGAGATTAAGGACATCAAGCCTTTAAAGATCAGTGTAGCAGATGGGAACCAATTGGCTTGCACCCAAACTTGCCCTTCATTTCAATGGTCTATGCAAGGCACAAGGTTTACCACTGAGGTACTTCTAATTCCAATCGAAAATTATGATATGATTCTGGGTGTTCAGTGGTTATTACCCTTTAATGATATTCTTTGGAACTTCAATAACATGACCATGAAGTTCATGGTAGATGGACACCCTTTTGAATTGAAAGGAATGGTGGATAATAAGGTTTCTATATGTTCTTTGGAGAAATTGGGAAAGATCCTTGGCAGACATACTAATATTGCAGCTCAGTTATGTAGCATTAGTGCTGTCTTACCTGAGAATGATTGCACTCATGGTTCCAAAATTCTACAAACACAAGCTGATAATCGATTGGATATCCTACTATCCAAATTTGAAGATGTCTTTGCTACTCCCACATCACTACCTCCTTCTCGCCCCTTTGATCAACGCATTACATTGAAGGAAGGAAGTGGCCCCATTTGCCAAAAGCCTTATCGATATCCAGTCGGTCAGAAAGATATGATTGAGAAGATGACCACTGAACTAAAAGAAGCTGGAGTTATTAGAGATAGTTATAGTGACTTTGCTGCTCCGGTGGTGTTAGTCAAAAAGAAGGATGGCCAATGGCGAATGTGCATGGATTATCACCGTTTAAATGATGCCACGGTTAAAAACAAGTTTCCCATTCCCTTGATTGATGAGTTGTTGGATGAATTGGGTCAATCTACCATCTTTTCTAAATTAGACTTACGGTCAGGTTACCATCAGGTAAGAATGTTTAAAGATGACATTTGTAAGACCGCTTTCTGAACTCATGAAGGTCATTTCGAGTTCTTAGTAATGCCTTTCGGCCTTACTAATGCCCCAGCCACATTTCAAGCTTTAATGAACCATGTCTTCAAGCCTCTCTTACGGAAGCGTGTCTTAGTTTCCTTTGATGACATCTTAGTGTATAGCACTAATATGGATCAGCACCTTTCAGATTTACATAAGGTGTTCACCCTATTGAGGTCTAACTCCCTCTTTGTCAAGCGTTCTAAATGCTCATTTGCTGGATTAGCGGTTGAGTATTTGGGCTATGTTATAACAGGTCGAGGAGTACACACTGATCCTGTTAAAATCTCAGCAATTCATGATTGGCCAGTACCTACCACCCTTAAACAACTACGGGGTTTCTTGGGCCTTGCCAGGTATTATAGGCGCTTTATTAAAGCCTTTGGTGTTTTAGCTCGTCCCCTCCACGACTTATTGAAGAAAGATAGTTTCACTTGGCATGAGGGTGCTCAAATAGCTTTTGATAAGTTGAAAGTTGCCTTAACTTCTGCTCCAGTCTTAGCCTTGCCAGATTTTTCCAAACCATTTGTGGTGGAAACGGATGCTTCTAATGGAGGGTTAGGGGTTGTACTTATGCAAGATCATCATCCAATCTCTTACATAAATAAGTCACTTTCTCCAAAGCAACAAACTTTATCAGTTTACGAAAAAGAACTGCTAGCAATCCTTATGGTAGTTAAACATTGGCATTATTATCTTATTCCCAACCA
Source organism: Flaveria linearis (assembly GCA_024085815.1). Taxonomy (NCBI): domain Eukaryota; kingdom Viridiplantae; phylum Streptophyta; class Magnoliopsida; order Asterales; family Asteraceae; genus Flaveria; species Flaveria linearis. The sequence goes on from CM044012.1 coordinate 72,707,202, forward strand.
TTTCGTCATTCGTACTGATCATCAAATCTTAAGTACTTATTGGGGCAGAAGATTACCACTCCACTTCACACACGTGGCTTGCAAAGTTAATGAACTACGATTATGAAATTGTGTACAAACATGGGTCGGATAACAAAGCTGCTGATGCTTTGTCAAGAGTTCAGAGTACGACGGTGTTTGCTTTGAATATCTCTTTAATAGAACCTCTTCTTCTGCAAAGACTTGTTGCTAGTTGGCATAATGATCCAACTGTTTCTGGTATCATTCATTCTATTGCCAATGGGGTTGTCTTACCGAATTACACATGGAATGGATCTCTTTTGAAGAGAAAGGATAAGTTGGTTGTAGGGGCTGATCAACAGCTTCGCTTAGACATTGTTACCCAATACCATTCTTCTTCTATGGGTGGTCATTCGGGTGTTCATGTCACTACTCAACGTGTCCGAGGTATTTTCTATTGGAAAGGTATCACTAAGATGGTTCGACAGGTTATTCGTGCTTGTGACACTTGTAAGCGAGCTAAATCTGAGAATGTGGCTTCGCCGGGGTTATTACAACCCCTCCCTATTCCACATGCTGTCTTCTCTTATCTTACAATGGATTTCATTGGTGGTTTACCAGTATCACATGGGAAGGATACCATTTTTGTGGTTGTTGATCGTTTAACTAAATATTGTCATCTTACAACCTTACGCCATCCATTTTCTGCCAAAGATGTGGCCCAAGTTTTTTGGACTCCGTTTATAAGTTGCATGGATGTCCATCTTCCATTGTGTCCGATCGCGATCCTATCTTTCTTAGTCACTTTTGGCAAGAGTTGATGGGTTTATTGGGGATTCAGCTTAAACATTCCACTGCCTTCCACCCTCAAACATATGGCCAAACAGAGGTGGTTAATCGATGTATTGAAGCCTATCTACGTTGCATGGTTATGGAACTCCCTCATTCTTGGGCCACCTGGGTGCCATTAGCCGAATGGTGGTATAACTCTTCCTTCCACTCTTCCATTCGGATGACCCTATTTCGTGCTTTGTATGGCTATGATCCTCCATTGCATTTACCATACGTTCACAAGGATTCCACTGATGTTTCCGTTGATTCAGCTTTATGCACTAGAGAAGCTACTATTCAACTTCTCCGTCAATCTTTGTTGAAAGCTCAAACACGTATGAAGCAGCAATTGGATAAGCACCGCTCTGAACGTTCTTTTAAAGTGGGGATTGGGTTTATTTGCGTTTACAACCGTATATGCAAAATTCGGCCCGGGCTTTCAAACACTCTAAACTTACCCCGAAATATTTTGGTCCCTATTTGATATTGGAGGGTGTGGGTGCCGTGGCCTATTGTTTGGATTTGCCCAATGATTTCCAATTACATTCCACCTTTCATGTGTCATTGCTGAAGAAAGCTATTGGTCCTCCAACTAAGATTGTGCCCATTCCCTCGGATTCACGTTTCCATTTGCAACCCATGGCTAATTTAGATTGGCGCATGGTTAAACGTCATAATCGTGCGGCTGTTCAGGTGTTGGTACAATGGCACAATTCTTCTCCCGCTGATGCAACCTGGGAATTCCTTACGGATATGCAGCTGCGATTCCCAGATTTTTCTTCTTGGGGTCAAGAAGAATCTTAACGGGGAGTATTGATACGGATACTATGTGCAATAAGTGATTAGGGTCATAATTGTCATTAGTTCATAGTTGAGGGACTATTATCATACAACTTGTAATTGTTTAGTAGCCGTTGAAGGTCGCTATATTCAGTTGTAACAGTCGAGTTTTGGTTATGTAATGAATTAGAAGTTTGTTTCTCTTCTTCTCCCCCAAATTTCTCTCTTCTTCTTACTGATTGCATCAGTGACGGTATCGGGGGTTCTGTGGTCGGGGGTTGGCGAGGGTTCTGCGGGGCTCACGACCGGCGACCGGAGGTGTGCTGGGGCGGATGACCTGCGGATGACGGCGGACGTGTGTCGGAGGTCCGGCGGCAGTGGGTCGAAGGTATGGGGGAGTGAAGACGGGAGATGGAGATGAGGTTGGGTTTTGTGAGGGTATTTGTGTCCCAAACTCCACTTAGCAACATTTCATATCTGAACCATTCAGTGAATGGTTCAGTTAAGAGGCTCCTTTTTTGAAACAAACACATAAGCCTCTTAACGGTTTAGAGGCAGCCTCTTAATGGAACCATTAAGAGGCTACCAAACAGCCCCTAACTGGGCTAACCCCTCAAATTAATTAAGTAAAAAAACTGATTATTTTAAACTTTAAAAAGCCCAAAAAAACCATAGTTCTGCACAAGAAATTTAACAACAATCACGAATGACGACGATACCATTAGTAGCATGCCATAGCAAAATTACTAGAGCAACATAGCAACTACTTTCGTGATTAAGGGCTGTTTGATAAACTTAATGATCCATCCAGAGGCCTGAATGATATAAAGGTTCTTTATTGAAAACAGACCAATAAAAGTAGCATTTCACGTTTATATAACTTTGAATGAAAGCTATCAACAGAAGAGAACCATTGTCAAATAAAGGATTACTGAAACATAGATCTACAGTTTCATGGAAAAAAACTCTTAAAATGGCAGTATCTCCTCCCCAAGACACAAAGCTGAGGAGCACTTTCATTAAAATTATTTATCCAAATACACAATAACAAGTCTTCTACTTAGAAACAGCAGAAGAGAATGTTGTACTGTATATGCACAGACACACATTTACACTCATGACTAGAAAATCTTTGGACCACAAAACCACCCTAATTCTAGAGGTAGCAAAACTTCCCCAATCAAACGTCAACAACGTAAACTAACTTCATGTGTCCATACTTCGTATACTATGAGTTGCTTGTCGTTTACAGAAATAAGCTTCATAATCAACATAATTTTACTACAAAGAAACATCTACTGATGAAAATTGTGTCACAGACTAAAACTTGTATAAGAACACGCGAAAGTACAAATATGTAGTTTTAGGAACTTAATATTTCTTTTACCCCCCAAACTTCATCAACCTTGAAACAGCATAATGGAAAAACCCTAAAACTACAATTTGAAGTAAGCAGATTGTCATGTCATGACAACTAATCCTACAAAGGGCAGAGACTAGAGGGAAAATGATAATATGCTATTCTGCTCAAGTAATTTCAAACTATTATACCAAATGTGTTATTGAACCTGTTGAGCTTTAAAGGAGGATTCATACATTAAAAAGCTTTGTGGGGCAGTAGATAATTGAGAAGCTATACGTTCTCATACTTCTCTAACCATCACAACGTTAGCTTTAAATTTACAGAAACGATAGTATTGGCTTCAATCACCTATTCAGATTCTTAATGGATACATTAAACCAATTTCGTACTGTATTGACACCAGTAGTCGGAGAAAACAATTCAGATATGTATGAAAGAGAAACTTACATGATCTGAGTCTCCGATATCGCTGTAGCCTCAATGAGACACCGACTGAGACAGGCCGAAGTGTCGAACGACGGAGGTAGCGGTTCTGTGTGAATCGCTTTGGGCTAACTCACGGAAAGATGAATCTCGCTTCGTCTTTTGGTTTTCTTACTCTCCGGCTCAAACCCGGTTCAAACTAAGTAACTTTTTCTTGGGCTTTTGCCGGCTAGGTATCTTTATAAGACCATCACCAACGAAAAGGACTTAAAAACATCAAAAAAATATTTCTCTTGCCATATCACCTTCTCCATCTCTCTCCTCTCTCCTCCCTTCCTCTCACATATTCAAAAGTCAATGTTTTAGGTATGAACTTCTTCATCTTCTCTTTCCTTCACATCACCTTCTCTTTCCTCCACATCACCTTCTCTTTCTGTTAGTATCTTTTTATAAAATGACTAAAAATGTAATATGTTGATAGTTCAGGACTGGATTGTAAATGTGTTGTTGTTACGACTAACGGTTAGTTAGTTGGTTGTTAAACGGTAGTTAAATACCATTGATGTTAATGAGAAAGTAGCTTGATTGTGTGAATTATCTTTCTCTCTAGTCTCTTTACCAATTGAGCTAACAGTGGTATCAGAGATGTTCATTCCTCGGAGCACGCTCTGGCAGGCACTCCGACGACCACCAACTTCTCCGGCGATCATTCGTCGGTGTTCAACAACACCATGGCTACTACACGTAATCAAGATTTGGAAAAAAACGATTAAGGAGCATGAAAAATCACTTTTAAGATTGGAATCAGCGGTTGAGAAGAACGAAAAAGCATTTGAAGAACTTAGAACGGTAGCGGAGAAGAATGCGGTAGCAATTGAGAAAATGGATTAGAGATGGCGGGATTGAAAGTATCACTCGATAGTGTGATTTGATCATTACAAATGTTGAATCAATCCAATGGGAACCAAACTGGTGGTAATCACCGATCAGAGTCGCAATTGAATGATTTCTCCGATTCAGCAATTGAGACGAGAAATCATAAGAACAACATAACTGGGCTAACCCCTCAAATTAATTAAGTAAAAAAAACTGATTATTTTAAACTTTAAAAGAACCCAAAAAAACCATAGTTCTCAACAAGAAATTTAACAACAATCACGAATGACGACGATACCATTAGTAGCAAGCCATAGCAAAATTACTAAAGCAACATAGCAACTACTTTCGTGATTAAGGGCTGTTTGATAAAACTTAATGATCCATCCAGAGGCCTGAATGATATAAAGGTTCTTTATTGAAAACAGACCAATAAAAGTAGCATTTCACGTTTATATAACTTTGAATGAAAGCTATCAACAGAAGAGAACCATTGTCAAATAAAGGATTACTGAAACATAGATCTACAGTTTCATGAAAAAAAACTCTTAAAATGGCAGTATCTCCTCCCCAAGACACAAGAGCTGAGGAGCACTTTCATTAAAATTATTTATCCAAATACACAATAACAAGTCTTTTACTTAGAAACAGCAGAAGAGAATGTTGTATTGTATATGCACAGGCACACATTTACACTCATGACTAGGAAATCTTTGGACCTCAAAACCACCCTAATTCTAGAGGTAGCAAAACTTCCCCAATCAAACGTCAACAACGTAAACTAACTTCATGTGTCCATACTTCGTATACTATGAGTTGCTTGTCGTTTACAGAAATAAGCTTCATAATCAACATAATTTTACTACAAAGAAACATCTACTGATGAAAAATTGTGTCACAGACTAAAACTTGTATAAGAACACGTGAAAGTACAAATATGTAGTTTTAGGAACTTAATACTTCTTTTACCCCCCAAACTTCAACAACCTTGAAACAACATAATGGAAAAACCCTAAAACTACAATTTTAAGTAAGCAGATTGTCATGTCATGACAACTAATCCTACAAAGGGCAGAGACTAGAGGGAAAAAGATAATATGCTATTCTGCCCAAGTAATTTCTAAACTATTATACCAAATGTGCTATAGAACCTGTTGAGCTTTAAAGGAGGATTCATACATTAAAAAGCTTTGTGGGGCAGTAGATAATTGAGAAGCTATACGTTCTCATACTTCTCTAACCATCACAACGTTAGCTTTAAATTTGCAGAAACGATAGTATTGGCTTCAATCACTTATTCAGATTCTTAATGGATACATTAAACCAAATTTCGTACTGTATTGACACCAGTAGTCAGAGAAAACAATATAGATATGTATGAAAAGAGAAACTTATATGATCTGAGTCTCCGATATCGCTGTAGCCTCGATGAGACACCGACTGAGACATGCCGAAGTGTCGAACGACGGAGGTAGCGGTTCTGTGTGAATCGCTTTAGGCTAACTCACGGAAAGATGAATCTCGCTTCGTCTTTCGATTTTCTTACTCTCCGGCTCAAACTCGGTTCAAACTGAGTAATTTTTTCTTGGGCTTTTGCCGGCTAGGTATCTTTATAAGACCATCACCAACGAAAAGGACTTAAAAACATCAAAAAATATTTCTCTTGTCATATCACCTTCTCCATCTCTCTCCTCTCTCCTCCCTTCCCTCACATGTTCAAAAGTCAATGTTTTTGGGTATGAACATCTTCATCTTCTCTTTCCTTCACATCACCTTCTCTTTCCTCCACACCACCTTCTCTTTCTGTTAGTATCATTTTAATAAAAGGACTAAAAATAATATGTTGATAGTTCAGGACTGGATTGTAAATGTGTTGTTGTTACAACTAACGGTTAGTTAGTTGGTTGTTAAATGGTAGTTAAATACCGTTGATGTTAATGAGAAAGTAGCTTGATTGTGTGAATTCTCTTTCTCTCTAGTCTCTTTACCAATTGAGCTAACAGTGGTATCAGAGCTGTTCATTCCTCGGAGCACGCTCTGGCCGGCACTCCGGCGACCACCATCCTCCCGGCGATCATTCGTCGGTGTTCAACAACACCATGGCTATTACACGTAATCAAATTTGGAAAAAATGATTAAGGAGCATGAAAAATCACTTTTAAGATTGGAATCAGCGGCTGAGAAGAACGAAAAAGCATTTGAAGAACTTAGAACGGTAGCGGAGAAGAATGCGGTAGCAACTGAGAAAAATGGATTAGAGATGGCGGGATTGAAAGCATCACTCGATAGTACGTGTGATTCAATCATTACAAATGTTGAATCAATCCAATGGGAAACAAACTGGTGGTAATCACCGATCAGAGTCACAATTGAATGATTTCTCCGATTCAGCAATTGAGACAAGAAATCATAAGAACAACATAACTGGGCTAACCCCTCAAATTAATTAAGTAAAAAAACTGATTATTTTAAACTTTAAAAGAGCTCAAAAAAACCATAGTTCTCCACAAGAAATTTAACAACAATCACGAATGACGACGATACCATTAGTAGCATGCCATTGCAAAATTACTAGAGCAACATAGCAACTACTTTCGTGATTAAGGGTTGTTTGATAAAACTTAATGATCCATCCAGAGGCCTGAATGATATAAAGGTTCTTTATTGAAAACAGACCAATAAAAGTAGCATTTCACGTTTATATAACTTTGAATGAAAGCTATCAACAGAAGAGAACCATTGTCAAATAAAGGATTACTGAAACATAGATCTACAGTTTCATGAAAAAAAAACTCTTAAAATGGCAGTATCTCCTCCCCAAGACACAAGAGCTGAGGAGCACTTTCATTAAAATTATTTATCCAAATACACAATAACAAGTCTCTACTTAGAAACAGCAGAAGAGAATGTTGTATTGTATATGCACAGACAAACATTTACACTCTTGACTAGGAAATCTTTGGACCTCAAACCACCCTACTTCTAGAGGTAGCAAAAAACTTCCCCAATCAAACGTCAACAACGTAAACTAACTTCATGTCCCCATACTTCGTATACTATGAGTTGCTTGTCGTTTACAAAAATAAGCTTCATAATCAACATAATTTTACTACAAAGAAACATCTACTGATGAAAAATTGTGTCACAGAATAAACTTGTATAAGAACACGCGAAAGTACAAATATGTAGTTTTAGGAACTTAATACTTCTTTTACCTCCCCAAACTTCAACCTTGAAACAGCATAATGGAAAAAACCCTAAAACTACAATTTGAAGTTAGCAGATTGTCATGTCATGACAACTAATCCTACAAAGGGCAGAGACTAGAGGGTAAAAGATAATATGCTATTCTGCTCAAGTAATTTCTAAACTATTATACCAAATGTGCTATAGAACCTGTTGAGCTTTAAAGGAGGATTCATACATTAAAAAGCTTTGTGGGGCACTAGATAATTGAGAAGCTATACGTTCTCATACTTCTCTAACCATCACAATGTTAGCTTTAAATTTGCAGAAACAATAGTATTGGCTTCAATCACCTATTCAGATTCTTAATGGATACATTAAACCAAATTTCATACTGTATTGACACCAGTAGTCAGAGAAAACAATACAGATATGTATGAAAAGAGAAACTTACATGATCTGAGTCTCCGATATCGCTGTAGCCTCGATGAGACACCGACTGAGACAGGCCGAAGTATCGAACGACGGAGGTAGCGGTTCTGTGTGAATCGCTTTCTTCGTCTTTTGGTTTTCTTACTCTCTGGATCAAACCCGGTTCAAACTGAGTAACTTTTTCTTGGGCTTTTGCCGGCTAGGTATCTTTATAAGACCATCACCAACGAAAAGGACTTAAAAACATCAAAAAAATATTTCTCTTGCCATATCACCTTCTCCATCTCTCTTTTCTCTCCTCCCTTCCTCTCACATATTCAAAGTCAATGTTTTGGGTATGAACTTCTTCATCTTCTCTTTCCTTCACATCACCTTCTCTTTCCTCCACATCACCTTTTCTTTCTGTTAGTATCATATTAATAAAAGGACTAAAAATGTAATATGTTGATAGTTCAGGACTGGATTGTAAATGTGTTCTTGTTACAACTAACGGTTAGTTAGTTGGTTGTTAAATGGTAGTTAAATACCGTTGATGTTAATGAGAAAGTAGCTTGATTGTGTGAATTCTCTTTCTCTCTAGTCTCTTTACAATTGAGTAACAGTGGTATCAGAGCTGTTCATTCCTCGGAGCACGCTCTGGCCGGCACTCCGGCGACCACCATCCTCCGGCGATCATTCGTCGGTGTTCAACAACACCATGGCTATTACACGTAATCAAGATTTGGAAAAAAAATGATTAAGGAGCATGAAAAATCACTTTTAAGATTGGAATCAGCGGCTGAGAAGAACGAAAAAGCATTTGAAGAACTTAGAACGGTAGCGGAGAAGAATGCGGTAGCAACTGAGAAAAATGGATTAGAGATGGCGGATTGAAAGCATCACTCGATAGTGTGATTCAATCATTACAAATGTTGAATCAATCCAATGGGAACCAAACTGGTGGTAATCACCGATCAGAGTCGCAATTGAATGATTTCTCCGATTCAGCAATTGAGACAAGAAATCATAAGAACAACATAACTGGGCTAACCCCTCAAATTAATTAAGTAAAAAAACTGATTATTTTAAACTTTAAAGAGCCCAAAAAACCATAGTTCTCCACAAGAAATTTAACAACAATCACGAATGACGACGATACCATTAGTAGCATGCCATAGCAAAATTACTAGAGCAACATAGCAACTACTTTCGTGATTAAGGGTTGATTGATAAAACTTAATGATCCATCCAGAGGCCTGAATGATATAAAGGTTCTTTATTGAAAACAGACCAATAAAAGTAGCATTTCACGTTTATATAACTTTGAATGAAAGCTATCAATAGAAGAGAACCATTGTCAAATAAAGGATTACTGAAACATAGATCTACAGTTTCATGAAAAAAAAACTCTTAAAATGGCAGTATCTCCTCCCCAAGACACAAGAGCTGAGGAGCACTTTCATTAAATTATTTATCCAAATACACAATAACAAGTCTCTACTTAGAAACAGCAGAAGAGAATGTTGTATTGTATATGCACAGACACACATTTACACTCTTGACTAGGAAATCTTTGGACCTCAAACCACCCTACTTCTAGAGGTAGCAAAAAACTTCCCCAATCAAACGTCAACAACGTAAACTAACTTCATGTGTCCATACTTCGTATACTATGAGTTGCTTGTCGTTTACAGAAATAAGCTTCATATCAACATAATTTTACTACAAAGAAACATCTACTGATGAAAAATTGTGTCACAGACTAAAACTTGTATAAGAACATGCGAAAGTACAAATATGTAGTTTTAGGAACTTAATACTTCTTTTACCCCCCCAAACTTCATCAACCTTGAACAGCATAATGGAAAAAACCCTAAAACTACAATTTGAAGTTAGCAGATTGTCATGTCATGACAACTAATCCTACAAAGGGCAGAGACTAGAGGGAAAAAGATAATATGCTATTCTGCTCAAGTAATTTCTAAACTATTATACCAAATGTGCTATAGAACCTGTTGAGCTTTAAAGGAGGATTCATACATTAAAAAGCTTTGTGGGGCAGTAGATAATTGAGAAGCTATACGTTCCCATACTTCTCTAACCATCACAACGTTAGCTTTAAATTTGCAGAAACGATAGTATTGGCTTCAATCACCTATTCAGATTCTTAATGGATACATTAAACTAAATTTCGTACTGTATTGACACCAGTAGTCGGAGAAAACAAAACAGATATGTATGAAAAGAGAAACTTACATGATCTGAGTCTCCGATATCGCTGTAGCCTCGATGAGACACCGACTGAGACAGGCCGAAGTGTCGAACGACGGAGGTAGCGGTTCTGTGTGAATCGCTTTTGGCTAACTCACGGAAAGATGAATCTCGCTTCGTCTTTCGGTTTTCTTACTCTCCGACTCAAACCCAGTTCAAACTGAGTAACTTTTTCTTGGGCTTTTGCCGGCTAGGTATCTTTATAAGACCATCACCAAAGAAAAGGACTTAAAAACATCAAAAAAATATTTCTCTTGCCATATCACCTTCTCCATCTCTCTCCTCTCTCCTCCCTTCTTCTCACATATTCAAAAGTCAATGTTTTTGGGTATGAACTTTTTCATCTTCTTTTTCCTTCACATCACCTTCTCTTTCCCCCACATCACCTTCTCTTTCTGTAAGTATCATTTTAATAAAAGGACTAAAAATATAATATGTTGATAGTTCAGGACTGGATTGTAAATGTGTTGTTGTTACAACTAACGGTTAGTTAGTTGGTTGTTAAACGGTAGTTAAATACCGTTGATGTTAATGAGAATGTAGCTTGATTGTGTGAATTCTCTTTCTCTCTAGTCTCTTTACCAATTGAGATAACAGTGGTATCAGAGCTGTTCATTTCTCGGAGCACGCTCTGGCCGGCACTCCGGCGACCACCATCTTCTCCGGCGATCATTCGTCGGTGTTCAACAACACCATGGCTACTACACGTAATCAAGATTTGGAAAAAACAATTAAGGAGCATGAAAAATCACTTTTAAGATTGGAATCAGCGGCTGAGAAGAACGAAAAATCATTTGAAGAACTTAGAACAGTAGCGGAGAAGAATGCGGTAGCAACTGAGAAAAATGGATTAGAGATGGCGGGATTGAAAGCATCACTCGATAGTGTGATTCAATCATTACAAATGTTGAATCAATCCAATGGGAACCAAACTGGGGTAATCACCGATCAAAGTCGCAATTGAATGATTTCTCCGATTCAGCAATTGAGACGAGAAATCATAAGAACAATAATCGCTTTACCAAAATTGAATTTCCGAAATTCAATGGAGATGATGTCTAGGGATGGATGTACAGGTGAAATCATTTTTTCTCCGTCGATGGAACTCCTGAGAACTTAAGGGTTCGTTTTGCAGCTGCTCATGTTGAAGGTCGAGCACAACAATGGCATCGAGGTTTTATCCGATCCAAGAATGTACCAATGTCGGACATCAAATGGGATGACTATAGTCGTTCTATCATGGCGAGGTTCGCTAGAACAATGGTGGAAGATGCGATGGGAGCACTTAAGGCATTAACCCAAACGGGCACTCTTGAAGAATACTGTGATGCATTCGATGCTCTTCTCAACAAAGTCACTCTATGTGAAGAATACACTGTAAGTCTCTTTGTGCGAGGATTGAGCAAAGAATTGGCTGGTCCAGTTCGCATGTTCAAACCAAAAACTCTTTACGATGCTTACATGTACGCGAAGATGCAAGATCAAAATAACAAAAACTTCTTACAATCCTTTAAGCCTATTTCCAAACCATCCATTTCCACTACAAAACCATTTTCACCATCATATTCCCTATCAAACAGCAATAAACCCTCTCTTCTTCCCACGGCTACTTCCACTACCATTCCTAAAAATTCCACCAAACGACTCACTAGCAAAGAATTTGATGAAAAAAGATCGAAGGGAGAATGTTTTTGGTGCCCAGAGAAATTCACTCCGGGGCATAAATGCACCACTAAACAATTGTATGTGTTTGAGGTAATGGAGGATGAAGGTATTGAACCAATATCCCAACCTTATAGTGACTACATTGATTCTAATATACCTCCATCTGCTGACCCTACTATTTCATTGCATGCTATGAATGGCAATCCCCCATATGCAACCATATGAATTACGGGTTATTTGGGTACTAAACCCTTACACATCCTGGTGGATTCAGGATCTACCCATAATTTCATGAATAAAGCGTTAGCTGAGAAACTTAACTGCCCGGTAACTGAAGTGAACAATATGAAGGTTACCATTGCTGATGGTAACAAGATGGTATGCGGTCAAATGTGCTGCAATTTCTAATGGTTAATGCAAGGCAGTTGGTTCAAAGCTGATATGCTTCTCATTCCATTGAGTAACTATGATATTGTACTTGGCATACAATGGTTACAAATATTGAATGACATCAATTGGAATTTCAAGTTACTAACCATGAAATTTTCAGTTGAGGGCAGAACTTTTGAATTGAAAGGAATTGATTCTCAGGGGGTTCATTTATGTTCATTGGAGAAAATGAATTCCTATTTGCAGCAACATGATACCTTACCCTAAGCACAACTACTGAGTTTGAAGTTAGAAGATAAAGAGCAATTTCAACACTCAGCATCTGTTTAAAAGTTTCATACTGATGATGCTCTTAAACAGCTACTAAATAAGTATGAGGATATCTTTCAAGTTCCTGTTGGGTTACCTCCTCAGCGGGACTGTGATCATAGAATCCAATTGAAGTCTGAGAATGTGGTGTTGAATCAAAGACCCTATCATTATATGGGAGTCCAAAAATATGTGATCGAAAAAATGACTCAGGAGTTGTTAGATGCTGGAGTCATCCGTGACAGCCAGAGTTCTTTTGCATCCCCAGTTGTACTAGTTAAAAGAAAGATGGTTCTTAGCGAATGTGTATTGATTACAGGCATCTTAATGAGGCCACAGTAAAGAATCGATTTCCCATACCTTTGATAGAAGAATTATTGGATGAATTGGGAGGAGCTGCCATTTTTTCTAAGCTTGACCTTAGATCTAGATATCATTAAGTTCGTATGTTTGAGGATGATATCCATAAAACTGCCTTCCGTACCCATCAGGGTCATAATGAATTTCTAGTGTTACCCTTTGGTCTCACTAATGCACCTGCTACTTTCCAGGCCCTTATGAACCTGACTTTCAAGCCTGTTCTTAGAAGATGTGCCTTGGTCTTCTTTGATGACATTCTAGTGTATAGTTCCACCATGCACAAGTATTTGCAGGATCTACAAGAAGTCCTTGAATTGATGAGAGTGCATTCTCTTAAAGCTAAGAGTTCCAAGTGTGTGTTTGGGGGAACAAAGGTCGAGTATTTGGGCCATATAATCACTAGTGATGGTGTCTCTACTGATCCCTCTAAATTAACAGCCATTCAAGATTGGCCAATTCCCAGTTCAGTTAAGCAATTAAGGGGTTTCTTGGGCCTAGCAGGGTATTATAGGCGTTTCATTAGGGGCTTTGGAGTAAGAGCCAAACCTCTCACTGAACTCCTTAAAAAGAATGCTTTCCAATGGTCACCATCTGCACAGACTTCTTTTGAGGCTCTCAAAACTGCATTGAGCTCTCCTCCAGTCTTGGCTATGCCTGACTTTTCAAAACCTTTCATTGTTGAAACTGATGCTTCAGCAAAAGGTTTGGGTGCAATCCTTATGCAAGATGGCCACCCTTTAGCTTTCATCAGTAATGTAACATCGCGTATTTTCGTAAATAAAAGTTAATTTATTAAACAATTAAGTTTAATACGTTGACGTTAATTCCAATAATTCCAATAATAATAAAATAATAATAATAATAATAACATCATAATAATAATATTTCTATTAATAATTTGTAAGAAAAAAAATTTATTTATAAGTCCAGGGGCTAATTTTGTAAGTTATGAAACTTATTTTATGAAACTTTCGCATAAAATAATAAGTTTTAAACCGCAGGGGCCAAAAGTGTAATTTTTTTAAACCCAACCCCACCATCCCGTCGACCCTTCTCTGGCACACCTTCGGCGATTCTCCGGCGAGCTTCAAACACCCAATTAACACTGTTTTTGAACAATTAAAAACTCCCGACAACATCGTGTGGGAGATTCGAATCTATGACCCCTTTATTCGAGTGGATAGTGCGATCTAAACCGCCCCATCTTCTTCCCATGATATCGGCCCCTTTTTCCAGCCACAAATCGCACTAAAACACTATAATAATTTAATTAATTGAACATAAACGATTATATAAATGCCTCTAATCTTCCATTGATTTCAATTGCATCTGAAACCATCGAAACACCACCATCGATCAACCATCTTCTCCGCGACCTGCAACTTGGTCGAACACCACCTTCGGGACTTCGAAACCTGAAATTAAGTGAGGGTTTTGATTCGTGGTGGTTCTCTAAAGATACCCACAAGTTTAATTTGGTTGAGAACACCGAAATCAAGACCCATGTTCATCGCATAAAGGATCGAAGCTTTACCGAGCATAAACACTTCAATTTCGTTGCAATCGAGTAAGTTTAATACACCATTATGCTCGATTACACATAGGGATCAAAAGCCCTATGGTTAATCCGAGTGATTACAACGAATTAATCTTCAATTTTGCTCAAATCGAACTAGGGTTTATACGGGTTTGGGGAAAATGAGCTGAAGAAGCTTAAAACCAAATGGAACCCAAACCCAACGCGGCTATAGGCCTTTGGTTCACCGGTTCATTGCCCACTTTCACACCTTGAGGTCCCGGGTTCGACCCCGGGCACCCTCAACATTTTTTAAGCCTTTTCCAGCCTTTAAAAAATTACAAAAAAATTTCTAAAAATTTCTAAAAATCATTTTATAAACTTTGTTTATTTTAAATCATCAAACTTATTTTTCTGCAATTTTTTTCCTTAAATTTAAATATTTATAAAACAATAAAACATAAAATAATATAAACAATATAACTTATTTTTAAATATTTATACACTATTATTTCAATTAATCAAACATAAAGCGTTTCAAATTGTTCAAAAACTAACAAATTTATTTTTCAGATTAATTATTCCTTTGACCAATAATTATTCACTTATTAATAATTATTATTTTCATTCTTTAATATTTCAAACTTTAACATTATAGGTTGATAATTTATAAAGTCACTAAAAGTCGACCTAGATCCTTTCAAATTATTTTTATCTCTTTTAGTCACTTAAATAATTAAAAATTTAATTAATTATCATATAATTAATTAATAAAATTAATTATTTATTCATCCTGCATTTTAACAATCGTAGATTTATTTCTATATAATTACTTGAGATGAATTTATTATAATTCAAGACATTCAAACTAAATAAAATTAGTTTATTTAAACTACCATTCAAAACCCAATGGAAATCTTAATACATTCTCAAATTCTCAAATCACTATTATTCTAATTCGAGGCACCGTTCCTTAGGTTAATCATAAGGAAATCATTGGTGTCTAATCTATCACGTCCAAATTCTAATCTCATCAATCAAGTGAGTATTCATACCCCTTTTTATATCATTTCTTATTTGGAGAAAATCATGTGATACAATATTCAATCATGATATTCTATTGTTACTTCATTCTAAATTCAATTCAAGACAGGTTATGTTATTACTTGCAACTATGTGAACATACTATGTTAAACTGGACGACAGTAGAACCCTAATTCAATCAATCAATCCTGGTATCAATGGTAGATCTACTGTTTGGGTAACCCACCCCACATGGCTTACGAGTGGTGATTGTGCCAGAGGCAATTAGTCAATCTATGGTGTTTGTGTGCAAGTCTATTATATGCAAATGTCAAGTCAAGGGGTTTATATTATGTCGGTTTATCTATATGCTTCGCTATTGCAATATAAGTCTTAACGTTACCTTGTGAATTGGATTATTCTCAATCAATCAATCAATCTATATGTATATTCAAAACTGTGATTACTCACCGGCTAATTTTTAGCTGACTCGTTACTTTTCACATGATTTCAGGTTAAGCAAGTTAGTGGACTTATACATGCTCATTTAAGACCCGGACTTAGTCAAAATAAAAGACAATTACTATTTGTGACTTCATCTGTTGTAATTGCTTATATTAAACTCCTGCTATCTTGTAATCTGATTTTAATATTATCTCCACTATTAGACAATCATGTGTTATGAACAATCAATCATTCTCTCGTCCGCTCCGATGATTCCGCCGTCGGTCGGGGTGTGACAAGTAAAGTTTTATCAGTTAGACAATTGGCATTGTCAGTTTATGAAAAAGAGTTATTGGCAATCATCATGGCTGTGAAACACTGGCATCATTATTTGATTCCTGCCCACTTTATCATTCGCACGGATCAGAGAAGTCTTAAGCATCTTATTGATCAACAATCATTACTCCTCTCCAACAAACGTGGTTATCTAAAATGTTGGGTTATGATTATGAAATACAATACAAGAGGGGCAATGATAATCTTGCAGCTGATGCCTTATCAAGAGTTCAAGGTATGGCATTATACACTCTTTCTCTATCAGCAATTGATCCTTTATTATGGGATCACATCAAACATCTTTGGACCACTGATGTTACTTCTTTAGATATTATTTCCAAAATAAAGGAGGGTAATCAGTTTGAAAATATCCTTTGGGATGGGCAATGTTTAAAGAGAAAGAATAAGCTGCTTATCGGTCATGATCCTGAATTGAAACGGGACATACTCCATTTGTGTCATTCATCTCCAATGGGGGGTCATTCTGGGTTCAAACCCACATTATACAAGCTTAAACAAGTGTTCTATTGGAAGGGGTGTTCTAATGATGTTAGGCAATTTATCAAAGAATGTTCTACATGTCAAAGAGCCAAGTATGAAACAGTTGCAAGTCCTGGACTGTTGCAACCTCTACCTATCCCAAATGCCATTTTTTCTGACATTTCTATGGATTTCATTTCAGGCTTGCCTAAGGTACAAGGAAAGGACACCATATGGGTCATTGTAGATCGCTTTACCAAATATGCCCACTTCATTATTTTATCACACCCATATACGGCAGCCCAGTTAGCTCAACTATTTTTGGATCATATATTCAAATTGCATGGTTGCCCAACCTCCATTGTATTGGACAGAGACCCTTTGTTCCTCAGTAATTTTTGGCAGGAGTTTATGCGTCTGCAAGGTGTCACCTTGGCACTTTCATCTGCTTACCACCCTCAATCAGATGGTCAAACAGAAGTCCTAAATAGGTGCTTAGAGTCCTACTTGCGCTGCATGGTTATGGATACTCCAAACCAATGGGTTAAATGGGTATCTCTTGCTAAATGGTGGTACAATACATCTTACCATTCTGCCATTCGTATGTCTCCTTTTGAGCCATTATATGGTTACAAACCTCCTCTCCATATTCCTTATATTCCATCCGATACTAATGTGGCAGCTGTAGAGAATTTATTTCGGGATCGCTAAGCTTTATTGGTTCAGTTAAAGACTCATTTAACTCAGGCTCAATCTCAAATGAAGTTTTTTGCTGACAAAAACGATCCGACCGAACTTTTGAAATTGGTGATTGGGTTTATGTCAAGTTACAACCTTATGTTCAAACCTCCCTTAAACTACATCGCCATAACAAACTTGCTCCTTGTTTTTATGGTCCTTTTTTGGTGGTAGAGAAGGTTGGACGCACTGCTTATCGATTAGATCTACCACCTGAGGCATATATTCATCATACTTTCCATGTTTCTTTACTTAAAGCTGCTCATGGGCGCATGCACCAGTGTTTCTTTTACCAACTACCCCACGTTTCCATTTACAACCGAGAGCTATCATTGATCGTAGGATGGTAAAGAGGGGGTCTAAACCGGATGTGCAAGTCTTGGTTCATTGGCAAGGTCTTCCAACTTCAGAAGCAACATGGGAGTCATTGCAAGAATTCAAATTACGATTTCCATTGTTTGTTGAAGATTCTTGAGGACAAGAATCATTTTTTGGGAGGGAAGTATTGTTAGTATCATTTTAATAAAAGGATTAAAAATGTAATATGTTGATAGTTCAGGACTGGATTGTAAATGTGTTGTTGTTACAACTAACGGTTAGTTAGTTGGTTGTTAAACGGTAGTTAAATACCGTTGATGTTAATGAGAAAGTAGCTTGATTGTGTGAATTCTCTTTCTCTCTAGTCTCTTTACGAATTGAGCTAACACTTTCCTCCACATCACCTTTTCTCTCCTCAAAAACTCCAAAAAACATCTATATTGGAGATGCTCTAAGTATTAAACGGTTTTTTACGGGTTACCCGGTCGAACTAAAAAATAATGATATATGTATAAGGTGAAGACAAAATGTGTATTCATGGGTAGGGGTGTAAACGAGCCGAGCCGAGCCCGAGCTCGTATGGGCTCGAGCTCGGCTCGTGATGACTTTGGAGAGCTCGAGCTCGAGCTCGGCTCGTTTCAAGCTTTATTTTTAAAGCTCGAGCTCGGCTCGACAAATACTATTTCAAGCTCGAGCTCGGCTCGGGCTCGGCTCGTTTATTTATTTAAAAATTATTTTAATATTTTTATATTTAATTTTGATATATATTTATAATTATATATGTTATAAATAACATTATACATATTTTGTAATTGTTTTTATCATAACTTCATATATAATAAGTATTATTTATAATATATTTAATAAATTAAATAAATATATATATATATATAAAGCTAGTTTAGGCTCACGAGCCGACTCGAGCTCGATACCTGAAGCTCGGGCTCGGGCTCGGGCTCGATAATTAAATGAGCTTTTATTCAAGCTCGAACTCGGCTCGAGCTCGATAAAGCTCGGCTCATTTCGAGCTTTTTATCGGTCCGATCTCGAGTAGCTCGCGAGCGGCTCGGCTCGTTTACACCCCTATTCATGGGTTTTACAAACATGTTATACTTGTAGAAAATGTCATTTTGTTGTTATTTTTATATATATTAAATTTTCTATTCACTTTAATAGATGAATGGCTTGTTATTATCTTATTACTTTTAAATCTTGTAAATAGTATTGCTATGATTTAATAGATAAATTAGTTATTTTCTTTTGCATGTAGAAAATATTATTTTATTATTATTTATGTTTTTAACGAGTAAATCTCAACTCGACTTCTACAACATTGTCAAATTCTTGAAGAATTGACTTTTTTCCTTTCCAAATGCCAAAACTTACTCCATAAAGGGGTTTAGTTCATCAAGATATTGAACTTCTGCGGCTCATCTTCAATCTTTTCCCCCTGGAAGTGTGTTTCTTTCGTATCAGTATGGATTCGAAGTTTTGAAAAAGTCATTTTTCTTCATATCTGGAAAAAACTAAGAGTTATATTTACCTGGTGGCATCTATACTCTCGTTGTTTCACAAAGTTTTATAAATTTGATAAAAAAATATAATGATAATTTGTTTCACAAAGTTTTATAAATTTGATAAAAAAAATAACGATAATAGCAAATTGATGTTATGTCGTTTAGATTATTACATAAGAATATTGTATATATTAACATCTAAATTCTCATATATTCATGTTTTCATGACAATATTATGAACTGTCCTTTAAGTCTCGTGAAAAAACATCAAATTCTTTAATTAAACTACATGAACGAAGAAACTAATGGTTATCCATCAAAACGACTTAACATGTTACCAAAAAAATTACTCAGCCAACTTTCAACATTGTTATGGTATGTGAAACAAATTGAGATGTGGCGCACTTCGGTTTTACACGTAGCAAAGGGCAGGAAATAATGACTTCTGCGGGGCCCACCATTTTGGGTTTTTTTTCTTACGCATTCTAATACCTAAAGTTGGTTTGTGTGTGAAAATAACGTCTATAGTAATCCTATGAGTAAAAAGATGTTTAGTAAAAATATGAGAAAAAACAAATAATGTGTAATGGAGACTACGTTTAGATGTGTGAAAGTTATGTTGTAACGTTACGACGGATTTAGTGGATGTTAAACGTGTTTGTTTGAAGATAGATGATAAAGTTGTAACTTGTAAGTTTATATAACGGTAAACGATTGTATTATTTTTATGACAAACTTACTGTACCTAGAGTCTCACGAAAAATACCAAATTCGTTGGTCAAATTACATGAACGGATGATGATGAGGCAGAGTATATATTACCACTGTCTCTTTTAACAATACGTGTCAACACCATTTAACATGCACGCCTGAATTTCAGAGGTTAATCGTAGACTAACCATGAAGAAATCTGACTCAACCGCCATTGATATTCAACTCTATAACGAAGCATTTTCACACTCATATCATACGACAATTTAACACACCAATCATCTCTCCACAAGGTTTTCTCTCTTCTCTCTCACTAATTGCTCCTGATTTTGTTCAATTCTCCCTCACAATGCTTCCCTATCAATGTCTCACATTACACACTCGTGATTCTGTAATTAAGCATTACTTTGTGTAAATACTGATGAATTTGAATTAACCTCTGTTTGTGCTATATCATTTCGCCTGTTAATGATATATATTAGCGTGTTTACCTCGCATTTCGTCGGTTATCTTCGTTTTAGGTTACAGTGTTTATTATAGCGTTAATAATGATCCCTGCGTTTGACGGTTTGAGGTTATGAGAGTAATCTGCTAAAAAATTTGAATGAATGAAGTTCTCGTAGTTAATGAATCATACAAAGTGCGATTTGTTACGTTGCGATTGTTAACTTATATGATGAATGGAGTATACGTTGATCGATTACTAATATGCACGATAATATCTATCTACTTAATATAAGAAGTTTGTTTATAAAACTTAGTTGAGCACTTATGTTTTAGAGGTGTGATTCTATCCTGTTGTTTGGAACCTAGCTCAAAATAGATATGTACTTGAATGAATTCTAGCAATTACGCTTTCTGTCTTATTTAGAAAGCAAAACCCCTAAGGTTTGACACTAGTGACAACCAGAGCTGAAATAGTTGGTGTGTATCTTCGTGTTGTTGTCTAATTTGCTTTCTTATTTAAGATTGCTTACGGTGATCTATGTGCTTCTACCTAATTTCATGCATTTGGCTCGCTCGAATCAGTAGAAGTCGTTTATTAACAAGACATTTCTAGTAATTGGAAGGTTTATGTGTTTCTAATAGGGAAAAAGACTTGAGGGGTGTCTATACTCAATCATGAAGTTTGGAAAGGAGTTTAAGAAACAAAAGGTGCCTGAATGGACCGAAGCCTACGTGGATTATAACGGCCTCAAAAGAATATTACACAAAGTCCAACAGTTCAGACAACCTGAAGGACCTCCAACACCAATGAGAGTTTCACAACAGTTATCATTATACAGACCCTTTAGTGGTCTAGATGTTAAATCTAGCTCTGAAGAGACTAAAAGTGACGTTGAGGATCAAGTAATAGCTGTCGAAACTGTACAAAATGGTGATGATAGAGAAGTATACAATACCAATTTTCTGTTATCACCTAAAGAAGGAGAAGAGAGTGAGATAATGTTTTTTGAGAAGCTTGATGAGGAGCTTAACAAGGTCAATACCTTTTATAGGAACAAGGTGAAAGAAGTGATTAAGGAAGCAGCTTCAATAGATAAGCAAATGAATGTTTTAATTGCATTGCGGATCAAAGTCAACAACCAGATATCAATAAATGTCATATTCAGAGAAATGTCTCCTTGGACAGTAGTTCCACTGAATCCTCAAAATCTAATTCTTCAAATAAAGAAGATACATTAGGTATGTGCCATATGAAGCATTTTGAAGCCGATAACGAAAACTCTTGAAGTAACAGGGTTGTTACTGGTACCAAAGGGAACACAATTAACATGCTGAGTACAGTTTACAGAAAACATCTAATGAAAGAATTCATTGAAGCTAAATGCACAATTATTGTTATTTTAGTTATACTTAATAATGAACTGTTTATTATTAAATCCCAACTTCGGTTTATCATATTGAGTTCATAACTGGCAGGAGGAAGGAATCTGGGTAAGGAACCCCAGGCTGAGATGATTGATTCAAATCAGCTAATAGATTCTTCTGCTTATCCATGTGGTGAGAAATTTCTATTTGAGTCATATAATGTCATTTTAATATCATTTTCCTTTTTTAAAACTAAAACCCTTGTGCTTTAACGCAGAGAACGGGCATATGGATTCTAAATTTGATGTGGAAAGGAATAATGATGCCTGTAGAAACGGGGTGGGTTCTGATACATATGAGTCAGATCCTTTGGATGTCCTTGAACGTGTAAGGATTAACAATACTCTTGAAAGCCCAATGTCAACCATCAGAAGTGTTCTTAATGATTCAAAAGACAAGGATTTAAGGTTTAAGAAAGATGAGCTAAAAGAAGCAGAAGGACAGTTAAAAGTTGTTTTTATCGAGTTCTACCGTAAGCTTCATCTTCTGAAGCATTACAGGTGGTACATCGATGTTAAAATTTTAAAATATATCCAGATCTTTTACTGTTGGATAACATCTGTAGTTGAACAATGACAGTTTTTTTTTTGTGCATGGATGTGACAGTTATGTAAACCTTCTTGCATTTTCGAAGATAATGAAGAAATATGAAAGGTCAGGAAACTACTAATATACTCAAAACCTACAATATCATGAATGGATGAACATGCTTTATGTTTTAAACTTTTGTTCTATATGTGCAGATTGCATTCAGAAAGGCAGCAAGGTCATACATGAAAATCGTGGATGATTCTTACATTGGGAGCTCTGATGAGGTTTGCAAGATATGTTTATTTTCCAATCCTAGTTAGTGTAGGATACTTAGAGGAGGACTTAACCACAAATCCACATTCTACTATAACTGATCTAGTCAAATACACATAACAAATCACCCACATGTGCACGGTGCACTCGGTTGACTGGATTAGCTGTGGGTCAGACATGAATTTTGGCACTTGGACCAGTGGACCCCTCTAGTATCATGTTGTAACACGCGATCAATATTTTATTGTTTTTATATGCTGACGAGAAAATATATAGACAAATTAGTTAAATTAGTAGCTCTTGTAAGGTAATGTGTGATGTTCTTACGTTTTAGGTTACTCTTCTCCTTGATCGAGTGGAGAGTACTTTTGTCAAATACTTTGCAAACTCTAACCATAGAGAAGGTATGAAACTTTTGAGGCCAACACAGAAGAGAAAAAAACACAGTGTAACATTCTTTTCAGGTAAATAAGCAACCACCATCACACAAATTACTGACTTCAAGCTCTAGATATCATGCTATATTTGCATTTAACAAAAAATATGTAATGCTATTTCCTGTTCAGGATTCTTTTCTGGTTGCTCAATTGCACTCCTGATTGCTATCATCTTACTTATACAAGCAAGGAAAGTAATGACTAAAGAGGAGCATGCCGTGTATATAGAAGTTGTTTTCCCTCTTTACAGGTGATGCAAAATTACCCAAAAGAAATAGAAATAATACCCATGGTCCACTTATATTTTATTTCTCTTAATTAACTTGCAGTTTATATGCCTATATAATCCTACATATGCTTTTGTATGCTGTAAATATATACTTCTGGAAGCACTGCCGAATCAACTACCCCTTCATATTTGGTTTCAAGCAAGGAACTGAACTAAGCTACCAGGATGTATTTCTCTTCAGCACGGGTCTTGCAGTACTGACACTTGGAACCTTTCTGGTGCACTTACATGTGAAAGTGGATTCTGTTGACTCTGTCTATTCCAAGTATACGGAATTAGTTCCTTTGGGGTTACTCGTTGTAAGATACGGAACCGTTTCTTTAGCTTTTTGCAAGAATACCAATTCTCTAAATTTTTTTTTAAATTTCTTCATGTAGGTTTTTCTTGCCATCTTTCTCTGTCCTTTCAATATCTTGTACAAATCTAGTCGTGTATTTTTAATGCAATGTCTATTTCATTGTATTTGTGCACCTCTCTACAAGGTAGTCAATTTTCAGTTAGAGATATATTCAATATATAATCCAAAGTTATATACAAGTTTATGCATTTCGCTTTTCTCTTTGTTTGTTAGGTTTCACTTGCTGATTTTTTCTTGGCAGATCAGCTCACTAGTCAGGTTTAACTTGCATGATTGTAATAATATTGGCCAGTCATGTCTTGTAGCCTTTTGTTGGTTTTCATTACATTATTTTTTTTAACCTCAGGTTCAGGCCATTCGGTGTTTAGAATTCTACATCTGCTTCTATGGTATGAGATGGTATGAGAAGGAACAGAAGTGCCATAATTTGGATCTCTACAATGTCTTCTATATTCTTATAGCAGTTATACCATATTGGCTTCGATTCCTCCAGGTCCCTTCATACTCCTTTTTCATTGGTTAATGGTTATACATCTCTTGGTCGGATATTAGAATACTAAGCAAACTATAAAGTAGTAGTAGTACTTATAATATGACATTTATGGACATTAGTGTTGGTAGGATAATAGTTTTCTGTATCGTAAATCATGAAAATACGTTTTCTTGAGTATGTTATACCTATGTAGTCATGCTAAAAACAAATCACTCATTTGGCCATTACTCATGTATTGGACCTTACTCCTTAAATATTAACTATGTGATACACAACACCATGTCCTGTATAGATTCGCATAGCATATATATTTTTACTCCTATATAAATGAAATATATATATGCGACCAAATTAAAGATTCACGTATCTCTTGGTTATATGCGTGAAATTGTTCTAGATCATAGAGGTATAAATAATAACACCCAGAATTCTTTTTGTCATGTTGCTTCACAAAAACAAGGAACAAATAAGTTGATAAGTGGTAGTGTACTTGTAGTGTATTCGACGACTTTTTGAAGAAAAAGACGGGGCTCACCTGTACAATGGTTCAAGATACTTCTTGACAATTGTGGCTGTAGTAGTGAGAACTGTGTTTGAACTCAAGATGGACAACACTTGGAAGGTTTTGGCCCTTGTGAGTTCAGTTGCTGCGATTATGTTCAACACATATTGGGATATAGCTATAGACTGGGGACTTCTACAAAGGAATTCAAAGAATATGTTCCTTAGGGACAAGCTTGCAGTATCGCGCAAATATGTGTACTTTGTGGTGATGGTACAAAGACACTACTCTTAATCTTATCACCTATTGGTGTTGTTTTTTCCCCTTAAGATATCAATCAGCTTGTATTATTTTGCAGGTGCTGGATGTTATATTGAGACTTGCTTGGCTACAACTAGTGTTGAAATTTAACATTCGAGCCCTGAAAGGAACTGCCATATCGAGCCTATTTTCCTCCCTAGAAATTTTCCGTCGGGGTGTATGGATGTTTTTCAGGTATATTATTCCCTTTAAAAATGATAATTTAGTTAACAAGGATCTAGTCACATGTTAGTTATGTTCTTACATCATGTCACGTCGGTTTTTAAATATCTTTTATTTCTAATCTGAAATCCGAATGTATTTGTTTTTATGATTGGCCTTGTATTTTTCTAATAAGTCCCATTTTTTGACACTAAATATTTCATAACTAAATTATTTTTTTATTTTTTTATTTTTATTATAATCCAAATAATTATAATAAACTATAATATAATATCATTTTTTCATCAATCATAAATTATAAACTATATCTATATATATAAATCATTTCTAAAATTTTCTTAAATGATTGTATATTTTAATTAAGGGCCCATGTTTTTATTCGTATGTCATACATCTTGAAGAGTGAATAAACCACAATGAAAGATGAAGTCGTTGCAATGGCCGCTCATCAGTGCACCCGCACCCCTCATTACAGATGCTCTTAGTTAAGTACTTAAGTTATAGTTATAGTCTGACAATGTTATTTTGTGTGAGCAGGTTGGAGAATGAGCATTTGAACAACATTGGCAAATATAGAGCATTTAGATCTGTCCCGCTTCCGTTTAGTTACTATGAAGAAGACGATGGCGACGACAAGGATGACAAGGATGAGTGAAGTATTTTTAGCATTTTTCAACAAATAATCATTTCACCATATCTGATGCCCGTGACCATAAGGACAAAGGTATAGTATATGGGTTGAAAATTTTAAAATTTTGTAGACACTAATGCTCTAATGCACAATGTATGGAGACGAGTTTTTGTTCTTTTACAAATTTGTAAATTTTTTTTACTAAACCCTAATAGTTATGTGAGCCATATATTCATAATCATTATTATACAACTTAAGAAATGCTATAATAACATGCATAAAAATCTTGTAAATTCTATAAGAAAATGAATCAAGTGAATTCCTTGTGTTTCTCATTCACCATTGAAGGATATAAATACAAGAATTTTCTGTGACTGAATTTACAACATTAAATACAAATAATCTATTCCTAAAAATACAGCATTTGACACAATAACTTGTTTCTATAAATCTGCTGATTTGTTCCTATAATTCTGCTGTTGCTGATGATACAACTGTGTATACAGCTGTATTTTGCTAATATACCCCCGCAGTCGAAGCAGGAGGTTGACGGATGTTGAGACTGTCCCGGAAATCATCAAATAAAACTTGAGGAAGGCCTTTGGTGAAGATGTCAGCTATCTGAAACCGTGATGGAATATGCAGAACACGAACTTGTCCTCGGGCAACCTTTTCGCGAACAAAGTGGATATCCAACTCTATGTGTTTGGTGCGTTGGTGCTGAACTGGGTTCCCAGATAGGTAAATGGCACTAACGTTGTCACAGTACACAAGAGTAGCATGAGTTGGTGGATGATGAAGTTCGAGTAAAAGGTTGCGTAACCAACACGTTTCCGAGACGACGTTGGCAACACCGCGGTATTTGGCCTCGGCGCTGGAACGGGAAATGGTTGGTTGGCGTTTAGAAGACCAAGAGATCAAGTTGTCCCCCAAATATACACAGTAGCCCGAAGTTGAACGTCTCGTATCGGGGCAACCACCCCAATCTGCATCAGTGTAGGAAAGTAGCGAAGTGACCGATGATTTGTTTAGATATAGACCGTGTGAAAGGGTGCCACTGATGTACCGAGGATGCGTTTTAGTGCATTAAAATGGCTTGTACGTGGGGCATGCATGTGCATGCATACCTGCTGAACTGCATAACTAATATCTGGCCTGGTGAAGGTGAGATATTGAAGGGCTCCCGCAAGTTGACGGTATTGTGTGCCTCCATCTTCAAGAAGGGTGCCAGAAGATGTACTAAGTTTAGATTTTGTGTCAACCGGTGTGGTAGCATGTTTGCAAGTACTCATGCCGGCCCTTTCAAGTATTTCCTGGGCATATTTGTGTTGAGACAAGAATAAGGAGCCCTTATGCGGAGTGACGGATATGCCAAGAAAGTAGCTAAGTGGTCCCAAGTCCTTCATTGCAAATTCGGCAGCCAAGAGTTTCATAAAAGAGTGGCGAAGCGTGTCTATGGAGGTGACAAGAATGATGTCGTCCACGTATAGTAAGATGTAAGCAATATTAGGACCATTTTTGTATGTGAATAGAGAATGGTCGCTTTTACAGTGACGGAATCCTAATGTGGAAACATAGTCAGCAAACCTTTGGTACCATGCCCTCGGGGCTTGTTTCAACCCATACAAGGATTTCTTCAATAAGCAGACATGATTTGGAAAACGTGTGTCACGAAATCCCGGGGGTTGATGCATGTAAACCGTCTCAAGAAGATTGCCATGTAGAAAGGCGTTCTTTACGTCTAGCTGGTGAATTGGCCATGAGTGAGAAAGAGCTAGTGAAAGAACAGTCCGGATCGTTGCTGGTTTAACCACCGGGCTAAATGTATCTCCACAGTCTATGCCAACTTGTTGGGACCTGCCATCACAAACCAAGCGAGCTTTGTATCGCTCTAAAGTGCCATCAGACTTGAGTTTATGTTTAAAAATCCACATGCTACGAACAACATTCATATGATTATACCTCGGGACTAATTCCCATGTGCTATTATCAGTAAGAGCTCGGAATTCGTCGGTCATGGCCTTATTCCAATCCGGGTTACGGAGAGCATCGAGGGGTTACGAGGTATAGGAGAGAGAGGGGTGGTGGTGTGAAAAGTAAAAGGTTGTCGTAGTTTGGATATGCCAGAATGCTACGAGTATGGATTGTTCTTTGTGGGGGTGGTGGGGGAGGGGAGGGAATAGTGCTTTGGGTTGGGGGTGAAGAAGGGTGGGCTGCGGATTGGGTTGTTGTGTTGGCTGTTGAGTGGCCTGGTTAGTAGGCTGTTGGGCTGGCTGTTGATGGGGCTGGGTGGTGGATTTTTGTGGTGGTTGGTTGGTGGCCAGGATGTCTGGACGTGAACAATATGTATCGTATGCTGGTCTGTGAGCTGCGTGAGTGTTTTGGGGCTGCCTGGTGTATGTTTGTAAGGGATGAGCAGGCTGGTCGGTTGGGGAAGTGGTAGGGCAAGAACTGGCAGGAGAGGAAGGGGTTGTAGAGGGTCGGTAGGGGCTGTTGCAGGGGCTGTTGCAGGGGCTGTTGCAGGGGCTGTTGTAGGTTCCAAAGGAGGTGTAGAGTGTGTACCTCCGGTGAACCAGAAAGATGGATGAATGGCAGGTGAGTCTCTGAAGATTTTATAGGCTGAGGTAGGGGTTGATTGAATGTGGGAAAAAGGGAAACTTGTTTAATAAAAAATGACATGTCGTGAAATTATTATTTGTCGGGAGTGAAGATTGTAACATTTATACCCCCGATGATTAGATGGGTGTCCAAGGAAGACGCATGGAGTGGAGCGTTTTTGGAGTTTATTGATGGTTGAGGATGGGAATAAGGGGTAACAAAGGCAACCAAATGTACGTAGGGAGGTGTAAGAAGGAGAGCAATTGTAGAGAAGGTGAGTTGGTGTTAAGTTATTTAGTAGTTTACTTGGAAGAATGTTTAGGAGATAGGTTGCATGTTGGAGAGCATGGTGCCAAAAATTAGCGGGAACAGAAGATTGAGCAAGGATGGTGCGGATAATATTGTTAATTGACCTGATTTTTCTCTCGGTTTTTCCGTTTTGGGGAGAAGTATGTGGGCATGAGAAGCGGAATAGGAGGCCGTTAGTAGAACAAAAATTGTGAAAGTGGGTATTATCATATTCTCGGCCGTTGTCACATTGTAGGGTTTTGATATTTTGGTTGAATTGTGTTTTGATTAAAGTATGGAATTGACTAAATATTTGGAAGACTTGAGACTTTTTAGCTAGAGGATAGGTCCAAAGAAAATTGGTTTTGTCATCCAAAAGTAAAAGATAATAACGATGACCTCCAGAACTCAAGACCGGAGAGGTCCATAAATCACTACGTATGATATCAAACGGCAAATATGTAAATGAATTAGAAGTGTAAAATGGGAATTTAAATTGCTTTCCAAACACACAAGAGGAGCAAACAGAATCTAAATGTTTTGAACTTGAAGCAAAAGACAAACAATGCTTTAATGAATCTAAAATAGCTTTCCCGGGGTGGCCTAGACGACGGTGCCAAATGTCTTGAGTGAGGGCAGCAAAGGTAGAAGGAGAAGTGATTTTTGATGTTGACTGGAATGTGAGAGGGTAGAGGTCCCCGGTACTGTCACATCTAAGGATGGGTGTCCGTGTCTGGAAGTCCTTCACATTGAAACCAAACGGGTCAAATTCAATAGCAATATTATTATCCGTTGTAAGTCTACGAACAGATATGAGATTTTTAATGATATTTGGAACATGTAAAACATTACTGAGAAATAGGGGTGGGTAGGGTGATTGGAGAGTTTGATGGCCCATACCTCGAATTGGAATTTTAGACCCGTCCCCAACGATAATATTCCTAAAAGAACCCTTATTAAAATAGGACATGAAGTTACCTGAGGAATGTGTCATATGAGATGTCGCCCCAGTATCCATGTACCAGTTTTGATCCGGCGGGTGCATAGTCATGGTGAGAAATGCCTGTTCAAGATCAGTGGGTGTGCAATTGGATTTCGAAGCTGCATAGGCTTGAGAGGGTCTGCCACCAAGGATACCAGGTCCATTATGTGGCTGCGGGCTTGGAGGCTGCGGGCTTGGAGGCTGCCTAGTTGGGCCAGAAGATTGAGTTGGATAGGGGCAGGGTGGATAAGCCCAGTTTTGGTACTATGAATAGGCCCACGGAGGTGTGCTTGGCCAGTGATTATTGGTCCGCGGGCTGCTGTGGTAACCACTGTTGAAATGTTGAGATCCGCGACCTTTTCCAGTTTGTGGCCTGCCACGACCTCGGCCCCCACGGCCGCGTCCACGCCCTTGTGGACTGTATTGCTGCTGTGGAGGATATTGTTGTTCCGAGAGTCGAGTGTGAGGAGGCTGTGGAGTGGTTGTGAGTAGAGCAGATCCTTGTGGTGAGTTGATGGAAGAGGCCGCCTGAGATTTCCGGGTTTCTTCCAATATGAGTCTGGACCTTGCTTGATAGAAGTCTGGAAGAGGAGTGGACTGCTGAATCATCATTGCGACAGCTTCATAGCTGTCGGTCAAACCTGCTATTAGTTGAAGTACTAACCGTTGATTGTTGATCGGAGCTTTAACGGCTGCGAGTTGATCTGCTAACATTTTTAAAGTTTGGCAGTAAGCAGACATATTGGGATGGTTGGCTAGTTTGGTGGTGACGAATTTATGTTCCAAGTACATAGCCCGAGAGCTTTGATTGTCCTGAAATATGTTTTCCAAGGCAACCCAAGCTTTGCAGGCCGTGGTGTTGGTGGAGAAGGTTGTGTGGAGGAGATCAGCAGAGATGGTGGAATAAGTCCACTGGAGAACGATAGCGTCTAAGCGAGACCAGAGTTTAACAGCATCCAGAGCCTTTTGATGTGTTTCTTTGTCGGTAGCAGTAGGGACAGTGGAGTCAGGAACAGTAGGTACAGGGGAGGTGGGAGCAGTGGGAGGTTGTACTGTAGGATCAATGTGATCATGAACATCAAAGGCTCGGCAGTGGATTCTAAAGATCTCTGCCCATGAGTTATAGTGGCCGCCTTCCATCTCAAGGATGAATGGAATGAAGTTTTTGATGTTGGATACGGTAGTAGCAGGGTGAAGTTTGTCCATTGTGGAACAAACTGAGGCAGAAAGAAAAAAATCGAGAAGGTATAACAGGGAAGGGAGATGGCGGCCAGACGGGTTACAGGCTCGATACCATATAAGAAAATGAATCAAGTGAATTCCTTGTGTTTCTCATTCACCATTGAAGGATATAAATACAAGAATTTTCTGTGACTGAATTTACAACATTAAATACAAATAATCTATTCCTAAAAATACAGCATTTGACACAATAACTTGTTTCTATAAATCTGCTGATTTGTTCCTATAATTCCTATTCATTCCATGCTTTTTAAAAGAGTTTATTATAATAATATAGGTTATTACATCATAAATTATTATATCACATCCGGTCATGGAACATAAGATTATAATCGAATATAAAAACGTTTTAATAGGATATTGGATTAAGATTACTCGTATATGTGTCTCTAACAATAATATTCTATCAAGATATCATAGAAAATGAAACATATGTATATGTGGGTGTTTGGTATGCACAAGATATATCGTTTTGAAAAGACCACACAATAAATGACTTCCCATTTTAACAATTTTAAATCCCGAAAAGATGCATACACATAGTAAGGATGATACGCTAAGATGAAATTTACCATTTATGACTGTTAAAGAGCAAAAATTTATATAATTTTGTAGATATTATAAACATGGCACTAATACTTGGTAGATAAGTCTATAATAACTTTTTAATAATGATGTAACTTTTTAAATACTAATAACTTTAGTCGAATTTTTTTTACATATTCTATTTTGTCTTTGATGACAACTAATGAAAATAAACATCGAAAATTTATTACTTTATACCAAACACTAAAACTATTTATTTACAAGCATGAAAGAGATATGCCATTGATTTCGGTTTACTAGCTTATTTGCAAGAATCTACCATCTCTAATTTCTTCATTCATAAACCATGATCCCCTAAAATCCACATACTAATACTAATACATCTTGATCCCTTGAGCCTAAAGACCGATCTTGATCACAAAATGGAGTTTGGGATTGTTGTTTTCGTTGTAATCCTACCATTTTTATCCACCATTGCCAAATCAATCCGTTTTAATGTTGAATCAGGTGTTACTAAATGTATAACCGAAGACCTCAGAATAAAATCTATGACCGTTGGTGAGTACTCGGTAGTTAATCCGAACGAAGGACAACCCTTGCCTGAACATCATAAAATCTATGTTGGGGTAAATTCTTTTCGAGTTTAATTCTATTCTATAAAGTCGCTAAAATTTTATAATTTTTCTGCTAATTTCATATAGAACCAATGTACTTTTTATCCTTTTTAAAAGTCCTTCACTTTGGTATATTAAAGGTTTTTAACTTGTAAAAATACATGGAGTCTATAAATTATTTTTGTATATTAACACTCATAAGTTGGTCAAACTTCATAAGTGACATTCAATAATTTTTGAAAAAACGACATGATATTTTGACCAATTATCTTTAACTAGTTATGCTTTCGTTACCATAATCTTTAATTTAAGTGGTTAAAGTGACGTACCCCAATATCTCATTAAATGAGTTGGAGGTCCCGGGTTCAGGTTTTATCTGTAACAAAATAAAAAAGGGTTTCAAGTGGATCATAAGGTTTTCTCACCTAAGGTGGGTTTCCTTCTGAAGATGGTATCAGGTTCGGTACTAATAAGTATGGACTGATGTACGAGCTTTTCTTCGGGGACGTGCCAGCCTAGTGCCCTGAGGTTCCGTACTTGAGTATGAAGATGATCGAACAAGCTAGTGACCGTCAATACTCCAATTAGCCATTCAGAAAACAGTGATATTTTCATTATTGATTTGCTGAAGTCTAGAGTATAAGTATATGGAACTTTGTCAACTAAACTCTGACTATGTTGCACAGTTTTAGTTAACAATCAAGGTACTAAAATAGTTGATTTGTATGCAAATACAGGTTTTTGCTGAAAACGAAAGAAGGTTTCATGACGCAAGAGGCGTCGAATCAGGACAATTCGGATTTGAAGTTGTCGAGGATGGAAAACATTTAGCTTGCTTTGCCACACTCAACCACGAGCCAGCAGTCAACACCTCTGTAGATCTCAATTGGAGGTCTGGTGTGCTTGCTGAAGGTTGGACTAAGGTCATCAAGAAAGGTTCTGTCGAAGTGAGCATTCAAATCATAGAAAAAAAACATTTTCAATCATTTATTTTTAATTCAATGGTCGCTCTTATTGTTCACAGGCTATGGAATTAGAGTTGAAGAAAATGGAAGACACACTGAATTGGATTCATGAGGAGATGTTGTATCTTCGAGAAGGTTAAGTTCGTTAATAAAACTGAAACTGACACACACTTTTGAGACTAACATAAAGGTTAACAATCATGTTAGATCAAATTTTTTTTTTTAAAGTAAGATAGATTAAATGGACTAGTTAACATGGTAATTGGTAAGTAACATTTTAAATTGGCTAATTTGGTATGGGTTTAGACGGATTGGGTTAGGTAGACCTGAAATACATCATCTTTTTTTGTTAAATATTAGACCTGAAATACCTTATCTTTTTTGTTAAATATTAGTGTAGTACTAGCACATATGGTTGTACAAGATATCTTTTTTAACAATAGTATAATTCTTCAACAAAATGAATTAGGAGGTACATGTCTTACACAGTAGTGCTGTCAAACATGCCGGTGTTTGCAAGTGGAACTCATTAAACCAAACACGAATCGTATATTTGTTTGTGGCCCTAACCCATGCACCCTTAAAGTCATGTAACATTAGCACGGCCCTTTATAAGCAAGCCGAGCCTAGGCTCACAACTTGAGCTCGATAAGATAAACAACCAACTTGGCTCGGCTCGGGTTTTAAACAAGCCAAGCCCAAACCCACCAGGGCTTGGCTCTACTTGTTTTAAAGCCCTATTTTTAGTTAAGTAAATAGGGTCAGTGTCCACTCATTAAAAATAGATGACCGACAATTTCACCTTATACTCGATTGTTGATCTTAAAGTAAAAAAATGTGACATGATGTGAATGTTACAGGGACAACAGACGGTGACACAAAACATGACAACAAACTCCATAATGAGCTGGTCGAGTTTGGTTTCATTGTTTGTTTGTTTGTCGGTGGCGGGCTTGCAACTATGGCACTTAAAGTCATTTTTCGAAAAGAAGAATATTATTTAATTCGGTCCTTTGGGTTTTTTTATTTTAGTTATAGTATATGTACTAGTTCTATACTTTTATATATGGCATGATTAAAAACAGAACATATAAACCATGACTGCATTCAACTGAAGATGAATTCAAGTAGCATGCAAGTCTAACTATATCTCAAAGTATGAGGCTAATGGTATTCAACATGTTTGGTTTAAAAGTGTAAGTTTGAAGAAATGCATGGGTTGTCTCTCGTATTAAACTTGAACAATAGATATATTCACACCCGTTGAAGCATTTATTTTCTCCATTTTTGTATTACATATCAATGTAGCAAAAGAGACTTCATTTTCCTTTTATATTTGAAAAGCAAAAGATCATTTGATTATAATCTTCATGGATTTATTAACCATTATTATCACGAACAAGCCCTAATCGTTTCGACTAGTGCACGCAGCCTATTCCACATGCATCATAAACAGTAATCAAACAGACCTCTAGTACCCAGGAAAAAACCCTATACCCTCACCAAACATAACTTTTTAGACAAAAAGTTGAAACTTTATAATTTACAACAGGCGAGTGGCATCAGAATGAAGTGAAAACTAGTTACGAAAGATATGAAAAGGCGACGAAATGAAAATTATGAAATTATGAATATACTCACAACATGATACCTTGTAAAGAGCGTTCTGAAGGTATTATCAGGCTTCAGAATATGGAAACTGGAGAATCATGTTTGTTCTTGATCATATATCAAGATGTAAAAATGTGCCAATGATGATCTGTTGACATCTTTTCCTTGATTTTTTCAAGCCTCTTTAAAATCTCCAAAAATGGAGGTCTCTCGTTCATATCTGCATCCCAGCAATGCTCCGTCAATCTGTAAAATAACATAGGAAATCATTGCAATCATGTTCTAACTACCAGAGAAAATGGTAGAGATAACTGTTAAATGATTAACAGTTTAGCACCCTTTTAATTCTTTGAAAAATCAATCATTATGATCTCAAACTGAGGGAAAATAGCATAGGCCCACCACTAAATAGGATAAATATAAAGAGAACCAACTTTCTAATAAGTCTTGAATAAATTAGGTTAACTGCATACGATGCAATGCATGAAACCAGGTTTAAGTAAAATATACATACTCTCTCAACTCAGGACTGTAATTTTTTGATTTGAAATTAGGTCGGAGCCCTTCAGCTGCACGCTTTGCTGCTTCATAAGGTTCATAATTTGATAGTGGTGGGTCTCCTTCAAGCATCTGTAATAAATACACAAATGGTTAAAACTTTATTTGCTTTATACTGTGTACCACAACATTTACTATACAAAAAAAATAATAATAATAACCTGGTATAATATCATTGCAAAAGAGAACACGTCGACTTTCTTATCATATCTACGGTGCTTGAAGACTTCAGGAGCCATATAACGATCTTTGGTTGTACGTCGTGAAGAAAAAGGAAAAAAAATTAAAAGGGTATGATGTGGCTAATTTTACAAACTACAAAACTCACTAGCAAAAGTTAGTTTAGGTTATTAACATACAGCTCCCCGTTTCACCAGTCATTTTGTAGACATCATGAGAATTCTGAACCCTGATTAGTTTGCTTAGTCCAAAGTCACCAACTTTAAGATGGTCAGCATTGGAGTTGACTAGAAGAACATTCCTGAAAATTAAAATATATTCATTTATTAAAAAAAATATCCACGGGAAGCGAGAGAGAGGCTTAGTGCTCTAATTGCGGAAAATCTACTAACCTTGGTTTTAAGTCTCTATGAATTATGACATTTGGCTCGGTATGCATATATGCCATGCCTCTGAAGAACACACAAACAAAGAAACTCAACTTCAATATGTACTTCTAAACTAATACTAGAAACTAAATGAAAATGACAGACATATTACCTGGCAATGTCTAAAGCAAAGTTTATAGCTGTTGTTGGACTAAGAGCACCCTTCTCCTTCAGGTACTGATGAAGATCACCCTGCACCCACATATCATTTGTAATAAGTTTTAGGACTAAAACTTTCCTTGTATATGTCAAGTAAAAAGTCATGCAATAATTACCCCTCGCAAAATTCAGTAATCAACATTAATGGTTTTTTTTCAGTAACAGCTCCAAGAAATTGGACTATATTAGGGTGGCGAAGCTTGACCAGCAAATTCACCTCGTGCCTAAAGTCCTGACTGATAAGGCAAATTCACCAAATCCCAAGTTTAAAAAACATAAGAAATAAGCTCTATATCTTGAATTTAATTCAGGTAGTCATAATGTGACTCACATCACGAATCTGTCATCTGAGAGACTAGGAAGTATACGTTTCACTGCTACAGGAGTTCCACGCCAAGATGCTCTAACAATCTCACCAAAGGACCCCTAAAAGGAGTAATAATCAATTAATTATACTTGATATCAATTTCAATATGGTTGTACTTCTAAGCAGATATGACAGAAGAAACTTAAACCTTAGGTACATTCTTGCCTATTCAAATACTTTGTACATAATTATGATTCTAAATTCACATCTAATGGAAACAAACCCTTTAACATGTATGTGGACAAGATTTATGATAGCTATTATGCACAACTAGCTGACCGGATATCACAGGCAACATTTGTTAATTGATAAACCTAGCAAGATATCATATTCTTAAAAAAGGATCAGAATCTCTTTTTTAAAGAGGATATCTATAAAAAAAATAGGAAGACTTTTGTGCTAAATATAAGAAAAAAATATATAGAAAACATGTCTCCTGTATGAGAGGGCGGGCCTTGGCGCAGCGGTAAAAGCTGTTCCTAAGGGACCGAAGGTCTCAGGTTCGATCCGTGGAAACGGCCTCCCCACAAAATGTGGGGAAAGACCGCGTACATCTTCCCTTAAATAAGACGGACCCTCCCTGGACCCTGCGAAAACGCGGGAGCTCTTTGCAGCACCAGGTACGCCCTTATGTCTCCTGTATGAATTTGGGATCATCGAGGAGTGAAAGATTGATAAACTACAATACGGGTCCTTATTGCTTGCCTCCAACTACTCCAGATACGTACTGGAATCATTTGCAACATGGTAAAATCATCTCAAAGGAAGGATTCATAAATTGCATATCAACCTAACATAATACAAACATGATTATTCTTCTCTTATTCAAGTAATCAAGTATTCAAGTGCAAGAGAAATACACAAATTGAGTTAAGACCCACATCATATAGCTTGTTTAAAGAGGCTAACACAAAATTGTATTAGTAGCTAGGATTCTCAGCATTATCGCGAACGGTTTCCAAAATATTATGTCACAATATTTGACACCTATTAATGTCCTTTACACTAATCGCTTTTTATGACAATGGAGGATGTATAATTAAGATAATTTTGTCCTAACACTACAGTTAACTATGATATAATCTTCTTGCTTTTTATGGTAATTAGTGAATGAACACTTACATGCTCTAGTAACACATATCATAATATTTCAGCAAACAAAACCAGACCTTGCCTACAATGTGTGCGCTTGTGAAGTCCAACTCCACAGGGTCAATTTCCCAGTCACACTTATTTGAAAGAGGGGGTAACACAGGCTTTGGTTCAGAATGGCTTCCATCCTGGCCCTGCACCAAAAAGCTATATAATTTGAAGCCAATAAATGCATACGAATAAAATATGAGTAAGCATAAGTTGAGAGTATTCCCATGGTTTTAGGAACAACATTCAATCAGGCCTGACGACAAACAGCTTATTTTACATTTATTATTACATCTGTTGCCATTTATGACTTCAAGTTTACCTCCCTCACACTGAAACTTGTTATACTTTAGATAACCCAAAATGAAACTTGTTCAATTTCTTGGAACAAAGGGAGTATAAGGTACGCATAATGCATCATTCATTGTAATCATCTCATCTGCGGAAGCAAATGCATGAGAAATATTCGATTGACCATGACACACTTTTGACCAAACAATAAGGAGATAACTGCAAGGCCAAGTGTCTTCGTAGTGTATTTTTTAAAAAAGATTCTGATACAGGATTCTAAAAACATAATGACTAAGAATTATAATAATGTACAAATGACTTGCATAGTAAGCTTCAAACAATTACACCACAACTCAAATCTTAAAGGACATATATAACCACTTAACCACAAGAGACTGAGTGTTCAACTTACAAATGACACGCCATCATACAGCTTCAATAAATCAACCATGTTGTGTTTTTTTGCTCCTTCTGCATCAGCTAGGGGCTGTCAACAGCAGTATTATCTTGAGAAAACAGCAGTAAGGTAAGATGAAAGAGCTAGAAGATAGCTGAGGAATTTACATAAAAGCTAAAACAAATACGCATCACTTGTTAGAAACTAGAATAGAAGCAGAAGGGAATATGGAAATGACTTGCCTTTCAGCAGCCTTTAACCATAATTTTTGCTTTAATCCAGAAAATAAAAAGAACAGCATGACTAGTTTAGTACCAATGTATGCCTGTATAGCCAATCAGGCATGTTTATTAATATCAGGATTATAATGCTTGTCAATGCTGATACACTAACGGGTGGGCATGTCTAGTCTCCTACAGATAATTGTCCTAGTATAATCATTTTTCCCATCAAGCATATAATTCCACATGCTAAATTGGTCGAGCAAAAGACTCAACTCCTTCTGTAAGTCATATTTTTCTTTCTCAGGCATCCAGTCAGGCAATCAATCACTAAGCACCATTCACAAATAAGATTTAACTGCAATAGCAACCAACAAATACCAAGTACATAATCTCCAAAGAGAATGTGTGCACATAATTTCAAATAAAGCATTTCATGGTTGTCATTGCAAAGAAGCTAGAACATACAGTGTGCCTATAAAAACTACATAATCTCCAATAAGCATTTTATCCAGCCCTTTGTATTAATCTATCCATAATTTTATCTATAGAGCAGCAGGGACGAGTCCTGAAGAGTCCAATCAAAATATCACTTAGAAAACACAAAACACCATCAACAGAGCATCATCAACTCCCTATCCTCATTCTAAACCAAACTCAAGGCTATCATACACTCATATCGCTTCCAATACTTCAGTAATTTCATCAAAACCACAGAAACAATCAATCAACAACAAGTTAACTATCAAAACAGCTAGCATAAACGTAATTCTCCGATACCGTGTTCTTCCACCGATCCTGAGCGTTGACATCGGCGCCATACTCAATCAAACACTTCGCAACATCGATCCATCCATGGAGCGAAGCAACGTGAAGCGGAGTCCGATTATCGTAATCCCTAGCATGAACCAGAGACCGATCTTCCTCCAGAAGCTTCTTCACTGCAGCGGCATCGTTCTGGTGAGTGTGCCATAGTATCAACGACGTCCGGCTGACTTTGGCTTTGTCTTTCCTCTTCGCCGGAGCATCGCCGGAGTGGCCGGAGCGGCCGGAGCTTCCTTCACTTCCGCTCATCAAATTGATTGAAGAATATGAGAAATTGAGAATCAAATTGTTTGAAATCTCGTTGATTTGGGGGAAATTGTATCGGTCGTCGGTGGAATCACAAGCTTGAAATATCTGGTTGAAATAGAGTTGGTTGTGTCTGTGTATGTATGTAATGGTTTGAGGTTTCTTTTACTTTTCAACCGTCACGGTGATTGCGTGTTTGATACTTCGATTAAATCAGACAAAAAACGCTTTTAAAATGTAAACGTGATTGTGATGAAAGATAAATCTGATTTATAATATTTGATAAAGATACAATCGGGTGTTTTATGTGTCAAATATCCCTTTATTTACCTTCTAGTAACTATCAAGATAGCGTTCGTTTCAAAGAATAGAGTAGAATTTGAATTGGAAATGGAATTAGAAATGGAATTTGAATTGAAATTTAAAAAATCCTATTTAATTCTCATAA
The DNA here is from genome assembly GCA_024085815.1 of Flaveria linearis. NCBI lineage: Eukaryota > Viridiplantae > Streptophyta > Magnoliopsida > Asterales > Asteraceae > Flaveria > Flaveria linearis. The sequence goes on from CM044012.1 coordinate 72,747,125, forward strand.
TGTGTTCGGTTGTTATAATTATGAATGGAATTGGAATTTAAAATTATAAAATTACATAATTACCCTTTTAAAATTATAATTTTCAATATTGGCTCAAAATATAAAAATAAATGGTGATAACCCCAATCCCAACCCCACCCACCATATTAAAGTTTCCACCCACCCCCACCCCCACCCCCACCCCCCCCCCACCCCCACCTCTCAATTTTCTATAATTTTCTTTCAAATAAATATATGTCATTACTACTCCTACCCCACCCCTCAAAAAAGTTTTAAACATAACTACAAAATTTAAACATACGACATAAACATGTAGTTCAAATCAAGATACGACCATAAGTAGTTCAACATACGACCATAAGTTGTTCAACATACGACTAAAAGTTTAAACATAACTACAAATTCTTAAACTAATTTTTCTTAGCCAAACTTAACTTGATAACAAAAACCTGATCCAAGCCTCCCTTTCCTCTTCACCCAAGCTCCAAAAGGTCATCACCCTAATCTGGTCATCTTTAATCTTTTCGATTGCTTGAAACTTTTCCAATTGAGATAAAGATGTCATTTTTGATAGCTCTTCGGGCATCATTAAAGTTTACTTTTTTATGTCAAGTCCAAACTTTATATCTTCACTTAGTTCAGCTGAAGTTTCCTTAAGGCGATCGGCAAATAAAACAACTGCATCACTAAAACTCCGAACCAAAGGATCCACTTGCCTCACACGTTTCCTCTTCTTTCCACGTACACCTGAAGTTTCTTCAGGTTGAAAACTTGAATCTGTACCAACGCTATTGGCTAATTTCATCAAATTCCTCATTTACTCGGTGCTCTTCTTCTGCCACGTTCACCTCTTCTTCCATCTCAACCACGGTTTTGGCTTTGTTACCCTGAGCTCGGTCTTTACCAAATATAACACACATATCTTCATAGTGAGGAAGCTTTTTTGCTTTCCATTTGCCTGCATGTTGATTCTTCTATTTCACATGATAAGAAATATATCAAAACTTATATTAGAAAGCAATCAAAATAGGCTTAGGCCACTCAATTTAGATATGACCCATTTAAAATTATACTAATGCACCCCTTTTATTACTTATCCCAACAAAATTATACCTAGCAATGGCTAAACAGGCTTTATGAACTAAAACAGAATTATACATAATCATAATACAATTCAGATGCTAGTGCGTACCTCAAGGTATGATTCCCATACTCCAGTATCAGCAGTGACACTATTTGTTTCTTTATCGTACCCAAATCCGCTAGCTTTTAGCATATCAGAAACAGTTGACCAGTCTTTTTGTAGACGCAACTACTTAAATTACTATCTTGGTTGTATATGCATGTATGATTATTTATATAAGATTTTACATACCCGGCTTTGAAACTTTCAATCCATGTGGCCTATCATTAGCATCTCGTAGGACTCTACTATCAACGGCCGACCCTTCCCAACCCGGTAACACAAATATAATTGCATATCTGGTGAACACACACCTAACACGTTTGTAGCAATCTCTCCCTTTCTTGTTCTGTATTTAGGCTTCTCTTCATTAGGCACTAAGCACTTTATGTATGTTCCATCTAGAGCTCCTAAACAATTCTACAACCGAACAACACAAAAGTATTATAATACATTTCTAATTCCTAAACTAATTATACCATAAAAGGTTATGATGATTATATAATACCTTGAACCACTTCCACCTTTGGTCGGTATAATTCTCGGGAATAGGCTCGGGTTTCTTGAGCAAACGAATATGCAATCTAATCACTGCATTGAAAACTCGAGAGACACACCTACTAATAGTGTCTCCTGAACGATGAAAACGACATCTCATGACCCGATTCTTGACATTATGAGCGATAATATGAAGGAAGATGGCTACTTGTTCATCAATGCCCATATTCCTATTTGGTTTTAATCCGCCGAAATTCTTTAGCGTCTCACACAAATTTATGAAACACGATCGATCCATCCTAATTTGGGATATAGCCATACTGTCACTCTCGTAAACATGTCTATACAAGATTGAATATCGATCTATTTTTGATGAGCGATATCGAATAAGTGGTTTATCCATTATGTATTTGATCATCAACATGTAAACCGAAAGGACAAGCAGAGAAAGTGTTGTAACGAGTTGGTTCCACCATGGCAAAATCAATGCCCTTTTCTTTTGTTTGCGATTGCGAGTTGTTAAACTAAGTCGGGTCATTTTCTAATAATCCACCTGAAATCAATAGCTAATGTCTCAAATTACATGTGATTGGTCTCAAATAAACAAATATTGAATCTATAGTGAATCCAATTATGCAGGCTACGTTTAGCCTCAATCATTATATATTTGTAATAACCTAAAGCAATTTATATAATTTTATATATTCACCTATGGTTAACAATTGACCTCCAATTCATATCATGCACCAATTATCATCCTTATTTGTAATAACCTAAAGCAATTTATATATATGAACTACTATAACATCACAGTTCTATATCTATAGCACTTATAATGACTGCAGAAAAATTGCATAAGCATAGACTGCCTATAATGACTTCTACAGCATGTAATACAACAAAACCAAAACTTTATAACACAACTACTCATGTGGATTCTGTATACTACTGCAACTTATGTTTAAAGGGGTAACATAAAACAATAAATAACATCAAATTTCTAAGGGGTAACATAAAGCATAAAGCATAAAGCATTGATGCTGCTTAACTTGCTAAAGGGGTAACATAAAGCATAAAGCATTGATTCTGTATACTACTGCAACTTATGTTTAAAGGGGTAACTTAGTATTGAATTTGATTTATTATGTTTAAAGGGGTAACATAAAGCATTGATGCTGCTCAACTTGCTAAGACTTTTGCTAAAGCAAATTGTTCTGTACAAGTAGTGATTTACATCTGGTATCTACTACATAGTCTTTGTCATACTGTTTTCTAAATCATAGCGCGCATTGTATATGTTTTTCTTGGCATTGTTCATAAATATTACATTGTTGTAGTACGTGTTACTTTGAATGGAGATCTCAAAAACCAGTTTATTAAGCAAATGTTGGTTTTTATACAATGTGCAAGGTGAAGATGTTATGGCCTCTCCCTACAACATCATATATGAATGCATATGCTTGAACTAACACGCACAGAACAGAAGCAAAAATCTGTTGATACGATATCACACACATCAGATGCAGTTTAACATCATCGATCGGTTATGAAAAAACAGATTACAAACATACCTTGCCGAATCGATCGGTAGTCATACCTTAACAACTTGCTTATTGACAAGAATCAACGAGTTAAAGTCGGTAGTCATACCTTAACACCGATCTGCAATCAACGAGTTAAAGTCGGAGATGAAGCTGAGAAGGTGTTGTACGCCGACGATCCCAAATCGACAATCGACCTAAACCTAGGGCTCAAATCGACAACACCTCAACCGTCAATCGCATTCACGACCATGATCGTTACAATCAAACCAATTCCAATCAAATTCAACGCGCAATGAAGAGATCGTTTGTGAAATTCAACTTTGCGATTGATGATGGAGTAAATGGGAGCATTTACGAAGCAATTGAAAGCATGGGGAATAAGGAGGACCAGAGGAGATCTATGAATGCCATCTGCGCTTCTCTAGGGTTTTTATTTCACTACAACTACAAGGTTTTTATTTCACTACAACTACAAGGTTATTATGGTAATTTGTCAGGAATTTCTGATGTTTTTAAAACAATCCCACCAAGTTTGGAAGGATTTCAAATCCTCTAATTTGAAGAATTTGGAAGGATTTAAATTTAATTCCAATCCTTCTTTTGACGAAACGAACAACATAAGGAATGAAATCTACATTCCAATTCCATCAGAATTCTATTTCATTCCATGAAACGAACCCACCCTAAGGGATGTTGGGGATTCCTTCTTAAAACTCCTTTTGACTTATTGTAGGGGTAAAAAGACAAAAAATGTCCCTCTAAAAAGTTGAAAAGTTAAAATTTTTAGCTTATTGATTTTTTTGGAGGGGTATTTTTGTCTTTTTACCCCTCCAATAAGTCAAAAGGAGTTTTGAGAAGGAATCCCAAACACCCTCTAACTCTACAAAAAAAACAACTATATATTTTTAGACGATATCTTTATCTATAGAAGAGAACTTAGAAAATATAGATGTGATGATTTTAAGATTATAATAGAAGTAACGTAGAAAATATGTGTTCATAAGTTAAAAAAATTAATAATAAATAAATAAATAAATAAAACACTGCAGAAACATAGTAAACCCAAATTGGCAAATTGGGCACATGTATTTTTCTACATCATGTTTTCTGGATTGTATATTCGGGAGTAAGATTGCACCAATGAGACTTCTCTAAAGATTATAAGTTAGCTTTATTTTTTATTCATAGAAACCAAGAGCCTTGAATCAATATTGCGATAGAGACACCTTTGTTGGAAAACAGCAACTCATTGTGAATTTTTCAAGTGCACTAACGTGATAAATCAACAATAGAATGAACCATTTTTTTTGTTGCACATCGGTGTGAATGGTATTATGAAGCACCATAAGGTTACGTACTATGAAAGTGTAGATTGGAGGTATTTTAAGACAAGAACTTATCCAATATCAAATAACGTCATTATAGTAAGAAGTAAAAATATGGTCCACTGTTTCTTGTGCATCTCCACATAGGTTACGTACTGAGAAAGTGTAGGTTGAAGGTATCTTAAGAAAGTGTAGATTGGAGGTATCTTAAGAAGTAAAATATTGTTTCATATGGTCCATTGATGATGTATTATTGTATTTATTCTTCTCTTTTACAAAACCTTCAAAGTAGGTAACCAATTTATTTCTGCTCTCCATCTAAAGATATTGATTTTTATGGGAAGCTATTTATTCCAATCAAAATAAACTCCACATTGGCAGATTTGTTAAGTGATCTTTGCACCGAATGCACAATGAAGCATTCGCTTTCATTTGTCCACCTCCTCAGGTTCGTTGATATGTCTTAAAACTTCCTTACATTTTTTTTTTACGGTCAACGAATAATTTTTAACCCCATTGGCGAAAGGCCACCCACGCCCGCAAACACAGACAGCGCTGGTGACCCGGCTCGCCCACCATTTCAAGGGAAACCCACCACCCAAAAGCTCACTGTGGTAAAACCCTTAGCCCACTTGAAGCATGTTGCACCTAGTGAGACTCGAACCCATGACTTCCACTTTGGAAAGTGGATGCTTTCTACTAAACCAGTTGATCTAGGACTCATTGGCAAAACCTTTGATTAAGCTACAATATCTTATTTACCATTAACGGTTCTCTTTTCCATTACCAATGCCAAAGCATACCACAGGTATATCCATCCTAGATTGAGCAAATTTTATACCATCTACGTTTGGGTGGGTGGGGCGGGGGAACACACGTGTCATAAAAAATGACATACATGCGATCAAATGTACAGTCTCAAAATATACATATTCCTACAAAAGGGTAAAATGTATATATCAAATGTAAACATGACAAAAGGTAAAAATGCTTCTCTAGTTTGTTAATTCTCTATAATTTTTGCCATTTTCATGAGCTTTTTTTGGTCTTCCCTTCATACATTATCCAAATAATAATTTCATTTCTTGTAACATCATATAAACAAAACCCATAAAAAATGTATCACATGTACAGTCCCAAACCTCTTATTGGTTTTTAAATAAACTCACAAATGTGAGACATAACATATACATGTATATAGAACTGACTGCACCTTAATAAAAGAAAACTAATAAACAATGTACAAGCTCATAACTCAGGTGAAGAAGACAACTACATCAACAAACCAAGCTAATGAATATGATTGCACACTGATGCTAAAGAATGAACGGAGAAGATGAACAAGCAACAGCAATGTCAGGTAGGTTTCCAGTTTAATCTTTGTTTGTTGACGAGCGGGGGATCAACCACAATGCAGTTCACTGGTACTCTTTTTCGAGCTGATAGTATTTTGTTAATTTGGTCAATTTGGATGAGAAGCTGCTGAAATTTCTACAAACAGAACATCAAACAGTTAGAACAGGAAACTGACAGAAAGACAAAGAAATCTATAGACTTTTGGTCAATGTTGTCAAAAACAGCAGATACTAATTACATGCAAGCCAAAAGCATACAAATAACAATACTCAGGTGGTGTTATGACATTAAATATCAATCAAAGTCTCAGTAATCAAAACATAATTAATGACGCTCTAGTTCCGTATAATAGGAAGGCACGATGTGTGTATGAGCTAAGTATATCAAGAAATATGTGGAAGGGAAATGTTTGATTACATGCTAGGTTATGAAAGTAAACATAATAAACAACTCATCTTCAACGTTTCGGTTGGTCAGGCCAACACCAAGCCAATAGACTCACAGCAAAAGTTTTAGCCAAGGACTCAAACTCTATAAATAATCCAAGACTGTCAATTAGGATACTAAGAAAAAGCGACGCTTGCAAACCCAGGAGCCAAACTTATACCAACATACATAGGCACACTGTATATAAGCCAGATAATTGGACTACTTAAACCATCCAACAAGATTACTTCTCATCTTCAATTCGGGTCACTACAAACTTATCTTCAAGACATGCAGTTCTAACAATGCTAATAATTGCAAGTTCATAAAAATATAGGATCGCCCATCGTCTTGGGCCCCGACAGACCACTCCCACGGCCATCATGAAAGATGTAAGGCATATGCCGCAGCATTGATTGTCGTGATGACACCATATAAGAAAAGTTTGGCCTTTGGGGGTGGATCTCAGAAAAAGGACTCAAAGCCTATGTGAAAAGCATTCCTCACAAGTCACAGAACTTGTCAATGCAGCAGTAACTGAACCATAGAGCCATAAACTTCTACATATATAGACAGAGTGGATAAGCTAGATAATTGGGATGATTAAAAGTTAAAACCCTTATCAAGAATCAAGATCAAGCCTTGCTTTTCGCTGTCATTAGGGTCACCGCAAACTTTAGTTAAGACATGTACTTTAAACCAATCAAGTAATACTAATAACAACTAAATAAACCTATGTTTTGCTGTAAGCTGGACCAAACCATATATACTTATCTATAACTACTGTTAATGGAGAAAATGGTTATTTATACTTGAACCACAATCAACTCAAATTGCTCCAAAGTTATAAAATTGGAAGAAAGAATCTTAATTGGCATAGTCTAGTGAACAAAAGGGAAGCAATGATAAGAGTTGACCAGGCATTTCGTCGAACACCTGGCGTTCTTATCCTATTAATAGCTTGATCAAAACACCCACAAACAAAATCATTCAATCACGTCAGATGTGTGCAGATTAACGCAATTAGTTCATAATATAGCAAGTAACAATTTTGTGAAACAAACCTCTTCTTTCTGATCAATAAGAAGCATCAATTGATGCAAGCTTTCCTTTTGGCTTCGTCTCCGCCACCTCCGCCATCGCCTCCCCTACGCCACCACCAGAAGAACTGCCGCCACCGTCGCAATTGACCAAATACCCATTCTGCAGAGAATCCCATATGCAACTCTCAAAGCCCCAGAGCTCAAAATCCCCAAAGGTGCCTTTAAACCCGAACTTCCAGCTTGGGTTGATATGGGCCATATGGCAACTCACTTTCATCTAATTGTGAAGAAGATGGAGATAAAGACGAGGAGTATGATGACAGTGGTGAAGATGGGGCACGTTTTGGTTGATGAAATCGGTGATCTTGTGGTTGAGTAACGGGTAAGCCCTCGTGATTGCTTGGAGGGAAAATTGGGGCTTCGTTGAACTCGGTGGGTGTTGCAACCACTACCAAGTTAACGTCTTTTTCATCGGATTGAGTGGTGATTGTATAGCCGGAATCAGGGTGTTGAATCGCCTCCCACTCGGTCTCCTCCATGCGATATTGATGTTTCAGAAGAGTGAGAACTTCACCATGAACTTCCCATTCCGGAGACGATGCACATTCGTACGAATAGTTTTAATGTTTGGACTTTGGAGTACAGATCAAGTCGTTGTAGTATAGTGGTAAGTATTCCCGCCTGTCACGCGGGTGACCCGGGTTCGATCCCCGGCAACGGCGATTTTGTACTCTTTTTATTTGATGGGTCTTAATTGCTGCTATTTTATTGGTCCAGTTCGGTAGTTTGTTTACTTTGGCATTTACAAATAGTTTACACTTGATGCAGTCTAAACACTATTAAAATTATCAATTTTTGTATGTTAGTGAAGGCTATAACGAGAGGTTTGGTGCATGATTAAGTATCGATTTTAAAAGATTTTGAATAACATTAAAATAGTAATGAATTGTTTGCTTATTTGACATTATTTTTGTATTGTTGTTTAGGTAGAAAAAAAGATGATATAAAAATATAATACTTTTATACATAATTATAAAATGTTATCTTCATTTTACGGCTAGGCTTCGGTAAGATTTACCTGTTGTTAAGATCTAAAGTGAACTATTAACAAAAACATAAGAGACTCTAAAATTTTAATCAAAGTGCCTACAAAATCAAATATTTTAAACGCAAAAATAAGTGGATCGAGTACAACGATTTTACCAGGAGTTAGCAATGTTCAATTGTTTTCTGGTGCTCTTCTCTCATGAACACATATATTGGGGCCTATACATTCAATATATGGTTTTTTTGAGTAGGCCTTAGAAGTGTTGAATGATCCCTCACTATATTGATAAGATAGAAGGGTAGTAACTGAATGTTTAGCAAATAGTTCGTGAACCGTTTAACGTGAAGTTCGTTTATGTTCGTTCGTTTATGTTCGTTCGTTTATGTTCGTTCGTTTATGTTCGTTCGTTTATGTTCGTTCGTTTATGTTCGTTCGTTTAGTAAATGAATGAACACGAACAATAAAATTTTGTTCATTTAGTTAACGAACGAACATGAACACAAGCCGCGTTTGTTCATTTATGTTCGTGAATGTTCGATAATGTGTTCGTTTATGTTCGTTAACGTCCGTTTGTAAACGTTCGATAATGTGCTCATTTATGTTCGTTAATGTGTTCATTTATATTATTAATTTTTATGTCAGGTATTTTCATAACTATTATGTCAAGTATTTTTTTATATTTATGTTAACTACTTATTTATTTTTGATTGATTTTGTGTAATGTATAATAAAAATGTAAATTTTATTCTAAAATAAATCTATAATCATTTGTATTTGTTTGTGTTCATGAGATTTGTTGTGTTCGTCATGCTCATGAATTGTTGTTTGTGTTTGTATGCTTTTGTTTGTGTTTATTTGTATTTGGTAAGTGTTCGTGAACAGTTCATAAACATGTTCATTTTCTTAATGAACGAACACGAACAAAGAATTTCGTTCGGTAAGTGTTCGTGAACAGTTTATAAATAAGTTTATTTTTTAACGAACGAACACGAACAACTTCATTTTGTTCGTTTGCAGCCCAACTTAACATTATTGACTAATTGTCACTTGTTTGGGATAAAGCTTTAATTACTTTAATCGCAATATAATAGTTTTTTTTTCATAATTTTATTTATTATAATTATAAAACATTTAATTAGTTTTAACGTATAAACAACCTCGTCGTGATAAACAAACCACAGATAAGTAGCATTAGTGTATTAATTTATCTAACACGATATGTCTAAAATAAATTAAGCAGGTTCAAAATTTTAAACACGTTTAATCCGTTTATTATGACTAGAATGTGTAATCCCAAAACAATGCATGCCGACAGGACATTATAAACCGCCAGAGTGTTCTTCATCATTTTTTTTAACGATAAATGTACGATCATGTTTCGGAAGATAAGTTTATCTTAATCGAAACCACATATTCGTTTTCCAGTCGAAACCGCACCCCCAACCCCCTTAGAAGGAAATTCATTGTTAAAAAAACTCACTGGTTCAATTTAAAACATTTTATTGAAAATAAGACTTGAACATATAACCACATCTTATTTACATGTTAGACTTTAACCAATTGAATTAAAGATCATTAGTTTTTATTCACCAGCTAACGTATAACGTTGCATCTATCTCGCCACGTGGATATCCACACACAACCCCCACTATATCATCTATCCATCCCAACACCAAACGGACTACAAAAACGACACCCATCTCAAAAAACCGTCCCAATAATAATAACATAATCCCTTTCCTACACCGTCGTAGCGCCACCGCATCGCCGTCGTACCACCACCATGGCAACCACCACACCTGCACACACACTAACCCTATGCGGCGTTCTATCAGAGGCCAAAAGAATCGTTAACGCACACTCCCGCCACTTCCTTGCGTTATCTGTCGTCTTCCTCCTCCCTCTATCTTTCTCTCTCATCATCTTCCCCACTCTCAAGCTATCTCTCGCTAAATCGTACGTCGTTTCCACACAGTTTCTCGTGGTTGATCGGAACAATCTCCGGCAACAGTTAACAATTACTCTCATGTACGCACTGTTTGTGTATGTCTTCTTCATCGGAGCAATAGCCACAATCACCTACAGCACGTACCATGGGTTCTACGGTAGACCGGTGAAGTTCTTCCCCGCTATGAAATCGCTAGTTTTCTCGTTTTTCCCTCTCGTTTCGACCTCAATTGCAGCTTTACTTATCCTATCTCTGATTTCGTTAACTTTCCTCTTGTTCTTTGCGGTTGTTATCAGGATGGGGGAAAATCTAGGGTTTGTAATTGATTTCAGCTCGAGTTATTTCATGGTGTTCTGTACCTTTGTTGGTGCAGCGTTGGGTTTGTTGTTGATCTATTTCGTAGTGAATTGGTCGCTGGCTTGTGTTGTTGTTGTGACGGAGTCAAAATGGGGGTTTGAGCCGTTGTGGCGGAGCTCGTATTTAGTGAAGGGGATGAAGTTGGTTTCGTTGTCTTTGTTGTCGTTGTTTGGGGTTTTGATTGGGGTTTGGGTGTGGATGAACTCGAATGATGTGTTGCATTTTGATGCTGTTGATGGGTGGAAGAGCTGGCCTTTTGTGTTGCAGTTGGTTGCTGGTACGAGTGTCTTGACATTGTTTTTGCTTCACAATACGTCTGCGAATGCTGTGTTGTATATGTACTGTAAGGCTTTACATGGTGAGTTAGCCATCGAAATAGCTGAGGAGTTTGCTCGCGAGTATGTCAGCTTGCCTTTCGATGATGAGAAGGTGCCTCATGTTGTTACTGCTTTCCCAGCTTAGTGATTAAGGTTAGCGCCTTAGCACGTTTACTGTTTTAGTCCCTGAATTGTGATCTTGCTTTTTGTGATCATAGGAATCAGTCAGCTGTTTATAACTATTGTCTACCAATCCATCACGTGTCAATGATGTTTAGTACTTTTGAACTTCAGATATGAACATACAGATTTCAAATTACAACTGTGCTTTGGGGGTGATAGCTTTTGTATCTTTGTATGCTGTATATAATGGTTATGTATTTATAACTGTGTTTAACTTTTAGATATTAAAACTCTAGTTCACTGATACAATTTCAAAGATGAAATTATGACAGTATCCCACTTATTAGGGATATAATATTTTACACGCATATATAGTGGCGGCGAGACTTAGACCTGTTGTTAATAGGTTTTTTTTTTGTTTGTCTAAGAGATCAGTAGTAGAACCTTATGACCTAACACCTGTTGTTCTAATAGACAGAATGCAATGACTCTTTGGATCTTATCTATTCGAGTGTAACATTTGAGTCACTTAAAGTTTAACCTCACAGGCTACAAGTTTTTGAATCATCAGTTTCTTACAATCATGTTAACTCGTCTCAAAAACATATGTTCAAGTATCTAACTTTTCCTTTAGACAAATCGATTCTCTCCCCACCCCTTCTCATGAAATTGGTGAGGGGACAAAAAGAAAGATAATCTGATTCAAATATGTTTTCAGTTGGGGTAGCTAAATTTTGAGGATGAAGGCATATTCAATTTAGCTATCCTCTGATCATGATCAGCATCAAAGTGGCGTGCGCTTGAGTTTCCAGACCTTTGCACAGATCGTGATGGAACGCGGTCACTATCTTCCCCACCAGATGCATCATATCCATCACTCATCGATCTTTTAAAGGACTCGATCCCCTGCTTATCAGGTCCACCAGAGACCCAAGCATCTCTATGCATCCCGGTCCTACCTGCTCCATAAGAAACCATACATGGTTGAATATTAGGCGAGTCTAAGCTACTATCTGGTGATGAACCAATGGCTCTGAATACACCGTGAGCTTCAAGCTGCAAAGGCACCAAACTCGGCAAAATCCCATCTGTCACTCTATCATCATTCCCGAAGCTTCTAGAATGCTTGCTCTCGGTTACATGGAGCTGTTGCTTGCTTCCTAGCCTTGAGGAGGATATGTGGCGGTCACTTCTCCCAAAATTTCTATCTCTTTCGAGCCTGTTTGAACCCATTTGTCCAACTTCTTTTCTTGACACAGGTTGCAGGATCTTGGACTTCTTTCGGGCCTCTGCTGCGGCTTTTGAGACGTCTTCTGCATTCAAACGGGCCAAGGTCCATGGGCTGATCTTCACAGCTGTGGGATTCTTTTTCTTGATGGGATCATCAAGAGTCTTTTTCCCTAGTGAACTAACTGAGCTGGTCTCAGGTGGAACTACATCATACTGTAAGCAAAATACATAATTAACAATTGCAAATCTCGAAACTGTGAAAGCGAAGCAGAAGTTTTGATCCGCATTATATAAGATGCAATAAAGAAGCTACCTGGTCTTCAACAAACAGCCTAGGAGGCGTACACCAAGCTCCTTGGCGGAAAGTATTGAAAGAACTGACACTGCTGAAACCCGTGAGCGAGCTAGCTGGCGACATTTGAGGACTTTGCGGGCCCCCAAGTCCTTGCTGCTCCTGCTCCCTTAATGCTATGATATAATCATATGTGCTAATTCCCTGTCCCCATATGTTTTGCAACCACAAAAAAAGGTATAAGCATGACACGCAAATGGTTCCAGCAGTAACATGGCATTTTTAACCCCGTTTACTTATAAATAGGTTGATTTGAGTTGTGTTTTATCTTAATTTGTTAGAACGGGTCAAATTGAAATAATAGCTAAAAATGCTACTTTTTAAAGCATAAAACCTCCTATGCTATAGATTATTATTGGAGTAATATTGCTTCTTAATAACCCAGCCTGTTTCCACCTTAACTCGTTTTGGACTGTTACCTAACTAGCTCGACTTGCTTATCCTGATATCTCGGATAGAAACACAACAATATAACATAAATGGCAGATATTAATAAGATCACCTTCTTTATGAGAAGAATGTGAAAGAAGAAGAGCTGGACGAGCGGCAGTGTAGCAATCATTGCCAAAATCGTGCATACTGCCTGTCAGATTTGAAAAAGTCTTAGTCAAAGGTTATCAATTTTGAATTTGGAAAGAGACGTGGAACACAAAGTCAAATTAGGTGCTAACCACAACTGTAACATAAGGTGCTAATGTGAAACTGCTTCCTAACTTTGAAGCTATTTCGGATGTGAATCTCTTGTGCTCGATTGCACAACTTATCAATACAACTATCCCGGTTGACCACTGAAGTATAAGCTTCATTTCTCAAAGTCAAACATCATAAAACATGTGTTAGATGTTGGAATTCTGACTAAAAGTCAATACAGCTATATATCTCACAGGTTGGCTTTACCAGGAGAAGAGCAGAGACCATGAGTATGAAGAACTTTTTGTAGTTTCTTTTCCCAATACAGTTATTTAGCCACTTCAAAAAAAATAATAATAAGGCATTATAATTTTAGTTTGATCACCCAAAGGTAGAAAAAGTATTCACAGAATTTTAATGGTATACCCTGCAATGATGATCGAATCGATCAACACATTTGTCACAAACTCTACAGTGTTTGCTGTACTTGAAAACCTGCAAGAAAAACAGCACTTTAGTATGTTCAGTTATTTTGATTTATTTTGACTGACTTTGCAGGTCAAAATCAAGACTTTCTGAAAACCAAAACAGTTATGAATTCAGGTACAAGTTCTTCATCATCAACTGTTTGTACCATCAAGCGTTATATAACAATGTTCAATAAACTAAATGTTTTGACCTCAATAGTCAAACACACCTCAACTTCACACAAACTGCAGTAGAACATGCCATCTTCACTTGCTTGGTGTTCAGAAGACTCGTCTTCTGGACGTGAGCAATGACACGTGAGAGCACAAGGAATCAGACCCAAAATAGCCTTCAAACAAGAAGGTGATGACGTGGCTTTTTCGGTTTTAGACTTATCGTCATTCGTTTCTTTACTTAGAGATTCTCCACCATGTTTGGATCCTTCTTTTCTAACATTTGTTCTGCTGTTGGCGGTTTTACAATACTTTCTAGACTTGAAAACCCCTGCATCTGCGGGATCAGCACCACCACACCAAATATATAGGCCGAATGCACTTATAACCTGATAAGATAATAAACAAGCAACTCTATTTATATGAAGAATGAAAATGTGGAACTGGTTACAAAGCCATAAACTTTGAAAAGTTTTACCATTATACTATATGTTCCACATTCATCTATCAAGTGTTTACAAAAACTACTAAAATGGATAAGAAAGTGTTTGCTGGTCAACTCAGCCTGACATAGACCGTTGTGACCATGCTAAAACACTCGAAATCACTAAGTTTTATAATCAAATCCTCAAAATCATGCAAGGAGCATTCATATTCGGCTTCTTTCTTCCACGATTAAGACTCTTTGTTGAGATAGAACGCGTGCAACATAACCAGATCGCGCTCACCGTAGCAGCGTGTTAGGTTCAAGTATGGTCACAAATGATCCAAAAGACCATTGTTGGTATCAAGAAATATAAAACACCAGACGTAGTTGTGAAAACATATAGAAGGAATTGAGAATAAAGAGAGCTTACTAAAGGAGTGTAGATCCCCATCACAATATACTGATACATCTTCTTCTTCCCCACAAAAGGTGCAAAGAACACATAAAAAGCAAATCCCAATGCCAGAAACACTGAAACAGCCACTACCTGCACAAATTGATGTGAAATAACACCCAAAAGTACAAAGCTTGAACACCCTAAAAAGAACTTGTTAGTTTTTTTTTTCTGAAGAAACTTGTTAGTTAAATCAAGATGGAATCTGCAAAAACTCAAGAAACATCAACATAGGCTTGGTAGCAACTCACAAATGGAACAGTGTGTTAAGAAATTAAACACCCAGAAGGTAAAAACCCTACAAAAATCAGCTGTTGTGGTATTAAAAGCTAAAAGCTACAAAACCTTTAAAGGTATTTGAAAACTCTCTAAAAACAGACACTGATATGGATACTAGATGGAAAATTGTTGCCTAAATCAACACTCAGGAACCAAATTTAAGCAACACAGAAGCAAAATTCTAAAAAAAATAAAAAATGAAGAATTAATGGATATAGACTATAAAAGCTTTGTGAATTAAATACCCGAAAGCTAATATTATAAAACTATAAACGTTTGAAGATAATGTTATGAACACTAGCTGGAACTTGTTGCCAAGGTCAAACACCCAGAAGCTAAATTTCCAAAAAAAAGAACAAAAGAATTCAACAATAAAGTAGGTTACATATGAAAGCATTATCATGAATTTAGAAGCTTAATCTTCAGTAAACCCTAAAATTCAGCAATGACAAGATTACAAGAATACTAGATAGATACACACCTGAAGAGGATGATAGGGAAGTTGCCATCCATGTTTCCTCATCTTTGTAAACAAAAAAATCTTGATGGGTTGTTGGTAAAAATGATTATGAAACTCCCCTCATTTCATTACACAATGTGTAAGTGTTTGAATCTCATGAGCTCAAAAATGTGTAAAATCAAGAAATCTTGAATTGTAAGATGAGGGTTTTCTTGAAAAGATGAAATTTTTGGTACAAATCTTTGTCTGGTTTCCTTAATTGTAGTGTGAGAGAGAATCAACTGAGTTTTCTTGAATCTTGGGGAAGTGGAGAGGGATACAGGGGAATAGTACCAAGGACTATCACCTTTACAGTTAATCCTAAATTATTTTGAGTTGATTATTATATAATATAATTATAAAAGGGTATTAAATAATGTTTTCAAGTTTTACTTTTTTTACTTTGTTTCTGTTTAACTTTTTGCTGGAAGGTCATGATACCCTTTTTAATGGGCTAATCATGTGAAGCACAGGTCACTGCCATTGCAGTTGTTCGTCTTCTACTCTTCTCTACTCCTTTTCCTATCTTCAACCACCCTCCTATAACAATAATTTCATATATACATAAACTTTTCTGTTAAAGAAATAAATACATAAACTTTTGTATTAATTTATATAAGGGCATAAAGACTACATTCAGTTTTCCTTTATTTTCTCATATGGTTTCTTAGCATCACATCATCTATCTGGTCCAACTCTCATTTTCAATCAAAAGGTGGAAACACAAACACTTCATTTTCTTAAACCATTTTATTTTCTTTTTAATTAATTTACTTCTTTATAATTTATTGGATTTTAATAATTATATTAATTTTAAAATAACAAATAATTATAAGTAAAATTTTATTGATAAGAATAAAAATCAGTTTTTTAAAAATACAAAACAAAAAATTCATATTTTTTATATTCATGAGGGTAGATATAGATATGAATTGGTGTATTTTTTAATCCGTATTCCTAGAAAGCCTCTAAACTTATGATTTTTGGCACCTTCTTGTCAGAATATATTGGGGTTGATAATATTGTCCATATCAATTTGTAGATGTAGGGTTTAAATAATAATAATTCCCACAAGGTAATTATGCAATTTTATATTCAGTTTTTTGGGTTCACGCCACTAGAATTGAGGTGTTTTTTGGGTTCTTGTATTTTGGATCTTGTGTGTGATACCCTTGTCTAAAAAAAATTCTAGTTTTTGTTGGATTTTCAAAGCATCTAACATGATTTAAGAAAAGGGGCGTACTATACAGACGCCCTTTATGATATTCAGACGCCCTCTTTACGGGCCGTAAGGCCGTCACGGGCCGTATGGTCTGTCGGTAGTCAAATCAGTCATTCAAAACGTAATTCAAAAACGTAACGGCCCGTGAATATGATCACGGTCGTATTTTGTTCACGGCCCGTGAAGCTCGTCACGGCCCGTTTGGAATTCCACTTACGGGCCGTGAACTTCTTTACGGGTCCTAGTTTCACCTTTAATAATTTGACGAGATATATTATTCCTCGTTTTTCGTGTAATTTTGTATTTATTACGTTATTTGATATAACGTAATATTCCTCGATAGTCGTGTAATTTTGTATTTATTACATTATTTGATATGACGTAATATTCCTCGATATTCGTGTTAATTATGTGACGAGATGCAATATTCCATTTCAACTACTATATAAACGTTAGTTTATAAATTCATTTCATAATTTAAATTTCTACGATATAAATTCATTTCATTTCAACTACTACATAAACGCAATATTCCATTTCAAGTACTATATTAACGTTAATATTTAACGTTAAGATGCCTTTCTGGGATAGCAACTATTTATTCGGTTCGGAATCTAACTATTACCCTCAGGAGGGTTACGGTTATTACGATGAGGCTGCTTCAAACTATTTAGGACAGTTCGCGTCCAATTACGGCGGGAATGACGGCGGCGATGACGGGGGTGATAACGGTGGCGATAGCAGCGGGGATAATGACGGTTCTGGTTCCGGTAAAAAGGGTTTATACGACACGAATCAGGTTATAAGATATATAATATTTAATTTTACTTTCATTTTACTTTCATTTAGTAATAACTAACTAAAAATATTAAGATATATCATATTTAATTTTACTTTCATTTTACTTTTATTTAGTAATAACTAACTAAAAATATTAAATTGATTAGGTTTTCTCATCTCGTGAAGAATTAGTTGATTGGGCAACTAACGTGGGGCGAGAAAATGGGTTCGTTATTGTCACCAAACGTTCAAAAAGAAATTCGAATGGTTTGGTGGTTAAAATTTGGTTGAAATACGATCGGGGTGGTGTATATAAGAGAGCATCCACTCTAAGAAAAGTGGCACGAAAAAAATAAACTGTCAATTTGAATTGCAGGGTAAGTACCAGATGCAGAGAGATGGGTGGATTATAGTTGTTGTGGATGATACTCATAACCATGAACCTGCTGAACACCTGGAAGGACATGCATACGCAATGAGGCTCATCGAAAATGAGCTTTCTACTGTAAAGAATCTGACCGAGCAAAATATTGACCCTCCAAACATTCTAGGCACGTTGAGGGAACAAAATCCCAATAACGTGTCTGTGTTACGAACCATATACAACGCTCGGACAAAAATAAAAAAGTCCACCAGAATTGGTGAAACCCCAATGCAGGTTTTTTTTCTATACTACAACAACATCAATATATTTACACCCCTCACATAGATGAACCGACAAATACCGTCGACGGGGTTTTTTTATACATCCCACATCTCACACATTATGGCGTGCGTACCCACACGTGCTGATGATTGACACAACATACAAAACTAACTAGTATAAAATGCCATTTGTTCAAATGGTTGGCGTGACATCCACCCTGAAATCTTTTTCTGTTGCTCACGCATTCATTGATTATGAGCGTGAAGCCAACTTCAGATGGGTGTTAGAGCAACTAAAAGCAACGCTGGAAGATAAGTGTATGAGATGCATAATATATGTTGAGATTCAAGTATGTTTTTCAGTGCAACTTTTCCGACTGAGATTCAAGTATGTTTATATAATTGCAGAGCCTGGCGTCGGATTTTCTGAAGGATTATATATTTCTTTCTGTGGGACGAATTGGTTCAAGTACCGATTTTATTCTCCAAAAGGTTGATTTAATATTATTCGTACAAACCACTTCCTCCACAAGCACAACCAATTGTAAACATATAATTAAACATTTAAACGTCATCCAAAATAACTCATAATATATAAACATAATTTTTCAATTTTTTTACATGAAAGGTAAATAAAAAAATAAAATCCTACTATCTATGCGTCATGATCACCACCAGCATCACCACCACCAGCATCCTCCGCATCACCATCACCAGCAGCCTCCTCGTCATCACCCGCAGGTCGTCTGACAAACGGAGGCAACTCCGGTCGAGGGGGGAGGTCGATACCCTGGCTAGCAGCAAAAATGTTATATGCATCCGCCATCCATACTAGCAAGGCGTGGGACTGGCGCGCCAAATGTAGTGACTCCGCCATAAACTCCCCCGTCAGCGGAATCTGCCGAATGATGGTCCTGGGAACAGGCGGTGGGACGGGTGCTCTGGCGTGTGGTTGGGGCTGCGGCTGCTGCTGCGGCGCCGGCTGCTCCTCCTCCTCACCAACGTCCGGCACCGGCTGCCAGATGGTCCGACCACCATCAGTGGACCATCGGAGGTCGTCGCCAAATTTTGCGGCAATCCCCATGGCCATGACGGTCTGTCGACCCAAAATCCGAGGCGGCGTGTCTGTCGTCTGCCTCGCAATTAGGGCGTCCGTAAACAACCCTAAGCGCGAGGCAATGACGGAGATGTACGAGCCGCAAACAATCGGGCTATCCATCTGCAAAACAATCAAACAATAGGCATAATTATGAATCGCATAATAGATAATACATAAACATTTTTTTACCTTGCCCTGAATGACGCTCAAAAAATAGGCGGCCATGCAGTGAGTTAGATTCACCCGTCTAGGTGAAAGCAAGGCCCTTAGAAAAAATAAGTCAAGGAGCGACACCTGCTCCATGCTCGGGTCTCTGCCGACAATGGTGCCGGCAATGCACCGGTGTAGATACCGGTGCAAAGGATCCCTAATGGAGGTCGCCCTAATGGCGCCCTCCCACGGCTGGTCGGAAATGGTCGGCCACTATCCGACCAAAGGAGCCGCCTTCGACTGGACCTCTTCAGAATAAAAACGAGGATCCTGCGTCTCCTCGTGGGTGTAAAACCCAATAGTCACCACCCACTGGGCGAGGGTGAACTCGTACCTACCGGTCCCCAGCTAAATCGAACCGCTATGTGCTCGCGGGGGTCCTGATCCTCAGTGGCAGGAGTGAACACAAACGTAGATAAAAACTGCAACGTCAGCTCCCGGTAGCCCCTCCTCGATCCCAAATCAAACATCCGCCTCCACGGCGTCTCTCCGTCCAGCCCAATGATATCCTGGGCACGTGCTATGTCTCCGACCTCCTCTAGCACGTCCCAGTCGACGGTGCGTGTCCCCTTCAGGGGACGTCCAATCAGCTTCCACAGCTTAAGCCGTGGCTGTGTCTCCCTCGGAAAACGAAGATCAGTGTGTGGGTCCAGAAAGTCACCCTGACCCTCGGGCTCAGTCTCCGGACGTGTACGTTTGCGGGGCGGCATAATCTGCAAAAAAAAATTTAAATTCACAAGAACAACAAAAAGGGTTACGGCCCGTGAAGCTGACTCACGGCCCGTAACCCTCTGAATTTTCAAAGGGATACGGCCCGTGAAAGGAAGTCACGGCCCGTAACCCTTTGAAAATTCAAACGGTTACGGACCGTGACACCGGTTCACGGCCCGTAACCCCCCAATTTTTCAGATTTTTTAGATTTTTAAAATAAAATTTTAATATATTTAAACGATAAATACACAAAAATAAAATACGAATTTGCATACGTACCGTAGTAAGGAGTCGGCGGTATGAAAATGATGAAAAAACGGAGGTCGTGACAGAGTAAATCGTATATGTGTTTAGGGGGCGTAAATGAACAAATGGGCCGTGAGGTCCTATATATTATCCCGCCTCACGGTCGTGACGGTCCTCACGGCCCGTTACATATTTCCCACACGGCCCGTGACATACCTCACGGCCCGTGAGACTTTGTAATTTTTAAAAATCAACCGTTGACACTACACGGCCCGTATGGTGACAATGAAACGGCCCGTAAAGTCCCTCACGGGCCGTATACTCATTTTTTAAGTCTATAAATTCAACCACTTCACACAATCAATTCACATAAATTTACTCAATACCCAAACGATGAGTGCTACAAGTGATCAAAATCCGTGGATGGATGAAGAGGAGGTCACTTTAGTAAGATCTTGTATCGAAAATTCAGGGACTATCCCTCCAAATTCAATATTTTGGAACCGTGTTTCAACTCGTTTTCATCAAATTCTCGAACGTGAAGAATATCGCACCACTCGTGAACTTAGCAACAAGTGGTCTGACTTGAGAAGGAAGGTCACGACATTTCACCAGCTCTACAAAGACGTTTACAAAAATCGAAATACGTTATGGAATGATACGGATATTATGACAAGAACTCAAGAAAGATATCGGGAGAATTTTGGAATTTCTTTTAACCATTTTGCGGCTTGGATCTTTTATAAAGATCAAGAAGATTAAAAATTGTGTGTTTTATTATTGTGTGATAATAACGGTTTGTCGTTTTTAATAAAGTGTACTAATAAACGTTTATGTTTTAATAAAATATTTCATTACTGTTCTACATTACACGTCTACAATACAGTTCGTCTGCCATAAATCTTCGGAATCTAAAGCAAGCATCCTGTAAGCTAACCTCTTGCCACTCTAAAGATCTATTTTGAACCAACCTACGCAATAACATACAAATCACAACTCCCGAATCTCGACCAATATGACCGGCGTTAGGAGGCCAAACGGTTTCACCCGATACCACCAGTTCTTCGATTTGTTCTTGTCCGGAGTGCTGCCAATATTGTATACGTGACAGAAAATGTAAAAAGTACGATTCGAATTGTACGAAAATCGTTCGGGCATTACGATGAATGCACCATGAATCATCACACGTATTTGGTCGGCATTCGTATGGAGAATATATACGAACTTGTAGTGAGTCCATAAAAATCTTAAAAAGATACCAATTTTCTTCGTCATCAGTCATTGGTACGTAAACCTACAAAAAATTTAATTCACGATTATAAATTCATGATTTTTATTGTAAAACATGAAAACAGTATTACCGTATCAACTTCCCATAACGCGGGATATAGACAGTCACTCCCGTCTCCATATTCGTTACCATTAACGGACCCCGAGTATATTAAGTTAAACCACTCAAATGGGAGAATCGTCCAACGATCACTACCCGGCAACTTTTCGGTTCTACGTATTTCTTCGTATCTCCATATTGTGAGTCTATTTGTCCACGCCCGAACATGCTATAAAATAACTGCTTTTTTAATTGTTAGAATTTTAAAATAAAATAAAATATACAAAAAAAACTTTAAATCATACCTCTGTACCTAAAGACAAGTTTCCGAGTAATTCACGCTAAAATGGTAACGGAATATCGGAATGACCCATGTAATACACTCTACATGTTTGGGAATCACTGTTACGTATAAAGTGAATAACATTCTGAGACCAGTTCCTCCCGTTCTGCCAATTATGGTTATCTATTGGATCAGGAATACTTTCCACAATATCTCGTGAGTTTGAAGAGGACTCATTTTGACGTCTTCTACTACCTCCACGAGAAGACATTTTAACTGTTTCGTTTCTCACTAACCGTATATAACAAGTCATATATATAACGGTTTATATAAAATCTTAAATCGAATCAAGGAATAATACGTCGCGTCACATAATTATAAAATTTAAAAGTGCACGCAAATCGAGGAAAGTAAATTCTCAAAAGGACAACTACGGCCCGTGACGGGCCTCACGGGCCGTTACGTATCTTGTTAACGGGCCGTGGGTGTGGACATTTACGGGCCGTTTGTTCCTACACGGGCCGTGAGTAGATGTAGTTGTGAAAATTAAATTTCGAAGGCCTCACGGCCCGTGAGGCCCTTCACGGGCCGTGAAAAAAGTCAAAGGGCGTCCGGGGATCACCTGACATGGCGTGCAATTAGCTGGGCCCTTAAGAAAAAGGTTCGTTATTCATGTGTTGCAACTAGATTATCCATGTTATCCCAAAAATCAAGTAATATTAGCAAATTTCTTTTTTATATATAATCTTGAAGACTCTTAACTCCTTAGGTATATACTCAAAAGGATTTCGTTTAAATTTAAAGAGACAAATTTCCACCATCGTATGTTTGCCATGACGATTAAAGTCAAAGACTGTCGTTATGTGGAGTTGGTTTGTTTCTGAAACAACTGTTTTTTACACGTGGTCAATTACATATGTCATTGTACAGAGTAGATATAATTGTAAGTTATTTATAGTTTATTATAATGGGAAAATTACAAACAAAACAACAAATGTTCGTGTACAAATAATCGTTTAGCAATTTGTGGATTGTAATTGTCTTTTCATTTTTTATTGTTTAACTAAATGAAAATACTTCAGCTATGCAAACTTGTGTGCACATTATACAATTATGTAATTTCTATTATACAAACTCGTCTTATACACATATCGATAACCAGGCATAACTAATATAAACATAAGACATAAGTAGATTAAAGTAGTAAAAAGAATTGGGTTAATGAATTTAAATACTCCCAACTATCGACCCAACCACTCCACTTTCGGCCGAAAATCCGGCCACAAATCGAGCACTAACACTATAATAATCAAATTAAACGCACTCACACTATCATATAAAGGTTTCTAATCGATTACAACTCACAATTGCATCTGAAACCATCAAAATTAACAAATTCCATCCACTTTCTTCTTCGCGACCTGCAAATAAATCAAAACCAGGTTCTAAGCTAAATTAACCGAAATTGATAGAGGGCTTTGGTTCTAGTGCACCATCTAAAGCTTCACACAAGCTTAATTTGATTATCATCATCATTTGACCCACAATCTAGCTCAACGTGGTCGCGGCTTGTTTCTAACCCGATTCCATCAATCTAATCTTCAATCCAGGTAAGAGAACATACATACATACTCGGTTTCACATGGGCAATCAAAGCCCTAAACTTGATTTCATAAACAACTTCGAATTGCGGTTCAATTAAATCGACTTCATTCTAGGGTTCTTGATTTGGGGGAAAAGCTTTGGGTTGTGTTTAAAACTAAAGGGAACCGAGTCTTACCGCGGCTGTATGCCTTGGTTCACTGGTTCCCCACTCCCATGCAATCCATGAGGTCCCGGGTTCGACCCCGGGCACCCTCAACTATTTTTTTAAAGGCTTTTTGAGCTTTAAAAAATTACAGAAAATTTCTAAAAATTATAAAAATCATTTTTATAAACTCGGTTTATTTTTAAACCATCAAACTTATTTTCTGCAATTTTTCTTTAAATTTAAATATTTATAAAACAATATAACAAAGATTATTTTTTTAATATTTCTTATAAAATGGATTCTTTTTAAATAATGGTTAAAAATCAATATATTATTATTGGTTCAAATAATATTTATGTATTATTGTTTAAATCATGATTATCTCAATTAAATATAAAAGTTTTATATCTAAATTTTTCCAAATCATTTTCATTTCTTTTAGTCACTTAAATAATTAAATATTTTAATTAATTATCATATAATTAATTAATAAAATTAGTTATTTGTTTTTCCCACAATTTAACAATAAATCAAACAGTTACGCGTATTGATACATTTATTTTAAATTCTAAACATAATCACTTTCAATAAATTCGTTTATTTATTTCAAGACATTCAAACTAAATAAGTTATTTCATTCAATACCTATTCCCAATGGAAACCCTAATCTATTCCCAATTCTCATATTATTATTATTCTAACTCGAGACACCGTTCCGTAGATTACTCGTAAGGAAATCGTTGGTGTCTAATCTATCACATCCAAATTTTAATCTCATCAATCAAGTGAGTATTCATAACCCCTTTTTATATCATTTTTTATTTGGGTGAAATCATGTGATATAATATTCAATCATGATATTCTATTGTTATTTCATTCTAAATTCAATTCAAGACAGGTTATGTTATTACTTGCAACTATGTGAACATACTATGATAAACTGGACGACAGTAAGAACCCTAATACAATCAATCAATCATTCCTGGTATCAATAGTAGATCTACTGGTTTGGATAACCCACCTCATATGAATAGTCGAGTGGTGATTGTGCCAGAGGCAAATAGTCAATATATGGTGTATGTGTGCAAGTCTATTATTTGCAAGGTGTCAAGTCAAGGGGTTTATATTGTGACGGTTTATCTATATGCTCCGCTATTTGCATTATAAGTCTTAACATTACCTTGTGAATTGGATTATTCTCAATCAAACAATCAATCTATATGTATATTCAAAACTGTGTTTACTCACGGCTAATTTTTAGCTGACTCGTTACTTTTCATATGATTTTAGGTTAAGCAAGTTAGTGGACTTCTACATGCTCACTTAAGACCCGGACTTAGTCAAAATAAAAAATATTTACTATTTGTGACTTCAACTGTTGTAATTGCATATGTTAAACTCTTGCTATCTTGTAATCTGATTTTAATATTATCATCACTATTAGACGACCATGTGTTATGAATAATCAATCATCCCCTCATCCGCTCCAATGATTCCGCCGTCAGTCGGGGTGTGACAGATTGGTATCAGAGCCATGGTTATATGGATTTAGGTTATTAGAAATGGAATGACATAGACTATAACTAAGAACCCTTACACAAGAGTCCTCTCATGTATTTTATATGTTTAGATATGATTTTATGTTCCTTATATGTTTATATTTGATTTTGTGATTATATGCCTTATGTGATTCTTCTTATACTTTGATTCTTATCAATGCACACACAAATTTTAAATCATATTCAAGGCATTGTGTGCCTAAATCAAATGGTTTTCAAAATGAGCTTTGAATTGTTATTCGTGGTTTTCAAATTCGTCACAGTCTGTGTCTTACAACTTGAAACATGTAATGCTGGAAGAGCGTGATGCCCGTATCTCGGGGTGTTCTGTCTAGGCAAGGTATTCGTATAAATCCAAATCAACCGATGGATCTGTCTACGTTACCTGGGAACCCTCGGGATGAGTATCTGCTTATAGGTACGCATGTCTTCAATGAGGTTGTGTTGGACATAATACTTTGATCAGTCAACGTATACGTTTCGGTTTGCGGACCGAACTTCTACACTTGGAACATCTCATTGTTATTATGCCAAATTCCCGATTGTCCTTTCATGTTGTATAGCTCATATTACTCAATTCTCATAAAATATCTTAATGATATTTCAGAATGTCTTCTCGTCAAATTCGTTCACGGTCTAGAAACTCTGGCCGTAAGATTGCTGCTATTGTAGCACATGAAGTTGATGCGGTCATCCCAACTCTACTTACCCATTTGAACCAAGACAACAAAGCTGTTCAAAACCCAACTGCACCAAACCCTCCCTAAACTTGTACTTACAAGTACTTCAGTTCTTGTAATCCCACTAAGTTTAGCGGGACCGAAGGAGCCACTGGTCTTTTATAGTGGTTTGAGAGTATCGAGAACACTTTTCTCAATAGTGAGTGTCCCGAGAATCTCAAGGTTCGCTATGCTACAAGTGTTCTTCAAAAGAGAGCACTCACTTGGTGGAACGGGGAGAAACGAACCCGTGGAACTGATGCCGCTTTAGCATTGACGTGGGATGAAGTCAAGGAGCTCATGACTCGGGAATTTTGCCCAAGAAATGAAGTCCGAAAACTGGAAGCTGAATTCTGGGAGTTAACCCAAGACAGTAACGAGAACCTAGCATACACTAACCGATTTCACGAACTGACCCCCTGGTACCGCACCTTGCTACCCCTACCTCCCGAGCCATCGAGAAATACATTGGTGGACTACCAATGCTGATTCAGGATACGGTGTTAGGAAGGAATCCTTCGACACTAGAAGATGATATTAGGCTGGCTGCGCAGTTAACCGATAATCATGTGAAAGCTGGTTCTTTAACCAGGAAAGGATCGAAGAAGAATACCGATAAACTTCCTAACGAAACCGTCAAAACCGACCAACCCGAGCCTTCCAAGAACAAGAAGAGGAAGGCTAGATCTCAAAACTTTGCTGTAATTACCCCCGTTGTGCCAATTAATCAAGTCCCTCCAACTCGTCAACCAGCAGTAAACAACCAATCGCTGATGAAAAAGCCATACGCTGGACCCTTTCCGCAGTGTAACAACTGCAAGTATCACCATCCCGCTAACGTTCAGTGTCGTCAATGCACCAACTGCGGTCGTTTCGGCCATACCTTCAACGTGTGCAAGAGCACAGCTAAGACTCCGACTACCGCACCTGTCCTTCAACATCCTCCTGCAATTACCCAGGGTCGTGCATGCTATCAATGTGGTGATCCGAACCATTTTCGCAATTGATGCCCTCAACTTGTCAGCCCGGTTCCTACGGCTCAAGGACGTGCTTTCAACATCAATACCCAACAAGCTCAAGCCACCAACGATGTGGTGAATGGTACGTTTCTAATCGATCACCAATATGCTTCAGTCTTGTTTGATATAGGGGTCCATAAAAGTTTTGTATCCTTAGGATTTGAGCCTTTGCTTGTTAACACCCGAACTAAGTTAGAGGAACCTTTTACAGTAGAAATAGCTGATGGAAAACCGTCATAATTGATTCTGTCATTCCGAATTATACCCTTAAATTTAGCGATTACAATTTCTCTATCGACCTTATACCGATGCAACTTGGAAGCTTTGACGTCATTATAGGCATGGATTGGCTATCAAAGAACCATGCCGAGGTTATCTGCTTTGAGAAGATCATCCGGATTCCTCTTGCATCCAAAAGCGTCCTAAATATTTACGGGGAAAAGCCTTCCAAAGAGCTTAAACTCATGTCTTGTACCAAATCCCAAAAGTACCTCCGCAAGCATTACGTGGCTTTCTTAGCCCATATCGTGAATGCGGATGAGAAATCTAAGAAGATTGAAGACATTCCGGTTATTCGAGAATTCCCCGAAGTCTTTCCCGAAGACTTAACCGGTCTTCCTCCCATTCGTCAAGTTGAATTATAGATCGACCTTGTGCCTGACGCAACTCCCGTGGTAAAATCTCCTTATCGACTTGCACCATCTGAGATACAAGAGCTTGCAAGCCAACTCCAGGAGCTATCTAATAAAGGTTTCATTCGACCAAGTTTCTCACCTTGGGGAGCCCCGGTTTTGTTTGTGAAGAAGAAGGATGGCTCATTCCGTATGTGCATCGACTATCGGGAGCTTAACAAACTTACTATCAAGAACCGGTATCCCTTACCGAGGATCGACGATTTGTTTGATCAGCTTCAAGGAGCCACTCATTTCTCCAAGATCGACCTTTGTTCAGGCTATCATCAGCTACGGGTGCACGATGATGATATTCCTAAGACAGCCTTTCGAACGAGATATGGCTATTACGAGTTTACAGTGATGCCATTCGGGCTAACCAATGCACCTGCTGTGTTCATGGATTTGATGAACCGCGTGTGCAAGCCATACCTAGACAAATTCATGATTGTATTCATCGACGACATCTTGATATACTCCAAATCCAAATCCGATCACGAGAACCACCTTCATCTAATACTCGAACTTCTGAGAAAAGAGAAACTCTACGCCAAATTCTCAAAGTGTGAATTCTGGCTTAATGAGGTTCAATTCCTTGGTCATATCGTAAACGATAAAGGAATTCACGTTAATCCCGCGAAGATCGAGGCAGTAAAGGAATGGGGAGAACCTAAAACTCCTACAGAGATTCGTTCATTCCTTGGTCTAGCCGGATATTACCGACGTTTTATTCCTAACTTCTCGAAGATCGCTGTGCCACTCACTGCTTTGACCCACAAGGATAAGCCTTTTTCTTGGGGGCCTGATCAAGAAAAAGCATTTCAGACCCTCAAGCAAAAGTTGTGTGAGGCACCGATTCTAACACTTCCTGATGGAAACGACGACTTTGTTGTCTATTGTGACGCTTCAAAACAAGGTTTAGGTTGCGTTCTCATGCAGCGAGGCAAGGTTATAGCTTATGCCTTAAGACAATTGAAGATTCATGAGACAAATTATACGACGAACGATCTTGAATTGGGTGTTGTTGTATTCGCACTTAAAATCTGGAGACACTATCTCTATGGCACTAAATGTGTTGTATTCACCGATCATAAGAGTCTCCAGTACATCTTCAACCAGAAGGAGCTTAACATGAGACAACGACGTTGGGTCGAACTACTCAACGACTATGACTGTGAAATTCGTTACCACCCCGGTAAAGCCAATGTCGTAGCCGATGCATTAAGTCGTAAGGTTCAGGTTATGCTTCAAAGTGTTACCATTCAAACCGGCCTCCTGACCCGTATACTCGAAGCTCAACACGAATCAGTCACCAAGGGAAACATGTATGAGGAAATGTCATGCAGTGCTGAACTCCAATTGGAAACCAAGTCGGACGGACTACTGTATTTTCTAGATCGACTTTGGATTCCGAATCGCGATAATCTTCGAGCAACCATCATGGATGAGGCTCACAAGGCTCGTTATTCTATTCATCCGGGAGCAGATAAGATGTTCATGAATCTTCGGAACCAATATTGGTGGCCCGGCATGAAGAAGGATATAGCCTTGTATGTATCTAAATGCCTCACATGTTCCAAAGTCAAAGCCGAGCATCAACGTCCCTCTGGATTGCTTGTACAACCCGAGGTTCCATTATGGAAATGGGAAAGCATATCCATGGATTTCATCACCAAGCTGCCTCGTACCACTAGTGGTCACGATGGTATCTGGATCATCGTTGATCAATTGACTAAGTCAGCTTATTTCATACCAATTCGTAAGGAGTACCGAGCCGAGAAATTGGTTCGTATTTACATCAATGAAATAGTCAGTCGACATGGTGTACCTTTAGATGTTATCTCTGATCGCGATGGTCGCTTCATCTCTCGTTTCTGGAAAAGTCTCCAATCAGTTCTCGGAACTCAATTGAATCTTAGCACAGCCTATCACCCGCAAACCGACGGTCAGACTGAAAGAACGATACAAACCCTCGAGGATATGCTCCGGGCTTGTGTCATTGATTTCAGTGGATCGTGGGATTCTCATCTTCCGTTGATCGAATTCTCTTACAATAACAGTTACCATACCAGCATCCAGATGGCACCATTTGAGGCCTTGTATGGTCGAAAGTATCGATCTCCCATCTGTTGGTCTAAAGTTGGTGAATCACAGATTACTGGTCCGGAATTGATACAAGAAATAACCGACAAAATTCATAAGATCCGTGATAACTTGGTCGCTGCTAGAAATCGTCAAAAGCATTATGCTGATAAAAGACGTAAACCCATGGAATACAATGTCGGTGATCTCGTACTTCTTAAGGTATCACCTTGGAAGGGAGTGATTCGCTTTGGAAAGAAATGGAAGCTAGCACCTCGTTACGTTGGTCCATTCAAAGTGCTCGAGCGAATTGGGAAAGTGGCTTACAAGCTTGAACTACCCCGAGAACTCAGCAATATGCATCCAACGTTTCATGTTTCAAACCTCAAGAAATGCCTCGCCGATGAAAATCTCCACATTCCACTCGACGAAGTCCAGATTGATGAATCTATGCACTTTATTAAGAAACCTGTGGAAATTATGGATCGGGAAGTCAAAACACTCAAGCGTAGCCGGATACCCATTGTAAAGTCCGCTGAGAATCTAAACGTGGCCCAGAGTTCACCTGTGAACGTGAGGACCAAATGAAATCCAAATTCCCTCATCTTTTCGTTTCAGCCCCCTCGTGAACAAATTTCGTTGATGAATCTATGCACTTTATTAAGAAACCTGTGGAAATTATGGATCGGGAAGTTAAAACACTCAAGCGTAGCCGGATACCCATTGTCAAAGTCCGCTGAGAATCTAAACGTGGCCCAGAGTTCACCTGGGAACGTGAGGACCAAATGAAATCCAAATTCCCTCATCTTTTCGTTTCAGCCCCCTCGTGAACAAATTTCGTTGATGAATCTATGCACTTTATTAAGAAACCTGTGGAAATTATGGATCGGGAAGTCAAAACACTCAAGCGTAGCCGGATACCCATTGTCAAAGTCCGCTGAGAATCTAAACGTGGCCCAGATTTCACCTGGGAACGTGAGGACCAAATAAAATCCAAATTCCCTCATCTTTTCGTTTCAGCCCCCTCGTGAACAAATTTCGAGACGAAATTTCCTAAAGCAGGGGAGACTGTAACATCCGACCCATTTCAACTTGAAACCCGAACCCGTTTATGTTAACCATTGGGATTTATTTTATTTCAATATGAGCGCAGTAATACTGTCATTTAATTCACATTATAATCATATAGTAATTAATATGATTTTATAAAAAAAATAATTATAAAATTATATTAGTAATTACGAAACTTAATTATCAAATTTGAAAATAAATAAAATAACTTTAAATATTTTTGAGGTTTTCAAAGGTTTAACAAAATAATAATAATAATAATAATAATAATAATAATAATAATAATAATAATAATAATAATAATAATAATAAAATTTATTATTAAAAATCAAACCCTAAAAGTTTTTGGTTAAAAATGTAATATTTGAAACTTGTTTTATGAAACTTTAAGCATAAAATAATAAACAATACAAACTACAGAGGCCAAAGTGTAACTTTTTTTAAACCCAACCCCATCCCCGTCGACCCCTGTCACCTCCGGCCACATCTCCGGCTTACTCCGGCAAGCCCACACACCCCCAATTAACGTGATTACAGCTCAATCAAACAGTCCCGACACACTCACGTGGTAGATTCGAACATGTGCCCCACTTCAATTTGAAAATTAGAGTCGATTAGTGCGATCGACCCAACCACTCCACTTTCGGCCAAAAATCCGGCCACAAATCGAGCACTAACACTATAATAATCAAACTAAACGCACTCACACTATCATATAAAGGTTTCTAATCGATTACAACTCACAATTGCATCTGAAACCATCAAAATTAACAAATTCGATCCACTTTCTTCTTCGCGACCTGCAACTAAATCAGAATCCAGGTTCTAAGCTAAAGTAACCGAAATTGATAGAGGGCTTTGGGTCTAGTGCACCATCTAAAGCTTCACACAAGCTTAATTTGATTATCATCATCATTTGACCCATAATCGAGCTCAACGTGGTCGCGACTTGTTTCTAACCCGATTCCATCAATCTAATCTTCAATCCAGGTAAGAGAACATACATACATACTCGGTTTCACATGGGCAATCAAAGCCCTAAACTTGATTTCATAAACAACTTCGAATTGCAGTTCAATTGAATCGATTTCATTCTAGGGTTCTTGATTTAGGGGAAAAGCTTTGGGTTGTGTTTAAAACTAAAGGGAACCGAGTCTTATCGCGGCTGCATGCCTTGGTTCACTGGTTCCCCACTCCCATGCAATCCATGAGGTCCCGGGTTCGACCCCGGGCACCCTCAACTATTTTTTTAAAGGCTTTTTGAGCTTTAAAAAAATTACAGAAAATTTCTAAAAATTATAAAAATCATTTTGTAAACTCAGTTTATTTTTAAACCATCAAACTTATTTTCTGCGATTTTTCTTTAAATTTAAATATTTATAAAACAATATAACAAAGATTATTTTTTTAATATTTCTTATAAAATGGATTCTTTTTAAATAATGGTTAAAAATCACTAAATTATTATTGGTTCAAATAATATTTATGTATTATTATTTAAATCATGATTATCTTAATTAAATATAAAAGTTTTATATCTAAATCTTTCCAAATCATTTTCATTTCTTTTATTCACTTAAATAAATAAATATTTTAATTAATTATCATATAATTAATTAATAAAATTAGTTATTTATTTTTCCCACACTTTAACAATAAATCAAACAGTTACGCGTATTGATACATTTATTTTAAATTCTAAACATAATCACTTTCAATAAATTCGTTTATTTATTTCAAGACATTCAAACTAAATAAGTTATTTCATTCAATACTTATTCCCAATGGAAACCCTAATCTATTCCCAATTCTCATATTATTATTATTCTAACTCGAGACACCGTTCCGTAGATTACTCGTAAGGAAATCGTTGGTGTCTAATCTATCACATCCAAATTCTAATCTCATCAATCAAGTGAGTATTCATAACCCTTTTTATATCATTTCTTATTTGAGTGAAATCATGTGATACAATATTCAATCATGATATTCTATTGTTATTTCATTCTAAATTCAATTCAAGACAGGTTATGTTACTACTTGCAACTATGTGAACATACTATGATAAACTGGACGACAGTAAGAACCCTAATACAATCAATCAATCATTCCTGAAATCAATAGTAGATCTACTGATTTGGATAATCCAGCCCATATGAATAGTCGAGTGGTGATTATGCCAGAGGCAAATAGTCAATATATGGTGTATGTGTGCAAGTCTATTATTTGCAAAGTGTCAAGTCAAGGGGTTTATATTGTGACGGTTTATCTATATGCTCCGCTATTTGCATTATAAGTCTTAACATTACCTTGTGAATTGGATTATTCTCAATCAAACAATCAATCTATATGTATATTCAAAACTGTGTTTACTCACGGCTAATTTTTAGCTGACTCGTTACTTTTCATATGATTTTAGGTTAAGCAAGTTAGTGGACTTCTACATGCTCACTTAAGACCCGGACTTAGTCAAAATAAAAAATATTTACTATTTGTGACTTCAACTGTTATAATTGCATATGTTAAACTCTTGCTATCTTGTAATCTGATTTTAATATTATCATCACTATTAGACGACCATGTGTTATGAACAATCAATCATCCCCTCATCCGCTCCGATGATTCTGCCGTCGGTCGGGATGTGACAGAAAGATTATACGATCACTAGATGCGCAGCTGTCCACTACATGCTTCGAAAGGCTGGTATGTGAAGCAATCGGTTGGAATCTCGTTTTAAATCCATAGCGGTCCACCAAATATCGAATTTTTTTTTAAATAATATGTTTTAAAGAAAAAAGTGGAAAACGGCAAGGAAACGGAGAGAAAATGGATAGTGGTCTTACCGCCATTACCAATGGCGGTTCCTTCACAACAATTTTCTCCCCAATCATTTTTTGTCAGAAACCGCTATTATCAGGCGCGATTCTTTGTTTTCCGGCCAAACTCCTCGTCCACTAACGGTGTTAAAAGTGGGTAAATAAGGAACCACCGGTGACAGTGGTGGTTCCTTCTTTAATTAAAGATAATAGTTGCGGTAGCTTTATGTTTCAGGTGACGATGTAGGTAAGTAAACAATGAAGATAATGTCTTAGGTGATGATGTAGTAAGTATCATATGTTTTAAAGTACTTTTTATGTTAATAATTTTATTCAATATTAAATTAATCTTAATTTTATTTTAAATCAAGATGATTATTATGAAGAAACTGAAGAAAGTAAGAATTCCCCTTCAGACTATGGCTCAGAAGAAGATACAACTGTAACATCTCGTATTTTACGGTGTTTAATTTTTATAATAATAATAATAATAATAATAATAATAATAATAATAATAATAATAAATAATAATAATAATAATAATAATAATAGTGATAATAGTAATAATAATAATAATAATAATAATAATAATAACATTAATAATAATAATAATAATAATAATAATAATAATAATAATAATAATAATAATAACAATAAAAAAGTCCAGGGGTGATTTCTGTAATTTACCAAACTTTAAAAGACATTTTATACATAAAATAACAAAAACTTGAAACCTCAGGGGCCAATTCTGTAAATATTTCAAAAACAACAGCTTTCTCTCTCTATTCTCGCGATTTTCCGGCGAGTGCTCCGGCCACCCTCCGGCCGTATTCCGGCGATCCCCAAACGCCCAAATTACGCGGTTTTGACTCAAATTAAAGGTCCCGACACCCTCGAGACCAAGATTCGAACCCTATGCACCTTTAATCATCGAATAATTCGGATCCAAAACTCATTACCTCGAGTCCACTTTATTCCCGACCGTTCAACGGTCGGTTAACCCACTCAAACCTTAAAAATGACCAAATTAACCCCGCACTAACCGATTATGGATCGTTCATAATGATTCTTTGAACTCAATTGCATCAAAAACACACTCGAACACCACTCGAAGTCGGACCTGCAACTCACTCGTAAACCTCTGTTCGAACCCTCTAACCCACAATTGACAAAGGGCTTTCGATCATAACCCTCATTCGAAGCTTCCTGTAAAACTAATTTGATTTTCATCACCGATTTCAACCTGAACAAACTACCACGTAGCCGCGACTTTTCTCGATCTTGTTCTCTATCGGGATTACACCAAAACAGGTAATTAAATACATCAATATGCTCGATTTTGGATGGGGATCAAAAGCCCCATCATTATTTACATTAACATCATCGAATTGATCTTCAATTTGGATCAAATCAGTTTTAGGGTTCATCGTGATTTGGGGGAGTTTCTCAAAGTGTATTTAAAAGAATTTTAAATGAATCCATATCGCGGCTAAGGCCTTTGGTTCACTGGTTAGTTACATGCATGCAAGTCCAGGAGGTCCCGGGTTTGACCCCGGGCACCCCATTTATTTTTTTAAAATGCTTTTTAAGCCCTTAAAAATTACAGAAAAATTTCTTAAAAATTCTAAAAATCATTTTTATAAACATGTTTATTTTAAATCAATAAAATTCCTTCTGTAATTATTTTTTTCATTAAAATAATTATAGAAAATTCTAGAAAAAATATAAAAATGGGTTTTGTAAACTTTAAATAATTCTTTTAGACACCATATTATTTTCAGTAAATTATTTAATAAAATATTTTAATATTTTATTAAATAGTTTAGATAAATAATATATTTAGCTTAATTTCTTATAAAAATAAACTTTAATCGCTACGTTATTATTAGTCATTATGTATTCTTTCATTATGACAATTATAAAAATTTAATTTACATTTATAAATTTAATCATTTTATAAGAATTTAATTTCTTATAAATTATCATAAAATGGATTAATTAAGTTTTCTTTTATTGTATAAAATATATACGATTTTGAAAACTAATCATATTTATAAAAACCTCAAAATCCTAAAACCTTAGTTCACGTCTAAATGTCAAACTTAATATTGAACTTAAACCTGTAAATATATATATATTCTTAGGTACCTTGTAAAAGAATTCGTTGGAACGTCGCTTATATTTCTTATTAATCATCCAATACACACGTACTTAATCCTGTGAGTATTTCTATACCCATTTTATCATTTTCACACTTTTGGGTGAAACATGTTACCGTATAAACGTTGCACTTGTAAACACATTTGATTCTTGTAAACCTATGGCAATTTACTTGTGTGTTGTGATTAGTTGAATCTTGTAGCTACCATGTAATGTCGAATACATGTACAATCATTAACTATTGCTAGCCTGGCAACGTCATAGATCTATGGGCCTGACAAGCCTGCTTGGTTTATCCAAGTACACTTAGCTAATCGTATATACTTGTAAACGTTTGAGAACTTGTAAAATTTTGTCAAGGTTTGATTGTGCAATCTGTCTTACATCCCTAGTTACCTTTTTCTCTAATTTAAAACATGAATTGCCATCTTTTATATACTTATGTATTCAAAACTATAGAACGCTCACCAACAATATGTTGACCCTTATTTTAAACATGTTTCAGGCAATAGCGTTATGTGGCTGTGAACAATCGTAACTCTCACGCCTCGACGATTCCACCGTCAAGGTTGGGGTGTGACAGATTGGTATCAGAGCCCATAACTATAGGGATTTAGGTTATTAGAAATGGTGATCTAGACTATAGCTTATGCATGCACCTTATAGTATTTTTATCTTATAAATACATGGTTTGCATGTTACATAATACTATGCCTTCTTATGTGCAATTTGATGCCTTAGCATAGGATTGCCTAAACTTAGTTGCTTGTCTCCCTAAACTTATCTTTGACTCTCCCCGAACATAAAACCTCTCAATCTTATTCTCGACGACACGTGGAATCGTATACTATTACTTATGATCTGGATCTTTAGACGTATGTCTAATCTATATCAATCTCATCAAGGTTTTGATTTCATGAACCAAAGAAATTTGTGTGACACATAGACACCTGTATTCTGGATTTCCTGGCAAAAGGCCTTCGGGCTAAGGCAAGCGTATTCGTATAAATCTCATTGTGAGACCCGTTACGCTACCTGGGGATTTCTGGGATGAGTGATAAACTATGGTCAATACACAAGTCTCTAAGGCAAATGGGTCAATTTACCTTGACATGTCAATGATTCCAAATGGTAATGCGTTACCAAATGGGACCATCCTTCTGTATCTTAAAAATCCTTGAATCCTTGAACTGGTTTATCATCAAAGTTTAAATACTTTCTCATTCTTAACCTAAATAATATTCCTGTTAATATTAAACCCATTCTATAATTCAACTCTTACGTGTAACGTGTAATAGTATCGAACCCAGCGTTTCATGTAACTATTTCTATACCTCGACCAACGTGAACATGACTCTTAATATACCCAAAGATATTGGGAATCTAAACCGTATGGTCTTTAAAACTTTAAACCGTTACATATGGTTCTTAAATCCTTTTAAGGAGGTGACCCATAACTAAGAACATGCAATGCTGTAGATGAAATTCCTACATCTCGGGATACTTTGTCTAGGCAAAGTGTAAATGGTGATTTGATTCAATCATTGAATCCGTTACTTGACTCGAAACCCTTGTGATAATTGATCACTTAAAAGTACGCGTGTTTTCAAATAAGTTATGGCTGACCTCATATCTTGATAAGTCCATGTGTTCCCTTCGATTGTGAATCGAATGTTCACATCTCATTGTGATGTCGAAACATTTTATCCTTGATTTCGTCTTCCCGATTTAAACCATCCAAGATTTGAATACCATCATAACAAATCCTGTTACCTCGAACTTTGACCTTAAACTTTGTAAGCATGATTTTCCCTTTCGGTTATATTGATGTAACTTGAAATTTTCTAAATTTCTAAGTAATATTCTATTCCTTTCGTTGTTAAGTCGAACTTCGTACCGTCTGCACCGTGGGAGATACAAGAGTTTGTAAGTCAATCTATGACTAAGAACGCTCGTACCTCCTAAACAATTCTAACTCATCAAAACAGGGGTGATTCCCTTACTTTGATGATTCTCTATTCGTTTCGATAAATGGTTTCTAATTGTGTGTTTTATGAAATTTCATCCTCTGGATTAGGGCAAATTC
Organism: Flaveria linearis; assembly: GCA_024085815.1. Lineage (NCBI taxonomy): Eukaryota > Viridiplantae > Streptophyta > Magnoliopsida > Asterales > Asteraceae > Flaveria > Flaveria linearis. The sequence continues at coordinate 72,785,264 of CM044012.1, forward strand.
CTCATCCTGAGGATTGACTTCAATTATTCTCATTGGAACTTGCACTTCACAAATGACATGATCTCACCAAAATAGGATTGAAACCCGTACTTTTGTGGCAAATGTTAATCCTCGATTGTTTTCTTGTTATTATGGAACTCAATCATCAAGATAGGCATAATTCCATACCTTGATGATAATTTCATTTTTATGGATTGTAATTTTCTCAAATGAAATGACCTCGTCAAAGTAGGAGTGAATTCTGGATTTTGATGAAGAAGTTCATTTTGTTATATTTTATTTTTGTAAGAACTTCACCGTTAAGATAGGAGTGATTTTCCTTACCTTAATGGTGAGTTACCACGTCTTATTTCTAGGAATCCTCAACAATTGGTTGGGATCAAACTGGTTGATTGGTAAGTTAGTGGACATACCTTGGGAATACACCATCAAGTTAGGAGTGAAAACCACACCTTAATGACGATTCTCATTTCTTGATCTTCAACTTACCAAGGTTGTAATCAAGTGACGAGAAACATGTAGTAACTTGAAGGGTGAATCAATGTTGGTGATTCGACCTATCAAGCCAAAGCATGATCTCTGAACTAGACCCGATCGTTTTAGGTTGATTTTGATTCCAAGCTTGAAGCATGTAAATTCTTAAATCGATTTCTTTCCCTTTATCTTCACGTTTTGACTTGATATAACTACATCGAACCAGTTATTCCGTACTTATCAACTTTCATTTTGAGATATCATCAACACCTAAATACGTGATGGTAGTCTTCCTAAACAATCTTTTGTCAAATAAAGATATTATCAACTTGTGATTAAGTCTTTCTAGTCATACGAATGTTCTCGTCTATACCTATGGGTATGATGAATTACGTATGCGATCTATCTTCGGAATTTGTTATCCTGCAAAACATGTTTACAAATACCTTTCTTATTGTTTGCGTAATTTCTTGAATCGTTTTTGAATCTTTAATCTTGAAAATCATTGAAATTCTAACTTGGTTTTGAACAACAAGACTCGTTATTATCCTCACTGCGATGTGGATATAATGATTCATAAAAATTTCGTAATCTGTAGTCATGGGTTTGGCATAAAAGAAAAGACATAACTTGGCATGTATCCAAGTGTCTTACTTTTACATATGAAAAAAAAAAACCTAATCTCCGTGTTCCCGTAAATCTTCTGTTTAACTTTTCATCCACTAGGTGCCTCTTATTTTAAATGTCATGATAACAATTGGTGCATTATAGACCGATTGGCTAAAAAAATTCAATTCGACCCATTATCTCACAACGTCAAGAAATTGACCTGTATCTGTTTCAACTATTCGTATACCGTGGTATGGCGTTAAAACAACGATCGTTATTTTGAACGATTGATTCATTTTCTGTTTTAATAATATTCTTAATCACCGTTGTAAACTTATTCCAAGATCTTCGTATAATGTATTATTCTTAGACCAAGGGTTGGTCAAAGGAGAAATACATATTCACAATATATGCGTTAAGGTCGTTTCATATGATGACGTTTGGGATTCTTAAATTCCGACGGTTAACTTTTCTTACCATTGTTTGTCTTTTATTGATTTCTAGACATCACCTTACCACGAAATTTATCCTGGAAGTTGTGATTTAAGTCTAACATACCATGGTAACTCGTCCTCATTTCCAACATTTCATCTCAAAACGTCTCACATTTCACTGATAGGGTTTAAATTGGCATGCATTATGCCAAGAATCTTGTAAGATTCCATCAAGTGAAGCGTTTCATCTGTAATTAAACGCCAATCACTGTTAGTTTGAACACTTAACTTTCATTTTAACTCTTTTGCTCATTTAAGTTCATTCTTAATTTCGAAACGAAATTCTTTAAAGTAGGGGAGACGGTAACATCTTGTATCAATGTTCATTCTTAATCAACGAGAGAGCTTATAATGTTAACTAGAAGCCACATACTTTAGGCTCTCTTTTTACCTCTAATGGCTATGCCGTTGCACATAAAGTAAACACTAAAGCGGTCAGCTTAATCGATGATGAATTTTCTTCTTTTGATACCTTATCAAAACCTGAAAGTTCTTCAAAGTGTACCTCAGAAAATGAAAACACAAACTGCATCAGGAAAGAAAAAGAGGATCACTATGATCTATCTGTGGCTTCATGTCCACCTTCTGATTCACTTGATAACGTGAGGATCAAATGAAATCCAAACGTCCTCATCTTGTCATCTCAGCCTCCTCGTAAACAAATTTCGGGACGAAATTTCTTAAAGTAGGGGAGACTGTAACATCTCGTATTTTACGGTGTTTATTTTTTTTTATAATAATAATAATAATAATAATAAATAATAATAATAATAATAATAATAATAATGATAATAGTGATAATAGTAATAATAATAATAAAAATAATAATAATAATAATAATTATAATAACATTAATAATAATAATAATAATAATAACAATAAAAAAGTCCAGGGGTGATTCCTGTAATTTACCAAACTTTAAAAGACATTTTATACATAAAATAACAAAAACTTGAAACCTCAGGGGCCAATTCTGTAAATATTTCAAAAACAACAGCTTTCTCTCTCTATTCTCGCGATTTTCCGGCGAGTGCTCCGGCCACCCTCCGGCCGTATTCCGGCGATCCCCAAACGCCCAAATTACGCGGTTTTGACTCAAATTAAAGGTCCCGACACCCTCGAGACCAAGATTCGAACCCTATGCACCTTTAATCATCGAATAATTCGGATCCAAAGCTCATTACCTCGAGTCCACTTTATTCCCGACCGTTCAACGGTCGGTTAACCCACTCAAACCTTAAAAATGACCAAATTAACCCCGCACTAACCGATTATGGATCGTTCATAATGATTCTTTGAACTCAATTGCATCAAAAACACACTCGAACACCACCATTCGAACACCACTCGAAGTCGGACCTGCAACTCACTCGTAAACCTCTGTTCGAACCCTCTAACCCACAATTGACAAAGGGCTTTCGATCATAACCCTCATTCGAAGCTTCCTGTAAAACTAATTTGATTTTCATCACCGATTTCAACCTGAACAAACTACCACGTAGCCGTGACTTTTCTCGATCTTGTTCTCTATCGGGATTACACCAAAACAGGTAATTAAATACATCAATATGCTTGATTTTGGATGGGGATCAAAAGCCCCATCATTATTTACATTAACATCATCGAATTGATCTTCAATTTGGATCAAATCGGTTTTAGGGTTCATCCGGATTTGGGGGAGTTTCTCAAAGTGTATTTAAAAGAATTTTAAATGAATCCATATCACGGCTAAGGCCTTTGGTTCACTGGTTAGTTACATGCATGCAAGTCCAGGAGGTCCCGGGTTCGACCCCGGGCACCCCCTTTATTTTTTTAAAATGCTTTTAAGCCTTTAAAAATTACAGAAAAATTTCTTAAAAATTCTAAAAATCATTTTATAAACATGTTTATTTTAAATCAATAAATTTCTTATGTAATTATTTTTTTTAATTAAAATAATTATAGAAAATTCTAGAAAAAATATAAAAATGGGTTTTGTAAACTTTAAATAATTCTTTTAGACACCATATTATTTTCAGTAAATTATTTAATAAAATATTTTAATATTTTATTAAATAGTTTAGATAAATAATATATTTAGCTTAATTTCTTATAAAAATAAACTTTAATCGCTACGTTATTATTAGTCATTATGTATTCTTTCATTATGACAATTATAAAAATTTAATTTACATTTATAAATTTAATCATTTTATAAGAATTTAATTTCTTATAAATTATCATAAAATGGATTAATTAAGTTTTCTTTTATTGTATAAAATATATACGATTTTGAAAACTAATCATATTTATAAAAACCTCAAAATCCTAAAACCTTAGTTCACGTCTAAATGTCAAACTTAATATTGAACTTAAACCTGTAAATATATATATATTCTTAGGTACCTTGTAAAAGAATTCGTTGGAACGTCGCTTATATTTCTTATTAATCATCCAATACACACGTACTTAATCCTGTGAGTATTTCTATACCCATTTTATCATTTTCACACTTTTGGGTGAAACATGTTACCGTATAAACGTTGCACTTGTAAACACATTTGATTCTTGTAAACCTATGGCAATTTACTTGTGTGTTGTGATTAGTTGAATCTTGTAGCTACCATGTAATGTCGAATACATGTACAATCATTAACTATTGCTAGCCTGGCGACGTCATAGATCTATGGGCCTGACAAGCCTGCTTGGTTTATCCAAGTACACTTAGCTAATCGTATATACTTGTAAACGTTTGAGAACTTGTAAAACTTTGTCAAGGTTTGATTGTGCAATCTGTCTTACATCCCTAGTTACCTTTTTCTCTAATTTAAAACATGAATTGCCATCTTTTATATACTTATGTATTCAAAACTATAGAACGCTCACCAACAATATGTTGACCCTTATTTTAAACATGTTTCAGGCAATAGCGTTATGTGGCTGTGAACAATCGTAACTCTCACGCCTCGACGATTCCGCCGTCAAGGTTGGGGTGTGACAACAACAACCCCCCATTACCTGAGCAACAGGGTCAGGGACTTACCAGATTTCTTGATTTGAATGTTGAAACTAGTGAAATGGATGGGGATTACATGCCTCTTGACAATTTGATGATGGTGAGATGCGTTTCTGGAACAAGAATGAAAATAAAATATGTTTAAAAATGTATTTCACAAACAAAACACAAGCTGACTACGCTGTTCGATTATGGAACGTGGCACAAAACATGAAGGTTTATATGTCAAATACCAGACCACATGTTCTGAAAGCCAAATGTTATACGGCTAAGCATCCAAACAATGACACGCCTTTGCGTCGTTGGACTATGTCAGCAAGAAAGTGTAAGGATTCTAACGTGTTTAGAGTCACGCAACGGACTCCTTCACATAGCTGTTTCACCACTGTTTCACGCAATAACAAACTATCACCTAGTTCTAAAGTTGTTGCGTCACATATCTACCAACAAGTTGTTGCAGATGTATCATTTCCAGTGAAACAGATTCAAGCTCTAATAAAAGAAAAGTTGGATTCTTTTTTTTTTGTATTGAATCGTGATAAATTAATCGTGATAAAAAAAATGAAAATTCTATATCGCTAGATTAATCGTTATGTTCTATAATATTTAACAGTTATTTGAAATTATATATTCTATTCTTTAATATATTCATATTCATTATGAATAATATGAATAGCCAAGAATTCAAATAGTTAATAACAAAGATTCTAAGTGTTTATTGAATTCCTATGCATGTCTGTTGACATATCGTATGGCAATGCATGGGCCTCCAGAAGAAAGGCCATCGAGAATATATACCGTAACTGGAAGATAACTTTAATGCTTTACCAAGCTATCTTTCGACGCTACAACAGTCTAACCCGAGCACTATTGTATAGTGGTTTCATCACCCCCAACGGGCCAGCGGATTATGAAGTATTCAAGTATATCTTTTGGGCCTTCCTCCCAAGTATTGAGGCATTCCTGTAATCTCTACAAATATATCAATATTTTAGAATTAAATTAGCAAAAAAATCTGTTTTTAACATATTAGTTTTGTACGGATTAGGATAGAAAGCTGTAGGAAATTGTAAAAGAAAAAGTCACTCCTGCCAAGAGTGGTTCCTTCTTTGCCTTCCCTAATGATGAAACAACATTCAAGATACCCAATCACCACCAAAGGAGGAACCGCCCGTGCCACCGGCGGTTCCTTCTTTATCTTTTTTTAACACCGTTAATGTACGGCGGGAGGAGCTTGTCCGGAGGAGATTGGCCGGGTCTGGCCGGAAAAACCAAGAACCGCCATTGTCAGGCCCGGTTCTGACAAAGATGATTGGTGAGAAAGTGACAGTGAGGAACCGCCATTGCTACTGATGGTAAGATCATTTTCCTCTTTTTTCAGAATTCATTACCATTTCCCATTTTTTTAAAAAAACATACCATTAAAAAAAAAACAACCAAATATCATATTTTTTTTAGAATTCAACACGTGTGTTATGACAAAACCCCTTAGTAGCAAATAGCCACCCGATCCCATAGTGGTCAGTGGCCGACCCAGAAACAACTTAAAAATAGAAGCCTTAGCTTCTCATTTGAAGTCTGTTCACGACTCAAGACATGTTTAAACACTCAGCTAAGCATTGAAACCGACCTGAATTAGTTTCGTTCTATTTAGAAGTCCATGTGCCAAAATACTGGTATACACTCAAGTACATAACCTCCCTTAGAATATGATATTATCTGCGTAAGTACCCTGTAATAAGCATACCAAACGTTTGTATTTCAAAAAGTACAATGCTCTTCCTTCCATAACGCTACACTGAAAATATTAATCAGTCTCATACCATCGAATCCAACCACACATAAAGGTGATACACACATACATGAATTCATTGATCCAGAAGTAAATATCCAAACCCAAACTGCTATTACTTATAAAGCCCAATTACACATAAACCCCATTTAGAGTTGAAGCTAAATAACAATTTTATTTCAAGCACAAAGTTACTTTGGACCGATGTCCTTAAGAGCACAGATCTGCTCCTCTCCCATGGCAGACATAACTGTCACAACAAGGTCTTTTCCCTCACTAAAACCATCCTTGATCTGCACATTTTCAGCAGCACCAGTTAATGTTCAAACAAATTATCAAGAATCTTGCAACATTTAACTGATCAGATCCTTTAAAAATGTTTAGCCATCTACCAAATATAAAATCCTTTTTAACCAAATTCAATTGCTTTTATGCAAACAATCATCAAATAAAAACTATAAAGTCGTATGAAACCTGAGTGAGCAGAGTCTCATCAGTTGGGAGCCTGAGGTCATCCTTAGTCCCACCAGTTTCAGTCAGCAGGCTCACCTATAACATCAACATTTAATATTTGCAATCTTAGATCATATACATTGTGAGGAAAAAGAACATAATAACAAATAAATTGGAAAAAGAAATATACAAATCCATCCTCTGATATATCAATAAGCTGGTAGTCAGTACGATTCACATGGGGAACCTGTAATCAAATGAAATATATCTTAGAAAGAATTTTAAACCAAATGAAATGCTAACAGAGAGAATCACATGATAAACAACATCATACTCGTCTGTTTGCTGCAAAAACACAGCCTTTTACCAATGCAAAAACCAAAAACAACACACAAATTAACCGTATATATACATACATCACAATTGTGAGAGGACGGAACAATATCTTCAAGCTTCTTTCCATTAAAGATATCAATTCCAACAAAGTGGCACTTAGCATGTCCGTGCTTTCCAGTCTTGGATGTTGAAACTTCAACAACCTGTAACAAAATCAATGTGATAAAACATAAAAATGAAGACCAAAGATGGAAGCTTTTCATCCACCAAGAGTTAAATTTCTAAATGAATCAAGTTTGAAAAGAAGTTAAGACAGTACAATCATAATAGAATACATCACTCATCTTGAATGAAAAATAGACATGCAACTTTGAGTGCAGACTACTTTGAATGGGTCAAAAATTGCACCCAAAACAACCAATATAAAGATCATGGGCATCGGGCAATCATATTCATACCCAATAAGAAAAACATGTGATAATCAAACAAAGCATAATTATCTAGAAACACACTCTCAGTCCTTCACTACTTTTCCACCTCTAATTCGAATATGAAATAAATAGTTCTCAATTTCAAAAGGTAAGTATCATATTTCATTGTTATTAAAAGCTAAATAATCACTTTATAAGTTTATCCCCTTTTCGAACCATCAATTTCTAAAAATCATCCATTCTTACGAAATGCACAAAATAAATCCACTTATATATATGATCACCTCAAAATCGACTTCAGATATAACCACATCAGAAATCAAACCCTATATATTATCAGCTCATCAACACACTAAGCACTACAATCGCGAACTCAAAAGTCAAATCCACTCATAATACTAGGGTTTTGCTCATAACAACACGATCAATGCATCGGATCAGATGAAAACGATTACGATCTACGATCTGATTCAATAAAAGTAAAATTAAAAGAGATCTATGAGTTGGGTACCTTGCAAGCACGATTCTTGATAACAATGTAACCATTCTTGCGAATGGTACCAGCTTGTTGAGGGTAAGTTTTGGATGCACCTGCATCAGCTTTCGACTCAAACTGGTGCTCTTCGTCCGACATCTTTAAGCTGATTCAAGAGAGAAATGTGACGAAGAGGAAAGTAGAAAGTTTTAGGGTTTGCAGGAAGAGCCGTACAAAAACATCTTGAAGAAGTCGTGTCATTCTTGATTTAATCGTAGCCGTTCGATTAGGGTTTGTGTTTTCAATATTATCTGTAGATCCCTGTAAATTGTATTAGTTGCCAAAAGCCTTTTGCTTTATGACTCTAGAACTTTAAGCCCTCTCAATTTACTAAAGATTTAGAAACTTGAATCAAATTAAAAATGTAACAAGTTTAACTACTCAATAGAGATTAGAGAATAGAAAGTACTTAGAGTTAACTAACAGGTTAACAAATCATTAAGCTGGCACATAGAAATCAAACTTGACATCCACATAGCCAGAAGTGACAGCAGTGTCTCTATATTCAACGTTCATAATTTTACATTTTTCATCTTTCTTTTGGTATTCGGCTCGCACTACCTCACAGGCACGGTGACGGAGTAAACGGTACTGAGGGCGGGGTTTGTATGTAGAGACGTTTAGCTGGACTTTATCTTTCACGAAGTCAAAAAGTGTGTCGAACAAGTTGATAACTATCTTTTGCTTCATCGCTGACTGTATATCGGTCAGAAATGCTAATCATTTCTATTTTTCAGCCTTTGTTAAGCTTTGTGTTGTTGATGGTGTTAAGAACAATATCTTCCAAGCCAAGACTAGACGTTTAAGAAAACTCATGCTATGACGTTAAATAGAAAGTTGTTGTCATTGTCAATTGTGGTTACGGCCATTGCATGATCATTGACGATGTCAAATGGTTTACTACAGTGGCAGTGTGTGGCTAGCCCACAGGTTAATGATCCTTGTTTCACAATATTAGGGGGCTCGGAGTGGATTCGGGAAAGGTTACCCGGAATATGAGGTGACACCAGGGGAAAAAGCAGGACTATGGTGCCCCTGGATCGGGAAATTTTTATTGTTTCTCTAGTTGAACAAAGAAGAAACTAAGGGATGTTTGGGTATTTGACCGAAGAAAATCCACGAACACTACAATCTTTTAAAAAAAACAAGGAAAACTTGACTCCGTGTGCCCTTACTACAATTTAACTGTAGTCGGTTTCAGAAATCCACTCTAGAAATTTACGTATCTTGCTTCACAAGTTAAAAATTGTAAACTTTGGTTACTTTTACGCTGTGTTTCCGAGTTTACTTAACGAGAGACTCTTCTCTTCTTTTCTCTTCTATTCTTTTATTTTCTTTCTCTTTATTTCCTTTAATTTTGGGAGGATTAACTTTTACAATCCTTTTATTTTTTTTTATTAAAAAAAACTCTAAAACATAACTATTTTTTTTTGTTTCTACTTCCTTTTTTTCTTATCTAAGATACTCGAAAACACAGCTTTCAAGATTAAAAAAGAAAGGACTTGTGACTTTGTGAATTTTTCTCAAATCAAAGCAATCGAATCAAGAATCTTGAACCACATTATATTTCACAATTACTCCGTTGATAACCATGACTCTGACAACCATCGATCTACTTCCAACATTCTGCCATCGTCATTCATCCATGAACAATCAAATTCAATTGGAGTACTACTAATCAGTAGTTCCCTTGAATGGGGAGATTGAGAACCTCCCTGTTTCTCTCAAGGTTCATCGCCGATCAATTGTATCGAAAGACCCATGCTTTTCAACCTAATTTTGTTTTGAGCCGTCTCATTAGACCTCTAAATCCCAATTCATCACCTAATTATCTAATACCTACCTCTAAATTTTGTAGCTTTAGGGCTTTCTCTTCTTTCCCGTCTGCAGCAGACCCCATTTTTGACCTTAGTAGTTATGATGATGAACAGAAATATGCACAAGAATTGGTTTTGCACGATGAAGATGATGATGATGAGTTGGGAAAGATTTCTGTCAGAGCAATCTTTCTCTGTACCAGGTTCATTTTCTTCTATGATACTATGTTTTCTATGGCTAATGATTACCATGCCCGTGTTTTGTTCGATGAAATGCCTTGAATTGTAATGCAAGTTGGAGTCACTCTATTGTTATCTCATGTGAAAACTTAATACATCTCTGTTTTATTGTTTGAGTTATTCATTATTGATTGGTTTACTTCTGAGTGTCAAATAAGCAACTTCTTAGCTTAAAATGAACATGAGAGTTTTTGCAGTCTAGAAGAGATGCATTCGACCATTTATGAAGAGCTGCATATATGATTATTTTGTTGTAAAATGTAATTTGTACATGCTTGTGTAGAACATGAAAGTTAATCAGCCATTAGTAAGCTCCTTAATGTCAGCGACTGTGAGCTTTACTTGTTATTTTTGGATGCGGTGATTTCCATAGACATATTTAAGTTTTAGTAGGTTGGTAAGCCACAGTTGCTCTATTTCACATGTTAATATTGTGGGATCAAATCCCTTGGAAGTCTTATGTTTGCTACTTTCTATTTTGTTCTTTATGGTTTGGTTTCTCAGATATATGGTTTTGACAGTGTTGATTTGAAGGGCTTGCAAGTAGAGCTGTCGCACCATGTTGTTCGTCCTACTTCCCGCTCAACCAATCATACGGCCCTCAAATTTTGTAATTATAATCCAGATTATATGGTAAGAATGGCTGCGACAACTTATACAGTTTGTCATTCTACTTCCTATCTGTCTTTTGCATCTTATAAATATTAACAAAGTTTCATTCACTTATAAATCTTTTTTTTTTCCTGTTATACAAAGTTGGATTGCTCTGAAGAATATGGCTTGACACATTGTTTAATGGAAGTTTTTGACTAATAGGGAAAAGGGCTATTTAGTATTACTTAAAAAATAACAAGTTACTGAAATATGTAATGAATTTAGCATTAAACTAGGTATTTCGAGAATCAAGATTGTGACTTAATTTTGTATGTGAGAGTAAGTAGTTAGTTTATTTAATTCCTTTTTTCTGAAACAGTCTAAATTTTAAAATGAAAAGGATATATGAAGATATAGTATGAGTGTATGACCCAGTTCTTTTCATTATATATTAGTTAAGATATGCATCTTTGGTTTTAAAAAAGGCACAACTTTTAAAGGCAAACATATTGCTCTCAATCTTTTGAATTTATGTTTTGAGTTTTACATCGAATTTGATTTTCAGCTATGTTTGTTACACCATTTTTTGCATCACATAAAGAAAGTTTTTGTATTTATCTGGATTAAAACAAGTAACAAAAAAGAGTTTTTTTTCAAAACATTTAGGAGGTCGGTGCTGAAGAAAACTCTAGCTCTCATAGTTACATGGTGGTGTTCCAGTATGGATCTGCTGTCTTGTTCAATGTTGAGGATCATGAAGTTGAGTCCTACCTGTCCATAATTAAACGGCATGCTTCTGGGTCGGTACTAAAAGACTCAGAGACAAGAAATGATGGTTAGTTAGTTTCTGCATATAGGTGGCAATTTCGACCCCTTACTTATTAATGAATTGATTTTGGTCGTGTCTTATCTCAAATGGGTCAAATAAATAAGATTGACTAATGGGTAAGGAAGAAATCAGGTTGAAAGTCTCCCAAAGTCAATCTTTAATTCGTACAATCTCCTAAAATTTTTAATTAAAAGTTTTATATCATTATTATGATAACATTGTTTTGGAAATTATATTAACAAAATTTAGAAATGGATAAAAAGTTCTTTATTTTAACCCATACTAGACACATCCATTTTGCCATCTCTTCTTTCTCTATTGCCACATTCACATTTCAGTCTATAATAACTGCATTAAAGCGTGTGTGCTTGTTTGAACAGATTATGTGATCAAAGTGAAGCCATTGTTGACTGAGGATATGCAGGGTGGCCCAGATTACATCGTCCTGAAAAACCTTGATATTGACAGTATACGTATTATTAGTAGCGTGCTTGGCCAAAGTATTGCATTAGACTATTTCGTGTCACAGGTACTAAACACTTGTTGCATTTTTCTCTAGAGAAAAAAGTATATGGGATTTTATGAGTCTACATGTTTTCTTTTTGCAAAGGTTGATGGCATGGTTAAAGAATTTACAGATATCAATCGTATAATGGAGAAAACCGGCACATTTACTATGGAAAGGAAGAAGCTTTTTCAACTTGTTGGAAAGGCTAATTCAAATTTAGCTGATGTGATTCTTAGAGTAGGACTTTTCGATAGGTAATTGTGTGTATATGTTCATAAATTTTTTGTTAGCCCGTCTTAAAAGTCTAGAACACTCATCTTTTAATTATTTTCAACCAGAGGATCCTCCTAGAGATTTTTTTAAACACTAAATAACCAGAACCTCATGAAGTCTTTATTAAAAAACTGGATTGTATTGAAAAATTACAATTTTGTAATCATATCTGACCCACATTATGTGAAAAGAATGGGACAGAGTTACTTCTGGGTCGACTCAAACCAATCGTTTCGATTCATAGAAATGGTAGCTATCTTGACTGAAACCCATCACCAACTCACACATTGGACACCTCTAATATATTTATGTATATACAAATAGAGGGATAAACATGTTATTCTTTATTGTTAAAAAACAATAGTATCTCTATATTTCAGATCAGAGATAGCCTGGAGAGAGGCAAAATATGCTCAAATATACGAGTACCTTCGTGAAGAATATGAAGTCACACAACGGTTCGGAAATCTTGATTATAAGCTGAAGTTTGTAGAGGTGACCTTTTACTTTAGTTCTGTCCCTTTTTAGTCATATGTGATAGTGAGAACAAGAACGGTTAAGTTGTAATTGATGTATTACACGTTCTATTATCACTTATCGTTCTCTTTTTCTTTCTTTTACAGCATAATATTCATTTTTTACAAGAGGCACTCCAAAACCGAAAGTCTGATCTTTTGGAATGGTGCATCATAGTGCTGCTGAGCATTGAGAACGTTATAGGAATTTATGAAATCATACGGGAAACCAACATAGTCCTGGTATGATGGATATATTGATGAGGACATTATTTTCAAGTTGGTTTTTGTTTTTCCGGTTAGAACATAGAATTGAGATAGGAGAAGGTTGATTTAAAACCATAGAACATCTTTATACTTCGTTCACATTAATTGAATGTTTAATGACAAAAATACCATCAACTTCTGTGCTAGAGTCAATTTTTGTCTTCTTGCTGCTACAAACAAGTGAAAGCAACAGATTGCTATCTTGCTGATGTATATTGTATGACTGTGTGAAATGTCAAAGTTAAAATCAGCGATAAACTTGCATTTACAGGAGTGTTAAGAAACAGATTATTTAGTTCTAATTTTCTCGGTTATTTTACTATTTGTGTAGGGCAACTCATAGCAGTTTTGACGTTAAAGTAAGGACCCTCAAAACTTGCAGAGTGCATGTATTTATCTAAAACACAAATTTTTATGTATAATGTATGAAGCATGTTTTAGGCATATATGTAATTTTGCATGTTTTCAGGAGTTATTTACAGTTACCTCCATAATGGAAAAAAAAAACAAGAGGGTAATTAACTAAATGCCACCTTGTAACATATTTTTGTGATATATTATCTTGTTTCTTTGACATTTTGATGATTTTTTCATGTTGTAATTCTAGGTAACTGTATTTCTTCATAACAAAAGCTTTTAATTCATAATGCTCAATGATTTAAAAGCATAAATTAAGAAAATATTATATTTTAGGAGTTTAGAGTGAAATATATGAAATTATTCCTACGATCCCTAAAACAAATGATCAAGAATTCAAGCAAAGATTAAAGGGTAAAACAAGAAAGAAAAACACAAAAACAAAAAGTTGGAAATATTGTTGCATTCTCATTAATCCTAACATTAGCTCATATGCCAAGTCAAGAGCAAAAAAAGTACAAAATATACTAATGTAAATTAACACAATAGGCTCTACCAGAATATCACTTTTTGACCCAATTAAACCATCCACCATTTCCATTCTCAAAATTCTTCAACTCTAATTGCATCAAGAAGCATTTCATAAGCATATCTAGGCCTTGACTTTTTAACTCCTGCAGTAAACCATACTTTATCCGATCTATACCCTTCAACCGCCACATTTGTGACTTTGACCCATACCAACACCTTTGTTTTCATTCCTTCAATGCTAGTGAGCTTTCCCCTCATTAAAATGGCTTTGACCCGAGAGGCGTATCTTATGACAGATGAATCTTTGAAAATCAACTCACAAGAAGAAGGCAAGTACACCACAAGTTTTGCTTTGGTTTCATCAAATTCATAAGATACTATGTTGTTAGGGAAAAGACCTGGTGGTAAGTTGTACTCGCGGAGGAGTTCAGGCAAGGATTTCACCGGTTTTCCTGTGATTTAACATAAATAATCAAGTCAATGAAATCATTATGTGGATCTCATCTACAATCTTTCATGTAAAATCACATTTAATTTTGGCTAATTACTTCAAGGCCATACAATATTTTTCCATACAAATGATAAATGTGTTAAAAAACAACATTATTACAATAACAATTTGAACCCTTATGCATTACAATTTTAACACGTTTGTAAAGTTGACCCATTCCCGTAAAGGGGTAAAAAATGTTTGCCTCTCGTTAATATGTACCTTTGAGCTTGTTAAAAATCCATTTAGCCTTCTCTTCAACCGTATTTGAGAGTGTCTGTAAAGAAATGAACATTGTCAACATTGTCAATGGAATTAAATGAAGTTGCAAAAGTGTCGCAAAGAATCAAAAGTAAGGCCATGCAGCTAGAATAAATTCCTGTTTGTTTAGGTCATTTAACATCTTCATTTTCTACATTCAGTTTTTATGATTGTAGGCCCACAAATAGGGTTCACCAATTTACAATATCAAGGAAAACCATCCAAAAAAACAATAAAAAAAAACCATAAATGTGTCAGTTCTTATAATAATGAACAGCAAGTAGATTCCCAAAATCAAAATTTCCCAATACTGAAAAAATTTTTTGTCAGTTGCTACCAATTCTCAGTATAAAAATTGATCTCAAACTTGGTAAAACAAAGTCAAAGATTTCTTTTTTTCAGTTTCATTCTTTAAAATTGGCGACTCACATGTTCATCTACTCCACACCTAATCTACAAAAGATCTTAAACTACTCGGTTCCAGATTTTAAAACCTGGTCTTTTCTAAAGATTAGTTAAGTAATTCATTGTCATTTATATGAACACAAAGACACAGACAGATCCCAAAACGGTCAAAACTCTGCAAAAACCAGGCTTTATTTTCTTTAAAAAGAAAAATAATAACTAAATGGGTGAAGATGAAGCATCCACATCCTTAACCATCATCAAGAACAATCTCTACTGTTGATTAAACCTCAAAATCTACAGTTTTTTTTTTTTAATGAAAAATAGAAAACTCTGTTAAGCATATATCTACATTGATAACGAAATCACCAAATGGGTGAAGGTTCAATCAAGCTACATTCAACAGACATCCACAATTCAAACATAATATCAAGAGAAATAATGGAAACAAGAACAAAAACAGAGTGGCTGAAAGTGAAGATTACAGTAAGGTCATCTGAGATGTTGTTGAGCTCTTGTTTAGCTTTCTTTGAAATCCAATAACTTCCTGCTTTGGCTTTGATGCTTCCAACTTTCACCAGTGCTTTCTCCATTTCCCACCTTCTCTCTCCCACACACACTGACTGACTATGTGTATTATGACTTATGAGCCTAAAAATAGGGTTTTTTTTTGCTCTTTTGAGTTTTGATGAGATGAAAAAGAAGGGGAAAGTGGCCTTTGAATTATTTGTCCCAAAGTTTGAAAAACGGATCAGATGTTATTTTAGAGGCAAAAGTCTAATTTAATAAAGTAAATCCAGATTTAACGGTGAAAAGAAGTCATTTATAGTGTGATTTGTAAATTATAAGTAGTGTAATTTAAAAATAGATTAAGTTTTTTTTTTTTCGATTTTATAACCTTGTTTACTTAAGTTTATGAACTATTTAAATATATATTTGATTGATAAGCTAAAATACAAATTTTATTAATTTTTTAAAATTTTGAATAGATCATTAAATTAGAAAAACAAGTAAAGCCCAACACCCTTAGCAGCCGCGCCTAGCTAGTAACCGAACTGAAATATTCATTCGTTTAACTTTAACCGAACAAACAGAAGAACCCAAAAACTTAAAGGAATAAACTTTCTTATTCGTGTTTCATGTTTGCACCTTAAGAAAATGAACGTGTTTTTGCTTGTTTGCGTTCATTTAGTAACATTCTAAATAAACGAACATAAGGGGACAAAATGAATAAATGTAAATGAACATAAATAATTATACATAAACGAAAAACGTGAATGTGTTCTTGTTCGTTAGGTCATTTGTTAGTCAATTAGTGCAAGCTTGGTTTTAAAATTTGATTGAGATGATGGGTTTATTTTGGTCAATTAGTGTTAATAATCACTAATAAATAGATTTAAAAAAATATGTAAACCAACACAAAGGAATAGTATTAAACAAACATAAATGAACATTTACGAGCAAACGAGACGTGAAATGAACAACATTTTCTTTGTTTATGTTCGTTGCATATAAAATAAAAAAAACATAAATAAATTTTCTGACCTTTTGTTCGATTCTAGACTGCATGATAGGGATGCTCGGCCATCCCAAGTCAAATTTATGATGTTATGACTTATTTTTATTAGATACTAATGTATCATATAACCAATGATTCCTTATGAATAAGAGGAGTGCAAGTTTTTATTTATATTAATTCGAACTTTATAAGGAAACAAAAAAACATTATTAAACCAACTTATTCTAGTAGTAAGCTAGAACCTGAGGACTATAAAATCGTCTTCATGAGATAAACACGTATGAACTTTGTATATATAATTTTGTATATATACTAACAAGATCACTTACAACGTATGACAAGCAATATGTAAATGCTTGTAGTTTGTGGCTGCAAGTGGCTATCGGAGTTCCTCCAAACACTTCACTAGGAAATTCAAAACAATACATCCCAATGAAGTGTTTAGAGAAACTCTAAGAAACACTTGACCTTATTTCATGTGTTTGATAATAAAAAATATCATAGTTATGGTATATATAGAAAATTGATATTAGGGAAGTGTCTGATTAATCGACATAGATACATCCTCACTTTGAACATAGTTGGCATTGTGTCTTGAGCATGTGAATGGCGTTTTTTTAAGTTGGGTTAAAGAATTAAGTAGATTCCGAAGAAGAGAAGTCACGATGAGGACCAAAAGTCCCTATATTCTCATTTCATCATCTACCCCTCATACACGACTAGGTTCATGTTATGACTTGATGCATATTGTCCTACTTCCATATGCATGGGTAGAGATGTACAACGACCACAACCACTTTAAACAAAAAACATGATCATGTTGTTGGAGAACTCACCATTAAAATTTTATACAACGACACCAATTTTACATGTGTTTTGGAATATAATAGCACACATCAATGGAACTGGTTCTCAATTTCTTTTGCGTTAAATCGGAGCTATATTGTAATAGGAAACAGAAAAATCAATTCGGTTCTAACGATCATATATTTCTAGATAAAGCTTTTGATCATTTATATTATTTGTTTACTAGCGAACACACACGTTCTTTACTCTCCACTTACTTCACTTTTAAAATCACCACACTTATACTTTTGTAAATTTAAACTATAACCTTTTGATTTACATCACATATCACTTTACCAAGAAGGGTTGAATTGTTTACATTGGGCTATAGCCTTTTTATTTGTTGCATAAGCAGATTTGGGCCCAAAAAGGCCTGTAGCCCATCCTAGTAAAAGCAAGATTATGCGGGCTTGTTTGGTCCTAAAGTTAAAAAGCCCGTTTCTAGATTATCTAGAAGGAAAAAACATTTATCTTTTTAGTCTTAAATAATTAGTAGGTTACGACGCACGTAGGTGCGGTATTTTTACACTGAGAAAATATTTACCCAAATAAAAAAATCAATTACATATTTTCTTTTTCTTAAACATATATTACATATTTATTATTTTTATTGAAATAATTTATTAAATGATTTTTTTACTTATACTTTTACTAAACTATTTTTGTGCATTTTACTTTCTAAGAGCACTCACACTCGGTTTTCTATATTTATGTGAATATTTCCCGTATATTTTATGAAATAATTATAAATGGTTGTAAATGGATAAGAGAAAAAATGTCAATGAGTTTTAGTGTAATTATAATGATATGAATAAGAAATCTGATGTTAATGCTCTAAGACCACCAATGACATATTTCCTTAAGTCGAGTCTTCTATATAAATAAAAATAACAAAATTATATCTCGTTTAAAACTTCATTCCGTAATAATAACTGATAAACAAAGTTATATCTCCAAATACAAAATATACTTGTTAAAATTTTTAAACAATTATAATAATACAAAATCAATATGTAAAAATTCCTTAGTAAAAACAATGTAATAGTCACTTAGTAAAAATTCCTTAGTAAAATTTTTAAACAATGTAAATACAAAATATACTTGTTAAAATTTTCAAATATTTGGAGGATTGATGAAAGCTATAGGGCAATCATGGAATTTAGGATCAACAAGGAAGAACGGGAAACGACATGGAGCCCGGGATAAGTGGAAGGCGAAGGTGATGAAGACATCTCCGACCGCCACTATATCACCACCACCGCCACTAAAACTGTCACCATCGTCTAAGCAGGTTAATAATGTTGTTAAGGTGTTGGGGTTGGATGAAAGTAGCTTAACAGGATGGGGAAGTAAAACCAGATGACCTCGAAGGCAAATATGTGCTGCTAGTAATTCTGTTGTTGTCCCGTTAACATGATATAAATGCCTTATGGTTTCTTGTGATTCATACTATGATCAATTGAACACATTTGGGTCCAGAAGTATTGTCGAAGGTTCTTAAAAACTAAATAGATCATGCTCGAAACAGGAATTGCAGTCATTGGTCATGGTAATGTTTCCAACCAACTGAACTTGCTTGACGTGAGATAAAGAAGCGCCCTCACTGTGAAATTAGGATTCCTGACCAAACTGAAACTATGGCATGAGATGGTCTTTTGATCTTTATAGCGCGATATTGGTGTGGCATTACATGTTTAGGATCACATGCTTATTTTGTACAACCTTCCCACAATCCCACATGTCATTCTGTGTCAGGTTATTGGTTCTGATATAATTCACTTGATGATGCTATGACACTACTTTTTATTGTACAGATACCCGTTAGTTTAACGTTTGTCATGATCATGTCTTCATTTTCACATCTCCACAAGTACAAGACACCGTTGGTAAGGGTGACCACTTATACTTCCAATATTTGACAACTTTGGAGCTCCTTGCTCCGCTCGTGAACTACTTACCGTAATCGAGTTTCATATGTTTTCTAAATTTTATACTTTTTTTTAATAATAAAACAACTTTCCTTGCACGATCCATTTCAACCTACAAACCTCCTTACATTTTTACACTTTTGTTTTTTCATTTAAACGGCTAGATGTTACTATATATATATATCCTACTCCAACTAATTTACACCAAACCATCAACTAACTAACAAATCTGAATGGGCTTCAAGATTAACTTCTACAAGATATTGAAGGAAAAGTGAAGATAAAAGAATTTACAATCACAAACGCAAAGTATTAAACAATAAAAGACCAAAAACTATAAACAATCACATCGTAAACTTCGACCTAGGGCCGTTGATATGCATACTTCGTTCTTGGATCCACAATCATCCCCTTCCCTCCATTCACCTCCAGGTCATGCCTAAATATCAACAACCCACGTAAGAATCCAATCCATCACATTAGTTAAATTCAAATTTTAAGTTTTACAGATTATTCTTTTTTGGTGACCCGTTACTAGCAACTCATAGATCCCACAACCAATGAGATCAGATAAAAGACAGCTTACGCTAGACAAGTGACCTTCAAGAGAGGGTATAAACAAAAAAGCTGTAGCTGGATATTTATTGTAAACTCAAGCCCATGAAGTTTTATTAATTTTGTGGTAAGGGTCATATAGGTAAAAAATGAAAGAGTAATTTTTTTCAAAGAAGAATGGAAGACTCAACTGGAAAACAAAGTCTGGGATGGTTAGCTGCTCACGAGGAACGAATCTGAAGAGATGAAGAAGCCGATCAACATATATAACCTTTTTCCACACCTGTAAGCAGATATTAAATTTAACTAGTGAGATATATTGAAATAAATGAAGCCATAGTTTACTTCAAGATATTTGTGCATACCTCTCCAACTAAAAGTTGCATCGTGAATACTGCAGCCTTCAGTCCAAAGGTTGGATGCAGGACATAGATAGCCTGCATATATAAATATTTAAAACATACGAATAAAAACATAATGAAGAAAATATGTGATTATCAATATTGCTTACGTGAAGATTACGCTGGCTTTTCCTACCAAGAATCTGTTGTAATTTTCTCATCCATCCTAGATCAGGTTGCCTGTAAACTCCATGAAGTTAATCTTGTTTCATCATTTTCACAATAAACATAGTTTTCAATAAAATATGAGGTATGATGGTGTGAAAAGTCAATGAAGTATGATGACTGCAGCTGTAACTGCATAAATTTTGGTCCGCGAGCATCCATTTGGTTCTCTGTATGGTAAATAAAATTCAACAAAAGAAAGAAACTGTAAACTTAAAATGCTTGATTAGTCACCGCATAAATTTTGGTCCGCAAGCATCCAATTATCCAAATGGTTTTCTGATGCAAGCCCTTTGGTACTGAGTACTGACTATGCATATAAACAAAGATGAAATAAAGATTAGATGAAGAGAAACAAAAAATACTAACACTTGTAATGATGCAGCAGAGTGGAAGTAAACAATTGTATATGACTTCTGGATCAAGGGCTCAAACTCCTGTAAATTAACATTCAAGATTTAAAATGCACATTCTACACACCAATTATGGTTGCAAATCTCTATGTGATAATACATATCTGGTGAATCGATTTATTACTTTTACTATGTGAAGAACAAATCTCTCAAGATCTAGACAACGAAGAAGAAAATGTGCTCCAACTACAACCATGACTGGACGACCTTCACTGTCTACTCCTCCTCGGTACCTGCGTTTTTAGAGTGATGATATACATTTTGTATTAGTTAAATTTTTTCATTTAAATATAGCAGCTTACACAATCTTCATTTCTGCTATTTCAGAAAGATTAAGAGAGTTAGCCTTGGCAAGGTATCTAGAATGTAGTGAGTATTCTTCAGCAGCTGAAAGTGGGGGCCCACCAAGATCACCAAACCCTAGAAGCTTAGCAAAGTTAAATCCATTTTGCACTTGAGCAGTTTTCTCCTTCTGTTCCTTGCGTCGCTGATCTGGATCCTTCGTTAGAGACATGAAAGCTGGATCAAGATATGAATCCAAATGCGAAGAGTTCCTGCTCAATTACCCATATATCACAACTTTGCATGTAATTCAGCTAAATTTATGTCAATTAAAATGAGTTCTCCAGGTCACCAACCGTCTAGTCAATCCACGATCACTGGCGGGAACATCAAATGAGGCTTGGTGAGGTTTTGAAATGGTCTTTTTCATATTGGGTAATGGTTTTATTCTAATTTTTCTTTCATCAATAATTGTCTCACCATTTTCATCACCAACATCAGCAGGAAGCTTGGTAATGGCAAAATTCTCCTCCTTTTTGTCACGCGGAAAGTAAAGTGGAAGCAATCTGTAAAGATATACAGGAGAAAGTGTTAACATGGATGCTGAATAAAAAGTTGAGTTTTACCTTATTAAATCAAAATCCTTAATTTAAACTAGTGAAACAAGACAAACATCGACCAGCTTACCTCTTATATATTTCAGTATCATTATCTGTAGTTGTGCAGAAAACTAAGCCCGTGACTTTACACTTCTGTTTCTCAAGAAACCGACGGATGGTTCCTGATAGAAATAAGCACTAAAAATTAAACAGAGAAAAATAAATAAAAAGCACAGGAATTGCAAGGGTTTTCTTACTTATTGCTACATGAGCAGCTGGCTCCCGCGGATAATTTTTTGCTTCTGTGTATATACATTCCATAGCAACGCTGTGTTCATAAATTCAAGGGGATAATAATTAGTAAGCTCAAATGTTGCCACTCATACACGCACATAAAGTATGGAATTAATTATTGACGCAGACTGTAGGTATGAAAAAACCTCTGAAGTCCATTCTCAATGAGAAGTTCTAGACAAGAGCGGTAGCAGTGACTCAAAGCATTTTCTGCAGCAGTATGATATTTTACAGCATATTTGGGCCCGACGGTATGTATGACCCTCCTACAAGAAGATCAGAATACATCATTTGTTATGTTAAAAAAAGATTACTTAAATCTTACTTATGGTCGACAACATTGTAAGCTAAAAGTGAAGGCAAACATTATAAGACAACCACCTAAACCTAATCCTACCTGGCAGGTAAATCATATGCATTAGTAACTTTTGCCATCCCTGTTCTGCAGCCACCCTGTGACAGTTAAAGGTCACACCTCATCAATGAGGTATTTTTGTGAGTTTTCTCACTAAGAACTTGATTGTTTGGATTGTTTCACAAAAAAATATAAGTAGAAATCCAACTACCACTGGTTTTCTAATTTTTCTCCCTTAGAAGCCACCTACCTAATGCAAGTCGCGACTTACCTAAAAAAAGTATAAGTAGGAAGGTAGGTTACCAGAGTTGCACATTCTTCAGCAAGACCAGGCCCAGCTGCAGCATGCAAACCAGGGCTGCATTGTGCTTTATCCATGTTCTGTAATAAGAACTCGATAACATACAGTTAGAATCTCAAACGAAATCATTAGCATAAGCAGAACCAGATGACAACAAACCCACATGCATAACACCACTCCTAAATCATCTCACAAGAATTAACAACTTACCTCGTTTGTCGAGTTGACAACAGCATCAACCTCCAGATTCCAAGGGTTTCCTCTCCACAGATAAATCTTGGAGTTAATCTCATGATCAACTGGAAACCGAGAAACCGATCCATACGCACTACTCTCTGTCTCAGAATATAAAGTTAACGGGTCTGGAAAGCGTAAACTCTGATCTTCGCTCACATAAGAACATCTTAAATCTCCATCACTCCACCTAGGTACTTGGTCAAGAGTCACAACAGCATCACCACTATAAGTGGGCACTCCACCATGATCCATAATAGCTCACACAGGCCGATAATATATTGTTTGTAATCCCAGTTGATCTTCACTACCCTCCTATACCCAAAAAAACTGTAATATTTCATCATATTCTATCAACTCAGAGAAGTGCGAACAATACCCATCAAGCTTTATTTCAGTAATCACCAAATTATACACCGATAACATCAATAACGTAATCTTGAATTACTATGTTGCAAAAACAATCGGTTCAAGCTCAAACTTGCTCAAAAACGAAAAGAAGCTCGCATAATAATTGTATACAATATAACACAAATCAAAAAAAGAATCTTGAAGTAGTGGTACGTGAATTGAACAAATAGACGCATGTAGATATCATAAACCGAAACTACATGAATAAAAACATACCTTGGGTGAGAATCAATGGAGTTATGTGTTTAAGGATGTTGATGGAGACAATGATTTGGTGAATTAGGGTAGAATAAGGGGTGAAATTGGTGGGATTTTGCATTCGGTGCAGTGTACAGAGAGAGGTGGTGTTTGTCTTTTAGGGTGGATTCTTGTGCTGTCAATGATGTAGTCTGTCAGAATCATCCATATCTTTTTGTTGATTCCATTGAGAGTAAGTAATGAAAACACGTAAATTTGGTTCTTACGGGATGCAATAATACTCCAAGTTGATTCCTTTGGATGGAGGTTGTAACATGTAAGCAATACACACAGCAAGTCTTCTCGTTGATACCGACCATTTATCTTGTTTTGAACATGATGGTGTAGTCAATTATCTAGCTAGACTCGATTCCTATAAAAACAAACAATTTTAAAACCAATTCTAATAATTACCAGACATCCTTGGGAGAAGCTCATCCGAAACTAGAGCTAGAAATCTTCATTTCCTTCTTATCGAAAAAAAGGCATGAATATGTTTCTCGGTACCGGCATGGGAACGAGAATGGAATGCGAGAATCCGATATCATGGTCGGAATAAAGCTTTCCTTTTAAGAGTATTAATAACAATTGGAGTCTTATAGATCTTCACTTTACGTATTTAATCAAAAACATTAATTAATCAAAAATATTTATGAACTAAAAAATCATCATGGTTCACAATCCTCACCGTTTTTTTAAGAGCGGTTTGTCACTATTTTTCTCTCCTCACATCGTCTCTTTCATGTTCGTTTTTACCTTTCGTGTCTAAGTTTTTGGAGGTTGACGGACCCTAGTACAAGGGCTCCAATTCCAATTTGCAAACCACCTCATGCCTCATGAATATTTTATGTGGCATGGCTTGGTATAGGGGTGAGCAAAAACCGAACCGTTAACCGATGAAATTGAACCAAAATTAACAAAAAAACCGACCAAACGAGCACACTACCTTACGGGACATGACAAGTTTAAAGGCATAGAAGCAATGGCTTCCACTAAAGCTCTACACTTTAGCATGTTAGGATATGTGTACTGTTAGGTTGAGTAACCTCAATGGAAGTTCTCAAGTGGAGTTCCCGTGTGATCACTACATAATAAAATGCAAGCGACTAGAATAAGGACAATGTCATGTTTGCGGCGAAGGTGTTACAATACAATACCAAGGC
Organism: Flaveria linearis; assembly: GCA_024085815.1. Taxonomy (NCBI): domain Eukaryota; kingdom Viridiplantae; phylum Streptophyta; class Magnoliopsida; order Asterales; family Asteraceae; genus Flaveria; species Flaveria linearis. The sequence continues at coordinate 72,810,173 of CM044012.1, forward strand.
AACTCATGTAGTGTTCAAGCCAAGGTGATGAGAAAGATCAATCAAGGAAAATGAGTTCTTAAGAGGGTGTTTGTAACACTTAAACCAATAGCACACTAGAAGTGGACATGAGAGATGTCAGATTAAATAACACGCACATACTTGCCAAGCATGAGGCGTTTCGAGGCTAAGACATGAATGATCCTGTAAGAACTTTATTAATTTAGGGGGTTGGGGGCAACACCCTTAATTACAGCACACTTAAATTTATGAGGGTTTTAAGTTAACGAGCATTGCAGAAGTCTTGAGATATATACTATATTAGAATAAAAAGAACTTGTTGCTAATCACTGGTCTACATAAGTAAATTTTAGAGCACGTGTTTACAAGTTCGTTTCATAAGGGGCATACTAATCCCCAAAGGCCCAAAGTAAATTTTAAGATTTTGCGTGGTTAATACTTAATACAGGTGCAATAAGTTATTCGACACACTTCATCCTTCATTATTACACCTCAACTCTGAAAAACATGCACCACCACCAACATCATGCCCCTCACTGTCAGCAACCACCACCTCTACCATACTCATCCTAAACGCACATACGCACACACAAACACAAGTGCTAAACATACAAAAACGAATACAAAACAAAACCAAGATCGTAACACTAAAACATATCTTATAAAAGAACCAAACACAAAAGCATATTTGAACCCAAATGAAGCTAAAAATCATATTCATGGAAAACACACAATAATAGCAATGCTTTGCTCTAAACAGGTGTCACATACCATGTTAAACACTTTTCCTATAGAGATTTTGGTGTAAAAACATTCATCCTTCAAGCATGGCTTTAGCAGCATCTATAAGTATTGGTCTGAATTCATCTGATGCTCTACCAAGCACGGTGTATCCTTCCTTGTCTTCAACATCAACATCTGCACCATGTCTGATCAATAGAAGAGCTACCTGTATCACAAAGCAAACACAAAAATATAACACATTAATGACATTATCTGATTTTTGTGTTTGAAGTATAAATGCACACTAATCCACTGAATAAGTTGTGTACTTGTGTATGTACCTCTTTGTTATAGCATATGACTGCATTCATTATAGGAGTTTGTCCTGCTCTATCAACAGCATCAATATCTGCACCTTCCTCAATCAAAAGTTCACACGACTCTGAGTTCCCTGTACTTGCTGCACGGTGCAACGGTGTGCACCCAACCTATATAGGGTGAACATCCGACAATAAGCAACTAAAGAGAAAACAATAGATTTTTGTTTAAAGTCGAACTCCATCGAAAGATGAACTGCAAACATGAAATTCATTATGAAGTTACATGCCTTGTCCTTTGAATTGATCTTTGCTCCACTAGAAAGCAGAATTTCAGCTACTTTCGCCCAGCCCTTGCTGGCAGCATAGTGAAGTGCAGTTCTGCCACCGTCATTTTTCAAATGTACATCTGCCCCTGTTCATCAAAAAAGTATATTCTTTTAGCAAAATAAACTGGGAACATGACTATTCAAAAGAATTATTTAGCTCGCAAGATAAAATATACCCGCATAGAAAGAATCCAGACATGATAAAAGCTAAACACTAGTAATGTCTTTAAGTACAACATATGTTAACAAACACTACTCATCAAAATCTTATTCAAATCTACAAATTTACATCTGCCCCTGTTCATCAATACTGTATTCTATAGGCTGATGATAGATTGGGAACATAATTAATTCAAAAGAAAATTTTATAACTCAAAAGATAAACAAACCATGCTGGAAAAGAAATAATCCAAACATGATAAAAACTAGACACTCGTTTAGTCTTTAATTACAACATATGTTAACTAACTCAAAGAGATTTGCAACTGAAATGAGCCTCTTTTCTTATCTTTCCAAATAATTTTATAAAAAGTCATCACAATATGAAAACCAACTCAAAGTGTATAGGCATACACTGTAAACACCTATCGAATGCTTAAACTACATGACTGCATTCTTACTTTTGAGGAGGCAAAGAACACATTTCAGATGCATTTGCAACGAAAAGAAACTATTTTTGGAATTCAAACAGATCTCACTCAACAAAGCAAACACTTTGAATTAACCAATGTAACAAGCTTACTTTTACCACTGTTAAGAACATCTACCACTGAGTTAGAAATGGAACCAAAAGTCTTATTAAGCGAGTCGGGATAAAACAACATTCCAACCTCGGTCTAGCAAAATCTTGACAATCTCAACATTTCCACTGCTTGCAGCAGAATGCAATGGTGCCCAACCTTCTTCATCAGCACTGTTAATCCCACTAACTGATTGATCAAAAGCTGAAAGTATCTTCAGCACCTGATTCAATGTAATCAATGCTCTACAATTATTATAAAAAAAAGCCTTTACAGCATTCTGCACCCTAAATCAAAGTTGCACTGGTTCATAAAAAATAACAGAAAAAACCCTAGAATACATTTAATCAATCCTCTCATTACAATTTTATTACTCAATATACGCACATGAAGAAATTCAAAAAATGCCTACATCCACATACAGTATTCAAGTAATATACCACATTCTTCCTAAAACCCAAATTAATTTAAGTTCAAACCTAAAAAAAATACAAACAAGAGTTGGTAAAGAGTTCTACTGCAAATTAAACACCTTAGAATTCAACTTCAACTTTCATTTCTACAGTAAAGAGGGTAATTCGTTCAATTTCGTAAAAACTCCTAATTAATTCGTTCAATTTCCTATATAAGTCATGAAACTTCATCATTGTTCGCAAACCACAAAGTAAAAAAAAGTAGAACGATTAACCTCTGTGCGGCCTGAAGAGACGGCAACATGAAGTAGCGATCGGCCATCTTCGTTACGAAGAGTGAGAGAACGGAGCAACTGCGGTTGAGAGAGGGATTCAAAAAATGAAACGTCGCCGTTTTCGGCGGATTTGAAGAGATCGTCATCCTTGATGATTACAGTTTGTTCGCCTTCATGCTCTGAGTTCGGTGGATCGATCTCCATTGCTGTCTGCATATCGGAATCGGTGGTGATGTTCAAGTTGTGTTCCCGAGTCAGAGAAAAGAAAAGAAACTGAAGGAAAGAAAGGAAAGAATAGATAGTTGTGTTCGAGAGTTTTTTTAACGGAAGGAAACGAAAGGATTGTTATAAATTTATGTTCTCGAGTTTACTTAAGGAAAGAAAAGAAAAGAAATGGAAAGAAAAAGAAAGCTAAAAACAATCCTTCTAAAATGGAAGGAAATGGAGAGAAAGGAAAAGAAAGAAAAAAAGAGAAAAGAAAAGAAGAGAAAGGAAAGAAAAGAAAAGAAAATGTTTCCTTTCTTTTCTTTCCTTAAGTAAACTCGGGAACAAAGCGTTAGGGTTTTAGGTGGTAGCCTGATGGAAAGCTTGAAGAAAAAGAAAGGGGTCAAAATGTAAATTTGATAAAGCTAAAGGTTCAAATGAAATACACGTTAGTGTTATGTTGGAACGAAAGCCTTTGTGAGATGTTTTGGTATAGACGTTTTGATATTTGGTATTATAGAGAAATTTCGTGTGCTAGTGCACGCAGGGGAACCTAGTTTCATTGAAATAGGAGGTAGGAGCGTAAATGGATTAAGCCAAACCAAAGCATGGCTAAGCGTGAAAATGTGTCAACCATATTTATAATATTTAATAGGCTAATTTATACTCGTGATATGCCTATTTAGTCACGCGTTTACAAAAGAAAAATCTAAAATGAATAAAAAAATGCATTATCAAACCGAACGTTAATAAAAGAGATTTAAAACCAAAATATTAAAAAAAGCGAAAAAACCAACACCTAGTAAACAACAAAACACAAAAAGAAGTTACACAAAAACTACAAAACTAATTCTATTGTCATGTAGTTGTAAATTGTATTGTATAGTGATTATATGACAAGTTTATACTTCCTTATATTTTATTGTGATGTTATATAAAAACGTAAAAAGATATAATTCATAAATTACTAAAATATCATAAATATTTTGTTTTCATTAGTATTTTTTAGTTTCTTTTATATAAAGTTAAAAGCATCAAAAGTTAATTTTCTTTTAATGTGCAGATCAGTTATAATAATATGCACCTTTGTTTAAAAAATAAAAAAGGTGAAGAACATGGATTTGTTTAAATGCTCGTTTGAAACAAGGGAATAAATTAAGTGATTGACCTCTAACATCTATCTATTTATATTAATAAAAATAGGTTTTTGTATACCACTTGTTACAATTTTAAAGCTTCTAAATTTTATTTTTTACTTCTCTCCCTTAATATATATCACATTAACTACAAATGATATTATTCAACTATTTTTATATTATAAATATTTTTTATTAAATTAAAAAAAGAGATCTTTCTACAAATGTAATTTGTAAAGAAATAACTTTTTCTCATAATAAGGAATTTTTTAAGAAAAATTTTAAACTTTTAAAACACATAAAATATTTTAAAACCTGTGGCTTTTAAAAAATAAAATTATTATGAAATAAAAATAATTAAATTTTAAAATCATAATAAAGAAATTATTAAAAATGAAACTTTTTTAGAAACAGCTTGTTTTAAAATAATTTGTTTAAAACCAAATTTAAAAAGAACAAAAAAAAATTAAACAAAAGTTTAAAAATGATATCGTCTTTTTATCACTTGTATGTAATACTTATCATATTTTATATCGAAAGATCGTTTTATAAATCATTAATTATTCAATGCGTGTAATACACAGGGTACTAACCTAGTAAATTATAAATTGAGCCAACAAATAACGACCCTACTTGATATATGTATATACACATATATATATACACACACACACATATATATATACATATATATACATATATATATACACACATATATGTAAAACTATGGATTTCTCCCAGAAATAATCAAATCACGATCTCAATCATGTGAATGCGGAATGTAAACATGATTGGAATAAGAAAAGAATCGAATTGATCAAAATATACTTCTTGTATTGAACAAAACAACCTATGACAGGTCTTGTGCGAAAACACACAGTAATACAAGAGTTCTGGAATGAAAAAAATGATCAAAAACTACATTACAAAACGAAAATTACAAATTTATACTAAAACTATAAGTTCTCGCGCGACAGACTTGTCACGCGGTTGTGCCTTTCGCGCGGGTCCAGCCTCTCGCGTGGAATCAGCTTTCGCTTGAAATCTGGATTTCGCTTGACTTCTTCTTTTTGCTTTCGTTGTTTTGCCGAGCCTTATGTAGTCTTCTACAATCTCCCCCTAGGCTCGGTGAAGCATCATTAGTCAAAGTCAACATTTGCTCTCTTGTAAGTACCAGAATAAGCGTACCATTTATTTCGAAGGATTCGATCTGTCATCCAGACATATTGGCAAGACAAAAAGTAAACAGACTCATCAGCTGAAATAGGACAGTGTAGTAGCTTGATCAAGTCGTCTTTGCCTAATTTCATTAAGTCAGCTGGATCAATGATTCTAAATGATCTGTCAGTACATTTGATCACAGCATGACCTGAATCCCTTTCACATCTCCAAGAAATTAATTGCTTCAAAGACTTTGGAGGAACTAGAGCATGAACTGGAACATTCCTTTTCTTTTAAGAATTTTCATAATGAGATCATATAGTTCTTTGTTAATTCAAGACTCTGTCCAGCTTTATTTAAATTGACTGGTTAAGTTGATTGTCAGTATCTTTTGTCCCTTTTAAACTTATGCTTCAGGTTTTACTCAGAAACATAAGGAGTGATATATATCATGTTTTGTACTGAGTTAATATAATTCAGTGGATCCCACAATCAAAACTTCAGTAAAATACTTATTAGTCTTCAAGACACTATTGAGATTTCAAGTCACCCCAAATTGACTTAAACCATGCATTGTTGATCAGTGATATCATTTATTTATTCCTAAAATATAACTATTTGAGCATAACTAGCCTGAGAAATATCTCTTAATATGGAATATTAACAAGTTTAAGAACTTACTAACAGCCATCCGGACTTACGTCTGCCCTCTCAAGATGTTTAGGACTTACAAGCCATCCGGACTTACATGCCCCATCTTTTGATTTTGCCTTCCATGATTAGAAAATATTCTCAAAATAGAAAATATATACCATATAGTATGTATGTCTTTAGACATATCTTTTGATTTGTTGTGCTTCTTGGCATCTTATATCCTATATGGCATTTTGGCATCTTTTGCTCAATTATTTGCTCAATTATTTTCCTTTTGTATTTTTATTTCTTTTTGTCTTTTTGTATTTTCTTTTATATATATATACATAATTATGATAATCACTGAATCAAACAAATACAGGCTTAAGTATGACAAGATTATAACTCTCAGTCTGTGTTAGAACATTTTTGACATTGTCACAGAATCCTGATATGTTTCCTACTAAATCATATCACTTAAATTCAAGTTTAATCACTCATTTATGATCTTTTTATTTCTGAAAGCAAAGGCTACTGACACATCAATCATAATCCAAGTCTTTTTATATGAAAGCCTTTGAAAGTACTTAGACTTGTTTTGAACTTTGTAATATCATTTCTCATTTAATCATGAAAATTCCTTTTTATTAAATAATCCAATCTTGACTCCCCCTAAGGCCAAAAATAATTTTCAAAGTGTATTTTTAAATTTCTCCATTATATGACTGAACATTTTGAAGCAATTATAAGTTTCCTGTCATATGTCTTTGAACAACCGCTGTCTATATGCCATAAGCTTTCAATGATCTTTTGCGGTCGTTCCTGCATAAGTAAAAGAATTACTTAGTATTTGGTACCCAAGTCAAACAAGACTTGAGCACATTCTGTGTTGCATTTAAACAAAATGATTTAAGATTGTTATATTTGTTTAGCACATCAGTCTTTTCATTCATACTTTTCAATTTGATTTTATCTTTTAAATCATTTTTCCAATTCTTGTTCTTTTCGACATCATTAGCATGATCAACCTTTGATTTTATTGGTTTTGAAAATTTTCCACGAGTGAAAAACATTTTTCTATTATAAGCAATAGAATTATGAAATCGTTGTTTGCTTAATGATTTTTATCGAAAAGACAATTATTTGCTAAATGATTTATGTTTCCACACTGATAACATTTTCTTTGTTGTGTGTGGAAAACAAACTGTGGATGAAAATTATAAAAATTGTCATAAAAACCAAAGTCAGATTGACTTTTTGGTTTAACACTCTGCACAGTCTCTCAAATCTTTGCTTCATTTGATAATTGCTTGTTCATCTTTTGCAAATTCGAGGAAATAGGTGAATTGTGACCACTTGTAATATGAGATTTAGCAGTTTTAACTTTTGAAAGTGATGATGCTGAAATTGGACCAGTCTTAGATTGTGCTGAAGAAGGACCAGGCTTTGTTATTTGAATTGATGCTGGAGAAGGACCAGGCTTTTGAATTTTCAGAAAGGATGAAGAAGGAGCTTTCACTTGCAAATCTGGGCTACAAATATCTTGGTTCACAAGATTAGCATTATGATGAAGTTTATTTTTAAAGAATCGAAAATTCGTTTTTTTTAAAATATGATCTTCATTTTCAATTAAACTTTTAGAAACAAATCTACTTTTAAAGTCCTTTTCAAGTTTTGCTTTCTGATTTGCCCTTTGATTTTCATTCAAATTACATGTATTATTTGATTTAATCTCATTCAAATCAACAATCTTTTCATTTCTTGACAAAGTTTGATTACAACCAGATCTTAAAGCATTTACATTCTTATTTTTCAAACTTTCACTTTCATTTTCACTCTCACAGTCACTCTCCCACTCTTCAACCAAACCATCCACCTTCACATTATCTGCACAAAGATTTTCAGTTGATTGTTTAGGTTTAGTTATTATGATAGGATCAACTGTCAGATTTACCTTGACTGAAGCTTTTAAATCTGAGGATGGAGAAAACCTATCCTATAACTCATATCAGAATCAGAAATGACATCAGATGAAGGTAAACATGAATAATCATGATTAATTGGAGGAGCGATGTTTGAAAATCCAACACCACATTTTCCTCCTTTTATCTTCTGTGTCATTTGTGACTTGATAATTTCTTCAACCATAGTTGATGAAAGTTCAAACTTTTCAACAGTCAATTTAGCCGAGGCTAGTTCACTGTTGAGTCTATTTATTTCTAAGGCGAGTTCATTGTTTCTATTTGTCAAATCATTATTTATACATTCTTTATCATGAAGATTTAGTTGTAAATTGTATATTGTTTTATTTAAACCTTTAAGTTTTTTTTTAAAAATCTTTTCATTTGACTTGTGTTTTCGAGCTTGATATTGAAGTTTTTCAACTTCCATTATCAAGTTCTCATTATGAACTCTAGACCTTTGAACTTTCTCAACACAAGAATTTGTGCATAGATCATCATATACCTTTGGTTCTGAGCTTTCTCCTTCAGGCTCTTCAACCCTTTTCACCACGAATGCTTTCATAGCCTCAACTGGTTCTTCTACTGGAGCAACATCAACAGTCTTTAGATCTTCAACCTGATATTTGACTGGAGGCTCAACAGTGTACTTTTCAACTTCTTCATTTTCTGTTTCCTTCTCAACAAATATACCATCCAACAGATCATATGATACAAACTCAGCAAACAAATTTTCTTCCTCCTCCGGTTTAGTAACAATTTGAGCAACCAAAGCAGTAGATAGCTTTAAGTCAAGTGCTTCCATTTGATCTGACCAATCATACTCAGCACATGTTGTTGAAGACATGTTGTTGAAGTGAATCAAAGAACAAACTTTTCGCGCGAGAACCTCTTTCGCGCGATAACCCAATTCGTGCGAGATTCCACTTTAACCTTCAAGCGAAATCGCGTGAAACAACTGAATAACTAACTGTGCGAAACTTCAGTTTTCGCGTTCGAAAAGTCTGTATTCTTTTCACACAATCAGTTGTCCAATTTGTGAATTTTGTCAATTTTCACCATAAATTAACTGATTAGTTCCATTTTGAGGTACTTTAGTTCAAGTTAATCAGTGTTCTTTCAATTTTAGGTCCAAGTTCAATTAATTCAGTCCAAAAAGTAACTTTTCTTCAAAATTTCAGCAGCATAACATCACCATGGCTTAATCTCAAGTAACCAATTATGAATACCACAAGAAATGAGTAGAAATCAATCCAAAACTTCTTCAAATCGTGGTTCTAGAACCTGATGCTCTGATACCAATTGTAAAAATATGGATTTCTCCTAGAAATAATCAAATCACGATCTCAATCATGTGAATGCGGAATGTAAACATGATTGGAATAAGAAAAGAATCGAATGATCAAAATATACTTCTTGTATTGAACAAAACAACCTATGACAAGTCTTGTGCGAAAACACACAGTAATACAAGAGTTCTGGAATGAAAAAAATGATCAAAAACTACATTACAAAACGAAAATTACAAATTTATACTAAAACTATAAGTTCTCGCGCGACAGACTTGTCGCGCGGTTGTGCCTTTCGCGCGGGTCCAGCCTCTCGCGTGGAATCAGCTTTCGCTTGAAATCTGGATTTCGCTTGACTTCTTCTTTTTGCTTTCGTTGTTTTACCGAGCCTTATGTAGTCTTCCACAATATATATACATATATATACAAGTATATATATATATAGAGAGAGAGATATATGGCATAGGGATCAAATGTTTTTTTTAAAGACCAACAAAACTTTAATTACACCATATACTAACAAATCGTTAGCCAGACACGTTACATGCATCAATATATATCAATTCATAATTTCATGTCCGATACATTAAAATTATACCAATGATACTATTCTAGAGCTTGTTTTTTCTATCGGCTCTTGATCCAAAGAAATCCAAGGACTTTAATTTCACCCACCACCTTTGCGACGTTGGTAGCTTTTTGATGACATAACATCTCTGTTTCTCCATAAGCACAAAGTAGGAATCTGTATCACCGTGTATATTACATTCTTCCATGTTGATGATCCTCAAACAGATTCATAAAAATAGAGGTCTTTCTCATTGAACAAAAAGAAAGAATGGAGTTTACACACAAATGTTAATTATTGTTTATTGTGATAACCCGTTAATCCAATTAGTGATCCACAGCAGCTCACATCGCCACTGTAAATTAGTATTACAATGGTAAAACTAGTGATCTATAACGAATGTTAAAAAAATTTAAAAAAACTATAGCATGACTTTACTCAAATTAAAGATATTACAATAATTTATTTAATGATGTAATTTGTATAAAAAAATAATATCATACCAAAAAGTTAAGATATATTTTAAAAAAAGGGTGAAGTTTTTTTAAAAAGGGAGAGAAATTTTGAAAACGAGGGAACGAAGGTAACACGGTGTAAAAGTTAGTTACACTGCATAATTAAGATGTAAGCGCTCACTACATTAGGGTTAACGGGTTGTCGTAATAGAAAATGGTTAACAAGGAAATTCACCATATATATGTGTGTATATACTAGTAGTAATCTAACAGAGAATTGAATAAATCCACACTTGCTAATAGGCGTTTGACGTAATTATGTATAGATGTGCAATAGATACTTCTTGTTTTAAAGGTCGAATGTTCAAAACCTACCATGAACTTGTTTGATGAATTTAGGAGCACTGAATCCTTAAAAGAGAAAGAAAGGATTAATACACCCTTTTGGTTAATTCACTTTTCTTTAACAAATGCTAAATGGTAAATTACATACTTCATGGTTATAAAAAAGGTTGATTTTTAATATATCTATTAAGAGTAAATTACTATTTTGGTCCCTGTGGTTTGGTCATTTTAACCGTTTGAGTCTAAAAATGAATTTTCTAACAAATCAAGCCCTATGGTTTGTATTCTATAACTATTTCAGTCCAATACACTAACAGAGTTAGATTTTTCAGTTAGTTTTTAATAAAATGACCAAAATACCCTTGGATTGAAATGGTTATTTTTAATAACCTCAGGGACCAAAAACGAAATTTACTCTCTCACACAAACATATTATATATATATATATATGTGTTATATACACGGAATTTTTTTATTTTTATTTTTCAAATTTTTTTACATTTTAATTTTAAATCGCTCGGTTTTAAACGTCGTATTTAAACCATTCATTTTATCTAACAGAAAAATTAAAATCGTTTGGCTTATTATACTTTTTATTTAAACTGTTAAGCTACTTAAATGTCCTTTTAATCTATTTGTTTTATTTAAACCGCAAATTATTTTTTAATTGTTATTTTATTTAAACGCGTTTTTTTAATCGCTCAAATCTATTACGCTTCTTTTTAAATTTTTTTGTATTTATACATGTTTTTTATTATTCGGCTAGTTTAAATGTAATTTTATCATGTTCTTTTATTTGAACGTCTTTTTACTATTCGTTTATTAAAATGCTTTCTTTTTCAACAATTCATTTTATTAAAACATCTTTTTCTCTTTTTGATTCTTTGTCATAAATTTATGCCATTTGTATTATTTTAAGGATTAACTTGAGTTTTGATTATTACAATTAGGGCTTTTACGATATTAAAATTATATGTGTTTAGTTTATTTAAACTTTTTAAGTTAATCGTTGCGTTTGAATAACAATCGATTTGAAAGACGTTCAAATAAGGCAAACAAGTTTAGAACGAAGATTAATTTGTTGAACGGTTTAAAAAGCTATTTAAATAAAATATTTAAAAAGCGAAAATATTTTAAAAGACATTTAAGTAAGATGAACGATTAAAAAATAAATTTAAAAAGCCGAATGATTATAAAAAATATGTTTAAAAAGCCGAAAGATTTTAAAGCCAAACAATTTGAAGATTAGTGATTTTAAAAATTGTTTAGAAAACCAACCTTTTAAATTTTAAAAACCAATTGTATGAAGAGTGATGTTTGAAAACCAAATGGTTTATAAACACTTAAAAATGTTTTTGAGTAATTAAATTATCAGTTTAAAATCCAAACGGTTTAAAAATATATTTTTAAAACTTTAAAAAATAAAAAATAAAAATATTTTAACATAACACACATATATTAGTCAAACAGCTAAATAATTTTAACATGTTGGTTTGAAAAATAAAGCTTTTTAATAAACAAATAGTAAAAATACGTTCAAATAAAAGAGCGATAAATTACGTTTAAACGAGCAAAATAATTAAAAATATGTATAAATACAAAAAAATTTAAAAAGAAGCTTATAGAATTGAACGATATATATATAATACAAAATAAATAATAATATAATATATTTTATATATATATAATATAATATAATATATAATATAATATATATAATACAAAATAAATAATATAATATATTTTATATAATATAATATATATATATAATATAATACAAAATAAATAATAATATAATATATATATATAATATATTTTTATATAATATATATAATATGTTTGTGTGAGAGAGTAAATTACATTTTTGGTCCCTGAGGTTATTAAAAATAACCATTTCAGTCCAAGGGCAGTTTGGTCATTTTATTAAAAAATAACTGAAAAATCTAACTCTGTTAGTGTATTGGACTGAAATAGTTATAGAATACAAACCATAGGGCTTGATTTGTTAGATAATTCGTTTTTGGACTCAAATGGTTAAAATGACCAAACCACAGGGACCAAAATAGTAATTTACTCATCTATTAATATACATGTATTTGATTCGTTAAGCACTTGATACAACCACATACAATGTATTGATGTGTTTTTTGTACTAATTAATATACGCACACGTACTTTAAATTATACAACTAATTCCCAATATACAACCTACTCCCAACCCTTTGAGCGCATTTATTATACATATCACAAAACCTGACCTAATAGGTGCAAGACTCTTTTGTTTTTGACGAATTTTTTATTTTTTAAAATCATGACCTTCAAACAAACCAAATGCTATAAGAGTGTTAGTGTCTTTACCTGTGTTATTAGTCCACCAATTTAGTGGTCTTAATTGAGGTACAACTTACTTATTGCATCTTCCTTTTTCATTTCCAAGTTTCCGTTTTTCTTTATATATTGTTGGGGTAACATTTTAGCATAAGAGAGGTTGGGTTACGATAAAACTTGCATGAGTTAACACCTGTATCCTGGGTTCTAGGCTTCAAAATTTTCATTAATTTATGTGTTTTCTTTTTAGCATGTTTATGATTTTCTATAGGGATAACTTTATAAAATAATAATCAAATTTAAGGATTATTTTAATCAGATCACTCATAATTTTTTTTTTCCAATTAGGTCACTTATAAATTTTTTATCCAAATCAGATCACTCAAGTTTCAGTATTGTTCTACTTTGTTCATTTATATATTCCAAAATATTATTAAAAAAACTTGAAATATTTAAAAAATTAACAAATTTATGGCTGCCTTCAGTTTTTTTCCCCTTAATGTCCTAGTACAAAATGGGCATGGTTAGATCTCTCGCCTTTACGGCTGCTCGCAAGTTCAATGCCTATGGGTGACATTTCTTTGTTTTTATAAGTTCATTTGCTTTAAAAATCCATCAATCATCTTAACTAATGGTTGAGATCAAATTGTAGAAAATTTTTTATCACAGTGGTATTTTAGCAATAACAATTTTTGTTGGTTTTTTGCAAGTTTTCTTATTTTTTAAACGTTCATGACTTTTATTTACGATATTAATTTTTTATAAAAATTACACCATTAAAACGAGCGTTTTTTCATTTTTAAAACGAGTATAGTATTGCTATAGTAGAAAATGATAAATTTTACTATTTTTTAAACTCATATATCGTAATTTTCGTCTTAATGCAGATCATTGTCTGTTTTTGTTAGTTATTGTGCTTTGAATACTATTGTGTTTTTTTAATGATGAATTTAAAAAAAAACTATAACGATGGCATAACATTGTTGTTATCTCTATTATGTAAAACATAATAATAAATTGACAACTAATTAATCTAATACATTATAAACAATGACAAAACAACGCAATATCTTATTGTGTTTTTTATCATCATTGTGTTATTTTAAAAATTATAAGTTTTGAAAAATATATTGATAAAATAACATAATTGTGTACTTCTAATTGTAAAACACAATAATACATAACAACAAATTTATATAATCTATAAAAAACAATGACAAAAATAACACATTGTGTTATCTTCAATACTATAAGTTTTGAAAAATATATTGTTGAACGTATATGTTTCTGTACTTCTAATTGTAAAAAAATTATAAATAATAAATTTGTATAATCTATAGAAACTATGACAAAAAAACATAAAATGATCTAAAATATAAAATACGATGATGAATACGAATAACAAATGATATATAATGTATGAAATAATAAACTGATATTTGACACGATAAACGTATAAGACACTAACCAAAATTTTATGCTATTTTTAAAACAACAGAGTGATACGTATCAGTCTCATAATCCTTTTTAAACTTTTAGATTAGATATCATTTTTATTATAACCATACCCTATTTGATTTTACTTATTTTTCTATTTTGTTTTTCTAAATTATTTTATTTTATTTGCTACTAACTTTCTGACGAATTTATCTTCATTGTTATTCATGTTTAATGTGCAACGTTCAAGGTATATAACACCCTTTTCTATCTATGTTTTGGTATTCAAATTGAGCTATCGTAACTTCATACTTTTCTTTTAGAGTAAATTACGTTTTTCGTCCCTGTGGTTTGGTGGTTATAACCCTTTTCATCCAATAGTTTAAAAACGCCCCGATTCAACCACTGTGGTTTAAAATATGTTACAATCAAGTCCAAACCGTTAACTCCATCCAATTTCTCCGTTAATTTTTTTGAAAAAGACGAAAATACCCTTGAACTAAAATTGTTATTATATTACAAATAAATAATATGTGGGTCCCACTCCACCCCACTATACCTTAACCCACTTTCTTTTCCTTTGACCACATCCGAACCACCTTCACACGCCACTCACCAGCAACCTCCACCGCCACCACCCGCCGGCTACCACCACCTGCCAATCGCCCATATCCAAATCAGTACCATCACCGACAGCCAACTGACGAACCTACATCTCCTTCTTGTTGGATCCGATTCGTGTTCTTCTTGACATTCAACTTGGGGTTTTGGATTTTGGATTTGGGTTTTTAGGAACTTGTTGCTCCGTTAAAGCCATCTCCGATGAGCTGCTTAACGAGCTGCTGGAAGATGATGATGATAACGAAGACGATGACATCGACGGGCGAGGAGGAGGTTTCGGAACCCTAGGAACTCGAGAACGAGCTTCGATTACTGAATCTGTAGCCATATCTAACGAATCACACCATGAAAGCCTTGGGATTTTGGATTTGGGTTTTTTAGGGTTTTGCGTTGTGGCATTGGTGGTGGTGGAATTTTTGTTCCGATGGTTGTGTGGATGTGTGGTGGCGGTAGCAGTGGGTGGTTGTGTGTCTGTGTAGTGGCAGTGGCAGTGGTTGTGTGGCTGTGTAATGGTGGTGGCGGTGGCTGTATGGTAGCGGTGGCGTTGGCTGTATGCACATGTGGTGGCGGTGGCTATGTGGCGGTGGCGGTGGCTGTGTGGCGGTGGCGGTGGCTGTGTGCCTGTGTGGTGCGGTGACTGTGTGGTGGTGGCAGTTAGGTGGTCGCTATGGTGTGGTATCAGTTAGGTGGTCGCTCAATATCAGTTAGGTGGTCGCTCAATATCAGTTAGGTGGTCGCTCGAGGGTGGCAGCAGTGGTGTATGGAAGTGACGGTGGTCTTGGTTTGGACCGGGGACTTCAACTTCAATGGCGATTGCTCTAACGGCGAGGTCGTGTGTGGCGGTGAAGCTCCGGCAGTTGGCGTGGGAGAACGTGGTAATGGAGGCGGAGGCGATGGTGGCGGTAATGGAAGTGGTGGTGATGGAGGGGGAATAAAGGGTTGTGAAGAGGATGAAGGGAGAGAGTGAGTGTGTGTAAGTAACAATTTAAATCCATGGGTATTTTTGTGTTTTTGCATACATTTAACAGAAAAGTTAGATGAGAGTTAGTGTCTTGGACTTGATTGTAACATATTTTAAACCACAGTGGTTAAATCGGACGTTTTTAAACTATTAGATGAAAAACGTTATAACCACCAAACCACAGGAACGAAATTTACTCTTTCTTTCATGTAGTGACCACATTAATGTTTACGCAACAATACGTGTAACAAAGTTCATAAACACACTTATTAAATGCTTAAATTTAGTAAACTTCAATTGTTAACCGCACGTATTTTTAATTCAAACAAACCAAACTTTATGTGATGGCTAGTTAATTAATTAACTAATTAAGCTAATTGATCAATTATACACTATAAAAAGCAGCACACATCGTATGCATCTTCATAGTACTAGTAATATTGCCATCAATTATAACCATGATCATGAAAAGCATCCAAAGATTTCTAAGTTCAAGGCAACTTCACACCATCATATCTAAAGAAACCATTAAACCATCATCCCCAACACCTCCACACCTCAAAACTCACAATCTTTCACTGGTTGATCAGGTTGCACCTAATGTCAACATACCATTAATATTCTTCTACAAAAACTGCAACAAAGGTGACATCAACACCCTTAAGAACTCCTTATCACAGACCTTAACATCATACTATCCATTCGCGGGTCGGTTTATGGGACCATCGGTCCCTCAAATCGACTGCAACGACCTAGGCGTCGAGTTCTTAGAAGCCTCTAATGACAACCGGCTCAGTGACATCATTCACCACAAAGAGATGGACGAAACCATAGATGAACTTATTCCAAATCACGCATTAAGTGATCACCCTCATTTGATCGAGATCCAGCTGAACCATTTGAGGTGCGGTGGAGCCGTGGTGGTGGTGTCCCTATCGCACAAGGTGGGTGATGGGTTCACTGTGGGTAAGTTTATCAACCACTGGGCAACGCTCACACGCGGTGGATCATCGAAAAACCCTACGTTTTTCTCCTCCAACACTAAGGTTAAAGTACCAGAGTTGGATTTTCAGGCAACAGATAAAGTTAAGTACGTAGCAAAAAGATTCGTGTTCCCTAACACAAAAATTAACGAGCTCAAGAACAAAGTTAACGTGTTAGTGGACCCTACACGTGTCGAAATATTGTCATCTCTAATATTCAAAAGTCAAGTGGGTGCGACCACAACGTTATCAGGCTCGTTACAGCCATCTAGCATGTACCACGTGGTGAACATGAGGAACAAGATCGCTGAACGAAATCGTCCCGAGATAGCAGCGGGAAATATATGTACGCTCGCAGTGGTTAAGATGGCGGATTCGGGTGAGATCAGGTCGGATGAGGTGATTGCTAAGTTGCGGGGAGAGATAAAGGGGATTAAAGAAGTTAGAGATGTGGAAGAGGTAGGGGAAGTGTTATTAAACAAGATGTCGACGGTAGGCGACGATAAAAGTCGAATGTATATTTTTTCGAGCGTGTGTCGGTTTCCGTTTTACGAGGTGGATTTCGGGTGGGGGAAACCGGTGCAATTTATGCTTAAAAATGGAGTTTTGGGTGGAAACATTACTCATTTGATGGATACACCATCGGGAGATGGTATTGAGGCGATAGTTCTATTGGGAGAAGAAGAAATGGCTATCTTTCAGGAGGATAAAGATATCGTTGCATACTCTCAAGACTACGTTTGAACTTTGTGTTATGTTAATTCTATCGGTTATTATTTCATGATTTTATTCGGATATTGCTATGGTAGGGTTAAAATCACCTGTTGATTTGTGTCATAAAAGATTACATGTATATCATCGACAAATTACGTGCATGATGTAGCTCAAATAAGAATTTAATGTAATGATGTATTCCAGATGTATTGTTTAGTTGTATGTATCAGAAAGGGTGGAGACATAACATAAATTTGAGATGGTGATCGAGTAAGAACTAAAGACAGAATTCAATGACTGGGTTCAACTTTGACAATAAAACATATAAATGTTATTTTCTTAAAGAAAAAACTTTATAAAATAAGAAATTAATACAAAACATTAAACTTTTCTATTAAATGAAATATTTTGAAATCGAGGTTTTTTTAAGTAAATTTTTATAAATCAAAATAATTAAAATTGGGAGTTATAATAAGAAAAATTATAAAAATACATTTTTTAAATGAATTATGTTGAAACAATTTTTTTTTAATTTTTTTAAAAAATTAAAAGAACTTTAAGGACAAAAGTTTAAGAAGAAAATATCGTTTTATAAGTAATAATTTTTTATTATATTTAATAATTTACTTATTTAACTCATGTAATAACAAGAGACGCTACTTTGAGATGGAAGGTGCTGCCACAATTGAGGTTGATGACAAAGAATTTTGGCTTCAATATGGATGGTGAAGGAGGAGTTTCTGTTAAGGGTGTTTACTATCCGGTTCGATTAAGGTTTTAGACAAACCAATGGTTTAGCGGTTTGTGTAAACATAAATCAAACTGGCTGACGGTTCAGCATTGACGGTTTGGATAGTTCGGTTTTGCATGATTTAAAGTGTTTTTGTATCCATTATTTTAATTAAACTAGTTATGATTTTTAAATTTTCTTTTTATATAAAATAAGTTACTGATGCGATTTTTTTAATAATAAAACTATATTGATGCAAACAACACATATAAATAAGGCTCAAATCGTAATCAAAGCCGAAAGTGATACATGCACAGTAGCGGAACGTCTCGAATGAATACCGCCCATCATCATTGACTATTTAAGTCTTTTTATACAGTACGTAATAGTGATACAATCCTACTAAATAAAACAATTTTCATAATAATAATTAACATATATCTTAATAAAGAGAGGAAATGAACAGTATCAGCAGGGAACTTGGGTGTCTTTTTACTTTGGTCACACAGGTTTTTTCACTTTGGTATTTTGCACCCCTCCAAATGTGTTTAAATAGAAAAATAGAGGAAAACCTTCCTGTTATCCCCTCCGTTTTAGTTCTAGAGAGACAACGTGTTCTCTCTTGTCATCACCGTTAGCCTCCGACACTTGCATCAACTGCACTGCCACTGCCTGCATCATGATCACCTTCCCCGGAATTGCACTTTGCCCCTCCGATGTGTGTTTATATGGAGAGAAAAGGGGATTTTTGTGTTTCAAGTGGGTTTTCTTGGTTTAGGTAGAGGTGTCGGTGACAATCGTGGTTTCATCGTGTCATCTCTGTTGCCGTTCGTCGCTGTGGCAGTGGCGGTGGGAACTGTTGCCGCTCCACCTCCCCTTTTGGTCGAGGTGGAGCAGGCGGCGGTTTCTCGACCATGATCGGTGGTGACAGTTGTCAGCCGCCGTTTGGTCTACCGGTGGTCGATGTTGAAGGCTGCGATGATGATGTTGTGCTTGTAAGCTCTGCCACCATTCGCGGTGATCTATCGTCGTTTGGTTCGTTTAGGGTTTTCAGATCTTATGGTATTTTTATGGCGGCAGTGGTGGCTTTTGCTCCTTTTGCACTTCCGCCTCCCTTCAAGGTTGAGGTGGAGCTGACAGTTATCCTATAGCCATTTGATGTAGCGACTGTGATGGTGTAAGTAGCTTTGTTGCCCCTCTTTTCGTTGTTCACTTTAGATGTTTTTGTCTCTGCCATATGTTTATCTTGGGGAAATCTTTGGATCAATGACAATGAGCGTGTGAGATTTTGTTATGTGATCAGTTTTGCATGTTATATTTCATGATATCATGTGTCAATGAAGATGAATCATTGTTCATCTGAGACCTTTAGCTGTTGGTTAATCGAGGGCTATGATTATAGAGCGAAAATGGTGTCGATTGCCATGGCTTGACAACCATTTATGGTTTGCAACCACACCCGACTATCAGTTTTGAGTCTTATAAGTATTGTATTGTTGTTTCTTATGTTGTGGTGTCGGCTATTTCTGTCTTTATGGGTTTTGCTTCTATTGTACGACTGAATATCGTTTGTCGATGAAGATGAATCATTGTTCATCTAAGACCTTTGACTGTTGGTAAATCGAATGCTATGATTGTAGAGCAAAAATTGTGTCGATGTCATGGCTGGGCAACCGTTTATAGTTCTGAGCCTTGTAAGATGTTGCATTGTTGTTTCTTATGTTGTGGTCACATCTAATTCTGTCTTTGTGGGTTTTGCTCATGTTGTGCAGCTGAATATCGAAGGTTGTGTTTAAGTTGTTGCCACTGATATTATACCAATAAACCACATGTGTTTGGCTATGATGGCGTATATGAGCCTTTGCCCGTCCATCACACGCGCAATGCGCGTGGGTGTTTACTATATATGTTAATAAAGATTGGAAATGAACAGTATCAGCAGGGAACTTGGGTGTATTTGTGGTTTTGCCACACACCTTTTTTCACTTTGGCAAATTGCACCCCTTCGAATGTGTTTAGAGAGATAAGAGGGGGGAAACCTTCCTGTTATCCCATCTTTTTCATTATTACAGAGATAAAGTGCTCTCTTATCACCACCGGCACCGGCGCCGGCACCGCCTACACCGCCACCGCCTGCATCGTGAGGTTTTTTAGGGTTTGGTGTGGTGGCCGGCCGTAGCAAAGGCGACGACCGTGAAACCGACAATGGTGGTTGTTGTTGCGGTGGCTCTATTGCCGCTTCGCCTCCCTTCTGTAGTTGAGGTGGAGTAGGCGGCGGTTGTCCATTGCTCAACTTGTTGTCTACATCGTTGTTGTCACGGTGTCGCCGTGGTTCGTGGCTTGAAATCGGAGTAGATGGTGATGGTTGTCGTTGGTGTCGCCGTGGTGTTTTTGGGGGTTTTCTCGCCAGATCTTGTTGCTCGACCACCGACCATCGGTGTCGCCGTGGTTCGTGGCTTGAAATCGAACTAGATGGTGATGTTTGTCGCCGGTGTCGCCGTGGTGTTTTTTCGCCAGATCTTGTTGCTCGACGACCGGTTGTCGGTAGCGGTATGCCATCGTATCTGACCGCTGGCTGATTGTGTTGGGTTTTACTTTAGGCTGCATGTGCACCTTTGTGAATAGATACGAGTTCTTTCTGATTTTGGGTGGGCTTTGGCTGGTGGTGGTGTGTCGCCATTGCTGTCGGTCGCCTTTGAGTTGACTGTCGGTGGTGTTTATGTGGTTGTTGTTGGTGGTGTTTCAAATTACCGTGTGTTCTACGTGGAAGTTGTTGGTCGGTCTTGACGGGAAAGACAACCCTCATGCTTTGTGGTTCAATGACCGAGCTTCACATGTCAGTGATATAGTTTGATGATGATGACGATTGTTCATCTGAGATCCCTGATCTTGTGTTCGCTTTTGAGATTATGTTGTGATGTTGCTTTTGGAAACATGAACCAATGCTTGTTTCAAGTCAGTGTTGATGATCTAATGATGTTATATGTTTTGTATTTAGTAGAGTGTCGGGCTGTGATGATATTCAAAAGGTATCGGCTTGCTTTGGCGTGGCTACCGTTTACGGTTAGCAGCCATAACCGAAATCCTGTTCTGAGCCTCATTCAACACACACGCAACGCGCGTGGTTGAAAAACACTAGCCACGAACACAAGATCTTTGACCAAATTTTCCAGTTTTGACCAAATTTTGATCGATTTTCTCTGATTTTTGGCCAATTTTGATCTTTGTCCGGAGCAGCTCAATCGTTCAGCGGTAATATTAAGGTATACTTCTGTTACTTCAATGTTGATTCTGAATTTGTTAGTATCATTTGAAGATTGGTGGTTTGTTGTTAAATGTTCATGTAAGTCTCTGTAATGACCTTAATTAGATTCTAAGAAGGGATGTATAGATGGGAAAAACTGATAGAATTACTTAACTGTAGTTGTTGAGGAGTTACTAAAGGGTTAGAATTCATGTTCTGTAAGTTGTAGTCGTTGAAGAATTACTAGACTATGGTTTTCGATATGGAATTACATGACCTTACTGTACTGTCTATACAGGTTTGAGCTAATGAGGCTCAAGTAGTGGAAAGTGGAAACTACACCTAATAATGGTCTCCTCTTTTTGAATTTTTCATTTTTGTGTCGTCAACTGTGAGGATCCATTAATAGGAAACTCACGAACCCGCCAATACGCTACTACGCTATGGGATTGGATAAAACACAGCTTGATGCTGTGTTTTAATGCTGTTGCTGTTGGTTGATGCATCATAAAGGTTGCCCCTAAATTGATCAAGGGTTTATTATACCCTTTAGGATGGAAAATCTTGATGTTAGTAATGCAGGATCTTTTTTTTCCCAAAAAGTTTAGAAATGTATAAAATATAAGTTATGATGTGTGTTTGAGAAGTGTATTAAGTGTTTGCACATGCTATGTAGGTTAGTAAAGGCATGTAGGAATTTGTTGTTAGTGTTGAAATTAGTTTTTTTGTTACGTGTGTGTGAGTCTGTGAGATTTAGTGGGTCAAGCGCGTATGTTTTTAACAATCCTTGAAGATGTTTGTTGTTAAAAATGGATCTGTGACTCCTGCTTTAAAGATGATTATATGATAATGACATGTTTGTATATTCATATTTTCATTTATTAACATTGTAATTGGTAGCTAATGTTCTTACTTCTACAGGATGCAAATCCTCATGTTTGAGCTAATGTTCTGCAATTCAGCACGAGGTACTCACTTCTTATTGCATATGATATGTATTGCTAAAACTGCATATTAAAGTGTTTTTTGGTAGGAGTTGTTTCGTGCTTCTTTATTTGATCAACGCCCCCATTGAATGTTGGTTTCAAAGGTGGTGTTTTCGATCTGAAGGTCAACAACGATACTGCTTTATTTTCTTGACATGACCATTTCGACCCATTTACTTATAAATGGATTGATTTTGCGTGTATCTTAACTCCGCCGGGTCAAATTTTCAGCGGTTTGGGTTGGGTTGATTTGACAAATGCTTTTCCATTAAAAATATTGAATAGTTAAATGCATCAGTTGCACTTATAGAAACACTATTATCAGGTAACCATCTAAATGTATTGGTGAGCCAAATTACGATTTTTTTATACTATTATGTATGCATCAAAAGCATATTAAGCGACTTTTAACGCTTAGACTTGAACTTTCTGTTTAGTGTGCAAACAAATACAACAACCATGTACACAGGTTAAAACATTTCGCGCAACGCGCGAACTTGATCACAACTAGTTTAATATTAATTAGACTCAGAAAGTGAGGAACTTGAATTACATCATAGGTGGTGTTGTAAGGGGAAAGTAAACTATTTTAGATAAAGAAATCTATATATTAAAAAAATTATACTACCGGCTGGCCGCCCATTCCAAGCTTCGCTCTTGTGCTCAGAACATGACCACCTTTTGGGGCGGTTTCCACACCGCCACTTTTGGACGATTTCCCAACCAATAAAAATATTATTACTGTCCCTTTCAACATATTTTAATATATGGATAATGTTAAATTACACTCCATGGTTCCATGCTTACAAAAAAGTTTTGTATTTTTATTATTTCTAATACAATACATGTATTTGATTCGTTTAGCACTTGAATACAACTACATACAACTCATTCATTTGGTTTTTTGTTCTAATTAATATACGCACATGTACTTTAAACAATACACCAACTTATTCACCCCACCCCACGAGCACATTAACGTCAATTGTTAACCGCCGTTTATTTTCCTATTTAAAAGAAATCATACTTATGGAATGACAAATTTATAAATTAAATAATAAATTAATACACTATAAAAAGGAGCACACATCGTATACATTTTCATATACTAGTAATCGATCTTTCCATCAATAATAACCATGATCATGAAAAACATCCAAATATTTCTAAGGTCAAGACAACTTCACACCATCATATCTAAAGAAATTATTAAACCATCGTCCCCAACACCTCCACACCTCAAAACTCATAATCTTTCATTTGTTGATCAGGTTGCACCCAATGTCAACATGCCATTTATATTCTTCTACAAAAACTAC
Organism: Flaveria linearis; assembly: GCA_024085815.1. Classification (NCBI taxonomy): domain Eukaryota; kingdom Viridiplantae; phylum Streptophyta; class Magnoliopsida; order Asterales; family Asteraceae; genus Flaveria; species Flaveria linearis. The sequence continues at coordinate 72,834,045 of CM044012.1, forward strand.
AATGGTGACATCAACACCCTAAAGAAGTCGTTGTCACAAACCTTAACATCATACTATCCATTCGCGGGTCGGTTTTTGGGACCCTCGGTCCCCCAAATCGACTGCAACGATGAAGGTGTTGAGTTTTTGGAAGCCTCTAACGATAACCGGCTCAGTGACATCATTCACAACAATGAGATGGGCGAAACTATAGATGAACTTATTCCGAATCACGCGTTAGGTGATCACCCTCATTTGATCGAGGTCCAGCTGAACCATTTGAGGTGCGGTGGAGCCGTGGTGGTGGTGTCCCTATCACACAAGGTGGGTGATGGGTTCACTATGGGTAAGTTTATCAACCACTGGGCAACGCTCACACGCGGTGGATCGTCGAAAAACCCCACGTTTTTCTCCTCCAACACAAAGGTTAAAGTACCAGAGTTCGATTTTAAAGCAACTGATAAGGTTAAATATGTAGCAAAAAGATTCGTGTTCCCTAACACAAAAATTAACGAGCTCAAAAACAAAGTTAACGTGTCAGTGAACCCTACACGTGTTGAAATAGTGTCATCTCTAATGTTCAAATGTCAAGTGGGTGCAACCACAACGTTATCAGGCTCGTTACAGCCATCTAGCATGTATCACGTGGTGAACATGAGGAACAAGATCGTTGAACAAAACCGCCCCGAGATAGCAGCGGGTAATATATGTACGGTCGCGGTGGTTAAGATGGCGGATTCGGGTGAGATCAGGTCGGACGAGGTGATTGCTAAGTTGCGCGAAGAGATAACGGGGATTAAAGAAGTTAGAGACGTGGAAGAGGTAGGGGAAGTGTTATTAAACAAGATGTCGACGTTAGGGGGGGATAAGAGTCTATCATATAATTTTTCGAGCCTGTGTCGGTTTTCGTTTTACGAGGTGGATTTCGGGTGGGGGAAACCGGTGCAATTTATGCTTAAGAATGGAGTTTTAGGTGGAAACGTTACTCATTTGCTGGATACACCATCGGGAGATGGTATTGAGGCGATAGTTCTATTGGGAGAAGAAGAAATGGGTCTCTTCGAAAAGGATAAAGAGATCGTTGCATATTCTCAAGATATTTGAAGTATGTGGCCGAGAGATAGGGTAAAAGCCTATTGAAACACACAGGTTTAGAGATCTGTGGTTTAAGTCCCGAAAAGTAAAAAGAAATCTGTTATTCTTTGTGTTTGGTTAATTCTGTTTTTTTTTTAATTATTTTATGATTTTATTCAGATATTACTTGTTGATTTTGGTTAACAGCATTTACTGGTTTCATCCCATTAACATTTTCATTTGTATTTCTGATTTATGTCATAAAAGAATAACAGATTGCATGTATAAGGAAAGATCACATGTAACTTAGATACGAAAGTTTAAGGTTCATGCATGTCTACAATAAACGAAATATGAAAATAATAAAATTCAGGGAAAAACCGCTGAAATTATGGAACCAAACGTTGGATTTATTTTGGGTATTCGTTAAACTTTTCCACACACTACTTATGATATCCATAACTTTAGACCAGAGTAAGTATGAGTCTGTAATTCCTAGATTAACTCCGTAAAGTTAGAGGTATTAAAAAATATTAATTTAATTGATTAAGAAGAGACGGTAAACAAATTAAAGGCAATGAGGTTGAAATGTTTGATATAAGTTTTTAAAAGGAGTTTATTATAACATGAATTAAAAAAAGCCTATGAAGTTTAAATAGATATACAAACCTTAGAATATATCCCGAGAATTTTACGCATAAATTCCACTTTTGGTAATAACACGATCACCATTCAATTCATTTTCTTTTTACATGGTAAAATTTAATGTCGATTCTACCATCAACACGTGTCCAGTATAGCTCAAGTCACGCATTCTAATACCAATTAAGGTCAAAATACGGAAATACACCCACTATTTATCCATCCTTACTTTTTAATCAAAACAAATTTTTGTCACAAGTAACAAATTCACAGTCCTAAAACAATGGGAGACGATGAAAAGGGTAGCCCTAAACCATCCAACTCTGAGCTTATGGCTAGCGCCAAGGTGATGTCTGACGCAGTCATCGGCAAGGAGACCGACATGGGCAAGATAGCCGGTGCCGCGGCAGACGTCCTTGACGCGGCGGCTAATTATGGAATCATAGACGAGACTCAAGGGATAGGGAAGTTGGCGGACCAAGCAGAGGACTATCTTCATAAATATGAAACAAGCCATGCTACCACTATCACTAAAACGGATGCTTCCGGCAACCATACCAGCGAAACCACCACCACCACCGCTTCTCCACCGGATGATGATGACAAATAAACTTAATAGGAGGTTTCATGATAATGATCTCTTTTTTTTATCCTCAACACGCATCCACTTTATTATGAGAATTTTTTTAGATGTGCATGTTAATATGTTATTGTTATAATCTATTTTGTTTATTTATAAGCATCTGCAACTCTACGACAGAATATTATATATCTTATTGACATCGGATGGTGTAACTGATAACATATTGTATGTCAACCGTTGGATCAAACTAATATGAAATGATACAAAATATAATTTTTAGTTGTTATGTTTCTTTAATTTTATGGTCTAAAAATGTAACATGTAATATGAGAATGATCATATAGCTCTTTGGTTGCGAAAATGTTGTATAACATCCGTTCATTAAATCATCCTTTTATTAATTCAATGACATTTATAATTTACACATTATATAGTGGAATTTACACATCTATCCTATCTAATAAACAAAGGTTTTTTATGTCACATGTCACTCTCTTAAACCACCCATCTGCCACGTGTCGTTCTCTCAGCCAACATCCATTTGATATTCCCGCCTCTCTCTCCTATTAAATGATTACCTTAATTACTAATAACACTATTGAACATTTTTTTGATTTAATAAATTAATAAAGAGATTTATTTATTAATGTTATTTCTAAATAAATAATTTTTTTATAAAATAATAAATTTATTTAAAGCATAAGACTTTTTTTAAAATAAGAAATATTTAAAATTGGTATTTTTAAAAAGTTATTTTTTTAAAACCAAAAATAATTAAATTTAAGAGTTATAATAAAAAAAATTTAAATGATATATAAATTTGACATTTTCTTGATGAATTCATATGAAATCTAACAACACAATTTCTTTTTCATAAACTAATTAATAGCGTAGAAAACATTCAAACTCATATAAAAGCTAAACAAATAATATTTCGTAAATCAATTTCATGGGGTATGGTTTCGTGATTTAAAACTGAGAGTAAATAGGGACTTATTTTTAGAACTTAAAATTCCTTTAAAAAAAGAAAGATTTGAGTTATTCTTAGTTAGTATTGAATATTAAAAACATAGTAAAAATAAATCTTTCTAAACCAAACCCTAAATCAAATTTAACGAAAAAATCAATTGTTTTTTTCTAATAATAGATTAGAAATATATTGGAGTTATAACTCTCAATTTACACATTATAAATGAAATATTAAATAATTATAACTCTCAATCTCTTTACATAGCTTTTTTTCTAATAATAGATTAGAAATATATTGGAGTTATAACTCTGTAATTCTTAATGTTGCATAGGTTTTTTTTTGCAATCTCTTTACACCAGGACTCGCATTTATGAAGAAAACAAAACTTCATTCTATTTTGTATGTTGCATGGCCTTCAGATGTGTTGGAAGGAAGTTGCTATACTATGTAACACACTTTTATGATCTAGGGACTAAATTAATGTACAGATCATGGATGTTATCTTTTAATTAGTATTTAATTAGTTAAGTTTTATATATGATCATTAAGTAACTTTTAACCTGATCAACAACTACTCATGGAATTATACCACCTACATCGTTAATCATACTTGATATGGAACCGTTCATAGCTTAACAATCCAAGCTCAATGAACTGGAGCTATTTATTAAGGAGATAAAAATTACAGAACTTGATATGTAGGTGCTAGATGGATCCTAAGATCATCTATTCTAATAAACTAAGGTTTTTGAGGACGCATGATACAATATTATGCATTCTCGTGTTGAATTTTCTAACTAAACGTATATACACATTTTAATTAAATAATTTCCACAATTATTACAATCATATTCTCCTTTACTTATTTGAATTTTTATTTTTCTTTCCTGTATTTCTTTCTTTCATAATAGATTAATAATATTTTTTATTTTTTAATATAGTCAAACAACCTAAAAATTTCCAATATAAATTCTAAAATCATTTATATGATTTTGTTTGAATGATTTAATTACTCGTAAGTAATTTTTAAGATATTAATTGATAAGGATTTTAAGTAAATAAGCTAAACAATTATATATCTAGAATCTAAGTTTTTTATGCAAATATTTTATTAACATTTACTAAATTATAATATCTAAATTCTATCATATATTAAAATATAATTTTAAATCTTAATCTTAATTATATGTCATTTATAATTTTTAAATATTTATTATTTCTTAACTTTAATGGTTGATAACATCTATTATAAATATAACTAGCTATAGTAACCCGTGTGTTACACGGGTTGAATAAATAAAAAATTAATATAACAAAATTTATTAATTATAAAATAATATTTTAAGATATAATATCATTAAAATTATGTATTAGAAATGACTGTAAGTTATAAAATAGTGATATCAACTTTTTAAAACTTTATTTTTTTCAAAAAAAATAAACGTTTTGTTCTAAAATAAACCGTATAAAAATGATATTTTTAAAAATTTTCTTATTATAACCCTTAAATTTAATTATTTTTGGTTTTAAAAAATAAATTTTTAAAAATACCAATTTTAAATAGTTTGTATTTTTTAAAAAAGTCTTATGCTTTAAATAAATTTATTATTTTATAAAAATGTTTATTTAGAAATAATATTAATAAATAGATCTCTTTATTAATTTATTAAATCTAAAAAAGTGTTAAATAGTATTATTAGTAATTAAGGTAATTATTTAGTAGGAGAGAGAGACGGGAAATTTTTGGTGAGAATGATTGTGATGTTGACACGTGTCATGCAAGATACCTTTTTATTAGAGTAGGAAGATGATTTTAAAAAGTTAAATTTATTACACCCATGTAATACATGGGTTCTAACCTAGTATGAAATAAACTATGAATTCTTCATCGGTTAACTATTTAGTACTTAAAGTTTTTTCTATTCTTTATGACTTTTTTGATTATGTTTCGTATCACATCATATAATTTAATCATTTTCACAGCTTTCGCCTCACCAGTCTCTCTCCCTCTTGGTTTCCAACAACCACCATCGTCACTGTCTTCTTTCTCGTTTGTCTTTCTCCTCTAGATTTCCTAGTCACCATTGTCACATCTCTCTCCCTCTTGATTTTTGAAAATCACCATCGCATGATCTTCTCTCTCTCTCTCTCTCTCTTGATTTTTGACAAGTTCATTTGCTTAGTTTTCAGATGGGGAAAATCAAGAAGAAGATGAAACCAAATGAGGCAGTTGATGCGGTTATGGGTGGTGGTTCCATGAACAAAAGGAAAGGGGAAGAGGAGATGGTAAGGGTCTGATGCACTTTGGCAGATGAAAGGATGATGATGACGGTGGTCTTCGAGGAAAACGACGGTGGTGTTGGCGGAAAGAGGCGGTGTTGTGGTTCAGTTTGTAGTGACCATGGTATGGGCCTACTTTTTAGATGTAAAAAAGACTAAAATATCCCCGAAGTTAATAAAAAAACTAACAGAGTCAATGCCAATGATTAAAACCGTTATAAAAATATTGTCAAAGATCAAAACCGTTATAAAAATTAATCCAAGTTAGTGCCAATGATCAAAACCATTATAAAAATTAGAGTAAATTACACGGACAGTCCCTGTGATTTGATTAAATTTGAATTTAGTCCTTAAAGTTTTAAAATTACATATATAGTCCCTAATGTTATAATTATCTTTTATCAATGGTTCTTACTCTGTTAGTTCAGTTAGTAATGTTAATTTTATCAAACTAACTATTTTACTTGTAACATAATCCATGTAATTTTACTTTATTCTAAACTTTTATTATTAATATGTCTATTATTTAATACACAAATAAAAAAATATTTTAAAAAACGTCTTCTTTTGAATGCGGTTTATAATTTCTTTTTAAACCAATATGCGTGTTTTTTTAAAACCTTCATAAAATGTCTTCTTTTGTAAAGACGTTTAAAACTGAATTATTTTTTAAAAAATGTTTAAAAACTAAGAATTTGTTAAAGAAAAGATGTTTTAAAAAATGAAAGGCTTTAAAAAAACTTTGGAAAACCAATCAGTGTAAAAGATAAATATTTTTGAATGACATATAAACATGTTTTTAACAAGTTTTTTATTTGTGTATTTAAAACGTATTTTATTAAATAATAATCTTATTAATAATGAAATTATAGAAACAATATAAAATTAAAAAAATTGAAAAATAAAAATATAAAATTTTCATTAAAAAAAAGTAAGACAATAGTTTAAAAGGTAAATTAAATAGATGGCTAATGCGAGCAAAATGCTAATTTTTACAATATTTAACATCACTAACAGTTAACTAACAGACCTAGGGACCATGTATGAAAGAGAAAGAAATGTTATGGACTATCTTCAAAGATTTTAAACTATAAGGACCAAATCTAAAATTTCAACATAACCACAGAGACCATCCATGTAATTTACTCTAAAAATTAATCCACTAGACGTGATATTACTAAGTTTACTCCTAATAATATCTACAACTCAAATGATATATGTAAGATCCAAATTTGACAACCGACCGTAAGAATATAAACATAAACAAACGACTTGCAAAATAATGAATGAATGATAAACAATTACCGAAGAAAGCGAACATATTGCAACTATATATATATATATATTGACAAATAGATATGATGTTCTTGATCATGACAACATCTCATGAATCATTTTGATCGAGAACTAAAAGCATAAACATGTTTTCGTAGGGATTTTCCCAGTTAACCTAATCGTATCCGCCTTCTTCTTAATCTTTATCACCTCCTTTCTTCGGTTTTCCTCAGCTCGTGATCTTGCTCCTTCCGCGATCTGATCAATCATCTCCATCTCGGTTTTGTAGTTCTGCAAAGCTCGAGTTCTTTTCTTCTCCGACTCATCCTGCACATACAAGCTTTAATCATTCATTTCTGTTTTTTTAGGATATACTTAACTAGCTATAATATGAATGTTCTTAAGAAGACATCCTGATGGTTAGATGGTGTCACACAATCAAAAAGTTAAAGGTTTAAATTCAGCGAAAATTGGCCACAGTAGGCTATTTGTGACTGAAATTACGGTTGTAAATATACAGTTTACTAGTAGTGAACAATACCTTGTATTTTGACAACTTCTTCTTTGCTTTGGCTTTCTTTTCATTCTCCCACTCAAGTATTTTAGCATTCAGCTTGTCGTACCTGATAATCATGTCGTATAAAAGTAAGTTCTTTAGCAAATTCGATATGTGCACAATCGTATATACACATTCCGAATCGGTTTGTTGGTATAAAAACAAGTTAATTCTCACACATTTGTAGTTTAGACCAAGTGTTATATTGATTATACCGTTCTTTGATTCTTTCCATCTCAGTTTTCTCCCAAACCTCTGCCTTTATGTCTTCCGGTCTAAGTTGTGAACGCTTTGTGGTTGCTGGGTATGCGGGTTGATCGATAGGTTTTTGATCATTGCTAGCACTTGTCAAGCCGCCTTCGGGTTTTAGTTCAGTTTTTGCTGGAGAAGTAGACCTTTGAGGCAATTTTTCTTGTAACTCTGCAGCTCATCCAACCCAAATTCAAAACTCATGCTTGTGTTTGAATATGTTGTATATTATGCGTTAAAGTCTTATATTTGCATAAATACGCAATTTTACAAGTTTAAATAAGATACATGTAATCCTCCTAAGCCATAAAAAATCCGTATTTGTATATGATTTTACAAATTAAAGAGAAGACGACAAGAACACCAAGATTGTGTCAACCATATGAATCCAAACACAAGCTAGTGGAATAATCACTGAGTGACACAAACACTACACGGTTAACCTGTTTTTTTTTTTTCTTTTTGCAAATTAATACTCGAAATGAAAAAAAAATTAAAAAAATTAGAGATGTATATAGAATAATTAAATTTAAGTTAATAAAATTACATGATTTCTTCTTTAATTTATAAATTTTAGAGTACAAATATCCAACTGTTTTATGAGATAAAAGCACATTGAAGAAAAAGATTTTAAAAAACAAACAGGTTTAACGGGTCAACCCTTTGACCCGTCAGGCCAACTCAAACCTAAAAATTTCATGTTAGATCATCCACATGTCATGTGTTTTGTTTTGTATCATAGATTCACACCCTTAGTGTTACCAAAACTTTGACAAGGTAACACCTTATTCAATGTATTTGAATAATTGATTGGTGGAACCTAACTTTTCTTAAAGATGATTTTTGTGTTAAAATTAGCTGTAATCATGGAATTCAAGATTCTTTTACCAGAGAATTTTCTGGAGAGAAAGCTAGGGGTTGATATGGGAACTATATCATCTTCCTTATCCTTCATCCTTCTAGTCACAGAAACTGCACCATCTTCTTGTTTCCTCTTGGGTTTACTCAAACTGCTATCGCGCATTCGTCTTGCTTTTCTTCGTTCTTCTACTGAACCAACTGCGAATGCAGCTGCTGCAACTGCTGTTCGGAACTCATCGCTCTCCATGTATTCGGAATCATAATCATATGTTAGTTCACGAGAAGACTGCCCTCTATACCAGTTTTGAACTCTTCTGCTGTCTAGAAAAACAAAAAAAAAAGATTGCTCCCCAACAATGATATTGTGATAATCAACGCGAAAAATCATATGTAAGAAGTTTGCATGTTTTACAAGTTGTTTTCTTGTGAAATTTAAGGGTCGGTTCAACTTTTTTGAAGCGTAAAGTGGATTCTAAAGTTAAGGGCTTTTTTTTTTATTTATTTAAGATCCTAAGGGATTATGATGTCAAATATTTTTCATTTAAAAATTCTAAAACCTTTAAGTTCTATGTTCTTGTCAAAACCTTTAAGTTAAAGGAAGCTAACCCCAAAAATGAGGGTGTCGGGCACCAAGCTTCAGCTTATTTTTTTTTATAGTCGAGCCACCCTTATGAAATTGAATTACCTCCTCTAAACGAACGAGTCTTCGGAGATGGTAACTTTCGGTCTCTAACGTTTGAAGTTTCTCCTTCGTGTGTCTCTTCCAAACCAGAAAATTTCACCCTATCGAAAACAATTAGTTCGCGTCTAATCATACAACAATCGTGATACCAAAAGTTGAATCAAGAACTAGAAAAGACGAGAGAGGTAAAATCTCACCTCATTTGCTTAATCATATTGTCCATGATTCAAGAGAACTTGACTTTAAATTTGTTCTTGATAAATGCAAGTTATAAACTTGAGTTTATTTGAAGGACTCACGAAACACCAAGATGAGGATGAGGATGAGGATGAAGCAAGGTTTTGCAAGTAAACTTTGGGTTTGGATATTGAAAATGTGTTGGAGAAGAATTCTTTTCTTGATGGTTGAGTTTTTTATTTGATGAAGGTAACTAGGGTATGTGTATGTTTGAGCAAATGATTACTTGGGTGGATAACTAGATTTGATGTATTGGTCATGTATTCGTATCATAATCACTAAAATTTAAAATCACATTTTGATGGATAATTAACTTTCTGTAATTCTATTTGTATGCTGATTAACTCATTATTCATACGCTAATTAAGTCATTTTTTTAGTAATCAATTTATATTTTATATTGGTAATAGAATTTAAAAGGATCCCTTAAAAGGTTTTTAAATCTACTTGTTACAAAATCTAAAATTTCCATAATTTAAAAGAGTATTGCCTCCACTCCGCATGCTCATTAACTAATAGCAAAACATACTAACTTATGCGAACAGAATACAGATTCAAAGTTTTGTATTCATATTTAAAACTTATTCGAACATAATGACTTAAAATCTTTATTTTAAAGTTGCAACACTTGATGTTACGTTGAGATCTCCACAAAAGAGTTTCAAGTATCCACAAACGATTCATGTTTTTATCAGTTTACCCGGTTCTCAGAACACCAGATGATCTAGACAACAAGTGACTTTAATTCATTTCAAATATCGAATATAATAAGTTTTGTTATCTATTTGAGTCTACAGTTGTTAACTATCAGGGTTTAAGTACCTTTGAATATAATAAACGCTCTCGACTAACAAAACATGATCAAGAAACTATTTTTCGTTTATCTTCCAACCGTCGTATTTGCTACATTCAACATCCAACACCCACCTAAAACAAACCATGGGTTCTACTGCAATACACCCAGACCCAAAAGTACCTTTGACTTGCAGAACCCTTTATTTCCCCTGCAACAAATTCAACTTTTCTTATTCCTCTATACATTTAAGAACCCACACTATCAGGGTTTAAAGAGTTCTAATGACAATCAGAGAACCAAACAAGAACAAAAGGAAACCTCAAATTCCAATTTGTATGTGCAATTCACCAACGATGTCGCTCAGAACAAAATTCAAAACCCAACAAGACTAACATAATCAAAGAACACAAACCGTCAAGGAGATTTTTCATTTTCTAGATAACGTTCTCACCATTTTTAGAACACCCGAAGATTTCTTCAATGATGACATATTTGGATGTCAACTGCTGATTTTCTTGCTCACCTTCGATTGTGACCTTGTTTTCATTCTCAATTACAGATGATTCTACATCAACTTTCTTATCGTCGATGCCAATAACCTTACCATGGTATCATCATGATCTCCATCAACAACACCATCTTCAAAAAAGGAATCATGATCACCAACAACAAAATCATCATCTTCTACTCCAGCACCAAAACTCCCACCATAGCTTCCCCGCCATTCATCATCATCACTATCGATATCCAGATAGTGTGAGCGGTTCTGAACAGTGCGCCTACGAAGAATGAACACGTTAAAGTAATAGCTCACGAGTTCTTTCTTCGTTCTAGAAGGAAATGCAATGGATAGTTGTTGCCAGAACATTCTGCCAAGAGAGACAGGGTTTGAGTAAACGACTTCATGAAACAGTCTTTCTTCTTCTTCACTCCACCTACTTGCAACTTCTTCTCCCATATCAAGCATTCCCATATCAACGAATTTTTCATCTCCATAGTATTCTTTTAAATTTAAACGAGCTTCTTTCACATGTTGCTGCACACACCTAATTGAACCACGATCCAAGCACATACAACCCTTTTGGATATCACTTGAAGAATCAGAGACGGAATTATGAATCGGAATGACACAAAACCCCAAGAAAGGCTCCATTTCACCATCCTCGTGATATTTTCTAGCCACCTCTGGGTCGAATTCAGGAACATCAGCTTGATGATTTGGTCCAATAGGAATCTCTTTTCTAGGAGATCTGTTCAATAATGATGAATATATATCTTCATAATGAAACAGCTGCCTCCTTGGGAAATTATATTCAAAAAACTCAGAGAAAATATTAGGGGAAAACACCGGCACAGATTCAGAATCATCTTCACTGGTGTCGTATCCAGTCACTAGTGGCAATGGTGCATTAATTTCAAGCTCCTTGAAAAACATATCAGGGACAGAAATGTCATTTTCACCTATCCCCACAAAGAGGCAAAATTGAGTATGATCATGCACAAAAGCACACATTAATATCTGTGCTTTATAAGGAAAAACCAGGAAAACAAGATACGGCATAACATGTGTCCGTAATATAAAACAGAACCGTATATTTACGCATTCCAAAACATGTGAATTGTTAAAGCCCGATTACCACAAAAGTCTAGTTGTAGAAAAGATACCCTAAAGGCCACTAATCCCTTGTGATTTGAAATATAAGTTTTCGAAAAATGAAACCGTATTTGATGCAATTATAGTAGATAGCTTTTTAGATACCATAAAGGTTGATATTTCTTACTTTTTCGAGTATTGTATCACTTTCTTGCCAAAAAGCTCATAAAAATGCACCAGAGTAATTACAAAAAATGAGCCAAAAGAACACACGAAATATGATATATATTACCACTCTTCGCACCTGCAATTTCAACAAGTTGAACTGTTCCAAGGGGAAGATTACTTTCACCAACAGTAGCTGGTTTATTGCCATAATCGAGATGCTTTGGATGCTTAATGAACTCCTGCAGATCTTCTTCAAAGGCCCGTTTGGTTCCCATCACAACCTGCAATGATATCTACAGTTAAACACTGACTGTCATACAACATGCAAAAAAAGCTACAACTTTAACTGAAGCTATCATGTTAGTCAAAAACAAAATATTCTAAGTTGGATGCTCCAAAACTGATGCGTGTTTCCATAAACTATACAAAACGTCCACAAAACTAAAAAAACGATAGATAACAAGAAATATTTCATAAAAAGAACAAAAATAAATAAACTTAAGAGTTTCATATATCTACCAAAAAGCCTATTATCATTGTATACCTCAAAAAAGAAAATAGAATCCTCAATGAAACTTAGAGTATCTGGCTGAAAGAATAAAATTTAAAAAAATATATAAAGTTTGTTGTATTTCGAAAGTATGTTCCCCTTGTCTCAAATAACACGAAGAGAAGTGACGCCATACAAAGAGACAATATAGGGGATTGCACAGCGGATTATAACAACCTTAAAGTCGCTTGACTCTATAACCAATAATAAAGAATTGTTTTTAGGTTTATAGAAACGAGTAAAATAACAAACTAAGTATAAGATGGATGATCAAATCGCCATTTTAACTCAGTAATCCATACCATTACTTCTCATGCTTGTAATTTTGTCAACGAAATAAGAAATAGATAAGCCATTACAATCAACATTTCTTACAGTAGTTTGCTGCAGGACACAGAACCATGTTACCATTAGAGAGACAATGTGATTAGGGCAATAAAAGTTCTTCAAAAATAATAATTGAACTTCAGAAACTGACAGAAATGTATTCAATTGACAATTTACATCAAAGAAAATTCTAAAATAAAAAATTACAAAATTTCACTCTCCTCGTATCCATAAACTTCTAATTTCGACCTCAAGCACGCTAACCCATCTATCCAGGACGAAATTCAGGCATTCCAACGGCTAACTTAAGCAAATAAAATAATCCCCAAATATTTTTCCTGGAAACCCTAACCCTAGGCGTTAATATGCATATATCAACGATTTCCACATCGATGACAATAAAAAAAAGTAATTAACGAACATACTTACCAAATCCCTCGATCAATTTACAAATGGCACGAACTTGCACAACACGAGCGCTTCAAAACCCTAGATATAAATTATGCCAGACAGTCTACAAATTTCCGATGAATGAATATAGGGTTATCAAAAGGGATCAAAATCCAACGAAGATTATATAAAGGATCGAAAGAAAAAGCGCCTATTTCCGAAGATTGAACGACGAACCCTAACCCTAAAAATTAGTTAGGAGAAACGAAATTGAACAATATTTAGATCGATAAATAGGGGAAGATACGATTATAAGGAATAATAAACTCGATTTGAGTGTCGATTTGGAAAACAAAGAGAAATCGAAGGTCGATCATATAGAATTCAAGGAGCACGATGAAAAGAGGGGTGAACGAATACGGGTCCTGTTATTGTGAAGAGCAAGAACGGTCCGGATATAAACCGGTGTGGCTAATTTAAACCGGTTACACGTGTGCATTTAACGCTTTCGCAAAAAGGTCCATATGTACACAATAGGCCCTTACAATTTTAAATCTTTAAAAAGAAATATATTTGTATTCTTATGCATCAGAAAAAGTATATATGTTTGTTTAATTTAATTCTCCTTTTCCATATGAACTGAAAACTGAAAAGCAACAAGTTTACAAAGCAACAAGTTTATCGATTGTTTCGAAACCTACTCTCCTCCTCCTTTATAACAAAAGTATATGTTTATAGCAAAAAAATTGTACTCATGTGTATCAATTTAGTTTTGTACTTTCAAATTAATTTAGATCCCTTTATTTTAAAAAGTTATACATAAGTTTAATTAAACTTTATTGTTTACAAGATTAAATTAATTATTACATATGTGGGTGCATATATTAGTAAATGGAAATGTTTTTCTTTCATTTTGTTTTTTAAGTGTTGTTTGATGTAAATTATCTAATGTATTTTATTTTTAATCAGAGTTGTATTTCAGTGTTCTTATACTAATATTGTTTTTAGTTTATACTATATCTTATTAGTTAATCTACTTCTTTAATAATAAATACTTATGAATTATATAGTAAAACTAAATATTAATTTGGTTTCGGTTTGGTTTAGAAGTTCTCAGTGGCACTTTATTTTTCCAGTCAAACTTTTGTTTAAATATTTTTTAATGTATTCACAATTATCTACTTGTTATAATAATATAATAAATAAGTAACTTTTTGTTACAAGGAGTGAAGTTAGAACCCTCTCCATGTCTTACAATTCATATAATATGTATGTTTTATGTACATACATTGATATGATACCAGCATAGATATGTTTTAATAACCTTTAAATTAAAGCACATAAAACAAACAAATATATACAACAAAATTTTCACTCATAAGAAAAACTTGAAAAAATCAAATGAGTGCAAGTCTTATCTTTACTCCGCTAGATAAAGCGGAATAATAGATGCACCCAAAAAAACCCCATGTTATAAAAACTTTTTGTCAAAGCTTAGATTAACATGATTTCAAAATATTCTTGAATTCCTAAAAAGACTAATTATTAACTACTTAATATAAGTTATAATAAATCATTCAAAACAAATCCTTACAAAGAACAGAAATAAGGCATAAATGCAACAGTAAAGTTAAGAAAATAAACCATAGGAATTGAAGTTAATAAGGCTAGTAATCCATCTTCAAGCAATGGCAGGCATGTCCTTGAGCCATGGGTCCAATGGCTTACCAATAGAGTAAACAATAAACCCAATACGTCTAAGCTTTGCAACATCTACTACATTCCTACCATCAAACATATAAGCTGGTTTTGGCATGCTGTTGTACATCTTCTGGTAATCAAGACTTTTAAACTCGTCCCACTCGGTTAGGATACAAATCGCGTGTGCGTCTTTAGTAGCTTCATATGCATCGTGAACCACTTTAACACTTTGTTGTACAACATCTTCGGCTACTTGAATAGTCGAACCAGGTTGGTCCCAATCAAATTTAGGAGTTGAAAGATCCTTAATAATTTGTGCTTCAGGTACTTGAGGATCATAAATGATTAGTTGAGCTTTATCAGATAACAAGCCTTTGCACACGTCAATTGCCGGTGTTTCTCTTGTATCACCGGTATCCTTTTTAAACGAAAATCCTAATATGCTGATCTTCTTACCCGATACTGTGTTAAACATGGAGGAAACAAGTCGATTCACAAATCGACTTTTTTGGTAATCGTTGATCTTTATAACCTGTTTCCAGTAGTTAGCTACCTCTGGAAGACCATTGCACTCACAAATGTACACCAAATTCAATATGTCTTTTTGAAAACAAGAACCACCAAACCCCACACTGGCATTAAGAAATTTCGACCCGATTCTAGAGTCTTTACCAACCGCGTCTGAAACTTGAGAAACATCCGCACCTGTGGCCTCGCATAGTGCTGAGATTGAGTTAACAGAAGAGATTCTTTGTGCCAAAAAAGCATTAGCAGCAAGCTTTGACAACTCTGCAGACCAAAGATTAGTGCATATAATTCGTTCCTGTGGTACCCAATGAGCATAAACATCTTTTAACGTTTGAATGGCTTTCAACCCACTCGAGGTTTCTTCACGGCCTCCAATTAAGACACGGTCAGGATCAAAAAGATTAGTGATGGCAGTACCTTCAGCAAGGAACTCTGGGTTTGAAAGCACTTGAAATTCAATGCCTTTACTATTGTGGGTCAAAATCTTTTCAATTGCTTCTGCTGTTTTCACAGGAACAGTTGATTTCTCCACTACAATTTTTGAAGACTTTGATACATCGGCTATCATACGCGCCGCACTCTCCCAGTACGTCAAATCAGCTGCTTTTCCAGCTCCTAGACCTGAAGTTTTTGTAGGAGTATTTACAGAGACAAAAACTATATCTGCAGCTGCAACATGTTTCTCCAGTTCATTACTGAAGAAAAGATTTTTACCCCTGCATTTTTTCACCACTTCATCTAGTCCGGGCTCATAAATAGGGAGTTTATCGCTGTTCCATGCTGTGATTCGGGGCACCGAGATATCAACAACCGCCACTTCGACTGAGGGACACTTGTATGCAATAACAGCCATGGTTGGGCCTCCAACATAGCCAGCTCCAATACAGCAGATTTTCACCATGTTTGTTTGTTCTCTTTTATTACCTCCTGTAACATACCAAGAACACATTAAAAAGCAATGATCTTTCTGTGATTTAGCTGGAAAACCATGAATGTGTTATAAAACTTCATATTATCATGAATTATCTTTATAAATGTTCCAAGTTCTTTAACATATTTCTAACAGCATGTGCAGTATCTATCCCCTATTCGGCTATAGGAAATTCAAGAAAACCGAATCACTGTAGCTAGTTATACGAACCCGTATGAAATCGTTTGTGTGTGTGACAATAATCATGTTTTAAGATAGTTTAACAAAATACTTAAGACCCATGATCACATTTATTACCTATAGAAATTTAAGGGAATGCTGATAGTGAACTTTTTCTCCAAAATATCAGTCAATATTATCAAATAGATGCAAAAAAAACCAATAAGATCTCGAACTCTTATAATCCAGATTCAGCATTTGTTTATGATGAATCCAAAGTTGCATGAATAAATACAAAACACCCATATAAAATCGACGGAGTTTAATTAAATTTACCTGGGGACCAAGTAATTGGCTGAAAATAATAACTTCAAGCGACAAAATCAACTAAAACCACTTGGCGAAGATGAAGATGGAGGAAGTACGAGAACGAAGAATAAATCTAAATATAATTTAGTAATTTACAGGTAGAGAGGTTAATGGAGAAATAGTGGAATCAGAAAACGGTTATTGATTATTATTTTTTAATTGTTTTTTCGATTTATAAAATTAGATATCCATATACACACATTCCAAGAAATTCAACTAGTCTTATTTTTGAAACAAATGATAAGCTTTATGATTGATGTTTACGGTAACGGTTTTAATTTATCACATTTTTAACTAATTTTATTTTCCAGTCACTATTCTGCATTTTAAACTAAATATATCACATTTTCCTAAAATTTGTAAACATTCTTTTTCTATTCAATATAAAATACTTATTTATTTATTTTTGTTGTATTTTATTTTTCTTCTATTCACAAACGAGATGTTAGAGGCGTACCCATTGGTTATTATGCGTCTATCTATACATACACACATATATAGAGGAAAAAAAAAGATGTCTCTGTTGAATTCAGTGGTATCTTCGTTAGGTTTATTTATCAAAACAGTTTTAATAATTATTAATCAGATTAATAACAGTTAACGCAGCGGAGTAATAAAATACTAGAATGAACCCGACAGGATCTGGGTGTATGCAAATACAGAATATGAATATCCTACTGATGAGATATAATATACATTTGTGGTTAATAATTAACCGTTTGAGACACCAAGGGACAACGAATGAACGCTAGAATCAACGAACACTAAATTGGAACACAGTGGTTGCGGCTCTAAGAGGCGTGATCCACGGTTGCAATCAAAATATCGGTTGTTGTGATAGGAAAAAAATTCAACTCTCCATCTTGTTTCTTAGAGAGATCCCATTGTTGGCTCTCATTCAAGGAAGAAGATAAAGCAGAAAGGTTGAAGATGTTCAATTCACAAATGCTCTCCGTTGATGGCTTTTTTTTCTTCAATCACTTTGTGATGTTTTATATATTCCTTTTGCTTTACAGGTTGAAATCACTTTGTGATGCTTTAAATAAACACCATATTCCTTTTGCTTTACAAAAGAATGTTTAATATATTGAAAGCTTTTTTTTATTTATTTTAAATAAACATTAATGTTTTATAATTTATAACAATTATAAATTATAAAACCCGATATAGTTCGTAAGCGCCAGTTAATCAAATTAAGTGGACTTAATATTTGTTGCCCAAGGTGTAACTCTTACGGGTCATAGCTCGGTTGGAAACGTGACGTAACCGACCCATACATAATCCAACAGGCTCCCACTTGGACGGCATTCGGTTAAATTCCACGTAGACAGTCAGCGCCGCTCTAGCTGCACATGGCTGCCCCCAACAAGGTATGACGCTTTAAAGTCATTAACCAAACATCTTCTTCTAGTATCATTTTACTATAACAAGACAATAAACTTATGGTAATCATAGTCGGTAATCATAGTCATTTATCCTTTCTGTAAAAGAGATCAATTGAGTCATTGATATTAATTCTCATATAGGACTCAATCATTATAGTTCTCGATCTAGATTCAAAATGGTCCAATCAAACACACAGTCAGTTTGGGTGAGGCCTCACACTTCACCAGTTTGAATCAACGAGGGTGCCATGATGTCTAACTGTTACATATAATGTAAGAGTACAGAATCCCTTATTGACTACATACAACTCCCACTGAACTTCAGAATTATTCCCAACCAAAGCTTTTATGACTGGCAGTTACGCGACAGCGGTTGACAGTGATCAAAGAATAACCCTCGGTAAACGGAAGTTCTAGTATGCATCTCAGGTCATAGGATACTAAATGAGTATACCAGTATCAAAGCATCTTATAATAAGATGGTTACCAGTATCAAAGCATCTTATAATAAAGATGATTTGTGGCGAGTTACATCCAACGTCATTCATAATGAGGTCTATGAATTTAGAAGTCGACTCCTTGAGTCTAAATTCAGAATAGTCTTAATTCAGAATTGTCTTAATTCAGAATTGTTCCCACAAGTCTGACCGACTATGGATAATTTAGAATACAATATCCATGGATTAAACGTATTAAAATTGAACACAGTTATAGGATTCATAATTGTATCTATATCAGTAGATCAAAATGAATTCAAAAGTATAACTGTTTAAAAGTTCATACATCCAAATACTAAATCAAAACATATCACTAGCTAATCTAAGCCTGATCGTATTTCTATGCAGATCATGCTTGTTCTGAGTCATGGGCTTAGTAAACGGGTCTGCTAGGTTTTGATTTGTGTCGATTTTTTTTATCACGATGTCTCCCTGTTTCACTATGTCCCGTATATAATGAAACTTCCTCTGAATGTGCTTGACCCTGTGATGAGATCTAGGCTCTTTGGCTTGAGCAATAGCACCAGTGTTATCACAAAATATCTCGATTGGTTGCTGAATACTTGGAACCACATCGAGATCGGCTATGAACTTCTTCATCCAAGCAGCTTCCTTTGCAGCATCAGATGCTACAATGTATTCAGATTCAGTTGTAGAATCTGCCATCACACTTTGCTTGGAACTTTTCCAAGAGATGGCTCCACCATTGAGTGTGAATACAAAACCAGATTGTGAGCGAGAGTCGTCTCGGTCAGTTTGAAAACTAGCATCAGTGTAACATCTTACAGTGAGCTGTTCTTCAACTCCTCCATATATTAAAAACATGTCTTTAGTCCTTCTCAAGTACTTCAGAATATTTTTAACTGCAGTCCAATGGGCAAAGCCAGGGTTTTGCTGATAACGGCTAGTAATGCTCAAAGCATACGAGACGTCAGGTCTAGTGCACATCATAGCATACATGATGGAACCAATCGCTGAAGAATATGGAACCTTTCCATTCGCTTAATATCAATGTCCGTTGAAGTAGATTGCGATTGTTCAACACGGTACCTTTAGTCATTGGAACACCTCCTTTCTTGGAGTTTTCCATCTTAAAGCGTGTCATCATTTTGTCTATGTATGTGCTTTGACTAAGCCCTAGAAGCCGCTTAGATCTATCCCTATAGATCTTTATTCCTAGAATGTAAGCAGCTTATCCAAGATCTTTCATTGCGAAACAAGCTCCCAACCATTTTTTAACTTCGTTAAGCATTGAGATATTGTTTCCAATGATCTGTATATCATCCACATACAATATGAGGAATGATATAGTGCTCCCACTAGCCTTTCTGTAAACACAAGGCTCATCTTCACTTTTGACAAAACCGAATTCGACGATCTCTGATCAAAATGAAGATTCCAGCTACGGGATGCCTGTTTAAGTCCATAAATGGACTTATTCAGTTTGCACACCTTATTTGGATATTGTGGATCGACAAAACCATCAGGCTGAACCATATAGACATCTTCAGAGAGATGTCCATTTAGAAAAGCGGTTTGACATCCATTTGCCATATCTCGTAATCATAGTACGCGGCTATGGCAAGCAATATCCTAATCGATTTGATCATAGCAACGGGTGAGAAAGTTTCATCATAGTCAACACCTTGAGTTTGAGTGAAACCTTTCGCAACTAGCCGTGCTTTATAGGTGTGTACATTTCCATGCATGTCGGTTTTTCTCTTGAAAAGCCACTTGCTTCCTACAGCCCGTGAACCGGGAGGTAGCTCAACCAAGTCCCAGACTTGATTGTCTCGCATGGATTGCATCTCGGCGTTCATGGCATCTAGCCATTTCGCAGATTCCGGATCTGAGATAGCAGATTTGTAGTTAGTAGGTTCATCACCAGAATCAGCTACTACCAGAACCTCAGGACCCTCTAGATTCCAAAGATATCTGTCAGGTTCTTTGCGAGTTCTGCTACTTCTACGAACGCTTGTGTTATGTCTGAATCAGTAACAATTTCTTGTTGTTCAGACGCACCGACTACATCAGCGTTTGTTTGTGGTTCTCGATTTCTTCAAGGTCCACAATATTACTTCCAGTTCTCGATCAAGAAACTCTTTCTCGAGGAAATGTGCCTTCCTTTTGATGGAAATTATATTTGCATCAGGATGGTAAAAGTAATACCCGCTTCTATTGTAGTATCCACGAAAATAGTTTTTCGCCTCGAGGATCTAGCTTGTCATTAGACTCACTAGTGACATAAGCATCACATCCCCATACTCTAAAGTAAGACAAATTGGGTTTAGACCCATGCCATATCTCATATGGAGTTTTATCTACCTTCTTAGTCGGTGCCAGATTGACAAGGCGGGCGGCGGTCATAAGAGCATAACGCCAAAAGGAGTGAGGTAAGTTAGTTCTACACATCATCGATCGAACCATATTAAGTAGGGTGGTTCGATTTCTCCTCTCACTCACGCCATTAAGTTGGG
Organism: Flaveria linearis; assembly: GCA_024085815.1. Taxonomy (NCBI): domain Eukaryota; kingdom Viridiplantae; phylum Streptophyta; class Magnoliopsida; order Asterales; family Asteraceae; genus Flaveria; species Flaveria linearis. The sequence continues at coordinate 72,855,305 of CM044012.1, forward strand.
GTGTGCCGGGTGGAGTGAACTGTGAAACAATTCTACATTCTTTAGATGATCAATGAACTCTTAGCTTAGGTATTCTCCACCTGATCTGATCGAAGTACTTTGATAGTCTTATCAAGTTGGTTTTCTACTTCGTTCTGAAACTCTTTGAACTTTTCAAAGGTTTCATGTCTATGCTTCATAAGATAGACATAGGCGTATCGACTATAATCGTCAATAAACGTAACAAAGTATCTTTCGTGATTTCTAGACATGGTTCTGAAAGGACCACATACATCAGAATGTATAAGTGCTAACAGATCCTTAGCACGTTCACCAACATGGGTGAAAGGATCCTTTGTGAGTTTGCCAGCTAAGTAAGATTCGCATTCATCAAAAGATTCATGTCCTGTGGATTCAAGAATCCTTTGGACTGAAGCCTTTTCACACGGGCCTTGCTTATGTGGCCAAGTCTACAATGCTATAGAAACGTATCGTAATTCCAGATTTGATACGTTTAGAAAGATTATATACATTATTGTTTGTTTGAATATCAATCTCATAAATACCACTTCGAGGTTTAGCCTCAAAATAAAAGATATCATTCAAGTAGGCAGAAATAACAGCATCATTAAAAACATACTTGAATCCTTGTTCAAATAATAAAGAAACTGAAATAATGTTCTGGTTAAACCAGGAGCAAACAAACAATTATTTAAAGTAATTACAAGACCAGATAGACAAGAAAGATGATATGTTCCAGTTGCTAGAACCGGTACTCTTTTCCCATCACGAACGATGAGCTCCATGTCGCCTTGTTTCAGTTTCTTCCACTTTTCAGGCTCCTGCAAGACATTAATAATGTGGTAACCACATCCAGTATCAAATACCCATATGTTGCTGGAAACAGTGAAAAGTTCAATAACATAAATCAGAATACCTGAAGAAGAGCCTTCACCATTGGCCTTCTTCACCTTCAGCTTAGCTAGATAGTCAGGACAGTTACGTCTCCAGTGTCCCATCTTATTACATTCAAAACAGTGTCGCTCCTCAGGAGGGGGCGCTGCTTTGTTTTTAGCCAGCTGTTTGTTGTTGGTGGCAGGCTTGGCAGCAACAACTTTACCTTTACCCTTATTGTTATAAGTTTTTTTCTTGGGGTTTGGTTTCCTAACACCAGTAGATCGGACCATCAACATTTGACTGGCTTTACCTGGTATGTTTTGCTCAGCAGTTTTGAGCATACCGTGTAGTTCAGCTACACTCTTAACCCATACATTCATATTAAAGTTCATTATGAATTGGTCGTAAGAACTAGGCAAGGAGTTCAATGAAGTCTACTGCCATTTCATCTTGCATAGGATAACCAAGTTTGGCTATTTGGTCGATGTACCCTTTCATTTTAAGCACATGGGCACTAACAGGCGAGCCTACTTGCATTTGCAGGATATAAGCTGCTTCATGGTATCATAGCGCTCTTGTCGGGCCTGTTTCTGAAACATGCCCTTAAGTTGCTCAATCATGTCAAATGCAGTCATGTCCTCCATGTTCTTCTGGAGATCAGGAGACATGGTGGCTAGCATAAGGCAGGCTACCTCATCGGCATCCTCCTTAAATTTTTCCCAAGTTCTACGGGCTGCGGCCGTATTGTTTTCAGGCTCGTGGGAACAGCGCTATCTATAAATAGAGCTTTTTCGCCATCTTGAGAACCAATCTCAGATTGCGGTGCCATGCGAGAAAGTTGGTGTTATCAAGTTTCTCTTTCTCAAGAATAGACTTGAGAATGATGGAGTTGTTGGTTTCTGAAGACATCTATAAGCAAAATAAATTAATTAGTATTTTCGATGTATTGTTTCCTTATTTTAATTAATGACCCATTTACAGTAATTTTAAGTAAGGAATAAGAATCTGGCTTGGTCAGTCACTAAAGGCAGCTGGGGCACGCAACATTAGTAAGTGATTAGGCAGACTGACAATGTTATCAATTGTGAAAATTGCACAACTCTCGTGTATGAGGCCGCAACGACAACATTTGTCAATGCATTGATACGTTTAGCCTCATCTACGCTCACTTTTCTCTCTAGACAGCTGTGGCACGTAACAAGAGAGAAAAGTAATAGTCATCCTAAAACAGTTACTTGTGAAAGGGCCGGATGTGTCAACAAAACCCTTGCACCTTGGAAGAATAAACTATACATCAAGTGCGGTGCTGTGGTTCTAAACACTGATGTTTTGCTTAATGTTCCAAGTGTTCCTTATAGTAGGGTGGCATAGACTATTGATTTTTTATCTATGGGATCCAATTTTAGCGTTTACCGAATAGGGTCAAACACACGTATAATTATTAATCAAAACAGTTTTAATAATTATTAATCAGATTAATAACAGTTAACGCAGCGGAGTAATTATAAAATACTAGAATGAACCCGACAGGATCTGGGTGTATGCAAATACAGAATATGAATATCCTACTGATGAGATATAATATACCTTTGTGGTTAATAATTAACCGTTTGAGACACCAAGGGACAACGAATGAACGCTAGAATCAACGAACACTAAATTGGAACACAGTGGTTGCGGCTCTAAGAGGCGTGATCCACGATTGCAATCAAAATATCGGTTGTTTGTGATAGGAAAAAAATTCAACTCTCCATCTTGTTTCTTAGAGAGATCCCATTGTTGGCTCTCATTCAAGGAAGAAGATAAAGCAGAAAGGTTGAAGATGTTCAATTCAAAAATGCTCTCCGTTGAGGCTTTTTTTTTCTTCAATCACTTTGTGATGTTTATATATTCCTTTTGCTTTACAGGTTGAAATCACTTTGTGATGCTTTAAATAACATCATATTCCTTTTGCTTTACAAAAGAATGTTTAATATATGAAAGCTTTTCCTTTATTTATTTTAAATAAACATTAATGTTTTATAATTTATAACAATTATAAATTATAAAACCCGATATAGTTCGTAAGCGCCAGTTAATCAAATTAAGTGGACTTAATATTTGTTGCCCAGGTGTAACTCTTACGGGTCATAGCTCGGTTGGCAACGTGACGTAACCGAACCCGTACATAATCCAACAGTCTCAATAACCTATATAAGTGTATAAATAATTAAGGTCTTTTAAAAATTATAAAAAAAAAGATCAGGATAAAATTCTGAATACTTAAATATGTCAACATGAAGAAATTTGTGTAATTTCTCTTAATTTAAAGATATGAGTGGGAATAGAGAATGAGCTGAGAGTGATATCATAAACCCCCAATATCAAACTTGTGGATGCTTATGAGTAAAATTATATAAGACGAGGAGGGACATCGACATTCTTGTTTAAAGCGTTCGTAAAGTGTTTGGAATAAAAATACATAATAAAAACAACACATAACGATATGACAATGGTACTAGTGTAATGCATGTATGTAGAACTGATTCTAAGGGTTTTCAGAAAAAGAAAAAACAAAGATACAAAAAGAGGGCACCATAATTCATAACAACTTATTATACAGCTCAGGTCTTGAAGGTGAGTTGTTGGAACAGCCTCATGTCAACTAAACCCATTCTTTATTGTGATAAAGTGAGTTGTTGAGACTCTTTGTTATCCATTGAAAGAGGCCCTATTAGCTCCATTTATTACTCTTCATGAATCATGATACATAGCATTAACGCATATACTTCATACTTGTGTGCACTGCACAAGTGCACATGCACCCGAATATGTGTGTAACAATGAATACTTGAAATCATTACATATTAGGGCCAATAATATGTACTTACATATATGATACGAAGACAAAATAACTAAACCTTATATGAGGCTTATGGTTTTTTAGCATAGCAGTATTGGTGTTACCTTTTATAGAAATGATGTGAGATTAAATTATTACAAGTACAAGGTTAGATGATGTTAATAGTAACAAATATTTGTTACAAAAAGTAAGCCTTATACGTAAGTTGAACCAAATCATATGATTTGAAGCTTTTGTAACTCGTAATTGTGTAACATTGCATCAAACGAAACAAAAGAAAATTTGTCATTTTGATAACGATTATATGAAGATGAAAGACAAAAGATAATTGGTTACGATAACACGACAATATTAACAATTATCACTAGTAAAAAAAAGAAAAGTGTTTTTACAAATTTAAAGTCTAAAGAGCTTAAAGTAAGATCCTGTTAAATTTTATGTTTTATTCTTTCAATTCAATTCTAATAAGTTGTGTTATTATTTTGTGAGGTTTTCTATTGTTCAAGGGTGGTTTCTGTCATTATTAATAATTTGAAGGACTGCTGTTGTTATTCGGATGTGAAGCTTCTATACACGGATGTGAAGCAGCTATATGAAGGGGTCTTCACTTCTTTGGGATTAACGAAAGAGCTTCTAGGGTTTTCTTCAAGTTTGATCAAGAGTATTCGTCATCTTCTTCGTAGATCTTCTGGTTGATTTGTAGTAACAAGCAACTCATCGTTGCTTGTTCTGATAGTCAAATCGACAGTTTTCGTTATTGAAGTTGTACTCTCTTGTCTCTTGATTGTTTTGTTCTTCGTTCACTGATATTGAGAGATTATTGTTACTTCTCAGATTTGTTTGATATTGATACCAATATTTGAACTCAGAAAGTTTTCATGGTATCAGAGCCTTGTGCTCTTGATTCTTTCCCTGTTGATTCATTCCCTAAGATTTTGGTCATCTAGGGTTTCGGTGCTCTGGGCTGAGTTCTCATTACTGGTGGTTCTTGATCATAAACGATCTGTCTCCTTCATCGGGAGAGTTTTTGAAGCCTGGTGTTAACTGTGAAGGTGTTTCATCGATCTAGGGTTTCTCTTAACCCTTGGGTGTGTGCGACTCTTCGTGTTTCGAAGGGAACTCCGCTGTGCAAGGCAGTGCAAGTGCGCGTTGCTGGCTTATGTGTCCGCTCAAAGGTTGAATAGCCCTAAGTGAAGGCTATTCAGGTACTTTCATAAGCAACTGTGTGTTTCCGCTGTGCATCTTGGGTATTATCCCTCTCTCTAGTATTCTTCGTACTGTTGGACCGACTGTAAGGAATTTCTTGTACCCCTATCTCTTGGTTCTTTCAGTTTCTAGGCATATTTGGGCTGGGCTAGATGGACCAGTACTGATTGCATTGTTATATGTGTTCTTGTTATCTGCTGCGTTGTCATACGTGTTCTTGTTCTCTGCTGCATTGCATTTCTGTCACTGAGTGCTTGTAGTGATTGTATTTGCATTATCCCTGCTCCTCCTTTTCATACCTGGCCAGTCAATTAATTGACCGGGTATCTGGTTCCTGAAGGAGTTTCGCAGGTTGTGTGCTTGTGTGTTTCATCTAGTTGTGTTCTTCTTTGGTTGGCTGTGTTGATTACTGCCATGGCTGTTGTTGACCCCACTCTGTCTCCTACCCTGATTAGTAATCTTGACTTTGGTAACCCGTTGTATTTACATGCTAGTGATACAGGGGCTCTGACTATTGTGTCCATTAAACTTAAAGGTACAGAAAATTATAATGTTTGGGCTAATGCTATGGAACTTGCTCTTAATGTAAAAAATAAGTTTGGTTTTGTTGATGGTACATGTGTTAAGTCTACCACTGATGAAGTTCTTGGTAGACAATGGGAAAGATGCAACTCTGTAGTTTTGTCTTGGATACTCAATTCTATCTCTGAGGAATAGTTTGTTGGTCAAATTTTTTCTAAACGTGCATCAAGTGTTTGGACTGAGTTAAAAGAAACTTATTCGAAAGTAGATGGGTCTGTTATTTTCAAATTGCATCAACAAATTAACTGCCTAAAACAAAATGGTAATTCGATTTCTGACTATTATCACAAGTTGTCTTCTATGTGGAGACAACTGGATGTTTTATCTGATTTGCCAACCTGTACTTGTGATGCATCTGACAAGGTTTCTAAATTCAATCAGAATCATAGGTTGATGCAATTTTTGATGGGTCTTGATGAAAATTACTTACCTCTGAGATCTGCAATTCTTTCAAAAGACCTCTTCCCTCAGTTAAAAATGCATTTGCTCTCATATCAAGTGAGGAATCTCATAGAGAAGTATCTTCATCTAATCCATCCCAACCTGCTGCTTTTGTTGCTAAGGCTGGTAACATTAAAAAAGGTTTTTCTAAAAACCAATCTGTAAAGTGTTCTAACTGTAATAAAATGGTCACACTATAGAAAAGTGTTATGAGATAATTGGGTATCCTTCAAACTATAAAGGGAAGGGGTCTGGTAATAAGCCTAAATCTAACAATGTTGTATGTGATTCATCTGCTAGTAAAGGAGAGTCATTCCAGTTAACTGCTGATCAATATGCCCAACTTATGTCTCTCCTTGGTAATCATACTGCTGGGGACCAAGGCACCTCAAATATGGCAGGTACTATCTTCGATGGTAACTGTAATTCTTTCTGTGGTGTCTCTAAGTCTGACTCAGTGACAAGTAGAGGATGGGTTATTGACTCCGGGGCCAACCAGCACATGGTCCTATCTGAGGTGTCTATGTTTGACTTAATTGATGTGTCTAACTACAATATGACTGTTGGTCATCCTAATGGAACTAAAACAGTCATAAAATCAATAGGCAAACTTAAACTTTCTAATAATGTAACTCTTGTGGATGTGTTGGTTGTTCCTGAGTATAGTGTCAATCTCTTATCTGTGTACAAACTTGCTAGAGATAATAAGCTTGGTTGTTGGTTTGATGAGTTTAATTGTTGGATTCAGGACTTCGCCCGGACGAAGGTTCTTCTGACTGGTAAACAGGTGAATGGCCTGTATTACTTTGGACATTCTGATTCTTACAATTTTGTGTGTCAAAATAGTATCAACACTGATCAATCTGATGTAAATTTGTGGCACTCTAGAATGGGTCATCCTTCTTTTCAAGTATTAAAATCATTGAGTCATGATCTTCAAATTAAAAATATAGATTATAATTTGCCCTGTGAGGTATGTCAAAGAGCAAAACAAACTAGAAAACCTTTTCCATTAGTGATCACAAGTCCTTCAAAGTTGGCGAACTTGTTCATCTTGACTTATGGGGACCTTTTAAAGTAACCAGTAGGCAAGGATATAGATATTTTTTAACAGTAGTGGATGACTATTCTAGAGCAGTTTGGGTTTATTTGTTGAAGTCAAAAGATGAAGTGTTCTATAATATTCAATGTTTTGTAAAACTTCTTAAAAATCAGTTTGGCTTTGATATAAAATGTTTAAGAACCGATAATGGTACTGAGTTTGTTAATCATCAACTTGATTCATTTCTGAAATCTAATGGTATTCTACATCAGACTTCATGTGTCTATACTCCTCAACAAAATGGTATTGTTGAGCGAAAACATAGACACTTGTTAAATGTGGCTAGGTCGTTATTGTTTCAAAGTAATATTGCTCTTAGAATGTGGACTGAGTGTGTCTTGACTGCTACTTATTTGATTAACAGGACTCCCTCCTCTGTTCTAAATGGGAAATCGCCTTTTGAACTTTTGCTTGGAAAAAAACCTTCTCTTTCTCATCTCAGGTCTTTTGGGTGTCTGGCGTTTGCTGCAAATTTAAACCCAAATCATAAATTTGATTCTCGATCTATTAAATGTGTCTTTATAGGTTATTCTTTTGAAAAAAAAGGATATAAACTGTTGTCTTTAGATGATAATAATATTTTCTTTTCACGTGATGTAAAATTTTTTGAAAATTGTTTTCCATTAAAAGAAAATCAACCTGAGTCTATATCAACTGACATAAATCATTTAAATTTTTTGATAGTTGTTATGACACCCATGAATCTGAGAAAAAATTTTTGCCCGATGATGAAGGGAAGGGTTCCAATGGTCTTACCAGCCAGGGTGGGTTACATGCTGTTCCTAGAGTGTCTCCTGTTGATAGTGTCAATACAGGTTTTACACCTGCTGAGGGTTCTGATGGTGTGTCTTTAGGAGGCATAGACAGCAGTGGTCAAACAGATACTGTCTATATTCCTACTGCTGATTCTAGTCTTCCTCAGACCACTGCTGAATCTTCAGGACATAGGAGAAACCTAGTTGAGGAACATGTTGATCTAACCGCAGGTAGACCAAATGCGGATAAGGATAGTGCAGATGTTTCTGCAATCCCTGAGGGCGTTGATGCAACTGTTCTAGGCAATTCTCGTAAATCAGGAAGGGTGGGTTCTTTACCTTCTAAGTTTAGTGATTATGTTATAGAAGGGAAAGTCAAATATGGTGTGGATAAATATGTTAATTTTGCCAATTTGTCTTCTGATAATGTGTCTTTCCTGTCTTTACTTGATAAAAGTGTTGAACCTAAGTCTTATAGTGAAGCATGTAGAGATATAAACTGGGTTACTGCTATGAATAATGAAATTGAGGCTTTGAATAGAAATAAGACTTGGATTATTACAGACTTGCCTAAGGATAGAAAAGCAATTGGGTGTAAGTGGCTTTATAAGATTAAGTATAAATCTAATGGTGAGATAGTAAGGTATAAAGCTAGGTTGGTAGCTAAAGGTTATAGTCAAAAGGAAGGAATTGATTTTGAGGAGACGTTTGCTCCTGTTGTTAAAATGACTACGGTTAGGACTTTAATTGCTGTTGCTGTTCAGTATGGATGGAAATTGTTTCAACTTGATATAAATAATGCTTTTTTGTATGGTGACTTGTATGAGGATATATATATGTCTATTCCTGAAGGTTTTGGGTCAAAAACTAACAATGGTAAAGTTTGTAAGCTTGTAAAGTCTTTATATGGACTTAAACAAGCTCCAAGACAGTGGAATGAGAAACTTACATATACTCTTAAGTCTATAGGTTTTACTCAAAGCATGAATGATGTGTCTTTGTTTGTTAAGTCTTGTGAGTCTAAAATTGTGATGCTTCTTGTGTATGTTGATGATATAGTTATAACTGGAAATTGTGAGGATGAAATTACAAGAGTTAAACAAATGTTGAATCAAAGTTTTCTAATTAAAGATTTGGGTATTTTAAAATATTTTCTTGGAATTGAGGTTGTTGAAACTTCACAAGGGTTATGTTTAAATCAAAGAAAATATTGTTTGGAGTTATTAAAAGAATTTGGAATGCTTGCTTGCAAACCTGTTGCTATTCCTATGGAACAGAATCTTGTAGTTCCTGATGGGTCTAATATAGAAGCTGGTGATTCTGTTCTTGAAAACATTACTGTATATCAAACTTTAATTGGAAAACTAATTTATTTAACTCTTACTCGTCCAGATATTTCCTATACTGTTCAGTGTCTAAGTCAATATATGCATAAACCTCTTCAGTCTCATTTTAAGATTGCTTTACGGCTCTTGAGGTATTTGAAATTGAATCCCGGTCAGGGGATATTTTTTAAAAAACAGTCTGAGTTTCTTTTACGAGGCTTCTCTGATTCTGATTGGGGAAAATGTCTGTCTACTCGTCGCTGTGTTTCTGGTTTTTGTGTTTACTTGGGAGGTAGTCTCATTTCATGGAAAAGTAAAAAACAAAATACTGTTTCTCGATCTTCTGCTGAAGCAGAATATCGAGCTATGTGTTCAACTGGCTGTGAATTAATATGGATTCGAAAGCTTCTTGAGGATATGAAGGTAAGCTGTCCTATTCCTATTGAAATTTCATGTGATAGTAGTGCTGCTATTCTTATGACTGCTAATCCTGTGTTCCATGAAAGAACAAAGCATTTTGAAATAGATTTGTTTTTTTAAGAGAAAAGGTTTTAGCAGGAGTTTTCAAAATTGTTAAAATAAATACGCTTGATCAACCTGCTGATGTGTTTACTAAAAGTCTTAGTGTTGGTCAACATAAGTTTCTATGTGAGAAATTGGGTCTTGTTGATTTGTTTTAGTATTGAATTGAGGGTGGGTGTTAAATTTTATGTTTTATTCTTTCAATTCAATTCTAATAAGTTGTGTTATTATTTTGTGAGGTTTTCTATTGTTCAAGGGTGGTTTCTGTCATTATTAATAATTTGAAGGACTGCTGTTGTTATTCGGATGTGAAGCTTCTATACACGGATGTGAAGCAGCTATATGAAGGGGTCTTCACTTCTTTGGGATTAACGAAAGAGCTTCTAGGGTTTTCTTCAAGTTTGATCAAGAGTATTCGTCATCTTCTTCGTAGATCTTCTGGTTGATTTGTAGTAACAAGCAACTCATCGTTGCTTGTTCTGATAGTTCAAATCGACAGTTTTCGTTATTGAAGTTGTACTCTCTTGTCTCTTGATTGTTTTGTTCTTCGTTCACTGATATTGAGAGATTATTGTTACTTCTCAGATTTGTTTGATATTGATACCAATATTTGAACTCAGAAAGTTTTCAGATCCCAAACGTTTTGTCAATGTGGGCCCATTTATAGTTTAAAACTCACTCATTGGCTTCAGCCAAGTCCCAAAATGGTCACGACAATTGGTCAAGTGCGCAGGACCAAAAGGGCACTAAAGTATATATACGCCTTCACATGGGGTTTACTTTCATACTTAGCTTCGTTTGTGCGACTCATCTCACAAACGTCGTACAACTTCTTTAAGTCTGCATGACTAGAATTTCCAACTCGCATATGATCATGGCTCACTAGTTTCCCTTGGACTCATTAGGGGAGTGGCCCCAACTTCTAACTAGCAGGGAGTCGAGAAGTGCAAACACTTTTGAATGCGTATCTTCTTTAATCGTTGAGACTTGAGACACTAGCAAAATATTGGTAAGAGTGGTTGGTATTCATATGTTTAAGCACATCTCAAGTAGACTCTATCCCTAAACATTTGACTCGGCATATTAATTTAATTTCATTTCACCAAAATATAAATATATAGATTCTATTAGCGCATGTTACAACAATTGAACATAGTATCAAAACATGTTACAGGGAAACCATCTTATAGAAAGTGGTTGTTAACTTGGAATTCCTTACTATCTAGGTCTTTAACAATTTTCGACCGAAATCTAGTCTCTTACTCTTATTTTGTGTTGATCCAATTATACCACAATCTTCATGACTATGCAAATACCAAGGAATAATGTTTTAAAAACTGAACCGAGTCATCAAACTATTCACGCTACTGGTACGATGGTCTGACCAATCAAGCCAAACACAAAACGTAGATAACATCATAATTAATTACAAAAATATTTATTAACACCATAATATTTTAGTAATTTGTTTTGTTGTTTTATTTATAAAAAATAAAAGAAATATATTGTTTTAATAAAAAAGAAAACAAAATAGGGGTTGGTCGTCCGCGGTAAATACATGAATAGTCATATCTTCTCAGTTCTTACGTCACCTCACAAAAGTTCAAATATTATAATCTAAAAGATAATTTTTCTCAAAAAAAATTTACTTACTGAAATGTTCTAAATGTTCGATCACTAAACATGTTTAAAGATTCAACTGCCACTTCTCAAAAATCTATCACTCAAACCAGTGTTGGACCACCCATGGAAGTCAGACATTAACTTTGTTTTAATAGTCTTATTGTTCATGGATTCGGCTTATGTGCAAGACCCAAAGTCTTTATGCGTGTTTAACCACCCTTTATAGCACTAGTAGGGGGTTCATAAGAGAAACAAATAACTATGTGAAACCAAAGAAAATTACGGAAACCAGTGACATAATTTATTACTTTTTTACTTATTTAAATGTTAAAAGCACATTTAGGTGTTTATTATAGGGTTGTTCACGAGCCGAGCCGAACCGAGCGGACCTTTGCTCGTGCTTGGCTCGTTTTCAAACCGAACCGAGTCGATCGGCTCGTTTACAACCGAGCGGAAAATCGAACGAGCATTTTTCGAGCATTAAATTTTCGAGCGAGCGTCGAGCGAGCATAAACGAGCGGCGAATAATTTATACAACCTAACTATCTTGTGTGTATTACAATTTATACTGCAGTGAATAAGGTTTAATGACTTAAAAATCAACCATATTTCATTACACAATATTTTCACGGATGAGAATACTTTGTGGTTGATGATGAAGCTAAGGCTGTAGCCGATAAGGTGGAGAGCATATTGCAGATACGATGACGGTGAGAGCGGAAGATGATCGAATAAATATATCTTAACAACTTAGGATTTCACTTTTATGTTTAATATAGAATTCTTTATTAGGTTGATTGATCAAGTATGTATAAATATAATTATATATTTGTATATAATGGATCAAATTTACTAGAGTGCTACGTATAAACTATATATACATATTAATTCGATCCGAACCGAGCGGACCTTTGGTCGTGCTTGGCTCGTTTACAAACCGATCCGTGCCGATCGGCTTGCTTACAACCGAGCAAAAATTCGAACGAGCATTTTTCGAGCAAATTCCGAACGAACGTCGAGCGAGCGTCGAGCGTCGAGCGGTTTTGAACAGCCCTAGTTTATTACATATATATTAAACATAAATATGACAATGAAAGTGACATATATTTACGTAACACTATGTCGAATATAAAACTGTTACGTATATGTAACCTATGTGAGACAAATACGTAAAACTATGTTATAGTTTTCATTTGATCTTTACCCTTTATCTACACACACGTATATATATAGAAGGTAGTGATAAAAACTATAAATTATGTAAATGATTTCACTGATTTTCTCTGATTTTCATATTATTATATGTTTTTCTTACGGACTTTCCACCATAGCACTAATTTTTCCCACACACTCAACTATGAACTTCTAATGGGACTACTATGGTCATGGTTAAATGCATTTTGTCTACTAATACTACGATGTACAAATCCAACATCTCTTTTGCATGTGAGTTGTGTGTAAATGGGATTTCTATATGATGCACCCATATTTATCACCCTCCCTCACCAAGACTCAGCATACCCATTAAGAGGCACCACACACCCATCCTGACAAGGACCTCCTAAAGTTTACCCATCCTGATATTGGTCTCACTAAGACACACTTAGTTGTAGAGTTAGATGTGATCAATTATGTTTGTGACGAGTGTGGTGCCACTCACAAAGGATGCTAGCTATTGGTGAGAGGTGGTAAATATGAGAGTACAAAATATAGAAATTGTTTACGCGTTGCTGACTTACACAAGGTATGTTGGGTTCATAGATAAGCATTAGGCTTACTATAAGTAACAAGTTTGGATCCACAAATACACTGTATACCATTAGAACTTCGTAGTTATGTATGTTTAAGAGAAAGTATTATCAGTACCGATAAATTTTGAAAAATCTTGCCTTGTTACCATACACATAGTTAGAGGTGGCAAAAAGAAATCCAAAGATATGATTTTGGGTCATAATGGGTGTTTTAAAAATAAAGATAGGTTAGAATGGATTAAATAAAAACTACAAGGGGGTCAAGATGGGTTAAAAACCTTTTTCGAAAAAAAGAAACATAGGTCAAGATGTGTTTTCAAAATTAGATCTACAAGTCTAAGTCAATGTTTCTTTCACTCAAATTGATCGCCTCCGTCGCACAAGACACCACCGCACCACCACCCCCACACCACCGCATCACCACCGGTCCACCACACCACCACCACATCACCACCGGTCCGCCACACCACCAACACACATACAACCTCCCACCTCTGTCGAGTTTCAACGCGCATCACCACCCGTCCGCCGCGTCGCCACGGGTCCGCCGCGTCGCCACGGGTCCGCCGCGTCGCCCCGGGTCCGCCGCGTCGGCCCGGGTCCGCCGCCTCGCCCCGGTCCGCCGCCTCGCCCCGGTTCCGCCGCCTCGCCCCGGGTCCGCCGCCTCGCCCCGGGTCCGCCGCGTCGCCCCGGTCCGCCGCGTCGCCACGGGTCCTACGCGTCGCCACGGGTCCGTATATGCATCTATCTATATGTGTTGTTGGATTGTATACGCATCTATCTATTATAAATGAAGTCTTATATGTATCTCTTTGAGCTCGTATATGCATGTATCTATATGTGTTGTTGGATTGTAAAAACTAGTAAAATAGTGTTGACTTTTTAAAAAATGATCCATCCTGATCCGAACCCATCCTGATCCAAACCCATATTGACCCAAACTCATCCTGACCTTTTTTTCTAAATGACTCATCCTAACCCAAACTCATCCTGACCCAAATCCATCCTAACTTAACAACCATCCTAATCCAACCCACCTATTTTGCCTCCTCTACACATAGCGATGCGCCAACGCAAAATGAAAATATATTATATTCATGATGAGCAAGGTGTAATATAACCTTTCTAATAGTATTTGGTTGAAATGCAACTTTGAGTCATTGTAGTTGGGTTCTCATATTATTGTTAACTAGTTGAATTTCAAGACGCGCGTTGCGCGTGTGATAAACAAACCATCAACCAAGATCGCCGATTCAAAACAATTTGAAACTCTAGGCTCGGGCTCAGAAAGAACGTTCGGTTACGGCTGCTAGCCAAATTCGACAGCCAAGCCTAAGCAACCGATAATACTACGGTTTCTCATCACCGCCCGAAAGATACCAAAATAAGATGTATATGATCATAACAAACAGTTCCAGTAAATATGGAGACATCTTCATGTTTGGTGGTAAACAACAAACAAACAAATCCGATGGTCTCAAGTCAACATCCATCCCTGTCACCGACATCAGTTTCAAACATAACGATCTCAGACGAATCATTCATCATCATCGACCTAAAAGAGACCAACCTTGTGTGGCCTCCACCTCGGCGAATCACCCAAAAAACACAAATCTTAGATATAACCAACCGACACTACTCCGGTTATCTCATCACTGCCCTCGGAGTCACTATTCAACCGTAAATGATATCCACGCCAAAGCAACCGACACTACTCCGGTTATCTAATTATCGCCCTAGGAGTTCACAATATTGATGGGCATGCATGGTACCTCAAACACTAAACAAACAAACAAACAAACAAACAAACCCAGTATATCTCACTCAAGAGTCCTTTGGTGTCCCCCAGTTAAGAATTGGGGCCTCACATCACTATTTTGAGGCCTGTCTACCTCTCTCGGAGGAGACCGTCGTCGATGTGATCCAGAATGACGTTCCAGGAGCCTAAAGAATGATGTGATCCGGATCGGAACGTCGAACCGGACGCTTTACTGGTTTGGTGGTCGGACCGGTTGGACCGGATTTAACTATATTTTAATTATATTTATATATATAATTAAATATAAGTAATTTATATATGATTTATATATATATTTTATAGTTATATATAAAACTTAACTATATTTGTATATCCGGCGTACTAATTTATGGTTTAACACCCCGTTTTTACCCACTAAAATCAAAAAAAAAAAACAAAACCGGTCCGAACAGGTCCGGTTTCCCGGTCCGACCAGCGGTTCGGGACGAACCGGCCGGTTCGACCAGTAGAAAACGAGTCACCCCAGACCGGACCGGACCAGGCACCGAATCCCGGTCGAACCGGTCGGACCGGCCGGTCCAATCCGGTCTCAACAACAATGCTTGTAACAACGTACGTTACTCGTTAAGGTTTTCTACAATTTCAAGTTATCGGAATCTAAAAATTGGGATGTGAAAGATATATATTCCTTAATAGATAATCAATTGTAAAGTGGTTGTATTTTTCTAGAATTGACATTTGGTCACATCTAATGTTATAGTTTAGTTTTATCTCTTTGAAATCAAAATCAAAGACAAAGGAGATCCTTTGAGATCCACCATTTGGCACTTTCAAACACAATTTAATTAATTAATCAAATTACTGATAACCTACGTAGGTTTAGTGATAACTACTATGTAAAATATAATAAGCTTGTATTTCATATTCATTAATAAAAATAATTCAAGACAATGATCCACACAACGAACTAACACACTATAATATACTTTAAACATTGAAAAAGGTTCAAATACAAAGTGTATTTTTGCTATAAAGTGTGAGAAGACACAATGAATCAAAAAATATACAAAAAAATTATATCTCACAATCTAAATCGAATTTCAAAAAAGTAATTTCGGAGCTTTTGTTCCCCTAGTCGTCCTTATAAGAAAAAAAATAAACGAAAAAATAAAAAAAATAAAAAATTAACGTTTTTTTATTGTATCATTTATGAAAGACACAATGACTTCATTGTGTCATTATGAAGACACAATGACGTCATTGTGTCAATATAAAAGATACAATGACGTCATTGTGTCATATAAATACACAATGAATTTTTTATTTATTTATTTTTATTTTTTTCTGAAAGAGGACAACGAGAGTAACAGAGGCTCCGAAGTACTTTTTTAAAATTCGATTTTGACTGTGAGATATTAATTTTTTATGACTTTTTTAGGCTAATTGTGTCTTCTTACACTTTGTAATAAAAATATACTTTGTAAAATAATCTCATAGATATCAAAACATCCATCAAAGTAACTCCAAAAGTAAGAGAATTTGAATTTATTATATAATGACTAAACATCATATGATACATAATGGTAGCCATAAACAGAGAATAATTTTATTCAACGGAATAAAAGTCTCAACCATGTCACTAGCTCTCCTATTATCAAATGTCTTAATAGTGTTACGGAAAAAGTATTTTGGATGCAAGGATACGTATTTAGAATTATATATTAATATATCATTTCATAATTGCATAATATTCGTTGATCACTTTTTTTCGGCTTATAGAACATATAACATCATAATATAAAACATAGAATTACTTTATTATACACTAAAAGAACACATTATCATCATCTCGTCAGCCACCAACTCCAATAAAGGGAAGAATAAGTGTAAAAGACTAAAGCAGTAAAGAATTATTCCCATCATTTTGTTTAAAAAAGAAATACTTTTCTATATTTGGGGAACGTTTTGTGCACAGTTAGATTTAATATGTTCTACACATGTGTAAAGTGTTGTATCGTAAGTTTATCGTTTTGTATTTATATGGTACGAAAACTAATTTAGACTTGATTAATAGCTGTTTTATGATTTTTATAGTTGTACAAATATTTTTTTTAAATTAAATCTTAGAACAACTATATATTAACACTCAGACGACCATAAATTACTATATTAATTGAATCAATTAATCAAGATGTGTATGGTTTATTGAAATTTTTGGAAGGGATAACAATCCTTTAAAAGAATTTAAATATAAAGATATTTGATTTGGAGTTAAACTTTTGTTAGAAGAATTCAGTTAATAGTAATATGAATTTATCAAACGAATGTGAATTTTTCATGCATTTGGGTTATGTGAGATTATCATGATTGGTTTGTAAATTCTAAATTTATTAAAGGTGTAATGTATACATCATGCCAACAACTGAGTTCGTTCAGAAGACGGTGGTGGTGACTATGCATTTGGTTATTATGGATTTATACTTTTGTATGGTTATATTATTTACTCTTAGAAAGAAATGCTGACTCTTTTATGACGAAAATTAAGGGTGGGGTCTAGCCGAGTCGAGCTGACTACGAGCTAGTCGAGGTCGAATTGCTAAAGTTTGAATTGATCCACGTTCGAACAAACTCTAGTATGTGTTAAAGCTTAAATTGGGGCTCGTTTAATGAGTTCAAACCTGTGAATCACCTATTAAGTTTGGCTAGGCTCGTGATCATAGGCGAATATGTCATTAATATAATTTAAATTTAATATATTAAGTTATTATTATTACTTTTATTATCATAAAAGAAGTGAATATAAATTATTGTGTAATATATAAAAATTGTAATTATAAATATACATTAGCTAATAAATAATAGACACTTGAACCCGAGCCAAACTCAAGTAAAAATACCACTGGTGATCTGAGTTTGAGATTTAAAAATACAATTTTAAATTATTTGAGTATGAGCGTAACCTTTCTTAAGTTGAATATGCAGAGCACTTAACCTAATCAAGAGAATTAATCTTAATTTCTTAATTCTTCAACCGTTCGTTTTATTGTCTGAACTCAAAAAGCTAAAATCAACGGTTCGAGCATGGTCTGGCATCAATTGAAAATATAATAGAGTATGACAGTCAATAGTACTTGTTGAAAAAAGAATATTAAACTAATATATTATTAGTTATATTTTTAAGCATTATTTTTCATAGTTATAAAGTATGTTTTGATGTATATTTTGTAAATATTGCATGTATTTTCGTTTATTTTATATAACACTTGTTTGGGTGGAATGAAATCTCCTTTGGTTTGTTTCGGGTAATTTTGTAGGGTTGATGAGTTCGTGAGAATGATGAAAGAGTTGAAGCAGCAGAAAAAGTATTGCTGAAGAGATGTTGGAGCTTAAAGCAATCTACACAACGGAAACTACACACGGTCACGTGGAAGTTCATTCATAAATTTTACATGACCGCGCAAACTTGCAGAAAAATTTTCTAAAATTTAGGAATTCTTGTTTTTGGTAATTATCACCAGATTTTTCTAAATAAAATTACAAAAACTAAAATCCTAAAAAGAGGATCTGCAAAACAATGCATTATTATAAATATAATAGTTGATGATGATTAAAAGAGTTATCTTGGAACATCTTAGAGGAGATTATCTTGAATAATCAAGTTCAACAAGCAAGAAGAGCTGTAGCAATTTAATTCTTTTTGTGGGTAAAATTCTTTTCATTAAAGATACTTAATCATTCGTAGTTTTGTTTCGTAAGTTTTTATTTTTATTTTAGTTTTGATTGATCTAGTCATCATGTCCGGCTAGAACAATTTTAGTTTCAACATTCGGGTTAAATTTCTTGATTTGGTTTGAACTTATGTGAAACGTTTATGAGAAGTTTTTATTCTAATGGTTTGTTTGTTTGATTATTGATCTTAAACCCGGATCTACTCCGGTATATATTAGATTGTTAGTAAAATTAGCCACTTTATTAATTTCTCTAATAAAGTTCGTCAAGTTTTAAAACCCTAACCAAGTTTGATTTTTTATATAAGGAACAATTAACGGTTTGAGTTTGTCTATGAATTCATTTTCGTTATAGAATCACACAATCTAGTTAAACATACCGTACGGTGTGTGTGTTTAATTATAATCGATAACTCTATCACTACAATCCGCACGCTAAGATTCGAACGGCGTAAGCTTAGAGCAGCGCGTTGGCTCAAATCAACGAACTGCAATTGCTCAGGCACTTGATAGAGTGGATATCCGAACGACGTGATGTCTAGTATCGATACAAATCATTAATTAAAAACAATCATTGCACTGTAATCGTTAGTGATCGTAAGTCGAATCGAATCAAGAAATTACCTTAGTGTTGAAATTAGTTTTCATATTTGAATTTATTTCATAATTTAATTAACGTTTTTAGTAATTACTCTTCAAAATTAAAAAATACAAAAAATGTCAATTTTTGTTTTTTGGCAGAACTTTAACACGTCCGCGTGAAATTTTCTTTATAGTTTTGACATGGCCGTGTCAGCTTGCTTTAATTTTTTTTACTTTTTGCAATTTACTTCTAGTTTTAAATTTTAGTTAGAGATGGTAAAATGGGTGGGTTGGATTGGGTTGGTTGTTAGGTTAGGATGGATTTGGGTCAGCATGGGTTTGGGTTATGATGAGTCATTTAAAAAAAAAGGTCAGGATGGGTTTGGGTCAATATGGTTTGGATCAGGATGGGTTCGGATCAGGATGGATCATTTTTAAAAAAGTCAACACTATTTTACTAGTTTTCTACAATCCAACAACACATATAGATAGATACATATACGAGCTCAAAGAGATACATATAAGACTTCATCTATAATAGATAGATGCATCTATAATCCAACAACACATATAGATAGATGCATATACGGACCCGAGGCGACGCGTCGGACCCGTGGCGACGCGTCGGACCCGTGGCGACGCGGCGGACCCCTGGCGACGCGGCGGACCCGTGGCGACGCGGCGGACCCGTGGCGACGCGGCGGACCCGTGGCGACGCGGCGGACCCGTGGCGACGCGGCGGACCCGTGGCGACGCGGCGGACCCGTGGCGACGCGGCGGACCCGTGGCGACGCGGCGGACCCGTGGCGACGCGGCGGACCCGTGGCGACGCGGCGGACCCGTGGTGAGCGCGATGAAACTCGACAGAGGTAGGAGGTTGTATGTGTGTTGGTGGTGTGGTGGACCGGTGGTGATGCGGTGGTGGTGTGGTAGACCGGTTGTGATGCGGTGGTGTGGTGGTGGTGGTGCGGTGGTGTCTTGTGCGGCGGAGGCGATCAATTTGAGTGAAAGAAACATTGACTTAGATTTGTAGATTTAATTTTGAAAACTCACCTTTACATATGTTTATTTTTTTTCAAAAAGGCTTTTAACCCATCTTGACCTCCTTGTGTTTTTTATTTAATCCATTCTAACCCATCTTTATTTTTAAAATACTCATTATGATCCAAAATCACATATTTGAATTTCTTTTGCCTCCTCTAATTTTAGTTAAAACCCCTACATTTGTTAACCCATAACCAACTATAATAACTGTACTAAAACGTTTTTGGTATAAAATAATTGACACGTATCACTGAGGACACGAACTCTACTTCTACTCATACTATTTTTAGTGTGCGCACGATAGGTTCACATTTTTTATTAATTATTTTTTTCTGGAATCGACACCTAACAATATATTAATTAATAAACTTAGTTGTGAAACATAAAAAACTAATAATGTATTATAACAAGAAGAATTTCCAACCTCTTATGTTTTCTTGTGAATTTGAGAGCCGTTTTGGATCTATCTGATCCTCAATTTCGAGATCCCATTCATCAAGATTCAACACTATATATCTCAAAAAGTAAATAAAATATATACAAAAATGATCAACTGCAATTGCTGATTTATCTCTCTCAAAAAGCTGTTATCTTTCTCTCTCTACTCGTCAATGGTGAATCATTACTGTTGCTGACCTTTGTCTTCAAAAGCTGATTGAATGCACGCATACAATCACCTCAACGACCTTGGTAATCGCCCCAAATCCCAACTATTATAATTGCTGCGTACTCATTTCACAAGGGTTTTGAAACGTTAGCTCATTGAACGACTGTTGTTTCATTGTATTGATTGTTTGTTATATTGTTAGGATTGTATCAGATCCGTTGAAATTCAGTGTAAAAAGCTCGAAATTGAAGAGAATTGTGATATTCTGAATGTTCGTTTGGTGTTGTGATTTGAGTATTTGAATATTTGATGATTGCAGGTTGATCTGAAGACATTTCAGCTGGAATGCTGTTGATTAATTAAGAAATCTCTCTGATCTACTTAACCTACAGTGATTGCACTTCTTTTTTGAGATTTGAATGGATTTCTGGCTTGATATTTTGCAGTTTGATGATGTCACGAACTTGTGATGTGAAATTGGTAATTTCCATATGCATTTGGGAATTGACTGTTTTACATTGAAATTTCTGGAAGCTTTTATGTTAGGTTACTGCTGTCTTAATCTTTGGAAGTTTTTCGGCGAAACAATTGTTTGTAAATTTGCAACAGAGGCTGTAAGCCTGAAGTTGGTTGCTCAATATGGATGTAAGAATCCTCTGGTTCCATAAACTGCAAATATTCTCCGGCCATAGGCCCCCGCGGAATTGGTTACTTCTATGTTTTGTTAGTGTTTTCATGCTTATCGCGTTATTGGGTTCATCTTCTTCTGGTGCTTTCAACTCTCTCACTACTAGTGTAAAACCTGAAGTTTATACAAACTATAGAAGATTAAAAGAGCAAACAGCAAGTGACTATATTGAGTTAAAAAATTTTTCAGCTGGAACTAGCAATCCAAAGGAATTTAGGTTATGTGGGAAGGAAAGAGAGGACTATGTTCCTTGCTATAATGTGTCTGCGAATCTGTTAGCTGGGTTTAAAGATGGTGAAGAATTTGATCGGCATTGTGAAGTATCACAAGATCAACCATACTGTTTGGTTCGTCCTCCAAGGGACTATAAAACGCCCTTGAGTTGGCCAGTTGGTAGAGATGTGATATGGAATGCAAATGTGAAGATATCCAAAGATCAGTTTCTTTCTTCTGGAAGCATGACAAAAAGGTAATTCTTCGATTATAATCTTGATTTAAATAATTTATCATTTAAATATTTCCCTTAATCTTCTTCAGGTTAATGCTGCTGGAAGAGAACCAAATTTCTTTCCACTCAGATGACGAGTTGATCTTTGATGGTGTCAAGGATCATTCACGCCAAGTTGCAGAGATGATAGGATTAGGGAGTGATGCAGAATTTTGGCAAGCTGGTGTAAGTATTAGCCTTATAGTATGTAGATTTATTTTAGACTTTTATAGTTAAATTTAATTTATTACACTTTGGGTTTGATCCACGTTCTGTTGTTATCAATAGGTGCGCACAGTGCTCGATATTGGTTGTGGTTTTGGCAGCTTTGGGGCTCATTTGCTATCTTTGAAACTAATGGCTGTATGTATGGCTGGATATGAATTAACTGGTAGTCAAGTGCAGTTATCTCTTGAAAGAGGACTTCCAGCAATTATCGGCAACTTCATTACAAGAAAACTTCCATTTCCCTCATTGTCATATGATATGGTTCATTGTGCACAATGTGGTGTTTCATGGGACCATAAAGGTAGTTGTTTTTTTATATAACTAACTTTCTTGCTTTGTGTAAAAGTAATTTTAATTCCCTTACAATATTGGTTTCATGGATCAGATGGAATGTTTCTTGTTGAAGCTAACCGGATACTAAAGCCAGGAGGCTATTTTGTATTACATGGGACTTCATTGAGTACACAAACAGGAAGCTTGATTGAAGAATTCACCCACAAAATTTGCTGGAGTTTGATCGGTCAACAAGAAGAAACATTCATCTGGCAGAAAACCGTTGATCCCCGATGCTACTCATCTGGGTGAGATTAATAATTCCAAAATTCAACTTTTTCACTTTTCACATTTGTCAAAACACAATCTGTTGAAATTTATTTGGTTCTGAATCTAGCACACAGAGTGTCATTCCTCCATGTAGAGAAGAGCATGAGGATATCAACACGTATTATCAGCCACTTGCATCGTGCATAGCTGGGACAGCAAGCAAACGCTGGGTTCCCATTCAGAACAGATCTTCTGATTCTCCTATGACCCCTGCTGAGCTGGAAATTCATGGAAAGTATTTTTCTTATGCAAATTTTATTAATTTTATTTTGAGTACCAATCAAGTCTAGTATGTTATTGATATGTATTTGTTTCTGCAGGCGTTCAGCAGGATGAATTCTTTGAAGACCTTGAATCTTCAAGATCAGCTTTAAGAAATTACTGGTCTTTACTTACACCATTGATTTTTTCTGATCACCCAAAAAGACCCACGGATGAAGATCCATTACCTCCATATAATATGATAAGAAATGTAATGGACATGAATGCGCGCTTTGGGGGCTTGAGTTCTGCTTTTCTGGAAGCAGGAAAATCAGCATGGGTGATAAATGTGGTGCCAATTAGCGCCCGTAACACGCTCCCTCTTATATTTGATCAAGGTTTTATTGGTGCTCTGCATGACTGGTAAGTAGTTAAATTTAATCCTATTTAATAACAATTTTAAAAAAATCCAAAAGGGAAATGTTGCGTATCTTTTAGAAACCCCTATAAAAGAAAATATTTCAATTCTTGTGAATGGCTGGAGTCTTTTAGTTCAGATATTAATGCAAAAGCAGGTGTCAATGTTTGATTGTTTCCTCTCTCTCCAAATTTAGGAAACTTTTTATATAATGAATTTTTAAATTATGTTCATTACATTGGACAAATCCAAAATGTGTTTCAAATATCACATATGAGAAGGACTTTAGCATGTGCCATTCTGTTTTAAGGCCAAAAAACAAAACAAATAAAATTATCACAATACCATGTGAGCTCTGCACAACTTTCCTGCTCTTGATGAGCTGGATTTACAGGTTTTTTACTATAACAAATCACTGGGAAACTTCAAATTACAGTCAAAGAAACATAATAGGTTTGGTGTTTGCCATAAATTTACCATTTTTAGCAGATTGCTACTAATGAACTTTTAATCATAAGTTTCATACTGTGTTTCTTGTCTTGTATTCAAACATAGGTGTGAACCATTTCCCACTTATCCAAGGACATATGACATGCTTCATGCCAATGGGCTCCTCTCGTACCTTGTATCAGAGGGATGCAGCATCACAAACTTACTTCTAGAAATGGATCGTATTCTACGACCTGAGGTACTTTATCCGTTTTGTTCGTCCAAATATGTGTATATTATACAATATTTCATTAGCCATAAAGAGATCAAAATTTGATTTTCTTTTTGTTCTCAGGGATGGGTTGTTCTTTCAGACAAAGTAGGACCAATAGAAAATGCACGTACGATTGCTACAAAAATACGATGGGAAGCAAGGGTAATCGATGTTGAAAATGACAGTGACCAAAGGTTACTGGTATGCCAAAAACCATTTGTAAGAAAATGATTAATCTATCACAAATTCACAAGGGTTTAAAATCTTCACCTTGGACCATTCTTCTGTATAGAATCCAATGATGTGTTACATAGCCTCAAGCTGGTTCTGTTGAGATTGAGAGAGAAACAGAAGCAATTGTAAGCTGTAGATTACAGAAAGTTTTGCTACTACAAATTTTCATATATCATTCCTTTTTTTTTTTTTTCTTTTAATTTTTGCAAAAAACAAAAATTGAAGCAATTCTTTCATCCCCATTTGCAGTTCTGGCTTCTTTCCCCATGTTTTGTTCATTTGTAACTGAAACTCTCTTGTATCAAAGTTTACTTAATATGCGAGTTAGTTTACTACAAGTCTACAAAATTTAGTCTCATTTCATGCTGTTCAAATTGTAATCCTCTTAACATTAAACACAAGTGTTAAATTATGCTACAATTCACCTCTCTCTCCTTTTCTCTCTAGTAGCCATTTTCTGACCATATCTTTCAAATATGTCTCCTAAATCAAACAAACCAACTTCTCTCAATTTCTTTGACATAACATCAAACATAACAACACCTTCTTCATTGGAATAGTAGTGCAGGAATCTATTGTAGTCAAACCTAGGCACCTCGCGCCCTTGCTTCATCGCTCTCTCAACATACTTGGTTGCTTCTAACGACTTCCCGGCCTTAACCAACCCACCCACAAATATCGTTTCGAAATTGATCAAAGGGTCTTCACCCTTTCTCCCTCTCTTCCCTAAATGCCCTTGCAGCAACATTACATATGTGTGCATTGTAGGCTCACACCCTCTCCTTATCATCTCCCTAAACACATTTGTTGCTTCATTTGCCCTTTTCAACCTCAAAAGCCCCTTGATTAAACCATGGTACACACTTATGTCAGGATCATTAATCGCTTCTGCGATCCTGTAAGCTTCACGAACTCTAGCTTTACTCAAAAACCCGTAAATCAACGAACCCAATGTCACCGAATCCGGTTGTATCCCTCTCTCAAGCATTTCATCAAACACAACACGTGCTTGACCAAGCTTGTCCTTTTTACACATCCAACCGATCACAAGCCTGTAAGTCGAGATCCCCAATTCATCAATCCGATTAACCCTAATCGACTGAAAAAGCTTCAACCCTTCATCAAATCGATTCGTCTTGAAAAGGGTATCCATCA
Organism: Flaveria linearis; assembly: GCA_024085815.1. NCBI lineage: Eukaryota > Viridiplantae > Streptophyta > Magnoliopsida > Asterales > Asteraceae > Flaveria > Flaveria linearis. The sequence goes on from CM044012.1 coordinate 72,880,767, forward strand.
TCTTCTCAGCAGCATCAATATCCACCTCAAAACCATCATCAACCATCAAATTCCACATCTTTGCAGCTTCAACCAAATCACCCACATCACAAAACCCACGAATCAAACACTTATAAGTAAACCCATCTGGTTTAACACAATCTTTCAACCTCTGAACAATGAATTTAGCTTCTTCAACAAGCTTACATCCGCATAACACATCAATCACCTTATTCAACGTCCCCAAGCTATACCCATAACCAAACTCATTCATTATATGAAAAAACTCCACACATTTCCTCATCTCCCTCGCAGAAGCCAACGTTTTAAGCGCTATCGTATACGTTTTATCTGTAACCAACCGACGATGACCAATTTCTTTGATGAGGTCCCATAAGAGGTCTATGTTTCTTGATTTTCCGACGACGTCGAGCATTTTGTTGAGGGTGATGGGGGTGTGATTGAAGGCTTGGGTTTGGGCGAATTTGTGGAATTTGTAAACGGGTTTCCATGAAAATGGGAAGTTGTTGCAGATTTGGAGGAAGAATTCATGGGTGAGATCGAAATTGCAGTGGGAGAGGGAGGTGTGGAGTCTTGATTCAGGGGAGTGTTGTTGTTGGTAGAGGATGGTGCAGACGCGGAGGAGATGTGATGGGTTGACTGGTGCTATAGGGTTCGGGGTGGTGGTGGGTGACGGAGGATAGGGTGCATTGGTGGCGGTGGCGGTGGCGGTGGCGGTGGCGGTGGAGTTGAGGCGGTGGTGGAGGGTGAAGATGCTTGTGAAAGGGTTTGATAGTGGATTCGCTTGATCATTGTTTGGGCTTCTTTGAGCAAAATCTTTGTTATGAACTTACGATCGGTTGTATTGCCATAGTTTTCACTTTTTTAGTTTTTTTAAGCTATTTTTTAAGATAAAAGAAATATTATTTCACACTTATTTTCTTTTAACAGGGAAGAGATTTTAAAAAAAATCATATTGTTATGTGAGAACTAAAAAACCAATAAAATTGATCATATAATTTATAAATTTTTATCACTATCCTTTATATATATGTGTGTGTATATAGATAGGGGTACAGGTCAAATGAAAACCGTAACATAGATTTACATATACGTCACACATAGGTTACGTGAACGTAACCAGTTTCATTCAAAATATTGTTACGCATACGTAAGACTCTTCATTCTCGTATTTATGTTCAACATATATAACAAATACTTAAGTAAGCTTTTAACAATTTAAATAACAAGAAGTTATGAATTATGTTAATGATTTCTATAATTTATTTTCGCATAACTATTGGTTTTCTCATGAATATCTTCTATTTAAATAATGTTATATATGTATATGTATAATTTTTAATATACTCTTGTTAACTAAATATCTATACCTTTTGTATGATTTGGATCTTTAACTTCTTAAAATAAAAAATATATTTATTTCACCACCAGGAAATGTATACTATAAACTAATACATATATGTTTGTGCGTATGTGTATAACTAATTAAAATATATGGCCTTGTGTTATATTTTAATGTTGATTTATAATGTTAGCAAAATATATAATGTCGATTTACAATGTTAGCAAAATATAGTTTGAAATAGATAAAGCATTGATATAATGGTAGTAGATGGTTTTGTAAATGAGATTTTAGAAGGAAAAATATAATGAAAAATTAGCAATTCAAAGGGAAGTTTAGACGATTGTTAATTTGATTTCTGATTCTGAAAACATTAGTTGTACTAAAATTTTGAAAATATGTTTGAGCACATAAAGTATTTGTTTGGATAGGGAACTTGTAATTTTTGATTTTATAAATGAAGATGTTACGCATAGAAGTATTGTTAATTTACAACTATATAAAAGACACAAATGTATTCCTAGTAATAAGTATATAACCAACACCTCATGTTTGTTATGAAAAGATATGGTAGTTAAACTTTTCCCTCTACGTTTTATAATGACCGTATTCACGAATTCGTGACTCTTTAGTCTGCAACCCAACACGTGTAGGTGGGAGGAATGAAGGCAACACGACATATTGTTGAGAGTTGAGAGCTAGTTACATGTGTACAGACTTTAGTAATTACATTTTACGAATTTGGTTTTTCCCGATTCACAATGTTTGTCAACAGTAACACATTTAATCCTTTTCACTAGAAGAGATTAAGGAATTAAGTTAGATTACATAAAACAACCACTTTAGCTACGTATGCACCACCAAGCACTAACAGGGTACAATGGTCATGATAACACGATGCAACCACTATCAATTAACCAACCTTAACATGATGTACATAAAGAGACCTCTAAATAATAAGTTTGCTGCATATAATCTATCATAACTCAAGGTATGCTCCAAAGATAAGAAACATGTAAAACTTCAGAACAGAACGTCTATTTACAGACACTTTATCTTGCATTTCAAGATTCTTCCTTTGTAAAATAACTTGGTGGCAAGCTAAATTCTTCTACTTGATTCAATATCCCGGTCTCCTCATCATCCGGCTTCTGTATTAAGTAAAACGATGCAAAACTGAGACGGTGTAATTGTGAAATGGATTAACTTTGTCATTATGATATGCTTTGCATAAGAGCATTCACAACTCATGCCTTATAATTATGTGAGTGTGAGTCCTTAAATTATATGGGATAGTTTTGAGTGGTTGTGAGTGGAGGAGAGAGAAAATGTTACTGTTCATCTGTAAATTTAAGGATTCACTGTTCAACCCTTATAAATTTTTTAATATTTTTGAAAGTGGTTGTGTGTGAATGAGAGAGAAAAGGTAATGAAAAATGTATAAAAATATATTATTTAATTGAAAGAAGAGAGAAGAAGTAGTGATTTTTAGTGTAATTATATAAATAAAGTTAAGGAATGGGATGTGAATGCTCTAATATAATATATTTTGATACGATACAGTTGTTCACTTTTAGATTCAAAGTATAAAATAAACTATAAAGCTACAGTTTGTCAGTACCACACGTACCAGCATTTCCAAGTTGTAGAAACGATCCAACATCTGAAGAACATCTGAAGCGGAGAACTGCCTATTGAAACTGCAGTGGCAACATAATGAACATGTAAACAAACAACTTTGTGTCGATGGGATGTTACTAATCGTTCCACAGTTATATGCAAGTATGCAACTGTATATTTAGAGGTGACAAAATGTGTGGGTCGGGTAGTGGGTCAAAACATGTGATCATTGGGCATGAAATAACAGCTTGAATCAGGTGGACTTAAAACCATTTGTGTGCTAGATATGATTACAAAATATAAACTGTTACAATAAAAGTTCCAAATTTATGAATGAATACTTGGTGCGTTGGGTGACTTTCAACCAATTAGACCTGTTGGAAGTAAAACATAACTCAAATTGACCCATTCCGCTAGTAAATTGAAATACCGCCTCAACTGAAATGGTAAATAGAGGAGAGAGATAAAACCTTCTGCGCATGTATTCTGTCAAACCGTAAAGAACAAAGTGGCGGTGAATTCCTGAGATAAAACCAAGAAAATATATATAGTTAGGTATGAAGGTCATAAGCTTAACAAGAAATGGTGTCATTTGCGCACCACCACCATATATTTGTCAGATTCATTACATTTGTCTTAAAAGATCCGCATATGTTCTTGCCGTTTATGCACCAACTAAAAGCCTCAAGTTAAGACAATAACATTATGCAAGTAAGAAATATAATAAAGCATTTAAACAATAGATAAATAAAACGTTTATTCGCCAATTTGGCTTCTTGATGTATTTATCTAATAACAAACAGAACCTGAAAGTTGACTATCGGTTTGGGTCAAGAGTAGTCAAATTGATGTATTTTACCTCTTAATTTTACAGGAGGGTAAATTTCAAGAGCTTCTAACAATTTAAGCTCCAAATCAACTTGTGATTGATCCTGAGATATCAACCATAAATCAAACATCAGACGACTGACTGCAAGCTAAACAAAAAAGCGTTCAATCATATCACAATCATACATGCCATTTATCTAAATATGCATTCAACAGACATAACACATGAAATAACCCTAAATTCACATATATTTAACCATGCGTAAGTTACAAACTGTGACGTCAAAGTAGCATGATTCGACGTAGCTTCTGATGTATTATTGTGTCTGTCTTTAATCTTATTCATTTCGTAAAATAATCATTCAAACATACAAACTACACATACACCTTTTAAATTTACAGATTATATTATAAACCAATTTACAGAAAAATAACCTTTCGAAGAGAAGATGCGGACGAATTAGGAGCTTTGCAGGGAGAATGAACTGATAATCCATCTTGTTCTTCTTCTTTGCCTCCGCTTTTCTTATTCACCCCACCATTCATCTTCAAAATCTATGGATTATTACAGATTTTTTGCAACGATAATTACAGCTTTTTTGGGTGTATGTGATTACGGATCACAAGGGTTAGACGGCAATTTAAGGAGAAGAAAGATGAATGGAATTCAAAATTCGAGGGTAAAGATTTTGGGTAGGTTTTGATCGGTTCAATCAGGGTTGCTAGGGATTCGGCGTTTGATCCATATTCACCTACTATCTTAGAAGTGGGTTTGTTGTTGGGCTATGGGCCTGTCCCATAGATTTTTGGATCCAAAATAGACACCTGCTTATAGGCCCAATATCATATTAGAACTTAGAGGTATGTAGACGAAAAAAAACGGGTTTGGAAATTTAATGACAAACCGATCTGATCCCAACCCGTAGAATTGAGATCGGTTCTTAGCCTTATATGGAGAAACAGGGTTCAACCCGGTAAAAGTCGATCCACCCGATTTCAAACCGGTTTAAGCTCAATCCAACATGATTTAAACCCGAAAACTCAAAACAGGTTCTATCCTAACCGGTTCCATAAATGTATGGTTTTGACTTTCTGTTGACCTAACCCAAACCGATTTTCCAATCCAATTTCAACCTGCTTTGCACACCTCGACTTAGAAGTGCGAAAATCAGTTTAAGTTATCAGTTCGATTACATTTGATCATTAACTCACATATCTATTTTCCTGTTCACATCGAGACTAGAACGCTCAACCACCTAGGGATATACATATTTTCTATACACATTGATTCAGTTTGGTTACAACACATGTTTTAAACTAGTTTGGTTTGTACCTTGTTTTTCAGAGAAAAATAATCAGTTCAGTTTGAAACCCAGTTTATCAGATTTAGTTTTACCATTTCAACAAAGGGTTATAAAGAGATTTCAACACCGCAGTTTGGTTTGGGTCCATACCAGTTTCAACCTAAATGGTTTTCATATCGACATCAATTCAGATTAAAACCGGCTCCAGTTCCCTGCCCATTTTTATGCGCCTCTATTTGAAGCGCATCAATAGTTATGAGGATGATGGGTATGAATGATATCATTGTCATGTATTCTTACAATATACATACATACATTAATGCATGCATACATCGATACATACATATAAATATACAAAAAGATTATTTTCGGTATAATAAAAAAACTACAGACTAGATAGGGTCATAACCCCATTTACATCAAATTAGAAGACAAACACGCAACAAGTTGCACCACTAACCTTTTTTTAATAGCAAAACTAAATCTTTTAAAAACAAAATCCATAGATTTTGGGGTCGTAAATTTAAATGAAATATCATATCCCTTTACTTTTGAAGTAGATGATTGAAAGTATTGTAAATTAAAAGAAACAAAAGAACATGTTTACACAGTGATAATTTCATTGACAGAAACATTTGATTGATGAGATGCACTTCCTCATCTAACCAAACCATGAAAAGAAAGCGTGCAACCACTCTCAATTGCCACCTCACTATCACATTTAAATCAAACAATTATTAGTGATCATTGACTTTCAACAACAATCATACGAGCCGAATGACTCGACTTGATACTCCCAACTCAAGTCGGCTTATTAACTTAGTAATAAATCATTTATAATATTTAAAATTATTATCATTAATTTTATTACTTACATGCCTATACGGGCATGGGCGAAGTATAAGGGAGACCGGGGGGCATCTTTTTTTCGTCGATAGTGTTAAATTTTAGTCTGATAGTGTAATTTTTGACCCGGTAGTGTAAATTTTTATATAAATATCGAGTTCGCCCCCCTAAAAAATATTAATTTTACCCCCGCCCCCATACGATAATGTTCAAGCTCCGCCCCTGTATACGGGGATGTCGGCTGACGTATTGTTACAAGTTAACGGTTGCTAAAATGTTTTTTTATAAGCGAGGTAACGACAATATCCTTGGCATGCCACTTCATAACCTAGGCATGATCATACCTTATATGGAATTTCAACCTTTCATTGATAGTTTGATGATTGAAGATGCCACGAATCATTTCAGGAGAAAACAACTTTCTCGTAAAACCTCTTGACATGATAACCAGGAGAAACCCGCTGGCCATGGGCAATGAGATTCGAACCCGTGTCTTCCCTTTAAGAGAAACACGGAGTTTAGCTAGCGATTTTGAGTTGTATCTTAAGCATTGTGAGTTGTACATCAAGGATGCTATACACACAATCTATATTTATTATTTATTTACTTTTTTTTTTTGAACAGCCAATTTATTAAACAAGAGTCATAAGCAAGATGCTAAGACTCAAAATGATACAAACGCATGAACAAGACTAATCAAGATTACAATTACACCATTTATGCCACTCAATATCCTTTATCCCTCCCCTATTTTTAGCCATGAAAACGATTGGTATATAATCCCCTCGACCGTTCTATCAACCGATAATTTCTTCGCCTCAAATAGAAGACCACTACGAGCTCTCCAAATGAACCATAACGATGCAACAGTTATGGTATACATAGCACGCTTAGCCTTCGCACCCGCATCCATATTTAATACATTAGACAACATAGATCTAACTGAATCCCCGATTACCAAAGGGTATCTAGCCCAGCCCGTGATCTTGGCCCATACCCGAGAAGCAAACGGGCAAGATAAGAGAACGTGATTTGCATCCTCTTCCTCACCGAAACATAATGAGCATTCTGCGTTTATGTGGTCCAAACCCCTCACAAGCAAGCCAGATTTAGTAGGCAACCTGTCAAGTCTTGCATGCCATGCAAAGCACATGACGCGCAAAGGAATCCACCTCAACTATTCCATCGGATCCAGGTCAGTAGGCAAACAATTTGATTCTATAATATTACGAATGGCTTTAACAGAAAATGATGAAGAACTTTGATCTTTCCACTGCCACAAGTCACCACCATTCTTAAAGTCATAGTTTTTAATTTTATCCACCATATGTTGCAACTGACCAGTCACAATTGACTGACTAAGAGGAGATTTCCAATTCCATTCGAACGTCACTTCGTCATCGTATCTTAATACTCTATCTGCCACCATGCACATCTTGTCCTTCTCCTTGGCAAATAATGTCGGGAAATTATCCTTTAGAACAACATCTCCCACCCATTTATCCAACCAAAACATTGTATTGTTCCCATTACCAACATTACTCTCCATAAGGTGTTCCATGATTATGTTTTCTTTTCTGAGATCTCCATCAACAGACATGATAGATTTCCAAGGCCCATGAATCGCAGCTTTACACGGAATTGGCAAAGGTTTACGAGTACTTGCATGGATAGAGAAAATAACCCTTGACCATAATGCATCCTCATCGGCCTTGAACCTCCACTTCCATTTGGCAAGAAGTGCCATATTAACGTCTCTAAGCCTTGCAACACCCAATCCACAGCCGTTAGCTTATCCCAGGCAACCCACGAAATCTTTTTAGGACCGCCCCATAGAAACTTCCTCTTTTCTCCTTCTAGTAGGTTAATAACCTTTAATGGAGCTTTATAAATTGACAAATAATATAAGGGGATACCCCCCAAAACCGATTTCACCAAGGTAAGCCTACCACCAAAGGAGAGAAAGCTGCGTTTCCATAAAGATAATTTTGATTTAAACCTATCAATGATAGGTTTCCAATAACTAGAAACTTTCATGTTAGCACCCACATGGACCCCAAGGTGCACAAAAGGCAAATTTCCTTTTCTGCAATGTAAAACATTGGCCACCAGGTCAAGGTCCATATTGCTAATCCTGATTCCATAAACCACGCTTTTTTGGAAATTTACTTTTAGCCCAGAAGCTAACTGAAAACACCGTAATATTCTAGCCAAATTTTTTGCATTGGACGTTGACCATTCACCCAACATTAGAACATCGTCCGCATACATGCTATGAGATAAGATAGGGCCATTATTTGGTAATCTTATACCGTGGTATATACCACTATCAACTGCCTTAGAAATCGAGACATGGAAAGCCTCCATAGTAATAATGAACAAATACGGAGCCAGCGGATCACCTTGCCTGATCCCCCTTGAGAAAGCGAACTCCGATGTAGGGGCGCCGTTCACTAGAACCGAAGCTCTAGCCGAGTGTAACAGATTATGAATCCACTGGATCCATAGATCTGGGAATCCCATTTGGTTGAGAATTAACATAAGGAAACTCCAATTTACCGAGACATAGGCCTTTTCAAAATCAATCTTAAATAACATCGCTGGACGTTTACATGCCTTTAACCATGCGCACACTTCACCTATCATCAAAGGACCTTCTAAGATGCTTCTACCTTTGACGAATGCCGATTGTTCCGGGATAATAATAGAAGATAAAAGAGGTTGAAGTCTATTAACCAGCAACTTAGATAAGATTTTGTTAAGACAACCAACCAAACTAATAGGCCTTTGATCGTGAATTGTTAACGGATCCACTTTCTTCGGAATCAACGCAATAAAAGAAGAACTACAGCCGAAGGAAATCGGATCCCCCGAATGAAAATAATCCACTGCAGCCTTGAGATCATTAGATATCACATGCCAAAAGGACTTTAAAAATGAAAATTAAAGCCGTCGGGGCCCGGAGCTTTGTCACCACCGCAAGCGAAAACCGCAACCTTGATTTCTTCCATCGAGAACGGTTTAATTAACTCCGAACGCGCCTCATCAGAAAGCCTTTTGAATTTATCTGAGAAAAAATTTGGCCGGTCGTGATCATTTTCCGTAAAACGGTCCTTAAAATGCTCCATAATCTCATTCTTCAATACGCCCGGTTCACTTGTCCTAGCCCCATTTACCAATAACCCATTTATTCTCGAGTTTTTGGTGTTAGAGTTGATGTAACCGTGATAGAATCTTGAATTTTCATCACCTTCGGTCTCCCATTTTATCCGGGCTTTCTGTCGATAATCTAGAGTTTTTGCATCCTCTAGCTCTTTAAGCTCCTTTTTGCTTTTAAGCCGAATGCTCCTTTCTTCTTCATTTAGAACCCTCTGTTCTCCTTTTAGTTCCAATTTGTTTATTACTTTGCTTAACCTAATCATCTCTCCATCCTCCTTTTCCACTAATGCTTTTCTCCATTGCTTAATTGCCCCCTTAACCGCTTTCAATCTCAACATAAATCGGCGATCCGGTTGCCCATGAACAATAGCTTGGGAATAGGCGGATTGAACAATGTCTTTGAATCCCTGCTTTAACAACCACGAATCAAAGAATCTGAACGGGATTGGACCGAAATCACAAGCCGCCGTCTTTAATATGAGAGGCGTATGATCTGATAATCTTCTAGGAAGGGCAGTGAGAGAAGCATGAGGCCATCGATGAAGAAACGAAGAACAAACAAAGACATGGTCCAGTTTACTCATTTTTGTCCCATCCGGAGATATATACGTGAATAAAAAACCCCCCATGTTATACTCATGGAAATCAGCAAGAGAAACGAAATCATTGAAACTTTTTGAACTGGCTGCACAGAATTGGGAATTGAATCTTTCCGACTGGGTACGGACCTCGTTAAAATCCCCAAGGGCAATCCATAAACCATTGAAAGACTGTTTAAGTTGCAGAATTTTGACCCAAAGATTCACCTTACTGCCGTGATCATGGGGGGCATACACGTTTAGCACAAGAATGTCTTCAGGAACACCTTGTAAACATCCACCAATCAGCATAAAATTTTGATCTTTGACTACATGCTTAGGCTTAAAAGCAACAGGGTCCCACATGGAAATCAAACCCCCCGATCTACCCGAGGACGGAACATAATCAAACTCGAAACAAGGTTTACCCCAGAATCCTTTAACATCTTTATAAGTGACCAGCTCCTTTTGCGATTCCTGAATGGAAATAAACTGAATATTGTGATCCTTTTTCATTCGTTGAACCCATGACTTTTAGGGTTTCCCCCCACTCCTCTTATATTCAATGATAACCAATTCATTGGTTTACATTATGGTCGCCTCCTCCCGAAATCAGTTCCCTGATTTGCGATTCATGAGCATGAACATCATATCCTAAAGTCTCCCCAATTCTGATTGTCTCCCGAACTTCTTCATCACTCCGAAGACTATTGGAGCTTCCAACTGTTGGGGCCGACTCACCAGAATTAACTGAAACATTACCTTTTTGAGATTTGCTCTTAGAATGGCCGGACTGTTTCCTTCGCCAAATAGCATCTTTAATCCTTATAGGCCTTTGAATGCAGGACAACCTGCACCGTTTAACAATATCCACAGGTCTATGGCAACCCTTGTTTTGCTTTGAATCATCATCGGAGGTAAATAAATCCACAGGTTTATTAAGATCCAAAGGAGAAAAGGCCTGATGGGCTGGGAAAACGACGGCCCAGGGTCCACTGGCCCACCCTCCTTTGACAGCCCAACATGACTTCCAGGACCATCAGAACTAGTCCCCTCATAATGAGTCATGAATTCGGCCTGGCCCACCACATGATCTGCAACTGGCGGGTCCACCGGAACATGATCCGCATGCACGAAACTGGAAGCGTCCAATCTCCTGTTTCCCATGCAAGGCGGCTCCGATTGCATGGAAACATTATTATTGTTTGTGGAATCAATGTTATGCTCCCTACCATCATCTTGCGTCTGTTGGACTCCCGGCGCCATCGAACCGTCGCCGGAAACTCTGGCCGCCGAACTAAGCAAATCCATCTGATCTTCACCATTATCATCTTCCTGCAACTCGTCTTCGCTGTACCCTATTCCGGCGTCGCTTGGAACCAAATCACCATATTCCGAGGACTCCAAGATGGATGGTGATAGATCCGGACACCAATCCGTCGATTCCTCCTGAACCCAAATTGGATAATTGTTACCGTTCCAAGAAACAACCACTCTCTGATTTACTCGAACCCCGGTCGTAATGATTATTCCAAGTTTTGCCGACGATATATTCGAGTCCCATACTGAAACTTCTGTCGTCGTGACTAATTTACCGACCTTTTGACCGACAGCGTCCACGATATCCTTGTCCCATAGGTGCGGCGGCAAACCACGGACCATAACCCAGGCAAAACGCTGGAATTCAAACGCCTGCCCCGTCCAAATCTTTAGACTGCTGAACCAAGACAACCATATCTCCTTTCTCTCGACCAGAAATTGTTTGGCCAGAACTGAAGCAGGGAATACTAGCATCACTCTTAGACCTCCCAAATACTTAATCTCCACCTCAGGATAGCCAATGTCTTCGAGATTTCTCCTCATGTTTTCTAAACAACTCATGTTTTTAGAATCTCCGGATAAGGATATCTTACTCCATTTCTTCAGAGCTTCTGTCTGTAGCCCATCGACACAGACAATGTTCGAGGGTTCCTCCAAAATGTCTTTCTTAACAGCCTCCTTGTAGGAAACGCCAGGCCAAGTTGAGTATTGCTTTACATTTGGTACAACTTGCTTAGGCTGAAGAGATCTAGGCATAGGATGCTTCCCATTTGGATTACGCCGACTGTGCCTTGCTAGATTCGCCTTTACTTTCATTTCATCGACCACAACCGAACACAGCTTTGATTCAAACTCGTGGACGTTTCTAATCCCCGCAAACCTGACGAAAGCAAATGTTTTGTTATTCCGATCCAATTTCCTCGGAACGAATACATCCTTAATCCTACCCAGAGGTTGGAACAGTTTCCACAGTCTGGTACTGGAGATTCCATACGGGATGTTGGTGATGTAAAAAGTTATAACGTCTTCATTGTCTTCAGTGTCTTCATTCCGTTGTTTGCTCCCTCTTCTCCTGCGATGAGATACCTCCTGCCAAGCTTCGTCTTCCATTATTATTTATTTACTTGGTTGCAGAAATAAAAACTACATAACCTTTTATACTATATTAATTAATTAGTTTTAAATTATATACTAAGCACCTAGTACCAACTATTGTATGATTATATATCATTATCAATACGTGTACGATGAATTAGAGACACATGGGTGGCATGTGAGCATGGTGCCATGGTCCGCCATCAACCAACCTCCTTTCCATCTCACCTCTTGTACTTCCAAAAGAAGTTAAACTATTATTAAGATTTCAAGTCATGACTACAATTATATAAGGGAAAATCATCAAAATAACCAATTGACCAACCTAATTTACCAAAATAACCATTGATTAAAAAAATACAAAAATGGACCGTTGACTTTGACCCTCGCCCACAGGCGAGGAAAAGTCATGAACCCTCGCCCACGTCACCCATTTTCTCGCCCACGTGTCCAATATCTCGCCCACGTGTATATTTTCATTTACTTTGAAAAAAAAAATAACACACGGCGAGGAGTAGGCGAGGGATTTGACCTGCTCCTCGCCCACGTCAGCGAGGGATGCATCATGTCAGCGAGGGATTGGACGGGTCCCTCGCCCACATCAGCTTAAAAACCAGCGAGGGGTGCGGTCTTCGAGACGAGGGTTTTGACCAACGAGGCGAGGGATGTGACATGCGAGGACTATTGGCGAGGGATGTGACTACACCCTCGCCCACATCAGCGGTCAGTATCCTGTCCACGCACGCCCCCTAGGAAGATTGTAACACCCCGAAAAGTCAAAACGAGTCATCGAGGATAATAGGCTTAATTGATGGATATTTAATAAAAGAAGAAAATGGATTATGGCCTTATTAGGCTTATGGGCAAGAGTCTAAGTGGATTAGGGCCCATAATCAGCCTTCAAACCCACCTAATCAGCCACCATCTTCCACACTTGAACCCTAGCCACCAAATTCGTAGAGAGAGAAAGTAGAGAGAGAAAATGAAGAAAACTCAAGGTTTGGAGCTTCAAAGGTTGAAGGATTGAAGATCTGGGTGTTGAAGCATCAAATCCTAAGAAAAGAGCAACAAAACCAGGTAAGAATCGACCTCTAAATTCTTCTGTAGATCAAACCCGGATTCTAGGGTTTTGGGTTTTGAAAAGTTTCAAAGAAACACATAAAGGTCAAATTTTTACGTATGAAAACGTGTAAAAAGGTTAGATATGGCTTCATGGATTGTAAACCAAGGATTTGGATGTAAAAAGTTAAGATTTTGGGTTAAAAACGGGCTGGTTCTTAGTTTTCGTTCGTCCAACGAAACTGTGCCTCGATCCAGCGAAACTGAGTATTCATCCAGCGAAACTGTGTGTGCATCCAGCGAAACTAGGAGATTTCTAGCGAAACTACAGTTTCGCTGGTGCGAAATTACAGTTTCGTCGGTAAGTTCGCTAGTGCTTAGGTTGACCTATAGACTTAGCGAAACTAGGAAATTCCAGCGAAAGTTGGGCGCTCATGGCAGCGAATCTGTCAAGCGAAACTGGCAGAAGTGCTGCCAAGCGAAACTGGTAGCGAAACTGCCAGCGAAACTGGCAGCGAAACTGGCAGCGAAACTACCAGGGAAACTGTCAGCGAAACTATGAAGAAAATGACGTTTTTGTGTATTAACTTTCGTGCAGCTCGTGTATTCAGGCTATAGCTTAAGTGACCTAGAATTTAAGCTATTTGGATAAGTTCAGGTGAGTTCTAGATCCCTTTATTTAAACATTTTTCTATGTTTTTGGGGCTATTATGTATAGTAAACATAAGGTTTTCAAGGTAAGGATTTCAAAGGGGTTTTAACAAGAAAATACATTTTTCTAAAGTAAAATGTGCCATTTAAATAGCTCAAAATAATTTTCGGGCACGCTGACCTGGCAGCCCGGCCCCAGCCAGGGGCGTTGCCCCTTGGACCCCACTAGGGGCTGTTGCCCCTAGGACCCCGCTGTCAGGGGCTGCCGCCCCCAAACCCCCGCTGTCCCGCGGAGGGTTGGTTACGTGTTATGATGACTAGTACTTGGTATGTTGTGTACTTAATAAGTTACGTACTATATATATTAAGTGGAACATAATATTAATGAGAAGTGGAACTTAACGAATGTTACCCCCGGGCCCGTTTGATGATGAAAAGTCTTGCAAGCACTATGATAGACTTTACTTAGGTGAGTCTGATGTATGATGATGGATCCGTATTCATGAGCGGGCTATGTGCCCTGCAGTGTGGATCAACTATCGGGGGTTAGCTACCATGATGATGTGTACCGACAGGGATCGACATTCGTTGTCGATCAACTTGGAGCTTTTGCTTTGTGCAATCTCGTTTATGATGAAGTGAAAGATATGAAAGAATGAAAGATAATGAACATGCTTAATATGATAAAAATGTTATGTATTATGTATGCGTGGTCATTATATGAAGGATAAAGTTATATTTTCTTATTTACCTAAAACTAGAACTCACTCAGCAAAGCTGACTTTTATGCATAATAGTTGGCAGGTAAGTGCTGATGCTGAGGAGGGCACCACGAAGCTACTTGGGGAGCTATGGATGACATTCCTCTTTATGAAATCTTTATTGTAATTTGAGAACAGTAACATGTTTTATTTACAATTAAAGGACAAATGTATGAGTACAATGTGATTTCCAAGTTTTAAGTAAATGTTTATTTAATTCCGCTGCAATGTTTTGTTTATAAAGTGATTTTATGCTATGATTAACTAACTGTGAGGCTTCTCGGGAACGGGGCCTTACAATGCGGATCATTTTTTTTTATAAAAATTCTTATTTTTTTGGTTTTCATAATCACATTCTTACTTAACATCATTATAACTCTCGTTATCCACAGGAATATCATTTAAATCATAATTAAACTTTTCAGTGTCATTTGTAAAATTTATGTTTTTCTCGTGGACAGCAGAGCTACTACCAACATCACCGGATTCTTCACTGACGAATAACGTAAAAATTTTGTTTTGACCATTAAAAAAAACATTCATAAAGTATACTTTTGACCATTAAAAACAACATTCATAAAGTATACTAAATCATTGATCATCAGAAATATCAATAAAATGAATATAGGTAGATATTTTATATGATAATCGTATATTACTTTGAATTCTCAGTTTTGAGGAAATAATATCTTTTAATTCAACAAACGTTATATTACTAGATAAACTAAGAACATGTCTAACACATTTACCTTTTAATGGTAGATATTCTTCAACACTGTTTACAAAATGTCATTTACCACCACTGCATAGTATGATATTAACCGACATTTTAACAAAATTCAGATGTTTTTAATAAGATGGATGAGAAGAATGTAAGATTTGTTAAGAAAAAGGATGGGAATAATGTAAGATTTGTTAAGTGTAAAGATGGTATTATATAGGGGAAAATAAAATTAAATTAAAATTTTAATTTAAGAAAACAACAAACAATTAAAAAATCTCGGATTATTTGATATAAAAAAAAAAAAAAAAGGGCGAGGGGGGGTATTTTGGTAAATATGGGCGAGGGATTTACATAATTCCTCGTTGAGTCAGCGAGGGTTAGGCGACATGTCAGCGAGGAGGCCACGTGGGCGAGGGATTCTCCTATTCCCTCGTCGGGCACATAAAACGAGGCGAGGATTCCACATAATCCCTCGCTGACTCAGCGAGGGATGCCACGTGGCTGCTTCTGATTGGCTTTTTTTTAATTTCTTATTTTGACTGGTTATTTTGATAAATGGTTATGATCAAATGATCATTTTGGTAATTTTCCCATTATATATTTATATAACCTTATAAAATACACCAAAGTAGCCTCTATGTGATAAAGAAAAAAAATCAAGTTTTACTCCCCGTCTTATTCTTCCTATATCTTAACAATAGGTAGGTTTGTTTATATAACTATGTAAAAAACAACAATTGTTAACCGACTCATAATGATAAAATCAATTTAAATATAACCAATAACTAGCACAACTGATGGTTCGATTTGGTTAGCATACGTTAACTAACCTAATACAACCAAACTAAACTGAACCGATAGGTCTAGTATAGCAACAACCTTGGATATTGTTTGATCAACATCAATAAAATTCAAAAGCTGACGTTGCATTCCACGCTTAAGCGGTCGTGTCACGTCAAGGTACTAGCAATTAGATCCAATATTCAATATTAGTACAATAGACTAATAAAAGACGTCCAATATCATAAAAATAGAAAAGATTAACAAGAATAAAGCATCATATTATAAACCAAATAACCAGACCCATACCAAAAACCAATCAACCGAAACACTAAATTAACACTCTCAAATAAATACTAGTTTCGTTTCATGTATGTTGTTACTTAAAATAGAACCGAACCACCCCATGCTAGACACTAAGTAGAGTACTTAAAACAAAATCAACCATTGAGTTTTCTCAAACGTAAATTTTTTTAAATAAATATGTTTAATAATAATGCATTGTGTATTCGTTTCTTTATTAAATTCAAAATAAATATAACTTATATTTTTGTAAGTCATGAGTATGTACATATGTGGTTACGTGTAGATAACGATTAAAGGTTTGAAAACATACCAAAAATTGCTTTGATAGGTCATTGTTTCAAACATTCACATTTATACAAAAGTGTCAAAAGAAATTAAAAAAACATAGTTTTAATTGGGTTGTGCTGGGGACACCGCTGGAGTTTTTGGTGGTAGGCCGGTTCAAACGGTCACGGTTAGGGCTTGCGGTCACATTTCGGCCCCTAACCGTGACCGCAAGGCCTTGCTGTCACGGTTTAGGCTGGTATTACCCGTGACCTCGTGACAACAAAACTACAAAAAGGCCTGATAAAGTTGAAAAGCGGTCACCAAACCGTCACGGTTTGGCCTAACCGTGACCTCTAGGGTACGAGGTCTCAGTTTAAGGTACGAGGTCTCAGTTTAAGGTACGAGGTAGACGTGATTTTGACAGAAGGCCGGGAATCGCGCCACGAACCGTCACGTGGAGGCCAAACAGTGACGGTTTGTGCACCAGATTTTCACCTTAATTACCTTTCCTCTTTCAACACTCCGCATCGAATCATTTCATTCGAAATTTTTTTCATTTGAGCTTTCATTCATCCAACACTCGAGTTTTTTCAGCCTTCGTCATTCCAAAAAACACGTTAATTCGAAAACAATGTCGGGTTCGGGAGATCATTATCAAAAGCCGAAGCTTCCAGATTCGAATGAGGTGCCACATAACGAATATTCGAACCAGGTTGAACTAGTATATGTTTTATTATAACTTATTATTTGAAATATCTAACCATTATCTTTTTTAGGAATATTACGTATACGGGAGTCACCCTCCGTGGGGGGAGGAGGAAACCAACCCGTCGAACACATTTGCTCAAGAGGCGTACAACTCTTTATTTGGACAGACAGGTTACGGTGAAGGGTACAGATATCCCCCTTGCAATT
Source organism: Flaveria linearis (assembly GCA_024085815.1). NCBI lineage: Eukaryota > Viridiplantae > Streptophyta > Magnoliopsida > Asterales > Asteraceae > Flaveria > Flaveria linearis. Next base: position 72,898,322 of record CM044012.1, read on the forward strand.
CTTACGGGCATGCCCCGAACACGTACCACTCACAAACAGAGCTGGATTATGGACATCCCCTGTACCAGTCAGAACTAGAAATTACACATGTGTCGGATACTTTTAATGGGAATGACACAGATGAGAGTGACGGTTCGGTTCACCTCAAAGAAAACCATGGGGACACCGCGGAGCATGATGAGGATGAGGATCGGATTCGAAAGGCTACGGTTTCTTATAAAACCAATAAAGTACGAAGAGTTTTTATTCTTTTGTTTATTTTATTTTTTATTTGTTTTATATATTGTTTTTTATGTCTAGCTTTATCATTTTTTCAGTATTTTGATTCTCGTGAGGACTTGGAGAGCTGGGCTAAAATGAGAGGACACGAGCATGGGTGCGTCATTGTGGTGGGTCGGTCATGAAAAAAGGATGTGGAACTATTATGCAATCGTAGTGGTGAACCTAAATTCACTGGCACAAGTAGACGTACTGGGAGCATAAAGAAAGGATGTCCCTTTAAACTCGTAGGGAAGTACGTAGGAAAGAGTGACAGTTGGATGTTAGAGGTGAGAAACGAGACGCATAACCACGATCCTGTTGTGTACGAGGAGGGCCACGCGTATCTTAGGAAGATGACTGCCGAAGAAATTGATCTTGTCGAGAAGTTACATAGGCAGCACGTGCGGCCACGACATATCCATTCAGCCGTAAGGGAGCACTTTCCCCACAGCGTCTGTGTTGTTCAAGACATATACAATCTGACGTCGAAGTTTAGGGCTGAGGGGAGAAAAGGCATGACACCAATGCAGGAACTTGAAAACCTGCTACAATCTAATTCGTTTGTGTATGAAACATGAACGAATGCAACTACTAAGGCCGTGGAAGATGTTTTCTTGTGTCATCCTACGTCGTATAAAATGTGGCGCGCATTCCCGCACGTGATGTTGATAGACACGACGTACAAGACCAACATGTACAACATTCCTTTTGTTCAGGTTATTGGTGTTACGTCGACGTCGAAGTCGTTTTGTGTTGCGCATACATTTATATCGAGGGAACGGCAGGACAACTTCACATGGGTACTGGAGCGGATCAGAGATATGCTCGATGGGTGTGTGGAGCCCGCGTTATTGTCACAGACAGGGACCTGGCCCTGATGAGCGCGTGTGACACCGTGTTCCCGAGTGCTACTAAAAACCTATGCAGGTGGCACGTTAGGGAGAATATCAAAAGACGGTGGAATATGATATTCAAAACCGGCATGTGGAAGGATTTTCCATACTGGTGGAAGACCTTGTGTTCGACTCCCACAGAGGCATTGTACGATTACAATTGCAGGAAGATGGAAGAAAAGTTAACTGAAGATGGTAAACGTGATAAGAATTTCATAGTTATTTTTACTCTAATAATTTATTTGTTCATTTTATAAATTTTGTTATTTCTTTCAGAGGTATGGGAATATATTTGGAATAATTGGTTGGTGTCGTACAAAGAGAAAATTATTACTTGTTGGATGTACGACCACCTTAACTTTGATGAGTTTACAACTAATAGGGTTGAGGGCCAACATGCCAACTTCAAGAGTTACCTCACAGGGACCAATAATACGTTGAACACACTTGTCGGATACGTTTGTGACCTCGTGCGCGGCCAGGAGATTGAAATTTGTAAAACATTCGAGGTGTCCCGTGTGAAAATTAAAAAAGACCATCGACTGTCATTGTTCTCAAAGTTGCATTATAAAGTATCCATTTTTTGCCTTAGCCTCCTTGAATCAGAGTTGACGAAAATGAAAATGATTCAGGAGTCTGGGGGTTCATGTGGACACCAGTTATTTACGTCCATGGGCTTGCCATGTACTTGTCGTTTGAAGATATACATCCGAGAAGGTTATATTTTTCTTAATACATTTTTTTACTGTTGTCACACGATTGCATATTTTTCACTAATAATTTAACCTTTAAATCCAGTCACAAGTATTCCACTCGATGTGGTAGATCCACACTGGAGGAAGCTTGATTTCGAGCCAGCGTACGTCGCGCCGCCTGAACCCGACTACGATGTGAAATTTGATGACTTGAAACAAAAGGTTATGTCGTCTCCCAACCCTCAAGTAAAGAAAAAATTGTTTAAGAAAATATTTGACTCTTTGTTTAAGAGCAAGTCAAAACTTAAAGAACCTGAGGTGCGTCATGACCGACGTGGTCGTCCAAATATTAAGGAGCAACAAAGAAGAGCGGACTCCAATACATCACAGTATGAGGCTGCTAGACACAGCTCCTATACTTCCTCACAACAAACTATGCCTGACCCGGCGAGGCATAGCTCATATACCCCTCAGTTTAAAATGCCTAACGACCATTCTAATCAGGCAAAGGCTGCTTTAAATGTACCGATTACGGGAGCTGCCCTAGGGTTTCCTTTAATATTGAAACCAAAAGACGTGATAAAAGTTATGAAGTTTAAGGATCAGCTGCCCCAATGGATTCACCGGTACGTTTCGACTATAAAAGATGTGCGGCCTGATGGTAACTATGGTTTTCGGGCGATCGCGGTGGCTTTAGGGAAAAAGCAAAATGAATGGGAATGGGTTAGGCGTCAAATGTTGTCGGAGATGGACAGAAACATGAGGTATTGGCGGAGCAATTTGAACCGCGAGTTGCCTGGCTATTATGATTCCGTTCGTAATAGCTTAAATTGGTTTGGCACGACTCAACCCGCACCCGATACCCATTGGCTAACTTTTCCGGCCCATGGACTCGTAATTACGGAAACATTCAATTGTATTGTGCATCTTATTTCTTCATTTGGCAGCCAGACATGGTTCCTGCTGAGAACAGCCGCAGAGCCATTATTCACCTATCCAGTTGTCGCACTTGCTCATGTTCACCAATGTCACTTTATTTACATACAATTGGAAGGGGATTACCCAATGCCTAGTGTGGGCTATCATTGGCCGAGATTTGCTTATCAACAAGCACTAGAATGGCAAAATATGTATGGGGATCGTATAAATAATTACGTTAGAATAACGGATCGTCATAGAGGCACCAATGCCTCTTGTAAGTTATCATTTTCCGATACTTTATCATATTAATGAAGATCCCTTTATTTGATGATGATGATGATGATAAAAATAATAGTACAAATAATTATAATAGTAATAGTAATAATAATAATAATAGTAATAGTAATATAGAAATAATAATAATAATAATAATAATAATAGAAATAATAATAGTAATAATAATAATAATAATAACAATAATAATAATAGAAATAATAATAATAATAGAAGAAATAATAATAGTAATAATTTTAAAGTTAATAATAATAATAATAATAATAATAATAATAATATTAATAATAATAATAATAATATTAATAATAATAGTAATAAAAATAAAACACTAAATCAAACAGGAAGATAAACTGTCACGGTTTGACCAAACCGTGACGTTTAGGGTTTGGCAACGGTCACGGTTAGGTCTAACCGTGACCTCTTTTCGGGCGCATGGCACCTGTTCGGGCGTATGGCACTTGTAAAAGGTCACGGTTAGGGTTAGGGCAAAAGGTCACGGTTAGGGCAAACCGTGACCGTTTGCCTAATTTTTTAATATATTACTAATTAAATAATTTTATAAAAAATGTCACACCCCAACCTTGACGGCGGAATCGTCGAGGTGTGAGGGATAAGATTGTTCAGAGCCACATAACGCTATGTTTAAATATAAATAATCAAATTAATAGTTTCAATAGGAATTACAAACATAAGTCTCAATCACGAAATACATTCAAACAAATATCAAAAGATAACATAACATTTCATTTATTTAACTAGGTCCACGTCCTAGTTTTATTGCAAGCTTCAAAAGACCACTTTAAACTTGGGGGTTACCTGAAACATGAATAGTTGGTGAGTTTCCAATGTTTTCATATATAATATGAAAAGATTATAAGTTGCAATTCGTGTCATAGGTTATAAGCTAGTAAGGTTATAGAACACATATCTTCACAATCAAACCTCGACTTGATTACAAGTATATAAGATTGGCTAAGTGTATTTGGTTCCCTAGTGCACAAGCATACGGCTCCTAGGAGTCGGCAATACATCGACTTTAGCACCAAATAGGCTTGTCAGGCCCAAAGATCTAAGACGTCGCCAGGCTAGCAATAGTTAATGATTGTAACAAACTATGTATCCATATAATCACTTACAATATACAAATAACCATGACAAGATATAAAGATGAATTGCAAGTGCTTTACAAGTCTCAAACGTTTATAAGTGTGTAATGTATAAATATCATGTTTCACCCCAAAATGGTGTGAAATAAAGTAAAAAGGGGTAAGGAAAACTCACTTGTCAAATAAGTATATAATGGCGATTAATAAGAATAATAGTAGGCGTCGTTCCAACGTGAATCGTTACAAAGCACCTAAATATGTAAATATATATTCACAAGGTTAAAGTCTTAATAATAAGCTTTAATGTTTTAATGTGAACTAGGGTTTTAATTGGAATTGTGAGGTTTTGTCTAGTAATTAAATTTATAAAGTAATTATTCGCGTTTCGATCCATTAGGAGAATTTTATATGTGTGTTTAAGTATTTTAAGAATGAATTTTAAGTATGAAAATTGATAAGGTTTAATATATATAAAACTTTATAATTATTTAAGATTAATTGGAATAACGTTTTGATTAATAACGAATTATTAATCTAACCTTTAGTTAGTATATTTTATATGAAAATAATATTTTAGAATGATTTATGAAATTATAAAATATATAATTTCTACAAACTTTTATTATTTATTATTTGAGACAAATAATTATTCATTATTTGAAACAATAATAATTAATAACTAAAACATGAAAATAATCCAATTGTAATGTTTTGTTAAGATAAACAACTTTTGAAGCCTATCTTATAAATTATTTAACTAGTTTTATTATTTGTTTTAATAAAATAAAATAAAATAAAATATTAAGATATTATAAGAATTAAATTTGCAGAAATTGGTTTGATGTAAAGAAAAATATTTAAAGTTTATAAAACTGGTTTCAATATTTTTTTAGAATTTTTATACAATTTTTAAGGCTGAAAAAGCTATTTAAAAAAATAGTGGGGTAGCCGGGTTTCGAACCCGGGACCTCTGAGTTTTGCAGGTGAAGCGTGAACCAGTAAACCAAGGCCTTAGCCGCGGTTTAACATGGTTTTTAAATCTTAAAAGCAATACACAACAACCCTCCTTTCAACCGATGAACCCTAATTCGTTTGGATTCAAATCGAGCACCCAAACACAGATGTTAATGGAATTAACCATGGGGCTTTTGTTCCCCATGTAAAACCGAACCTAAAGAATGTAAAATCACCTATTAGTTCAATGGAATTCGTCGGTTTCAAGCTCGAATATGGTCGCGACTGAGTTGAAGACAATTCAAGATGCAAAATTGATAATAATCGAATTAACTTGGCAGGAAGCTTCGTGTGATGACCTCGATGCAAAGCCCTCTGCTAATTTCGTCTCACGTTGCTCGAATGATGGTCCTCGACTAACTTGTAGGTCTGCGGCAGTGGAGTCGATCGAAAGGAATGTTTTCAATTGTTTTGAACGAAATTGAAGTTACAGGAGCGTTATAACCGATCTTAAGTGTGTTAGTGCGATTTCAATTTGATTATTATAGTTCGTAGTGCGATCTGAGGCCTGTAAAAGGGGCCGACATCGCGTGGAGAGGACAGGGACGAATCGTAATTAGAATCTCGAATTAAACTATAGGCATGCGTTCGAATCCCCCACGTGAATGTGTCGGGGTGTTTGTTTTGATTAAAATTGAGTAATTTGGCCGCTGCGGGCTCGCCGGAGCCGATGGCCGGCGGCGAGAAGTCCGGCGGGGAAAGGGGAAAATCGACGGGGGGTTTTGGGATTTTTAAAACCATTTTTCACTTTTGCCCCCTGAAGTTTGGGTTGTTTATTATTTTATGTTTGAAAGTATTGTAATTAAGTTTTAAAAATGACAATAAGGCCCCTATACTTATAATTTGACTTTTAAATCTTATTATTATTACTACTATGATTATTTATTATTATTATTATTATTATTATTATTTTCATTATTATTATTATTATTATTATTTATTATTATCAATAATATTATTATTAATTTATTATTTATTATTAGCAAAACTAACTTTTAATTAATTCAAAATTACAAGATGTTACAGTCTCCCCAACTTGAAAGAATTTCGTCCCGAAATTAAAATGAAACTATGCGAATAGGTACGGGTATTTCTTCTTCATGTGCTCCTCACGTTCCCATGTAAATTCAGCGCCACGCTTATTCTCCCAACGAACCTTGACGATTGGGGTTGTGGTGGTTCTAGTCTTCTTCATAATGCGATCCATAACTTCAACGGGTTTCTCGACAAAGTGTAATGACTCGTCGATCTGGATGTCATCCAACGGGACATGCAGACCTTCGTCAGCCAGACACTTCCTCAAATTCGAAACATGGAACACAGGATGAATTCCACTAAGGTCGGAAGGTAATTCCAGTTTGTAAGCCACTTTCCCAATCCTTTTCAGAATCTTGAAAGGTCCTACAAATCTTGGAGCCAGTTTACCCTTTCTTCCAAAGCGAACAACACCCTTCCACGGTGAAACCTTAAGAAGAACCATCTTCCCAACTTGGAATTCCAATGGCTTACGTCGCTTATCAGCATAGCTCTTTTGTCGACTTCTTGCCACTTCAAGGTTCTTTCGGATGATAGAAACTTTATCGGTCGTCTCTTGTATGAGTTCAGGACCAGTGATGAGGTTTTCACCAATGTCGGTCCAGCAGATCGGTGAACGACATTTTCGACCATAAAGTGCTTCGAATGGTGCCATCTTGATACTCGAGTGATAACTATTGTTATACGAAAACTCCGCAAGCGATAGATGCGTATCCCAATCACCACCAAAGTCAAGGACACACAGGCGTAGCAAATCCTCCAGGGTTTGGATCGTCCGCTCGGTTTGACCATCAGTTTGAGGATGGTAAGCCGTGCTTAGATCTAGTTGTGTACCCAAGAGTTCTTGCATAGACGTCCAAAAATGCGAAGTGAAACGGGCGTCACGGTCGGATATGATGTGAAGAGACACCCCATGACGACTTACAATTTCATCAACGTATATACGAGCCAACCTTGATGTCTTGTAAGTGTCACGTATGGGTATGAAATATGCCGATTTGGTCAATCGGTCAACGATCACCCATATGCTATCATGTCCTCGAGAGGTTCGGGGTAGTTTAGTTATGAAGTCCATGGATATGTGTTCCCACTTCCACATAGGAATCTCGGGTTGTTCAAGTAACCCACTTGGACGTTGATGTTCGGCTTTAACCTTCGTACACGTGAGGCACTTAGCTACATAAGTCGCTATGTATTTCTTCATTCCAGGCCACCAATATTGACCACGCAGGTCCATGTACATTTTATCGGAGCCAGGATGAATAGAATAACGAGTTTGATGAGCTTCGTCCATAATAAGGGTACGAAGATTATCACGATTTGGAACCCAAATTCGATTCGCGAAGTACATCAACCCATTAGGTTTCGTCTCCAGTTGAGTTAGAAGGTTATGCTCCAGTTCATCCTTTATTCTTCCTTCTTGTTGAATCATTTGTTAAGCCTCCAAGATACTAGACTCGATATCATTATCTATTCTCAGGTTTTGTAGCAGTACGGTAGCCTTGTTGACATCTAGTCGAATTTCAGTATCGAATCTTCTCAAAGCATCAAACCACTGTCGTCGATCACGAATCTCTTGAAACGAGGTCATCTTGTTATGGACTTTACGGCTTAGTGCATCGGCTACGACATTTGCCTTCCCGGGGTGGTAACGAATGTCACAGTCATAATCATTAATCAACTCAACCCAACGACGTTGTCTTATATTGAGATCTTTTTGAGTAAAAACGTGTTGAAGACTTTTGTGATCAGTGTAGACTATACATTTCGTACCATAAAGGTAATGCCTCCAAATCTTTAAGGCAAAAACAACAGCACCAAGCTCGAGATCGTGGGTTGTGTAATTCACCTCATGAACATTCAATTGTCTTGATGCATATGCTATGACCTTTCCTCGTTGCATAAGAACGCAACCAAGGCCTTGTTTTGATGCATCATAATATACGGTGAAATCTTCGTTTCCATCGGGTAAGGTCAAGATAGGAGCATTGCACAGTTTGTGCTTTAACGCTTCAAAAGCTTCTTCTTGTTCGGGCCCCCACTCGAATGCTTTATTCTTTTGTGTCAAGGAAGTGAGTGGCTTCGCGATCCTTGAAAAGTTGGCGATGAATCGCCGGTAATAACCAGCAAGACCAAGGAAAGAACGAATCTCGGTCGGAGTCGTGGGAACACACCAATTCTTCACAGCTTCCACCTTTGCAGGGTCAACGTGAATTCCTTGGCTATTCACCACGTGTCCTAGAAATTGAACTTCCTCGAGCCAGAAATCACACTTAGAGAACTTCGCGTACAGTTGTTCCTTTTTCAACAGATCGAGGATTTGACGGAGATGAAGTTCATGATCGGAACGGGACTTGGAATAAATAAGAATGTCGTCGATGAAAACGATGACAAATTTTCTAGGTATGGCTTGCACACCCGGTTCATAAGATCCATGAAGACCGCAGGAGCATTTGTTAAGCCGAAAGGCATAACCGTAAACTCGTAATGTCCATAACGAGTACGAAACGCGGTCTTTGGGATGTCATCGTCATGGACTCGTAATTGATGATATCCAGAACGTAGATCAATCTTCGAGAATATAGCAGCTCCTTGAAGTTGATCGAATAGATCGTCGATACGTGGAAGAGGATACCGGTTCTTGATGGTCAACTTGTTGAGCTCCCGGTAATCGATACACATACGGAATGACCCATCTTTCTTCTTTACAAATAAGACAGGTGCACCCCAAGGGGAAGAACTAGGGCGAATGAAACCTTTATCAGTCAATTCTTGAAGTTGACTAGAGAGTTCTTGCATTTCCGATGGTGCAAGCCGATATGGTGACTTAGCCACGGGGTTTGCTCCCGGTATCAGGTCAATTTTAAACTCGACTTCACGTACGGGAGGTAAACCGCTAAGGTCATCGGGAAATACTTTAGGAAAGTCTCGTACGATAGGGACATCCTTAAGTTCTTTCCCTTTGACTTTTGTGTTGACCACGTAAGCTAAGAAGGCCATATACTTCTTAGTTAAGCACTTTCGGGCTTGAGTGCAAGACATGAGTTTAAGTCCTTGGGATGGTTTCTCGCCGAACACTTTCAAAGTATTCCCAGATGGTAACGGTATACGGATACACTTCTCAAAGCAAACGATCTCGGCATGGTGTTTGGCTAGCCAATCCATACCAATGATGACGTCGAAGCTTCCAAGTTCCATAGGAATAAGATCAATGGAGAATTCGTGTTTGTTAAGGCTTATGATGCAATCACGTATTATGGCGTCAACGACAATAGATTTCCCATCGGCGATTTCGACCGTGTAGGGTCTTTTCAGATTAATACGTGGTTTAGAAAGTATGGGCTCGAATTCTAACGACACGAAACTCTTATTCGCACCCGAATCAAATAATACAGATGCATAATGATCATTCACAAGATACATACCTGTTTGGTAAAAATTCTATTATTGATACGTTGAATACAAAGATAGAAACATCAATGGTACAAGAAATGATTTAAACGGGGTTCAACGTCGTACCATTCACAACGTCATTGCTAACTTGTGCTTGGTTAGTGTTGATATTGAAGGCACGTCCTCGAGCTGGTGGCACATTACCCACAGGGCGAGGGCATTGTGGGCGGAAATGACCAGGTTCCCCACAATTGTAGCAAACACGGTTTGTGACCATGGCGGCGTTGTTAGGCGCACGGTGACAAGTCGCCACCCAGTGACCATATTTACCACATAAGGTACAGATACGGCATGGTTGATTCCCCGGATGATGATACCTACACGTGTTGCACATAGGTTGCGGACCAGCATAGGCTCTAGCCCCAGGCACTTGTGCCACAGGTGCAGCGGTAGGTACAAGTTGTTTTTGGAGTTGTTTGGGTGCAGCCACAGCATAGTTGCGTGCCGGTGTAAACTTGCGCTTCTTGTTGTTGTTGTTGTTGTTAGACGGTTCAGCTTTGGTCTCCTTGATGGCCTCACTAGCCATCTTTTCCACCTTCTTTGCACCTTTCACAGACATGGTGCCTGCTCGTATATGGTTCTCGGTGAGTTGAGCGGTGATAGTAATAGCTTCTTCTAAAGTTGTGGGTCGGCTACCCACTACAGCATCTTGAATTTTGGGTGGTACACCCTTAATGAACTTTTCGATGTTGCGGGGAACGGTATCGACCATGTGAGGCAGTAATAAACTCAACTCATGATGCCTAGTTGAGTAGGCCAAATGATCACCATCGTTTTGCTTCAAATTCCAGAATTCTTCTTCCAGCTTTTGCAATTCACTTCTCGGGCAGAACTTCGCGATGGTGATGTTCTTGAACTCATCCCAAGAGAGTGCCAAAATAGCATCAGCCCCTCGGTTTCTTTTCTCGCTATTCCACCAGGTAAGTGCCCTTTGTTGAAGCATACTAGTGGCATAACGGACTTTGAGTGCCTCGGGACACTCACAATTGGCAAAAGTGTTTTCCATGCTTTCGAACCACTCAAGAAGACCAGTGGCTCCTTCCTTGCCACTAAAGCTAGTGGGCTTGCAAGAGCTAAAGTGCTTGAAAGTGCAAGTTTGGTTGTTGCGCACTTTGTTTGCACTATTCTCTCCTTGACCATTTCCATTGTTGCTAGAGTTGGTCATCAAAGTGCTATTGAGTTCAGCAACCATGGTCGGAATGACAGCAGCCATTTGTCGAGCAATCATAGCGGCTAGCTTACGATCGGAACTTCTACGCCTTGCAAGTTGACGAGACATGCTGGACATACTAAAAGTGAGTTAGTTACGGGAATGAGGGTAACAAGGATAGTAGTTTAGACAAAGGCAAGCTAAAGTTTGTAAGGTACACGGAATGGTTCCATTTGGTAACGCATTACCATTTGGAACCGTGGACACGTCAAGGTAAATTGACTCATTTGCCTTAGAGATTTGTGTATTTTGACCATAGTTTATCACTCATCCCAGAAATCCCCAGGTAGCGTAGCGGTTCCCTCAATGAGATTTATACGAATACGCTTGCCTTAGCCCGAAGGCTTTTTGCCAGGAAATCCAGAATACAGGTGTCTATGTGTCACACAATATTTCTTAGGTTCATGAAATCAAAACCTTGATGAGATTTATATAGATTAGACATAACGTCTAAAGATCCAAGTCATAAGCATAAGTATACGATTCCACGTGTCGTCAAGAATAAGATTAAGAGGTTTCATGTTCGGGGAGAGTCTAAGAGTCAAATGTAAGTTTTGGGAGACATGTAGAAATGTTTAGGCAATCCTATGCTAAGGCATCAAATTGCACATAAGGGAACATAGCATTATGTAGCATGTAAACCATATACTTTAAAAGATAGAAATATAATTCTATAAGGTTCATGCATATGCTATAGTCTAGGAAACCATTTCTAATAACCTAATTCCCTATAGTTACGGGCTCTGATACCAATCTGTCACACCCCAACCTTGACGGCGGAATCGTCGAGGTGTGAGGGATAAGATTGTTCACAGCCACATAACGCTATGTTTAAATATAAATAATCAAATTAATAGTTTCAATAGGAATTACAAACATAAGTCTCAATCACGAAATACATTCAAACAAATATCAAAACATAACATAACATTTCATTTATTTAACTAGGTCCACGTCCTAGTTTTATTGCAAGCTTCAAAAGACCACTTTAAACTTGGGGGTTACCTGAAACATGATAAAAATAAAAGGTCAGCTAAAAATAGTTGGTGAGTTTCCAATGTTTTCATACATAATATGAAAAGATTATAAGTTGCAATTCGTGTCATAGGTTATAAGCTAGTAAGGTTATAGAACACATATCTTCACAATCAAACCTCGACTTGATTACAAGTATATAAGATTGGCTAAGTGTATTTGGTTCCCTAGTGCACAAGCATACGGCTCCTAGGAGTCGGCAATACATCGACTTTAGCACCAAATAGGCTTGTCAGGCCCAAAGATCTAAGACGTCGCCAGGCTAGCAATAGTTAATGATTGTAACAAACTATGTATCTCATATAATCACTTACAACATACAAATAACCATGACAAGATATAAAGATGAATTGCAAGTGCTTTACAAGTCTCAAACGTTTATAAGTGTGTAATGTATAAATATCATGTTTCACCCCAAAATGGTGTGAAATAAAGTAAAAAGGGGCAAGGAAAACTCACTTGTCAAATAAGTATATAATGACGATTAATAAGAATAATAGTAGGCGTCGTTCCAACGTGAATCGTTACAAAGCACCTAAATATGTAAATATATATTCACAAGGTTAAAGTCTTAATAATAAGCTTTAATGTTTTAATGTGAACTAGGGTTTTAATTGGAATTGTGAGGTTTTGTCTAGTAATTAAATTTATAAAGTAATTATTCGCATTTCGATCCATTAGGAGAATTTTATATGTGTGTTTAAGTATTTTAAGAATGAATTTTAAGTATGAAAATTGATAAGGTTTAATATATATAAAACTTTATAATTATTTAAGATTAATTGGAATAACGTTTTGATTAATAACGAATTATTAATCTAACCTTTAGTTAGTATATTTTATATGAGAATAATATTTTAGAATGATTTATAAAATTATAAAATATATAATTTCTACAAACTTTTATTATTTATTATTTGAGACAAATAATTATTCATTATTTGAAACAATAATAATTAATAACTAAAACATGAAAATAATCCAATTGTAATGTTTTGTTAAGATAAACAACTTTTGAAGCCTATCTTATAAATTATTTAACTAGTTTTATTATTTGTTTTAATAAAATAAAATAAAATATTAAGATATTATAAGAATTAAATTTGCAGAAATTGGTTTGATGTAAAGAAAAATATTTAAAGTTTATAAAACTGGTTTCAATATTTTTTTAGAATTTTTATACAATTTTTAAGGCTGAAAAAGCTATTTAAAAAAATAGTGGGGTAGCCGGGTTTCGAACCCGGGACCTCTGAGTTTTGCAGGTGAAGCGTGAACCAGTAAACCAAGGCCTTAGCCGCGGTTTAACATGGTTTTTAAATCTTAAAAGCAATACACAACAACCCTCCTTTCAACCGATGAACCCTAATTCGTTTGGATTCAAATCGAGCACCCAAACACATATGTTAATGGAATTAACCATGGGGCTTTTGTTCCCCATGTAAAACCGAACCTAAAGAATGTAAAATCACCTATTAGTTCAATGGAATTCGTCGGTTTCAAGCTCGAATATGGTCGCGACTGAGTTGAAGACAATTTAAGATGCAAAATTGATAATAATCGAATTAACTTGGCAGGAAGCTTCGTGTGATGACCTCGATGCAAAGCCCTTTGCTAATTTCGTCTCACGTTGCTCGAAAGATGGTCCTCGACTAACTTGTAGGTCTACGGCAGTGGAATCGATCGAAAGGAATGTTTTCAATTGTTTTGAACGAAATTGAAGTTACAGGAGCGTTGTAACCGATCTTAAGTGTGTTAGTGCGATTTCAATTTGATTATTATAGTTCGTAGTGCGATCTGAGGCCTGTAAAAGGGGCCGACATCGCGTGGAGAGGACAGGGACGAATCGTAATCAGAATCTCGAATTAAACTATAGGCATGCGTTCGAATCCCCCACGTGAATGTGTCGGGGTGTTTGTTTTGATTAAAAATTGAGTAATTTGGCCGCTGCGGGCTCGCCGGAGCCGATGGCCGGCAGCGAGAAGTCCGGCGGGGAAAGGGGAAAATCGACGGGGGGTTTGGGATTTTTAAAACCATTTTTCACTTTTGCCCCCTGAAGTTTGGGTTGTTTATTATTTTATGTTTGAAAGTTTTGTAATTAAGTTTTAAAAATGACAATAAGCCCCCTATACTTATAATTTGACTTTTAAATCTTATTATTATTACTATGATTATTTATTATTATTATTATTATTATTTTCATTATTATTATTATTATTTATTATTATCAATAATATTATTATTATTTATTATTTATTATTAGCAAAACTAACTTTTAATTAATTCAAATTACAAGATGTTACAAAAAATACCCACTTGAACTGGTGGTAGTGGGTTTCGCGCCCACACCACTCCCCTGTTGCCCTACCGTCTTAACCGGTCGGGACGGGAGTGGTTCGCTGATAGGTATAGAAAACTTATTCTTTTAAAATAATCTGGACCAAAAGGTCACGGTTTGGGCAAACCGTGACCCCTTTGTTCACATGTGGCGTTGTGGAATGAAGCTGTCACAGCTTGTTGACACAAAGTGTCACGTGGTGGGCGAACCGTGACAGCTTGTTGACAAAAGAAGTCACGGTTTGGTCTAACCGTGACCTTTTAAAGTTCCCTAATCCTACACATTAACCGTTTATGATCATTTACGTATATCGAATCGGATATTTTTTTCATGAACATACACATACATCAACATATATATACAATAAGAACAAATACACTTCGTAAACGTACATACAAACATGCGTACGTGAACAAACCGTAACGTTTTAATGATAACCTAAACAATCTTATCGGGAACATATCGACATATATGCACCTTATATTTTGTAAACCAATGTTCAAACATACATAATAAATTCTAATAATAATAACAATAATGATGAATAATAATAATAACAATAATAATAATAATAAAATTTACTAGTAATAATTTTAAAGTTGATAATAATAATTATAATAGTATTATTTTGTATATCCAGAAACTACAAAATAAACTCTAATAATAATAACAATAATGATAAATAATAATAATAACAATAATAATAATAATATACTCTAATATAAATAAAAAGTTTAATAGCAATAATTTTAAAGTTAATAATAATAACAATATTAATAATAATAATATTTTGTATATATCCAAAAACTACAAAATAAACTCTAATAATAATAACAATAATGATAAATAATAATAATAACAATAATGATAATAATATACTCTAATATAAATAAAAAGTTTAATAGTAATAATTTTAAAGTTAATAATAATAATAATATTAATAATAATAATATTTTGTATATATCCAGAAACTACAAAATAAACTCTAATAATAATAACAAAAATGATAAATAATAATAATAACAATAATAATAATAATAATATACTCTAATATAAATAAAAAGTTTAATAGTAATAATTTTAAAGTTAATAATAATAATAATATTAATAATAATAATATTTTGTATATATCCAAAAACTACAAAATAAACTCTAATAATAATAACAATAATGATAAATAATAATAATAAAAATAATAATAATAATATACTCTAATATAAATAAAAAGTTTAATAGTAATAATTTTAAAGTTAATAATAATAATAATATTAATAATAATAATATTTTGTATATATCCAGAAACTACAAAATAAACTCTAATAATAATAACAATAATGATAAATAATAATAATAACAATAATAATAATAATATACTCTAATATAAATAAAAAGTTTAATAGTAATAGTTTTAAAGTTAATAATAAATAATATTAATAATAATAATATTTTGTATATATCCAGAAACTACAAATAAACTCTAATAATAATAACAATAATGATAAATAATAATAATAACAATAATAATAATAATATACTCTAATATAAATAAAAAGTTTAATAGTAATAATTTTAAAGTTAATAATAATAATAATATTAATAGTATTATTTTGTGTATTCAGAAACTAAAAGGTTACGGTTAATAATAATGATAATAATAATAATAATAATATTAATAATAGTAATAATAATAATAATAATAACAATTATAATAATAACAATTATACAAAAAAAAAGGGAAGAGGTCACGTGAAGGCCAAACCGTGACCTCTTGAGATATTTTTTTGAATCTAATTTCCCCTCGATTAGTGCACCTACCCCTCGAGCACCGTGTGTGTAAGAGGTCACGTGGAGGCCAAACCATGACCTCCTGTCTGTAAGAGGTCACGTGGAGGCCAAACCGTAACCTCGTGGTTACTGGTTTCATCTTCAACCGTTCGCACACCCCCATTTCACCACACAACCACAACCATTTCACCACCACAATCCTCCCAACGTTTCACCTCCACCGCCTCCAAACCGTCACCTCGAGCCCTCCCCGTGACACTGCCGCCGCTCACACCACCTTCCACCACCACCACCATCGTCGCTCAACCATCTTCCACCACCACCACCACCGCCGTGAATCCACCATTTTCCACCACCACCGCCGCTCACCATCTTCCACCACCACCGCCGTGAATCCACCATCTTCCACCACCACCACCGCCGCTCACCATCTTCCACCACCACCACCGCCGCTCACCATCTTCCACCACCACCGCCACTCACCATTTACGCACCACCACTGCCGCTGCACCACCGCCGTCACACTACCACCGTCGCTACATTATCGTTTTCGGTACGTAATTTTCCGCTTTAATCCATAGAGGTAAACATAGATTTGATAGGTTTTCCTAAATAGATTTGATAGGTTTTCTCAATTAGATTTGATAGGTTTTCCCAAATAGTTTTGATAGGTTTTCCCTTATAGATTTGATAGGTTTTCCCGTATGTGTAGCGTAGTTTGTCGACGGTTTATTATTATTATTAGAAATAATAATAAATAATAGTAATAATAATAGTTATAATAGTAATAGTAATAGTAATAGTAATAGTAATAGTAATAATACTAATAGTAATAATAATAGTAATAATAGTAATAATAGTAATAATAATAATAGTAAATAATAATAATAATAATAGTTATAATAGTATTAGTAATAATAACGTAATAATAGTAATAATAATAATAGTAAATAATAATAATAATAATAGTTATAATAGTAATAGTAATAATAGAAATAATAATAATAGAAATAGTAAATAATAATAATAATAATAGTTATAATAGTAATAGTAATAATAAATAATAATAATATAGTTAAATAATAATAATAATAATAGTTATAATAGTAATAGTAGTAGTAATAATAATAATAATAATAATAATAGTAGTAATAATAATAGTACTAATAATAAGAATAATAATAATAATAATAATAGTAATATTAATAGTAATAATAATAATAATAATAATAATAATAATAGTAATAATAATAATAGTAATAATAATTATAGTAATAGTAATAATAATACTAATAATAATAATAGTATACATAATAATAATAATACCAATAATAATAATAGTATACATAATAATAATAATAATAGTAATAATACCAATATATAATAATAATAATTAACCGTCAACCATTAATTTTATAAACATTATAAATAATGATAAATACGTTTTTTCGCAGATATGGATGCCGACGATGCTTTTATTCCCGGCATTGATGACTGCCAGTTTTTACAGTTCGAGCAGGGGACTACACCGTACGAGCGGTTCAGGACCCTGAGAGCACGAGTGCCGACACCGGGGACCGTCCTGTCAGAGGACTTCTTACAGCTCGTTGGAGAGCGGGACCGTTTTTTTTGAGATTATCGGCGAGGACGACCCGTGGGAGCAGCTGTTCCGGATGAGCGACGATGCCCATCGAGAGCTGACCGTGGAGTTCTACTGCACCTTCACATTCCGTCCACGTGAGCAGGGACTTGCGGAGCTGGACGAGGACGACATAGCGGACGGTCGTGCGCTCGCGGAGGTTTCTTTCCGGTTGTTCGACCACCTCCACCGCATGTCACTTCGGCGGTTCGCTGTCGTCAGCGGCCTCTACACGGAGGTGGAGGTTGGACAGTCGATGTACACCACGGCCTTGATCCGCGGGGCCGACGACTCCGATCAGGTCTGGTGGCCTGCCATTGGCGACGGACCGTACGGTGGTGATACAAGGTCATCTCATATACGAGACCCTCTGTATAGATACATTCACCGACTCATCGCCACGTCCGTCGCCGGTCGTGGGGCGGGGACCGACAGGGTCAACGCCGCCGACCTTTTTTTTCTTCGGTGTGTACTCACACACCGACACTGCCACCTCGCGCATGCCCTCGCTGATTATTTTGCTAGTTATTATCATCGGCAGTCGCGAGGGGCGTTAGTGGGTGGGAACATCGTTTCTTGGATCGCTCGGGGCTTGGGGTACGCGCACGCCATGTCCCAGCTCCCGCTACCTCCGACTCCTGTGCGCGTGGCCGGCCGGACCACCACCACTGGGATGAGGATCGTTCGGAGGTTCCCCGACGACACATGGAACCTGCTCAGTAGATACCATGAGCTCGTGCCATGGGTGCCCGAGCCGTTGGTGGACCCCCCCGAGCTGGCGGGGGCTGAGGTCCACCTTCAGGATGCCCACGAGCCCCTTGGCGGCGGGGAGGATCAGCCCATTCCCCGCCGCCGACCAGGACCCGCCCCAGCATCCTCAGCGCGTGTACCATGCCGTGCGATTGTCTGCTCATGTTCTTGATATGCTCCAGGACACACGAGATAGGGTCACGAGGCTGCATGATACGACCACGAGGCTGCATGATACGACCACGAGGCTGCATGATATGATGGACTGGGTCATCCAGCACATGGTCGCGGACTATGCCGCCTCGGGTACGCCGTTGTTATCACAGCCACCGAGGCGGTTAGACCATGACGGTGCTGGCCCATCTGGCGCGGGCGGGTCTGGTCAGGGCAGCGATCCGGGGATGATGGATTAGATAGGTATTTTGTTTGTATTTTATTTCTTTTTGTATGTAAAAACTCGTTGTATATATATATATGTGTGTGTGCAGTTTCAGTTATGATGACTTGTATATTTGGTTGTGTTTGTTTGGTTGTGTTTCTTTGTTTGTTCGTTTTATATTTGTAATGTTGATAATGTTAATTGTATATGTTTGATAACAACTAATTTTTACGATTAGGTTAACCATGCGATAAAATAACAACCAACTTGTTTAATAAATAATTAAACACAAAAATTACTTGTAATATGATAATTTAATAATAAACACAAAACACAAACACGTATGTTACGATTAGGTTAACCGTGTGATAAAATAAAAATAAAAACAAACTAGTGTGCTTACTCAAATTTAGAAAATATATACAATACGTCTGTATAATAATGACAACCAATTTTTACAAACTCGTAAACAAATTAAACACAAAACCGTCACATTAATAATAAATAAATACTTGTAATAAGATAAATTATTAATAAACACAAAACACAAACTTGTGAGTTACGATTAGGTTAAACGAGTGATAAAATTAAAATAAAAACAAAATGATATGATAAAAAAATATAAAAAATAAATGCAATATGTCACGGTTTGACCAAACCGTGACATATAGCCCCCAAAACCCTAACTGCACACAATCAATTCCCCGTTAATTACATACCCAATCATTGTTAATGGATCCCCAGAGCTAACTGTCACGGTTAGGCCTCACCGTGACAGTTAGGTCTCACACCTGATTGAACGGTCACGTGAAGACCTAACCGTGACCGTTTGAATCAGTTTTTTATAGAAAACTGCGGTGCGAACAGAATTCCCGTTTTAATTTCAATGTTAAGTCACCAATCTTTATAGTACAAGACCACATATATAAAAACGATAAACCCCTGAATGTAGTCGGCTATAATCGCCCACCGCCACCGTTGATCTCGTATAGAACCCTCCTTCCCGTACATTTGTCCCTCCCCCTCCCTTCTCGCTTTTTATCTCTTCTGCATTTTCATCTCAAAAAACACTTTTATCGTAAGCAATTGCTTCATTAATTTGCCTACAATCATCAATCATGCCTTTTCTTGAGCTTTCAGTTGTGATACTATTGGCTATGGCTGGTTATTCAAGTAAGATCTTCTTCCCTTTGTTCTTTTCTCATCCCATGTTCTCCTTGATATCTGTTTTGAAATCTTGATTTGGTTACTATACATGTCTAATTTTAGGGGTACTCTCTGTTTTTTGCTGAAAAACAATTGATGCATCTGATTGATATTTGAGCTGTTAGCAATAATATTTTGTTTTGATTTTGACTACTTGTTCGTGTTCTAGATTTGGTTTCTCTTTGATTTCACTTTGAGATTGAATTTTATCAAGATTTTATGCTGACATGATGTTATCTTTTCTGTAAAATGTTTAGCTAACCTTTTTCTCAAATGGGTCTCTGTTCTTATTCTTTTTCGCTTTTTGCGATTTGGTTTTTATTAGATTTCATTCTTGATCCACTTTTAGGAGGTTTCTGGAAAAAAAATTGAGCAACTTTTAAGATTTTATTTGATTTAATCAGCTGGATTTTTTGTTCGATTTTTTTATTTAATTCCGAATTTGATCACTTCATGTGTGTTTTTCTTCTAATAAAAACAGGTGCAGCTTATTGTGTATGTAACACTGCATTTAGTGACTCAGTGCTACAAAAGAACATTGATTATGCCTGTGGAAATGGTGCTGACTGTGGTCAAATCTCTCAAAATGGGCCTTGTTTCAACCCTAATACTGTAAAGGATCATTGCAATTTTGCTGTCAATAGTTATTTTCAAAAGATGGGTCAAGTTCAAGGGAGTTGTGTTTTCTCAGGCACTGCTAATGTCGTACAATCACCCCCTGCTGGTAGGTCTCCTGTGAATTTACCATCTTACCCCCTCCCCTGCTTCAATATGTAATTGTTGTCATCTTTCTGTGTGTTTCTTGATTGTTTACAGGTGCAAATTCCGCTTGTTTTACTGGGAGCACTAGGTATGATCACTGCCATCTTGATTGGATCTTGTTTTCTGATGTCATACCATAAAATTTGCATAAAGATTTGATTTTTATTGTAGTTTTGTTGGTTAATGGAACTATGAATTTATCTTTAGAATGAAGGTAGAATCTTTTTAGTTTTTAGACAACCAAAATGACCAAATCTCGAGGAAGACTTTAATCACATGTGCTTTATGCAGTGAAATTAGTTTTTGATCCCAAGAAGAAGCTCACCGAGTCATTTTTATGGTTTTGAGTTTAGGGTTTAAAGGAGTGTTATAATTGAGGTTTCAATAAGTAGGACTAAATTTCATGGCGAATTACAAAATTGGTTGGTGCATTGTGATAGATTATTATCCACTTATGACTTTACTACCATAAGAGGATTAGTGTTTGTCGATCCGATGTTAGATTTCCGATGTCAGATTTCCGTAGTCATACGAGCATGTTAACACACACATAATGGTAATCTATCCTGGTATCATGCATTCATGCGTTTCCTGCAAGAAACAATCATGATGGTTATGTGCAATGGTAACAATTATTATGGCAACAAGAGTGTGAATTACTAGCACTCATCATTCATCAACAGGGAAATCTTATGAAAATTGAATACAAATCGCCCATTTTAATTTTTCTTTGGCTTCTATTCCTGCAGCACTTCAACTCCCACACCACCAGGAACCGTAACTCCGACTCCAGGAACAGGAACCGGGATTGGGACTCCACCTCCAGGAACCGGAACCGGGATTGGGACTCCACCTCCAGGAACGGGAACCGGGATTGGGACTCCACCTCCAGGAACCGGAACCGGGATTGGGACTCCACCTCCCGGGACCGGAACCGGGATTGGGACTCCACCTCCCGGGACCGGAACTGGAACCGGGACCGGGACTGGAACTGGAACCGGAACTCCATGGACTGGGACAGGAACAGGCACTGGGATCAATGTGAACCCACCGACAGGACTCGGGCCTACAGGAACAAATGGCTATGACAGCAGCGGTTCGATGTCCATTCACGGAATCACCAACCTTTTGACTCCTACAAGCTTTTTGGTTTTGGGTTTATATCTGGTTTAGGCTTATCTAAACATGGTTAGATATAACGTGTGGATGAGGTATTTGTGCTGTAAAGTAGGCTATATATTATCTGTTGTATTTTATGAATCCTTTTTAGTATGAGAAAGATGTGGTGTTTACGTTTCGAATATATGATAGGCTTAGGGAACTTATTCCTTTCACATGTCGGCCACCTTTTAACGGATAATTATATAAAAATAAATTAGTTCATCTAGGAGGCATAACGAAAATCTAATAATCTAAAAAGAAAGCACGAGACTTTATTATGAACAAAAATAATCTAACAGATGCGTGTACAGTTTGAAAGAAGGTAAGCATACCATAAACTACAATTACAATCGAGTGCCATTGATTCATTGAATAATAAATGAATATTATTTATTATGACGAGTGACAACATATAATAATGAAAGAATGACTAAATTTATATAATAATAATTTACATAATCCCATATCTCTACAATAATGTGATGAAGCATTCGTCACACACTCAAAAGGTCTTGCAAGTGAAAGTGCCTGTAACTATTCAACTTGAGGAACAAGCACATTCCCTTCCTGCTCAAAAAATAATGTACGGTCGTTGGTGCTGATGAAATCTTTGATCAAGTTAGTGACAGCATCTGGTTTTTCAACATGTGGGATATGACCACATTCTGGTATCTGGCGAATTATAGCGTTCGGAAGTTCACAATGTAACCTCTGCATGAATAGTTAAACATGATTTTAGATGCTAGCCAAAAGGATTAACTATTATTATGATAATACGATTATTATGGTATAAAGGTACAAACCACTGCTAGTTTGTTGTCGATTATTTTATCATCTTCGCCCCAAATTATGAGTGTTCTCTTCTGAATCTGGTATGGCATCATAATAAATAAGTTTTATATCATATTCATGACAAAATGTATGCATCTTTTACGGACTATTAACATGAAAAAACTTGGTGGGAGCATTTACACATGTTTACTATCAGCTTAAAAAGGAAACGGGTCGAAAGTTGCACAAAGCTTCTTTTGATGATCTAAAACTCGAAATCAGTTTTCAAATAGATTATTATTGAAATAATATAATTATGGCAGTCACATTCAATACTAACTATTTCAAAAAAGATAAATTAGAAGTTTTGGAATAAATGTTTCGGGTCAACACATCCTGACCCGTAAAATTTACTCGTATTGACCCTCACTGTCTAACCACCTCTAGAAGAAAAAACGAACCTGAGGAATCTGGGCAGCGACATTGTATCCCCCGCTGTTCATAAAGTCAATGGTCGCTTCTTCCCACCAAGGTAATAGACAATGTAAACGTCCTATCTAGACAGTTAGAAACAATAAAAATCAACTATAAAAATATCTGTTATGTGATATTCACATATTAACTGTGGAATTTGGCCAAATTGCAAAAGAAATATTATTAACCTACATTTGTCCAGTCTAAGCATGTATCAAATGCAAGAGAATGACATGTCAGGTCAGTAGCATAAATGCGCAACGGGGGGCTCTTTAAAATAGATACCTGTTCAAAAGGTCATGACTTTAAAAAATATAACCGTAAATCTCACCAAAAGATCAACAAGAAAGATAACGCATCACATACTGACATATACTTACACCAGCGTAAGCTACAAATTTTGGTAATGTAGAGAGGTTTCCTGTGCCTTCTGCATAAACACTTGCATCAATTAAGATCAGCTTATCAACCTGTAAAAACATTTAAACAAATTGAATTTAGCCAGTTAGCACAAACAGCTACGGTTATAAAGTTTGAACCCTCTGAATTATTAAAGGTTCGATTTGGACTGTGTTTTATCTTGAAAAGGTCAAACGGGTCGAACATTGACCAGAACGTATTTTTGATACACAAAACTTCATAAATCATTTATTCAATGAGTCATACTATTGTTGAAATGATATGATTCATATATAATAACACCTGGCACACCCGATATTTGTAAAAGACATTGGACAAAATTAAGGTGTTACGGGTCAACTTGACCCATTTTGACCCGTAAACCAACACTATTATGCCACATCTACCTTATCATATCTCCATCACAAGAATTAGTATGTACTTACTGCTTCTGGATGGTTAAATGCAAAGTCAATCGCAACTGCTGCTCCAAGACTCGGCCCAACTAGCAACATAGGCCTTCCAATGTACGTCTTCCAAAACTAAAACATAAAAAATAAACATACAAGCTAGTCACCATATGGAACTATCAGATAAAGAATCCAATATCATTTTGCGGTATCCAGATGTGTTATTTCTTGACCAAAAATCATTTTTATTCCTTCACGTACCATGTAAATTGGACCCATAACATGAAGAAGGTGAACATACATAAAGACATTTTTCACTGCCTAAATAATATAAGAACAACTTGATATAGTTATATACCTTACCTAAATTTCATTATTTTACACAACAACATAAAAGGTGTGTAAAAAACTAACTGGAACAGACTCATGACTAGTAAAAGATGACTGAGATTTGCTACCTGAAAAAGGTGATCGCGCTTGGACTCTACGTTACATGGAGGAAGCTTTTCTAATGAAGTCAAAACAGATAATGAGAAGAAAGATTAACCAAAAGCATTAACTTAAAAAACAAGGGGAAGTTTCAAATGAAAACAACTAGAAAGGCGATAACCACAAGAACTAACACAATTAAATGCTAATTCACATGTGATTAAGTCCACGTGATGGGGGACATTTGAGAACCGCAATAATACCCTTTCAGATGTGAATGGTGCAGTCACAAGTGAATTAAATTGAAAGGTAATTTTGTGGGTTTCAATTTTTTTTGTGATTGTGATTTGAACCTCCACCAATATTCACATGTGAAAGGACTAAAACAAATGTGAATTAACATATAAATATACAATTTTGTAGTTCTTGAGGTTCTCGCCTTCAACTATAAACCGGTATATAAATATGGAAAAAGATATTCAAAAAACAACCCAAGTTTGAGAAACCCCATCCTAGAATATCAACTGCCCAAGTCTCAAAGCCAGCCTGCTCAAGAAGCGGAAGTGTGTATCTCCATTCTAAACAAGAGCTGCAGAATAATATTCAATCGATTGTCTAAATAGAAGTGCCACTTTTGAGACAACGTGTTTAATATAAAGCCTACAATGACAAAAGGGTAACTAGAATATATGGTATAAAGTTATGAACTGCTACAGGTACTTATATTTAATGTTCCTTTCAAATGCCAAAAGCAGTAGAATTTATGATCTATAATGACAGCACATATGCGATTTAGCATTAATATTTTGTTAAAGATAGAAACTCCTTGATTATCATTAGATATTTCAAAATGGGATTTGTTTAAAATAATACAGGGTGGTTGGAAACATGCTTCTAGTACAACTTTTTACATTATTGATAAGTTGAACTGAAGATGTTTAGAGTCGATAGAACGCGTACCTATCAAATCCGTGAAGTAGAACAAGCGGATTGATCGTCGTGTTTTGTATCATTGGCTTCACGCAGCTACTCATAATGCAATTATCTGAAATGCTAAGCTGTGAAAAATATCAACAGTAACCCAATATCTAACCAGTGGTTTACAAAGTAGTTGATACTAACAAAAAAAATTATAATAGATAATGTCCATTTTCACTTTAGTAAACTGAACTGGAAGAAACACTAAATACACATAAATGAAAGGTTTGATCAATTAAAATATTAAAAGTATTGAACATATGAAGCTAAGATGTTTCATGTCAGATTTGGGTTTAGATTTTTGACATATAATCTTATATATATAAAACAGGCCCTTAATTTTATTTTTTGACATATAATCTTATATATATAAAACAGGCCCTTAATTTTATTTTTTTTAACTTAGTTGGATTAATCGGACTCCCTCTAGAAAGAATACGTTATTGAGTTATAAAATGTTTATTAACTTATTTGGGCCCCTTTAAAACATATAACTTCTAACAAATCTATAAATCCTTTAAAATGTGTTAATCAACACCCAATGCATAAACCATAACGTAAAATTATTTTGTCAAAGGTACATATATATAATTATAGCTTCTTTCTCAAGCACACGTGTACAAAAACATATATATGCTTATTATTATGTACCTGTACAAGAATGAAAAAACTAGTAAAATTACATATTTTCAAATTTCCTAGGAATTACAAGTTTTAATGAATAACATATCATGTTCTTCAACCGAGATATACAATTTTACAAGTACAGATTGATACTCAATTGACGCTAATAAATGAATGATTGCTTAATAGTCTTAACACCGAAAACACTAAAATTGAAGCATTCATTTCATCATATCAACTGCGGTTGACAAAAGTAACAATCGGATCATTGCAAACGAAAAAAAAAAAGTGATAAGAATTCGATAATGAAGTATGAAGGAAAATAGTGAAAATTACCTCAACGGGCAGTCTCTCAATCCTTGAGGCTAATTTTCGGGCAAACGGGTCCTTAACTTTCTCCACTTGTTTGGGCAGAAATGGAGGGAAAACCACCTCCGCCGATACAACCGGCGTCCGCCAATTGGAGGCGTTTATTGTTCTCGTAGGTGACAAAGATGCGGATGTTGTCGTGACGGCGAACATCGTTTCCGGCAGCGGCAGCCGGAGAATGTACGGCGTCGGTGGAAGATTGATGGCGGAGTTGTTATTGAATGACAGACGTTGAAGGTATTTACACCTCACATACAACTATACAAGTCTATCGTATACACTGGTTTGTTGCTAACCAATAGAAGTGACAAAAATAGAAAAGACTAAAATGATAAAAATAACAATATGGGCAAATTTGGAATTTAGGTATGTGAAGTATTAAATTGATAAAGATTATTTAAATTTTAAAATAACACTTGGTGCTTACAAATGGTAGAATACTAGATATCCGAAGCATACAAGTATGGTCTCTCACCGTCCAACCAATTTCAAATACAAAAAAATTGATCAATGTCCCGAAACTTTATAAAAGAAATATCATCATAAGCATGTCTTCTTTGAGAGAATTTTCTAAAGACACCTCTAAAGTGAGGTTTGATGGGTGGCCATTTGCATATCAAAAAACAAACAGAATTAGTAAGGCATAATTTTATTTTATTTTTATAGTTTTAGATCATTTTAGGATCTTTAAGTGATTATCATAAACACGACCGGGTCGAAATCCTTCCCCTTCTTCTTGATTACCCAAGACAGGCATAAGTAAAGTCTCTTCAACTACAGAGATGAAATTTTATGCAACAACAAAGTGGTAATCGCCTATCGTTTTTCACTGCATGTGCGACAATGAGGAAGAATATGAACACATTGTGAGAGAAATATAAATCAACGAGGCAACTAACAACTATGTCTAGTACTCTAGTGAAACAATTAACCACGAAACTCTTTTCAAAAAAAGATAACCATTATACCCTCATGTGGATAATATGTAAGAGGAGTTAACACCAAAAAGATATGACAACCCAAGAAACGATGAAGCTTAGTGAGGGCTAGATGTTCCTCTCATCTCCTCTTTTTTTGTTAGTAGTGATAATTTTCGGTCAACTAGTATATATTTTTTTAATATATATAGAGTCTGCTCATTTTAAAATAGTTTATTTTCGTCTCTCACCCTTCTTATAATACAGTTCAAGTTTTACCACTAAACCCAAACAAGAGATCACACATGTTATATTTCTTTAAATAGATAGACCATAGATATAGTTTATTATAATTTAAAAACAATTTTGTAATATGAAGATTTCACCCAACTTCATGGGTGTAATTAACTCGAAAACTAATTAGAAAAGGGTCCTAATATAAACAACCTTTTAGATATTTCGACACTCATCTATACATCACGTATAGGTCTTGACCATTAATGCCTAATATTCTAAGTCCAATCAGTATAAGTCCATATGTTGTGTATAACCTTTTTAGATGAGAAAACTGGACTATGTCTAATCAGTCATTCAGCAGAGCTATACGTTGCGTATAGAACCATATGTTGCGTATAGACTCGTCATATATAGCTGGACTGTATAGGTCGACCCGACACCTATACGTGACGTAAATCATTCAGCAGAGCTATACGTGGCATATAGCACCTATAGATAAGTTAGGCAAAAAAAAAAAAAAAAAACATACGTGGGCGGTGTACAGCCTCCGCTCAACAACAAAGCACGTATTGTACAGATGACCGCCAAAGAATGTTATTGGCCTCATACACGGTGTATGAAACCATACTTTATGTATAGAATTGCGGGGTTGATTTAAAATGTTGGGACCGATTAAATATCACATAACTTATAAAAAAAAAACAAATAGATAGCGTTCTCGTAAGACCATCGAATTATTCCCCTCCGTTTGTCCTTTACATTAGTACTTACAGTAGCATCGCATAAATCAGAGGCAATGGACTCAGGAACAACACCGCCGCAGCGACCGCCGACGGAGCCACTCCGCCCACAAGGAAATGGTGATTCAACCGCCATTTTCGCCGTACTATTTGCCTTCATTATTATCATCTCCATGGTAATCACACCCTCACATCATCTCACATGAATACTAGTTCATATGCTTACACAACCACTACACTTGGTTGCTTGATGTATTATTTCTTACCTGTTTCTTATACACCTGTGTATTATGTTTTGATTTAGTGAAACATTTTGTTTGGTTCCTTGTCTCCTTAACTCCTAGGGTTTACTGCTGTCACTGCTTGTTTGATTTGAAAAATTCGTGGTAGGCATTTTGTAATCTTTGTTTGGTTCTGAATTCTTAGAATATTGTTCTGTTTCTTTTTTATAATTTTGAAAGTCATTATTGGAGATCATAGGGTTTGGAAATGTTGAAACATTGGATCCCAAAGGTATGGTTTGACAGTTGCGGATCGATCCTTTCTGCTATGGGTGAAGATTGTGCTACAAACATTGAAGGAAGAGTGAGGGGATCATATCATGTTTATCGTGTAATAATGTATAAGATAGGTAAGCATGTGATAATAAGTGCAAAGAGGGAATGAAGAGATTTTCCCCCAATTCATGATTTGATTTTATTCCGTTTTATTTTTAAAAAATGCGTGAATCATGGATTTTATTAGTTCACATGTTTAATCAACTACTTAATTCTGTTACGTCGTAGATAAAGTTTAATTTTCCAAGATTTGGTGCCCAATATAGATCCACCCTATAAAAGAGGATTTTTGTAATGTTTATACATTCATAAACGTTATTACTTTCTTCCCTCAAAGTGTGAATTTTCTTTGTGAGTTGTGTCTCTGTTCTGCCTTGGTACCTAAACACGAACTCATACAATTTTTTATAACATCCTAAAACAATGACATGGCTACTTAATTTTGGAGTTTTAAGATTAGCTCATGGTTGTTTATACGATAGCCAGATATAGTTATTATAACCACTGTGGTTAGTGGCCCAGTGGCAGAGGCAAAGCCTCTTGGAGCGCCTAAGGAGTGAAAATTAGTCATTCAGAAAAAAAGAAATAGTTGTTATAAGTTTTATATATTTGGATTTTTCAAACATATTTCTGAATGTGAATGTATTTTAAGTTCGCAAGAATGTTCGGAGTATGATTCCAGGTGGTATATTTAGTTTTCTTTATGTTATAAGGGTTTTAAAGTCATACATATTGGTAGCACCCTTACAAAGACAAATCTGACCAGGAAGTTGAAGGTGATACATCCTCAATTTACTGGATTTTTATATCCTCATTAGCTTAAGTAGCTTATGTCCATTCATCTGGGCTGAATAGTTGAGGATAATTCAAATTTTCAGTACACACTACTTTCCATTGAATGTTTTAGGTCAGGTCACTGTAAATGGTTTCTCCTTTGGAAAGAACGCATTAAATGTTTATTGATTTTGGTAGGAGCCTTGGACCGATCCTGTCTTAACTCCAAGAAACCTAACTAGAAATAGAAATGCCTGAAAATTAAGTGTGAGTTATGATGATAATATAACCGACTTTTAATCGTAAAGTTTGTTTGTCTCATATTTATAGGTTATGATTCCATCTTCATCTCCAAACTTAAAGAACAATTTAACAATCTTGCATCAAGTGCCTGAAGGTCATGTTGGGGTTTATTGGCTGGGTGGTGCCCTCCAGAAGACGACTACAACTCCAGGTTTGTTGATATTACTTCACATATGATGTTTTTCTTTTCACATTATGAAGCAAGGCGAACTTTTTTTCCCAACATTCGATATGTTTTGAATTTAAGGTTTTCATCTGAAATTACCTCTGATAACCCATTATGAGCCTGTCCAGGTCACCCTTCAGACAGATCTGGTAAGTATTTCTTAATTGTGGTCTTTTTGATGATGAATATAGTCTTTTTTTCAAGAAGATGAACTCGGTCCATGATGGTAATTTATAGGTGAGGGATATCCCTGTGGGACAAAAGGTGGTGTTATGATCAACTTCGACAGGATAGAGGTGAACATTTACATACAATTATACCGTCTCAATTTTGTTATCATCCAAAATTCTTAGTCCATCTATATAATAATTTTTTGCTACAGGTTGTTAACCGCCTCAAAAAGGAAGCTGTTTATGAGACCCTTCTCAATTATGGCGTAGAGTATGACCATACTTGGATATACGACAAAATCCATCATGAGATCAATCAATTCTGTAGCGTTCACTCCCTTCAAGAAGTTTATATTGACATGTTTGATCAGGTATCTAGTAAAACAAGATTTTGTATCTTGTGTTGTAACTTAAGTGAGATTCTGTAAGTAAGAGGATACGCTTATTGCAAGCAAATTATTTTAATGTGTGTATATATGTATATATCTTCGTGTCTCTTGTTCAATAATGATCATCTGAAGAAGCATATCTGTACTTGACTACATGACATGACCGCATTAATAATATTAGTTTCGTAGGCTTCCTTTTTTTTTCTGTTGTCATTGACGCAAGTTTGTGCATTTATAAAGAACATAACGTAAAATTTCAGATTGATGAAACAATGAAAGATGCTCTTCAAGCTGATTGTACACGTTATGCACCAGGCATTGAAATTATTAGTGTTCGTGTCACAAAGCCTAGAATCCCAGAGAGTGTAAGGAGAAATTTTGAACAGATGGAAGAAGAACGCACCAAGGTACATTAATTGTGTAAAATACCCTAATAATAACAAAATAAAAGGAAACCAAGTCTGTGATGATCATGATGCACAATAAGGCAATGCAACATTTTTTTTAATTAAATATATAGGTATTGGTGTCAATAGAAAGGCAGAAAGTTGCTGAGAAAGAAGCAGAAACACAAAAGAAGATAGCTATTACAGAAGCCGAGAAGAATGCTTATGTCAGCAAGATTGTAATGGAACAAAAGTTGATGGAAAAAGACAGTTTGAGAATGCAAGAAGAAATTTCGAATGCAATGTATATTGCTCGAGAGAAGAGCTTGGCTGATGCCAAATATTACCAGTGAGTTATCATTTTCATTTCTTGTATATAACAGTATTAATTTTGGTAAGTGTTCAAAGTTAGGAGAACACTCTTTTGGGTGCAGGACCATGAAAGAGGCTGAAGCAAATAAGTTGAAGCTTACACCCCAATTTCTGGAGCTTAAATTTATCGAGGCGATTTCCAACAACACCAAGATGTTCTTTGGAAACAAGGTCATCTCTCTCTTTCTCTCTCACATAAACATTGATACACCTGTTGTGCTTACAAATAAGATTCTAAATTACAAGATGACTAACATATTGGCAAAATAACCAGTTGGTAACATGTAATTTTGGGTACTAGTCAAAACATGTGAGCTCAAAGTCAGTCAACATTTTTCTTTCTGTTTTGTTCTAATAATAGTACGATTACTAAAACTATATTGTTACAGCATTAGAAATACACTTTTGGCAACTTTTGACCTAATTGATTGCTTTTTTCTAAGTTCTAACTATCTTTTTGTTTGCCCCATTTGACCCAACCTAGATGAACCCTGTAATAAGTAAACATGTTGAAATGGTAACTTCTAACACACATATATTGTAAATGTGAAAGTGCATTAAAGACTCTGTTCTTTACACACACAGAGAATATGATCCTTTATATTGTAAATGTAAACCATGCAGATACCAAATATGGTGTTGGATCAAAGGCTACTTGGGAACTTTTTGCGAGATCTGGAAGGAAGAAGGAACTTGGAAGCATAGGTTGTGATTTTGTTACAATTTATGAATATGAGTGCTTGATTATACAGACATAACTATGCTGGAAACATAAATGAGAACGAGTGAGAAAGCAAAAAGAGATGTTTGTGAATGCAATTTTATTTTCAACAATGTTATTTGTGTTTGTTTGTAGCGATTAGTGTTTGTGGTTGGTCTTTGTTGTTATGTTTGGTAAAGTGTTTGGTTTGTGCTAACATATTGCCCATGTTAGCCATTGAATTTGTATCTTTATGTGGAATATAGCTGAGTTATGTAGTTTAAGATAGGCGTCGATGTTAATTTTATATCGTTTTGACGATCTCTTGTCATGTTTTTATAATTCTAGAAAACACGAAGAGTTGTTGAATCAAAGGGAACATTTATCCTTAAAAATGGTCTTTTAATACGAAGTTAGTGATTGCTATTAACCGAAAAGTGATATTCGCATATGGCCATAGATGATAACATGGGTTTATCAAGTGTAGTCTTGTGTAATGGTATATTCCAAATATAAAAGCTATTTATTCGAACTTAACAGAAATCGGCATTTGGTCTAGTGGTATGATTCTCGCTTAGGGTGCAAGAGGTCCCGAGTTCAATTCTCGGAATGCCCCTATTATTCTTACCATTTATCAGATTATTTATTATACAACCCATCGTTCCACAAAATAAAAAACTTCCCATATATTTATGACAAAGGTTTACTCTTCATCCCATCGTTTTATAAGTAAAAACTTGATTAGTATAAACAATTTGATTAATTAAAAAATCGTTCTACAAAAAAGGTAACGCTAGAAGGAGGGCTTGAACCTCCGACACAGCCACACGCTCTAACCAACTGAGCTATTCCAGCTTCTTGTCTGCCATTTAGAATAGATAAATCTTTAAATAATTTGAATTATTGTAAGTTTTACAAAGCACACGCTCAATCACATTCTAAATTTGAATAAAGTTGAATAAGTAGCCATAAAAGGTAAACTTATGATTACAGTGCATCTACTTTTCAAAGAAATCTTGAAAAACTTTCAAACCCACCGAAAGAAACCACCTTTTCTCCCCCTTTTAACTCTTCCACCATTATTCACCCACACCTAAAGCTTCTTTTAAAACTCCATTAATGTCTGCAACAACCTCATACCCATGCCTATGGCTATGGCTACTTGTCAAAATTCTCCTCTTTCTCCCCTTAATACCCTCATCCCACATCCCCCCACATGTCCCAACCTGCAGGGACAAATGTGGAAATCTCACTATCAAGTACCCTTTCGGGTCGGATTTCGGATGCGGTCATCCAGACTTTGCTAGATACATCAAATGCACCTCGGGCGACCTCCGGTTCTCCTCCGGAACCGGAGATTACACAGTCTCAAGCATAGATTACACCACTTCCACCCTTGTCATTACTGACCTCTTCATGTCTACGTGCTCTTCCATGCAGAATTCCGGAAGCTTCCGCCTGGATCGGGCCGGCCCGTTTACGCTATCGTCACAAGATGTATTTATCCTACTCGGGTGCTCAAGGACGTCCCCGGTGTTCGACCCAAATGAGGATCTTTGTGATACGGGTTCGGGTTTACATTTGTGTAGGGGATTGTATTCTTGTGATGGGGTGACTGGCATTGGGTTGGAGCCAAATGGGCCTATTTCTAGTTGTTGTGTTTATCAGCCCATTGTTGATTTCGGGTCGGGTTTCGGGCTGGATCTTCCGAAACTGCAGTGCTCGTCTTACGCCTCAATGTACGGTTTTGGTGGCGACGAGACGGATCCGATGAAATGGCAGTTTGGTATTTCTTTGGAGTATAATGACTCTTATTATAGTGAAACGTGTAAGGATTGTGAAGCGAGTGGTGGGTTTTGTGGGTTTGCTGGCTTTACGCGGTCTTTTTCTTGTATTTGTCGTGGTGGTGGGAATTCTACGACTAATTGCTATGGCCGAGGTGAGTACAATTAATTCTTTATGCATATTGTACGCTTAAATGTTGTTTTGTGCATAGAAATATAGAATTAGGTAGCTAATTGTGACGTACATTGGGATTTCATGTGGTTAGGGTATGCTTGGAACGGAACGTTGAGTCGCAAAATTCTAGCCAATAAAAGTTTTGGAGGTAACCATCCCCTTGCACATTTTACACTGAGTCGAGTTATATGTGAGTTGTTTGATATCGACTCGTTAAAACTTGAATCGGATCGAGTCTAGATGGGCTTTAACTCAAGCTTAACCTTAAAATGTAACTCATTTGATATAGAGACTCCATATACCGGACTTGATTATTCTCATCAGTTTAAATAAATTTAAATTTGATTGACTTATTTAAAAATCTTTAATTTTTACTCACCCAAAACAACATATTTTCTTCTGCCTTCCAAATAAAGAAAATAACATATTTTCCTTCTAATTTGGTTATATAACAAAGGGTCACAATTAAGTTGAATTTCACTATGATTGTTAATTTACTCTCTCTCTTTTTCAGGAACGTTACTCCTTTTGGTGCTGCTTCTCCTTTGAAATTTTCAGGGACTTTGAAATTATTTTTGGAAATTGTTAAATTCAAAACAAATGACTACTTTACATAACATTATGTAGTTTTGAAAGTCTGTTATTTTGGCTACATATTGAATGAAAATAGTAGGAACTTGTCTAGATTGTGATGCATTGCGTTCCAAAACCAGATTATGAGAGTGTATTATTACAAGGTGTTGTTACTTAGTGATTCTAAAATTAGGTATTTAATCTCTATTCGAGCATCTTCAATAACCCATAAGCTTTCGTCTTCACATAACATTAATGTCATAATGTCATGTCTTTTATTGCAATGTTATGATGGTTGTACTATATCAAAGTGACACTAAAACACATAATGTGTAAACTGAAGATTGGTATAGAAGTAAAATCGATGAAAAACTTCAAAAACTCTTCCTTGATGTTCAACCGATTACAAAACGTATATAAAGAAGAAGATGAAAATTGAAAAGTGTTAACCTAACTAATACAAGTCATCTATTTATAACAACCTCTAATCAACTGTAATTTTACAATTAAGCCCCTTGGAA
This sequence comes from Flaveria linearis, assembly GCA_024085815.1. Lineage (NCBI taxonomy): Eukaryota > Viridiplantae > Streptophyta > Magnoliopsida > Asterales > Asteraceae > Flaveria > Flaveria linearis. The sequence goes on from CM044012.1 coordinate 72,933,474, forward strand.
TTACTAATTTGCCAACAAACTCCCCTCTAATTCCAAGCTATTTCATGCAAATCTTTAACACCCAGTAACAACCTCATTTCTGCAAACTTAACCCGAGGCAACGCCTTGGTTAATACATCAGCTTTCTGCATGCTACTACAAACATACTCAACTTGTATCTGCTCCCTTTCAATACATTCACGAATGAAATGATAACGCACACTTATATGCTTACTTCTCCCATGAAAAACATGATTTTTCATGAGCGCAATAGCTGAAGTATTATCCACCATAATCACCACCTTTTCCTGTTTCTTTCCTGTGATTTCCTCAAGCAACTCTTGCAACCATACAGCTTGACACGCTGCGAATGTAGCACCCATAAACTCCACTTCACAAGAAGACAATGCCACTGTTGGCTATTTCTGTGAATTCCACGATACCGGTGACCCATTATAAAAGAACACATACCCAGACGTACTTTTCCCATCATCAGCACCTGTAGTACATCTGCTATCACTATAACCAACCAAATCTCCATTTACTTTACTTGAATACACTATCCCATATTGCATAGTGCCTTTTACATATCGGATAATTTGCTTGACAGCCTTAAAATGAGCTTCCTTTGGGCATTGCATAAACCGACTCACATACCCCACCGCATAACTCAAATCAGGTCGTGTCTGAGTCAAGTATCGTAATGAACCTATCAACTTTCTATACTCGGTAGGTTCAATTTCTTCTCCTTCATTAGTCCTTGACAACTTAAGACCTGGTTCCATAGGTATCTTGGTTTCATTACATTCTTCCAAACCGGCTATCTTCAAAATCTTGTTAGCATAAGCAGCCTGTTTAATCACAATCCCTTCTTGATTTTGTACAACTTCGATACCCAAATAGTAACACAACAGACCTAAGTCCGTCATTTCAAATCTAGACTTCATTTGTTGCTTGAATTGCATCACTTCTGTTTGATCACTTCTTGCTACTAGTAAGTCATCTACATATACTCCTAGAATCAAAATCGAACTATCATGCATCCTGATATAGACTGCTTGTTCATGTTGACATCTTCTAAACCCCAATTCTTTAAGAACAAAATCAAGTCTTTTATTCCAAGCTCTTGGTGCTTGTCGAAGGCCATATAGTGCCTTGGACAGCTTATACACTTTCTGTTCATCACCTTTCATCACATACCCTTCCAGTTGTATTACATACACATCCTCCTTTAACTCTCCATAAAGGAAAGCTGCTTTTACATCCAAGTGGTACACTTTCCACCTCAATTTTACAGATAAAGCTAAGATCAACCGAATTGTCTCAATCCTCGCTACTGGGGCAAACGATTCTTCATAATCAATACCAGGTTTTTGTATGTAGCCTTTAGCTACAAGTCTAGCCTTATGCTTGGTTATCCTCCCCATGGCATCTCTCTTCAACTTGAATACCCACTTTAAGCCTATTGGCTTTGCATCATCCGGTGGATCAGTAAGTACCCACGTGCAATTTCTTTCAATAGCACGAATTTCTTCATTCATGGCCTTTTTCCACTCTTCTTTAATCACTGCTTCACTAAAGCTAGCAGGCTCACCCTCTTGAGTCAATAACAACTCAACAACATTCTCTTCTTCTTGATTACTTGCTGAGTTTGGGTTCAGCCTATCTTTTAGTACATAATCATGTAGCCTCCTTGGTATTATGGATGTTCTAGTGGACCTTCTCAACGATGGATGTTGACTGCCCCCTTCACACTGACTATTATCAGTGGAGTGTGAAACACCACTCTCAAGACCATCTTGATGAGAATGGTTCTGCTCAACATTACTCGCCCCACCTTGACATGCCTGCTGTGTGAATTCAGCCTCTCCTTGTACATGAAAGTCTACCCAATCTGCATTACTTACTCCAGTATCTCGCATACTCCAATCAAACTTCCGATGTTCTTCAAACTTCATATCTCGACTAACCACAATCCTCTTATTACTTACATCATACATCCTGTAAGCTTTTGATCCTGGTTGTGTGCCAAGATGGACCATTGGAGTACTGCGGTCATCTAACTTTTTAAGATTGGGTTGAGCTGTTTTAACATGCCCAACACAACAAAAATACGTAGATGTTGCAGGTTAGGCTTTCTCCCTTTTAAAGCTTCATAAGGAGTAGTGTCTTTCAGGGCTTTGGTTGTGATCCGGTTTAATATATAAACCGAGTGCCTCACACTTTCAGCCCAGAACTTATGTGGTGCTTCTTTTTCCTTCATAATACTTCGAGTCATGTTCAAAATGGACCGGTTTCTTCTTTCCACTATACCATTTTGTTGAGGGGTGTAGGGTGCAGTTAATTGTCTCCTAATTCCATGTTCCTCACAATACTTGACAAACTCATGTGAGGCGAACTCCCCTCCACGATCAGACCGAACAAGTTTAATTTCGCTTCCATACTCATTTTCAACCATATTCTTGAGCGTCTTGAAACACTCAGATGCTTGATCCTTTGTTTTGATAAAGTATACCCATATAAACCGGGTACAATCGTCAACAAGAAGCATGAAATATCTGTTACCTGCCTCGGTAGAGGGAGTAATTGGTCCACACAGATCCATTGAGATCATATCAAAAGGCTTCTCGGACCTGAATGTTATTGGAGCAGGGAATGGTTGTCTCGAGTGTTTCCCAGCAAGACATGCTGCACATAACTGGAGTGGATGCTTGATCACAGGTACACCAATTACCAGCCGCTTAGTTGTCATTGCCTTTAGTGCATCAAAGTTTACATGGCCCAACCGACCATGCCATAACCATGAGGGATCACTGGTTCTTGCACTTAGGCACATTGGTGTCCCCACGTTTAGGACTGTTTTATACAGCCTGTTTCGTGATCTAGGAACCTTCATTAGAAGAGTTCCATTCTTTTCATACCACCACAAGAATTCATTCCTCATCCAAATCTCACAGCCACTCTCAGTGATTTGCCCAAGACTTAGGATGTTACTCATCAATTCTGGAATGTAGTACACATCGGTCAATACCCTTTGCTCCTTGTCTTTGCATTCCAGAATTACCGTTCCCCTTCCTTTGATCTTCACAGACGAGCCATCTCCAAACTGTACCTTTCCTTCCACCTCCTTGTCGAGATCTGAAAACATTGACAAGTTTCCAGTCATGTGGTTTGATGCACCATTATCAAGATACCAAACTTGTGATTCATTCGGCTTCAAGGTATATCTTCCTGGTACTACATTGTAATCATTTAAGAGTACAAGTTCCTTTGGGTCTTCTACTCGAATTGTCATTAACAACGCTGGTTCATCTTCAACCGTTTGAGTCAGATAGGACTCTTGATCCTTTTGTTTCAAAGATGAGCATTCTGACGCATAATGCCCGAATTCTTCACACTTAAAACACTTGATCCTTGTCTTATCTTTGGTTGGTTTATCCTTCTGCTTCTGAGACTTGTTGGACTCACCATCAGAACCTCTTGTCTTGTTACTCGAGTATGTTCGACCCATGTTCTTCCAATTCTTTTCAGAATTCCCTTTTGGTTTGACACGTTTCTCTGAGTTCTTCTACCTGGACTGCCATTCAGCATAAGTGAGTAGCAGTTGATCTTGATTGTTACTTTGTTTCGCTCTTAAACTGGTCCTTTCTTCAAAAGCTTTCAACCTTCCAATTGCTTCTGAAGGAGCAATTTGTCAAGATCCATAAATTGTTCTATTGAAGCAATAATTTGTATAAATTTCTCAGGCATTGAATCAAGAAACTTACGAACGAGGGTCGATTCTTCATAAGGTGCCCCAAGATCGCTAGCCCTCGTGGCAATTGTGCTCAATTTTCCAGCAAAATCATCGATACTATCTCCATCTTTCATCCTCAGACTTTCAAACTCATTCCGAAGCGTTTGAAGTCTTGCTTTCTTGACTCTTTCAACTCCGATGTACCTCGTCTTCAAGGAATCCCAGATGTCTTTTGCCGTTTTGAGATTCGCAACCTGTAGTACCAATTCTTCCGGCATAGCTTGGTATAGGTAAGCGATTGTTGTGTTATTCTTCTTCTCATCAGGCACAACATCGGCTGGTGGTTCAACCGATTCCCACAGGCCATGGACATTAAAGATCGCCTTTAACTTTACAGCCCAAATCGAGTAGTTTGTGGCTGTAAGAACAGGGCACTGGAGAGGAATCGAGACAGTATCCCTGATGGTTACAATCTGTTGATTTGCTGGAGCGGCCATCGTCTTCTTCGATCTTCGTTGATACTTCTTCCCGGTCTTCTAATCACAATCCAGTCCTTCGGATTGAGGAGCCTTCTAACTTGAAGCTCTGATACCAATTGAAGATTGGTATAGAAGTAAAATCGATGAAAAACTTCAAGAACTCTTCCTTGATGTTCAACCGATTACAAAACGTACATAAAGAAGAAGATGAAAATTGAAAAGTGTTAACAGTGTTAACCTAACTAATACAAGTCATCTATTTATAACAACCTCTAATCAACTGTAATTTTACAATTAAGCCCCTTGAAAAAAAACAACACAATACATTAATGGCATCATCAATGACTGGATTTTAAAACCAATAAGAGGGAAATGTTCTGAGTATTTTTCCAAACACCCATATAACATAACTTCTAACTTTATACGATAAATAATTTACGTTAATCCACGAACCCTTAATTTTTAACTCCAAATAACCAAATAACTTTGTCAACACAAGATCACCCCCAAAGTTCAGTTCAAAGTATTATAATTGGGTGCCGGCATCTTCGGTTTAAAGATGCTAAAACTTGACCTTATTTTTCTACTTATCCTTTGCTTAAAAGAACGTGGTGTCCATGGGAAATCATTGATCTCGATAGCCAACACTGCATAATATATTATATATTCTGCAAGTTGACTCTTCTATTTTACCCTGTGTTTACACTTTCCCTTTGTATGTGTGTGCGTATACACCTATAGTTGTCCATTTATACAGTTTTTGAACTCATTACAGATCAAACATAACGGTAATCGCTTGAACTCAACATTTCCCCCTTTTAATTTCGCAACTGCTGTATGAACAAGATCGTTCAATGCTATGATTCCTGTAAAGATTGCATTTTTGTTTGAATTAATCATTTTTTTATTGTTGATTTTAGGGAAAAGGGGATATGAAGGTTATAGGGTTGAGGTTGCTGGTAGTTTTACTGGGTTTGTATAATGTAACATCACATGGAGATCAACCCTTTTCAAAGATCTCTATACATGAGACTGTGTTTGCTCTTGATTATGCAGCTTATGTTAAAGCATCTCCTCTGGTTCTTGGATTAAAGGTAACAACACAGATTGACTTTGATTATACCCTCAGTTCCAAATGTGAGTTGTAATCTGCTACCTGTTTTGAGTCTTGAAACCACCAGTAGATTTGAATGGTTGACTTTAATTTTGACTCTTATTATTCATGTCATGTATATTGTGTGTAAGTATCAATTCTAAAACTCTATCCAGGGTCAAAACTCTGAATGGGTGACTTTAACATTGCACAATCCAAACCCATCTATTGATGACTGGATTGGAGTATTCTCACCTGCAAACTTCAGGTATTTTAGAACTTGAAAGTGTTCTTTATCAATCCACATTTGTCCATTTTATAAGTATACTGTTAAAAAGGTTCCAATTTCATGGTTTTTAGTGCTTCAACATGCACCCCGGAAAGCTCAATGGTTACTCCTCCATTATTATGCACTGCACCTATTAAGGTTTGTTCAAATTCATCATACTATTATTTTGAAAAAGTGGCTATAGTAATATACTAATTTCACTTCTGTTTCCAGTATCAATATGCAAATTATAGCAATCCTAACTACAAAGACACTGGAAAAGCAATATTGAAGTTTAGATTGATCAACCAAAGATCTGACTTCTCATTTGCATTATTCACTGGTGGATTATCGAAGGTTTGCTTATGCTTTCTTGTATTTTAGTTCTCTCTTTTTTCTATGTTTCAATTATGGATTTCTAACACAAAGTTGAAAATACATTGTACAACAGCCGAAACTTGTAGCAGTGTCAAATTCAGTTGCTTTTGCGAATCCACATGCACCAAATTACCCTCGTTTAGCTCAAGGGAAGACTTGGAATGAAGTAAGTTTATTATCAGTAGTTACTTAACAAAATTTATGCATTTCAGATGCTGCTTTATAACTTTTTGTGGTTCCTTCACCAGAATGCATGTCTTAAAGACAATTTGGGGCACTTCTGACCAAATTATACTTCGTGACTGTTCATGATTTCCTTTTTTTTAAATAACTTTTGTTTGTATGCTAGATGACTGTAACCTGGACAAGTGGATATGGGATTGATGAAGCAGAACCTTTTCTTGAGTGGGGCAGGAGAGGTGAGGAGAAACAGCGTTCTCCTGCTGGGACATTGACGATTGATCGAAAAAGCCTCTGTGGTATGTTAATAATTTACAAACATTAAAGTTAATGTTTATGTGACCCTCAAAAGTCAAATGCTAAGGTTGGAAGGTGCAATTTTATTTTTTTTATCATCTAAACAAAAGGAGCACCGGCACGAACTGTTGGTTGGCGTGATCCTGGTTTCATTCATACTGGATTCTTGAAGGAATTGTGGCCCAATTCAGTGTATGTTACAATGTTCCACATCTTATTATTAGTACTTTAGTAATTTTCAAATTCAATATTTTATGGGTTTCTATTCATTTCTTTTATCACCTCAAACATGTTCTTTTTCCATAATACTTTTTGTTTCGAAACTGAAAAACAAGGTTTTTGACTCCCAGGAAGTCAAAAGCTGACTTATGTTCCCTGGCTATGTTTGAAGTTATTTTAAGAAATTGAGTACTCTCTTCGTCCTACAAAACTTTTAAGATTGACTGAGAAGTGAGTTTAAGAGATATGTTTGACTATTATCTAAACCCTTAAAGTTCCTTTAATGATGACATAATACTATGATAGGGAACATTAATTATTTGCCGTGATGGTAACAGAGAAACAATTAATTTTGAATAATGAAGTTACCAATAAGGAATTGTTAATATTTTCATTGTGCAGGTACACTTACAAACTGGGACACAAACTCTTAAACAGCTCAGTTATATGGAGTCGTGTTTACCAATTCAAATCATCGCCTTACCCTGGTCAAAACTCGCTACAACGTGTGATCATTTTTGGAGATATGGGAAAGGTGGGACCGTTATAAGGTTTATTGTTAAATTATTTTCTGGTTAAGCTTATCATATCAATATTGCAGGATGAAGTTGATGGGTCAAACGATTATAATAATTATCAACATGGGTCGCTTAACACCACCAACAACTCACTGGAGACTTGAAGAACTATGATATAGTGTTTCATATTGGAGATATTTGTTATGCCAACGGGTATCTCTCGCAATGGGATCAATTTACTGAACAAGTTGAACCAATCGCCTCTGCAGTACCTTATATGATAGCTAGGTATGCTTTTAAGTATCAATAAATTCACACTCATCACAATGAAATTGGCTAAAAAGTTGAAAAATTAAACGTGGTATTATTATTTACATGGTTCAACAATATGGATGAATTATAAGGCATACTGTCCTTGTTTCAAAACATCATGGGTGATCTGAGATCTAAAAATCAGTTAATCTTTATGTTCATAATTTGTTTTTCTTTTGTGCAATATCTAATAAATTTGTGCTTTAGTGGTAATCACGAGCGTGACTGGCCCAACTCAGGATCTTTTTACCAGAACAATGATTCAGGAGGTGAATGCGGTGTTTTGGCTGAAACCATGTTTTTTGTTCCTGCTGAAAACCGAGCAAAGTTTTGGTGAGTTATCTTCTCACCAATCAATAGTTTCATTAATCATTAGTCTTTAATCTTCTATTGTTTGTTTAATGTGTTGTAAAAACTTCATTTATTTGTTACAGGTATTCTACGGACTATGGAATGTTTAGATTTTGTATTGCAGACACAGAGCATGACTGGAGAGAGGGAACCGAACAGTATAAATTCATTGAGGAGTGTTTTGCAACTGTAGACAGACAAAAGCAACCATGGCTAATCTTTCTTGCTCATCGCGTTCTCGGGTACTCATCAACTTCATTCTATGCTGTTGATGGATCGTTTGGGGAACCAATGGGGAGAGAAAGCCTTCAAAAGCTATGGCAAAAATATAAAGTTGATATTGCCATTTATGGTCATGCACACAATTATGAAAGAACTTGCCCGGTTTTTGAGGTTAGGTTTGCAATCTTTTACTTCTTTGCATTCTAGAAATCTGATCAAATGGTTGAATATTCATATTAGGGGTGTCATGCAATTTCAATCTATTTACATATGAATGGGCTCAACTTGGTCAAATTAAAATTAGCTAAAAGGGAATAGGTTGATAATTGTTCAAAGTCTATTTTCAAGTATACAACATCCTAGCCTGTTTTATTCAAAGATTTTAAGATCATTATTGTTAAGAGTATTATTTCTGTAATTATAATAAGCACATTAAATATTTATTAAAATAGCCACAAAGTGTTTACGGGTCAAAATGACATCATCCGTTTAGGCTGACCTATAAAATGACCCTTTTAATTCAAAGTTGTTTTGACATATTACCTAATCTGCTCATCTTACCACCTCTATTTCAAACTATTGTATTAGTTACTCTATAGGACAACAAACAAACTATTTGAAATTGTTAACATTCGTACTTGGTTTTATTTGCAAAATTACCATGTTTCTAGGAAAAATTCCAAAATGACGGTGTGTTTCAAGAATGATCGATGTTGTCTACACTTTCTTATTATAGCAAGTGTAGTGTTCTCTTTTAATCTTTCAAATGAACAATGATTTTCTTGTAATAAAAGTCAAATATAATGATTTGTAAAGTCAAATCTCTTTCTACAAACCTTTAGAGCCAAACTGCCTTTCTTTTGTAAGAGAAACAGGGTGCTAGTGTATTTCATGTTTTCCTTTAGAAAGAGGGGGTAAATTTACCTAGGTAGTCTTAACTTTTATTACAAAAGTCTTCTTTGATAGATGTAGAAAGGATATATTAGTCATCTAAAGTTCCATTTCTGTAATTCAGAACATTTGCACCAGTAACGAGAAGCACGCTTACAAGGGAAGCTTAAACGGGACAATTCATGTGGTGGCTGGTGGCGGTGGAGCAAGTCTTACAGAATTCGCGAACATCAACACCACTTGGAGTCTAGTAAAAGATGTCGATTATGGGTTCCTTAAACTCACGGCATTCGACCATTCTAACCTTCTGTTTGAGTACAAGAAGAGCAGCAATGGGAAACTTTTCGACTCCTTCACGATTTCTAGAGATTACAAAGATATATTGGCTTGCACATTTGATAGTTGTCCATCCACCACCTGGCATCTTAGCTTCATGATTTCTAGAGATTCTTTTCTGTAATTTAAACAATCTTTTGATATGATCACTCTTTTGTCAAATTTTAGTGGGTTTTGTGGGTTTTGTGGATGGGAAGGGTATACAGTGACATGTGGCGGGACCCCCCGCGTCAGGTGTAGTTTTTCGTCATCTACCCTTTTTGGGTGTTACATGCCGTTTCTTATGATGTGTGCACTATCTAATTCTGCATGTGATATTTACCTATGTGTTGTATGCTATGTATTATGATTGTTATGGTTACTGCCTTTGTTAACGAGTCGGGGGTCTCTTCGGAAGCGGTCTCTCTATCTTTCAGGATAGAGGAAAGACTTGTCACCACATACCCCTCCCAGACCCTGCTCTTCAGCGGGATACACTGGGTATGTTTGTTTGTTTGTTTACTCTTTTGTCAAATTTATCAAGGGTCCTAATGGGGACACCGTTGGGTTTTTTGGGGGTAGGCCGGACCAAAAGGTCACGGTTAGGGCTAAAGGTCACGTTTGTTACCTAACCGTGACCGCAAGGGCTTGCGGTCACGGTTTCTGTGTCTGTCTTCCGACATCTCATGACAACAAAACAACAAATGGCCTGATAAAGTTGAAACCGGTCACCAAACCATCACGGTTTGGCCTAACCGTGACCTTTAGGGTACGAGTACGAGGTAGACTGTAATGTTGACAAAAGGGCCGGGATTCGCGTCTCGAACCGTCACGTGGAGGCCAAACCGTGACCTCTTGTGCACTAGATTTTCATCATAAATACCTTTGAGCTTTCATTCATCCTTCATCCAACGGGAACACTCGAAATTTTTCATCATAAATACCTTTGAGCTTTCATTCATCCAACACTCGAGATTTTTCAGCCTACGTCATTCCAAAAACACGTTAATTCGAAAACAATGCCGGGTTCGGGAGATTATTATCAAAAGCCGAAGCTTCTAGATTTGAATGAGGTGCCACATATCGAAGATTCGAACCAGGTTGAACTAGTATATGTTTTATTATAACTTATTATTTGAAATATCTAACCATTATCTTTTTTAGGAATATTACGTATACGGGAGTCACCCTCCGTGGGGGGCGGAGGAAACCAACCTGTCGAACACATTTGCTCAAGAGGCGTACAACTCTTTATTTGGACCGGCAGGTTACGGTGAAGGGTACAACTTTCCCCTTGCAATTCTTACGGGCATGCCCCGAACACGTACCACTCACAAACAGAGCTGGATTACGGAGGTGATATGAGGTCCTCTCATATACGAGACCCTCTGTATGAATACATTCACCGACTGATCGTCACGTTCGTCGCTGCTCGTGGGGCGGGGACCGACAGGGTCAACGCCGCCGACCTTTTCTTTCTTCGGTGTGTACTCACACACCGACACTGCCACCTCGCGCATGCCCTTACGGATTATTTTGCTAATTATTATCACAGGCAGTCGCGAGGGGCGTTGATGGGCGGGAACATCGTTTCCCGAATCGCTCGGGGCCTGGGGTACGCGCATGCCATGTCCCAGCTCCCGCTACCTTCGATTCCTGTGCGCGTGGCCGGCTGGACCACCGACACTGGGATGAGGATCGTTCGGAGGTTTCCCGACGGCACGTGGCACCTGAGCTAGTGGCATGGGTGCCCGAGCCGTTGGTGGACCCACCCGAGTTGGCGGGGGCTGAGGTCCACGTTCAGGTTGCCCACGAGCCGCTTGGTGGCGAGGAGGATCAGCCCATTCCTCCGCCGCACGACCAGGACCCGCCCCAGCATCCTCAGCGCGTGTACCATGTCGTGTGATTGCCTGCTCACGTTATTGATATGCTTCAGGACACGCGAGCCAGGGTCGCGAGGCTGGAGGATATGAGCACGAGACTGCAGTATATGATGGACTGGGTCATCCAGCACATGGTCGCGGACTATGCCGCCTCGGGTACGCCGTTGTTGTCAGAGCCACCGAGGCGGTTAGGCCATGACGGTGCTGGCCCATCTGGCGCGGGCGGGTCTGGTCAGGGCAGTGATCCGGAGATGACGGATTAGATAGGTATTTTGTTTGTATTTTATTTCTTTTTGTATGTAAAAACTCGTTTATATATATATGCAGTTTTAGTTATGATGGCTTGTATATTTGGTTGTGTTTGTTTGGTTGTGTTTCTTTTTTTGTTTGTTTTATATTTGTAATGTTGATAATGTTAATTGTATATGTTTGATAACCACTGATTTTTACGATTAGGTTAACCATGTGATAAAATAACAACCAACTTGTTTAATAAATAATTAAACACAAAAATTACTTGTAATATGATAAATTAATAATAAACACAAAACAAAAACTCGTATGTTACGATTAGGTTAACCGTGTGATAAAATAAAAATAAAAACAAACTAGTATGATTACTCAAATTTAGAAAATATATACAATATGTCTGTATAATGACAACCGATTTTTACAAACTCGTAAACAAATTAAACACAAAACCATCACATTAATAATAAATAAATACTTGTAATATGATAAATTATTAATAAACACAAAACACAAACTTGTGAGTTACGATTAGGTTAAACGTGTGATAAAATTAAAATAAAATAAACTGTTATGATTAAAAAAATATAGAAAATATATGCAATATGTTACGGTTTGGCCAAACCGTGACATATAGCCCCCAAAACCCTAATCAATTCCCCATTAATTACATACCCAATTATTGGGCAATAATTGCAACGGATCCCCAGATTAGTCTGGGCTCTAACTGTCACAGTGAGGCCTAACCGTGACAGTTAGGTCTAACACCGGACTGAACGGTCGGGGAGCTCTAACCGTGACCGTTTGAATCGGTTTAGCCCAGAAAAGATCGGTGTGTGGAGAATTCCCCTTTATCAAAGGTTTACCATTAATACATTCATATGCTTTTCACGTGTGGGTGTTTTGGTCATCCATCAAATCACATTTCATAAGCTATCATCCACAAACATCAAGACAATGATTTACCAAGTTTATTTTGGTGTTAAATAAGTATTTTTGTTAATTGAGTATAGATACATTTGAGAATGAGATGTGAGATATTTCTAGAAAATAAGAGATAAATTTAGTATTGATGTTTTTCAGTTAAATTATAGGGATGAGAATGTAGAATGGATTGTGAATGCTCTTAGATATCTCTTATTCGTTGGTGTCATCATTGCATATGGTGAAGTGATATGGATATCAAACTTAAAGTGATTTGTGTATCTACTATAAAACGTACCATCATGGGATGTAATTCGGCCAAAAATGTGGACTTCAACTCGAGTTAAAAAATATCTTTATATTCAAGCAGATTTTATAAAAGTAATATATTTAATCTAAATTCGTAAAGAAATAGAATTAGATCTTACTTTAATTCCACATGGATTAATATCATATATAGAACATAGAAGCAACAAAGAATTTATTTATTTTTTTATTATTTTTTTAATTTTTATTAAGAAAACAATCCGTGAAATCAAATCCATACAATAAAAAGTCAGGTAAACGTACAACAAGTTGCGCCACAAACCATTTAATAAAAACAATCTTATACCTTCCTACAAAGTTAATAGAGGGTATGGTAAGTAATTATGATACTATGGATCTCATAGAATTATGCTGATTATAGACCATTGATTTTATTTAAGACATAACATAAAATACTTGTATTTAATTTCCTCAACTATCGATGTGAATTTATAAAAAAGATATTTAGATCTCACATCTACATTCAATTGAAATAATACTCTAACAAAATCCATGAATTAGTTGAAACTAATTTATCAAATATACGTGTTCCTTATATTATACTTTTAAGCTAATAACAAACAAGTAAATTATTTAACCCCACTTTCCAGCATTAATTGAAAACGCTTTAAAGATGGGGTGTTTGTGCCAAAAGATGTAGTAGGGTTGCACCTTCGTAAATACGGAAAGAATTCAAGTCACCATTCACTATAGATACTAAAACCAGGAGACGTGGATGATTTATTGGTTTATTCACCTTTAATTTTATAAAAAAAATAGCTATGAATTAGGGGTGTTGATCGGGTTAGTTAATCGGGTTCGGGTTAATCGGTTCGGGTTATTCGGGTATTTCAACATTGAAAGTCTACCCGAAACCCGACCCGAATAACAATCGGTTTAATCGGTTTCGGGTTGTTCGGGTAACGGGTTGTTCGGGTCGGGTTTCGGATATTAAACGATAGACTTAATTTAATAGATTTTAGTGAGTTTTCATTTGAAATCTTATAAAACTAGTGGACTTAAAATAAGTTTACTTATATAATTTATAAAATGTGCTTAAATATATATTTATATACAAACAATTTGATTAATTTGAACAATCTAAACAAGTGTATATATATAATTTGCTTAATTATAATATGAGTTGATCGGGTTATTCGGATTTCGGGTTAATCGGTTCGGGTTATTCGGGTTTTTGAGGTTTGAAAGTTTATCCGAAACCCGACCCGAATAAGAATCGGTTTAATCGGTTTCGGGTTGTTCGGGTAACGGGTTGTTCGGATCGGGTTTCTTCGGGTACGGGTAAGATTGGGTCGGGCGGGTTAATCGGGTACGGTTAAAATCGACGGGCCTACTATGAATAGTATGGATTATTTTGTTTCAAAGATTAACTCACGCCATTAAATTTCGCAAAGTTATATCAAGTACCTCATCATAGGATACGAATAACCGAACAGTTTTCTATTTCGCGAGTCGCTAACAAGATTATAAATTTTTTTAAGGGACTTTTTGCTTTTTTTTTGTCCCATGACAAATCCACGTCATTTTCGAACCCACCTGTATGCTGACGTGTACACCGTCATTCACACGCTCTATTCTTCTTTCGTCCACCATAGGCCGCCACGTTGACTGACTATCAAGGCATAGTGTGGACTATTGACTCTTGACTATCTACAAGAAAGTGTGGGTCCCAACCCTGACCCACATCCCAAAATACAGTAAATAGAGCAAAAACAGAGCCATAAAGAACAACTGAAATCAAAAGTTCAAAACCATGAATCTTTCTCCTTAATTTCCCCAAAACTGAAACCTTTATCATCTTTCTTTAACTTTCATCACTCAAATCAAGAATCCTCTTCGTTTTTCGCTTATGGGGTTTTGATATTTTCTTTGATCTTTTTATCAATTCAAGCAAAAAAAAAAAAAAAAAAAATGTTGGGTGTATCTGCAATTGGAAGATTGGTGCTCGTCTTGTTGTCTCTGTGTTTGATTAATGGAAAAGCTGTTGACTTTTCAGAGAAAAGTCAACTTCTGGAGATGAAGAAGGCCATTGTTGATCCTCACAACATGCTTTCAAGCTGGAAATCAACAAACCCATGTCACTGTTCTTGGTTTGGAGTCACGTGCAACGCACAGGGTAGGGTTTCTGAGCTCAGGATATCAGGTGGTAACTTTGCTCATTCTGCTTCTTGCTTGAGTAACAAGTATTCTGATATTTCATTGCATGGGTTTGGGATTGTTAGAAATTGTTCGTCTTTAAAGAAAGGGGAATTTTTAGGTGGAAGATTGTTGAATTTAATTGGGAAATTTTCAGAACTTAGGGTTCTTTCACTTCCATTTAATCAAATTAGGGGTGAATTACCAAGTGGGATTTGGGGTTTAAAGAATCTTGAGGTGATTGATATCGAAGGGAATTTAATGACAGCAAATTTATCTGTGATCAATTTCGGGAATTTGAAGAATCTGCAAGTTCTTAATCTAGGGTTCAACAGATTATTTGGGGAAATCCCTAGTTCACTTTCAGAAAGTAAAGATTTAAGCATTCTGAATCTTGCTGGAAATCGAATTGAAGGGTCTGTTCCTGATTATCTTGGTTACTTTGTGAAGTTAAAAGTGATTAATCTGTCATTAAATCGATTTACTGGGTCATTAGGGGATAAGTTTTGGAGTAATTGTGATGTTCTAGAGCATGTTGATCTTTCGGGCAATTTCCTGAATGATCAGATCCCCAATAGTTTAGGAAAGTGCAGCAATTTAAG
Organism: Flaveria linearis; assembly: GCA_024085815.1. Taxonomy (NCBI): domain Eukaryota; kingdom Viridiplantae; phylum Streptophyta; class Magnoliopsida; order Asterales; family Asteraceae; genus Flaveria; species Flaveria linearis. The sequence goes on from CM044012.1 coordinate 72,948,833, forward strand.
AACAATGCTGCTTTTTCGAATAGATTTTCAGGCTTTATTCCCTTCGAGATTGGGAACCTTCGAATGCTTGAAGTTCTAGATGTGTCTAGCAATAGCCTTGAGGGTGTTATCCCTCCGAGCATTGGCAATTGTGTCAAGTTAACGGTTCTTGTTCTATCGTCTGATTTTCATGGTGGGCATCAATATGGTTTGATCAAAGAGGGTAACTTTTTTGCAAGCTCATTACCTTCGCAAATCACAATGCTACCAAATTTGAAGCTAATTTGGGCACCAAATTCGAATCTTTGTTGTGAGTTTCCAAGGAAATGGGGCGATTGCCGAGCCTTAAGAATGGTGAATCTTGCTGGTAATCATTTGACAGGAAATATCTCAGATGTTTTTGAGAATTGCCCGAATCTTCATTTTCTTAATGTTAGCTCGAACAGGATCAGTGGAGTTCTTGATGAAAAGCTTCATGTTCGTTGCATGACGTTGTTTGACGTTAGCAGAAATCTTATGTTTGGATCTATTCCTGAATTCAATATTACCCCGTGTGGCCGTTCAAATTTTTCACAACAACATGATCAAGTCACAGCATATCTTTCCTACTTTGCTCATAAAACTCGAGTAAACCACCATCTTCCCTTATCCCCGTTTCTGCCAGCCATGACTCATGATTTCAGTGACAATAATTTCACCGGCTCAATCCCACTGCTTCCTTTGGTATCACAAGTTGGATCACATTACAAAACAGGAAAGAAGATTGAGTATGCATTTCTTGCAGGGGGGAACAAGCTTTCCGGGATGCTGTTTCATGATAATCTGTCAAGAAACTGCAATGGTTTGAATGGATTTTTCTTGAATGTAAGCAACAACATCATATCTGGTGAAATATCACCAAATGTTGGTGTAAACTGGGGATGTCTAGAGCTCTTAGATGCATCAAAGAATCAGATTTCAGGCCCGATTCCAAAGAGTCTCGTGAATCTTCGAAATCTAACGGTTCTTCTTCTCAACAACAACAATTTATCTGGGGAGATCCCTTCTGGTTTTTTTACTTCAAAGCCTCGTGTGAAGTTCAACTTTTCGTTCAATAACTTGTCTGGATCGATAAAGATGGTCCATGATGCAATAAAGTGTACAAGGCTTATTGGTAATCCTTTACTTCATCATTGCCAGTTTGTTAGTTTATCTTCAGCACCACCATTAGAACAATGGGCAGTGGGTTTTGACGTGTTAAACATACGGTTGCATCAGATTCCAATGGAGGAAAGAAGGGTACAAATTCTTTTGAGATAATACTTATTATAGCTCCAACTATTATCATCATCGTTCTTGTTGTTCTCGTTATTGTTTATCTTTACCGGAGAAAACGAAAGCCGAAGCCGGTGGTTGTCGGAACCTCGCCTCATCGTCCTTCACCTCGTCCTCGTGGTCAACAAGAACCTCTAGTGGTATTCAAGGAGATAGGGGTAAGGTTAACATTAGACACTGTTGTTCAAGCAACCGGGAACTTCACTTCAAGTTACTGTATCGGGAGCGGTGGTTTTGGGTCTACTTACCGGGCAGAGATTTCTCCGGGAATCACCGTTGCTGTGAAAAGACTCACAGTTGAAATGTGCCAAGGGGTTCCTCAATTCAATGCTGAAATCCAGAGTCTTGGAAGAATCCGACATCCAAACCTCATTACTTTGATCGGGTATTACGCTAGCACCTTGGAGATGTTTCTGATTTACAACTATCTTCCTGGTGGGAACCTGGAGAAGTTCATCCTTGAAACACGTGCGCGGGTTTCTGGATTAAAAGTTCTTCACAAGATAGCTCTTGATGTTGCTAATGCGCTTTACTTTCTCCATGATCAATGTCAGCCACGCATCCTCCACCGTGATGTTAAGCCCAGTAACGTTTTACTAGACGAGAACTTCAATGCTTACTTGTCGGATTTCGGATTAGCTCGCCTGCTAGACGATTTCGAGACGCATGTGACGACGGATGTTGCTGGAACGTTTGGTTACGTGGCTCCAGAATATGCACTCACGTGTCGGGCATCTGAAAAGGCTGATGTGTACAGCTATGGAGTAATGCTTCTTGAGTTGATTTCTGACAAGAGAGCTTTGGATGCATCCTTTTCGGCTCAGGAGAATGGTTACACCATCGTCACATGGGCACTGATGCTCTGGCGAGAGGGGCGGCCGGAGGAGGTCTTTACCGCCGGATTATGGGAAGCGGGTCCCGAAGCTGTTCTTCTGGAGCTGCTGCGCTTGGGCTTGCGTTGCACCGTAGATTCCACCAATGGGAGACCTACCATGATGCAAGTGGTTCAGAAACTGAAGCAAATGCAAATTCCACCTGCTGCTGATTGTTGACTTGATTGTCTCTTCATTTATGTTAGTTTTTTATGCATATCTGATGAATTAGTAAAACAGTTAGTACTATCTTAAGTTATTATCAATTTTGCCATGTCATTAAGTCTGTTGATATGAAATTATAGATATCTACTGTTGATATGAAATTATAGATATCTACCTGCTTCTGATTGTTGACTTGATTGGCTCTTCATTTATGTTAGTTTTTTTTATGCACATCTGATGAATTAGTAATGCATTTACTGGTAATATCTCAAGTTATTATCAATGGAGATTTTAAATGAATCTTGAAGTCGTCAATGAATCCTAGATCAACTGGTTTAGGAGGAGGCACTCTATGACTTTCCAAAGTGGTGGTCATGGGTTGGAGTCTCACTAGGTGCAATATGCTCCAAGTGGGTCAAGGGTTTTACCACAGTGGGTCTTTGGGTGGTGGGTTTCCCTTGAAATGGTGAGCGAGCCGGGTCACCAGCGCTGTCTGTGTTGTGGGTGGCCTTTCGCCAATGACTTTACCCGGGTGACCGGGTTTAAAATTATCCGTTGCCCGTTAAAAAAAAAATGAATCTTGAAGTCAAAGTCTCTGTTTCACATTCGCACGTTCGAGTCATATACACTGTCCTTACGTGAAGGCGAGAAGTCGACGTCGTTTGTAACAAAATTTCAACGGTCTCTTTTTTTTGAGAAAAATATTTACTGATAATATTAATCCAATGGATCATCAAACCATCAAAGATTCAAAGGATCCATATTAGGTATGATCATATAAGTAAAAGACACTGTCCTTAAGCCCTGAAGAAACACTCCATGGGTCTAAATGGGCCAACCTCCCCCATGACCTTTTGTGAGATTGGGAATAGAGTGAAGCCCAATACCCAAGTAGAATGACAGCAATCCATACTTCCTACTCCAGACTATGAATAGGCATAATTAGCAGCCCATACAATGATCTTGAAGCCTGCAAAATTAAGCCCAAGCAATCTACATTTCAAGCCCATTTCAGAACCACCATGAACCGTCTCTTGAACCGTCCCATGGACCAATCAGTTGTGATTCTTGGAACCGGTTTAACTAGTCAACCAACCCTCCTGTGAACCAGGGTTTTTCATATATCGATTAAACATGATTCACCCCTTCAAATATAGATACATAGGTTGTTTAACGGTTGTTAGTTAAACGTATTTTATGGAGAAACTTTACCTAATTATAAATAATATTTTGGGTCTCTAACTCTAAGGAGACATCTTGATGGTGTAGAAATTTTTGGATCTTGAACAAGAAATCGAACATAAAACGAAAACAAAACGTATCCGGTTATGAATCAATCTTCAAACTTAATACAACTTGGATTAATTTCTGAATCATAAAACATTATCAGATAAACCTATTTCGTGGGTTACATGTTATTGATTTATCGGATTAGACAGAGATTTCTTGATGGAGTCGAATTTGATTGAATCTATGATGTGTTTTTGATAGTTCTCTTTGTAACCGTGAGTATTTTGTTGTTCAAGAAAACCAGAGCGCCTTCTGTTTGTTGGCGTAGTTTCCGAATGACCCGAGCTTATGGGTCGGTCATGAAGACGGAGGCAAGTCGGCTGAAGTCTAAGGACCAATCATGTCAATTATAATTCTTTAATTATTGGATTAAGTTCTATTCAAACTATGTTTAGATAAGGATACGTATTCAAAATTTAAAGAAGTAGAGTCATACTTGATAACTAAGATTGGGTTATTCAAGTCTATAAATACACCTGCCAAGATGTGGTATGGGTATGAGTTTATAGTTAAGGTTTTGAGAGATTTTCCTTAGTAAACATCTTGGAGAGTTATTCCATATTTGTGATTGTGTGACATTACTGTTTTGATCTAGAATTGGTATCAGAGCCAGGTTTTAGATCAAAGCAAGATTGGCATCGAGTAAGAAGCAGAATCCCTCAAGAAGAGAACCATGGCCGAAGGAAACAACCAAGCAGCGAAGGAAAGCACAGCCTCGTCAATCAAATGTCCCATGCTAGCCGAAACTAACTATACAGTTTGGGCCATGCGCATGAAAGTAGTCTTGAATGTGCATGAGGTATGGAAGTGATTGATCCAGGGACGAGTACCAATGCCAAGAAGAACAACATGGCAGTGGCACTGCTATTTCAGTCGCTGCTAGAAGAAATCATACTCCAGGTGGGCAACCTAAAGACTGCCAAGGAGATGTGGCAAGCAGTTAAAACCCGCTACCATGGAGTAGAACGCATGATTGAGGCAAGGCTGCAAACCTTGATGTCGGAGTTTGAGAACCTGAAGATGAAGGATGGTAGCACAATCGATGAATATGCTTCCAAGATCTCCGGGATAGCTTCGAAAGCAACTTCCCTCGGTAACACCATTGAGGAAATAAAACTAGTCAAAAAATTCCTCAACGGGCTGCCAAGGAAATTCATACATATGGTTGCGTCGATAGAGCAAGTTGTCGATCTCAAAACCATAAAGTATGATGATGTAGTAGGACGGATGAATGCATACGAAGAAAGGATCAAGGAGGATGATAACCCGCAAGAAAAATTAATGTTCTCTAGAAACGAGCCATCAAGACAATCGCAACGCTCGGAAGCTAGGCGGGGAGGGATGGGCCAAAGTCCACTAGGCCGCGATCGAGGAAGGGAAGGCGGACAAGGTCGGGGAACAAAGTATCAAAACAACAACAGATCAGAGGAACCACAAAGACAGAAGAAAGACAGGTCTAAAATCCAGTGTTTCAGATGCGATAAGATGGGACACTTCGCGTCCGTATGCCCGGATCGGAAGACCAAGACCCAAGAAACCAACCTCACCGAAACAAGCTCGGAAGATCCATCCTTGTTCATGATCCGAAAGGAGTCGATACTCATGCACGAACGAAAGGTAATCCCTGAAGTGTTTGAAGAGGAAACCAAAGACAACAATGTATGGTACCTAGACAATGGAGCAAGTAACCATATGACCGGGAATCGAGCAAACGTCACCGAGCTAGATGAGAATGTTACAGGAAAGGTGAAGTTTGGAGACAACTCGAGTGTAAAGATCCAAGGGAAAGGATCGATCATACTCGAAGGAAAATTAGGCGAACACAAAATTCTTAACGAAGTCTACTTCATCCCAGACCTAAAGAGCAACATCCTTAGCCTAGGACAAGCTACTGAAACCGGGTGTAAGGTGATAATGGAAGGCGACCAGCTTTTGATGTATGATAATGCACGCACTCTGATCATGAAGGTCACCCGATCAACAACCGTCTCTATAAGATAAAGTTGAAAACAGGCTCACCCATGTGCCTTCATGCAAGTATGAAAGACCCAAATTGGCTTTGGCATGCACGCATGGGTCACCTCAATTTTGATGCCTTACGACTCCTAACAACAAACGACATGGTACGTGGAATTCCCTCCATTAAACGATACACTAACATATGTAGTGCTTGTGTTGTCGGAAAGCAGGTTCGACAACCCTTCCCAAATCAAGCGGTGTATAGGGCAAAGAAACCATTAGAGCTCCTACATGGTGATCTTTGTGGCCCAATCACACCATGCACACCATCCGGAAACAAGTACATATTCCTGTTAGTAGACGATTACTCAAGGTACATATGGAGCCACCTGTTGAAAACCAAAGACCAAGCATTTGAGACATTCAAGAGATTCACACGAATGATTGAAACTGAACTTCAAACAAAGATTAAAGTGTTGAGAACCAATCGAGGAGGGGAGTTCACATCCAACGAATTCAACAAATGGTGCGAAATGGTAGCCATCAAAAGAAACTTAACAGCCCCGTACACGCCTCAACAAAATGGGGTTGTTGAGCGACGAAACCGCACGGTCATTGGTACAGTAAGAAGCATGCTGAAAGCTTCAAACTTACCAAAGCATTTCTGGGGAGAAGCCACCATGCATGCGGTGTACATCCTGAACCGAGCACCCACAAAAGCCTTACAAAACAGGACCCCCTACGAAGCATTGAAGGGAATAAAACCAAACGTCGAACATCTAAGAGTATTCGGATGTATCGGATACGTTAAAACCACCCAAGTAGGACTGAAGAAACTCGATGATAAAAGTAAGAAAATGGTATACTTCGGTCCAGAACGAGGTACGAAAGCCCATCGGATGTTTGACCCGGTGGAAAAGAAAATATGTGTAAGTCGGGATGTGAGATTCATCGAGGAAGAAACATGGGATTGGAAAGCCAATACACAAGACGAAGGAGATCCGGACTTGATTATCGAAAGCCCATATCAAGACCCGAGAAATCCTTCTGCAGAAGACGTTAAAGCCCCTACAACCCAACCCGAGACAACCGTGGCCCATGAAACCCAAGCCCAATTCGAGCAAAGTCAAGCACATGCAGAACAAAACTCCGAGGAAGACGAAAGCGGAGCCCATAACGAAGCCCCATTAAGAAGGTCGACTCGAACCCATTCCCTCCCCGCAAAATTTAAAGACTTCATTGTCGAAGACGGAGTAAGTCGAGGGGGAGACGAAGAACTATTGTTGACCACGGATGGAGAACCTGAGAACTTCAATGAAGCAATAAGAGATGTGAATTGGAAGAAGGCCATGGAGTCTGAAATAAACTCCATAGAAAAGAATGAAACTTGGAGACTAACGGAGCTGCCAAAAGGACACAAAACCATTGGTTTAAAGTGGTTGTACAAAGTGAAGAAAAACCCGGACGGGACGATCAACAAATACAAAGCTCGATTGGTGGCGAAAGGATATGTGCAAAAACACGGGATCGACTTCGACGAAGTTTTTACCCCGGTTGCCCGAATCGAAACGATAAGACTGTTGATAGCATTGGTCACCCACAAAGGGTGGGAATTACACCACCTGGACGTTAAAACAGCCTTCCTACACGGTGAATTAATTGAGGAAGTCTACGTTGATCAGCCAGATGGATTTGTGAAAGAAGGAAAAGAACACCAAGTCTACCGATTGATTAAAGCTCTATACGGGTTGCGACAAGCCCCTTGCGCTTGGAACACCAAGCTTCATAATACGTTAAAATCGTTTGGTTTTGACAGGTGCAACCACGAGCAGGCGGTTTACAAAAAGCACCAAGAGAATAGTCTACAAATAATAGGCGTATATGTAGATGACATCGTGGTTACCGGCTCGGACCCGTCTCTCATCAAAAGGTTTAAAGAACTAATGAAGACACACTTTGAGATGAGCGACCTCGGACCACTATCTTATTACTTGGGAATCCAAGTAACTCGAGATCAAGAGGGGATATGCATAACTCAATCAAGCTATGCCAAAAAATACTAAAAGAAGCTGGCATGGAAGATTGCAACATAACCAAATGTCCCATGGAGCCAGGAATGAAAGTTTCTAAAGACCATGATGAAAACCCAGTGAAACCCACCGAATACAGAAGAATCATTGGCTGCTTAAGATATCTACTACACACGAGGCCTGACTTGTCTTATGCAGTCAGCCTAGCGAGTCGCTATATGCAAGAACCGAAAGTCACTCATATGCAACTCGTGAAACACATACTAAGATTCATTAAAGAACAATCAATTATGGAGTAAGATACAAGGCTGGTGGAACTCCAGAGATGATTGGATATAGTGACAGCAGCCATTCCCCAGATAAAGATGACGGAAGGAGCACGAGTGGGATAGTATTCTACTTCAATGATTCACCTATCACATGGGCAACCCAGAAGCAATTTACTGTCGCATTGTCGTCGTGCGAAGCCGAGTTCATGGCAGCCACGGCCGCAGCTTGCCAAGCCTTGTGGTTGCGCGGTCTACTAAACGAACTAACCGGATAGGGTGAACAGGAAGTGTTGTTGAAGGTGGATAATAGCTCAGCATTGGCCCTCATGAAGAATCCCGTATTTCACAGGAGGAGCAAACATATTAATACACGATACCACTTCATCCGAGAATGCATTGAAAGAGGTCAAGTAAGAGTTGAACATGTAAGCGGGGATTTACAAAGGGCGGACATTTTCACGAAGCCTTTAGCTCATGTCAAGTTCAAGGAGATGAGCAAACTGATGGGAGTAGAAGACCTAACTAGTTCCATTCAGAAACTAGGGGGGTGATTGTTGGCGTAGTTTCCGAATGACCCGAGCTTATGGGTCGATCATGTAGACGGAGGCAAGTCGGCTGAAGTCTAAGGACCAATCATGTCAATTATAATTCTTTAATTATTGGATTAAGTTCTATTCAAACTATGTTTAGATAAGGATACGTATTCAAAATTTAAAGAAGTAGAGTCATACTTGATAACTAAGATTGCGTTATTCAAGTCTATAAATACACCTGCGAAGATGTGGTATGGGTATGAGTTTATAGTTAAGGTTTTGAGAGATTTTCCTTAGTAAACATCTTGGAGAGTTATTCCATATTTGTGATTGTGTGACATTACTGTTTTGATCTAGACTGTTTTCTTTTCTTTCTTTTCTTCGATCAAGAATGCATCCACGGATTTCAATTTTCAAGTCCCTTTTACCAAATCTAATGCATTTCATATGGGCCAAAACCAAAACAACTGATTAAAATCATAGTAATTCTAAGCCCACTTATTTTCATATTTAAGCCCAAAACCCAAATATAAATTATAATAATAAAACTCAATGCAAATAACATTAATGTTAAACGAGCTCGTACTCCCGCGTCACCTAACTCGTAACATTATTATCTCAATCGACAAGTTAATCCAATATACTTAAATTGTTGATAACACTAAAATTACCATCAGGTGGTAAAATGATGTACTCTCAAACAAAGGTCACGAGTTTCAGTTCTGCAAAGCACCAGTGTGTTGACTTCTAACAATAAATAGTTGTAGAACAGGGAGTTTGTGTTTGTATTGCTGGTAAAAATAAAACAAAACTTTGGGTTCAGATTAATATTTATGTTCTATAAGCAGTACCCCAAAGAAGAATTGAAATCAAAGACGAAGAACACTGGTAATCACAAACTCATGATAGAGAATTTACAAGAAGAAATGAATTACATTCAATTAAATTCAGATAAGATACAATACAGATCTTATTCCCCTCTTTTACAATTCTATTTATGCCCAAATTGATCTAACAAACTTGTAACAAACGGTTTTACACCTTTAAACCTTGTACAAACAGAAAACAACACAAACAGTCACTGAACTTCACAAGAAGTGAAAACGAACTGAAAACAACACAATAAGTAAAAAAAACAACATAACAACCGTAAACAACACAAAATCAAAAACAGTATAAAAATTAAAGTATGATATTTGACTTTAACTCTCATCATGTTGGAATATGTAACTAATCACAACTCTTTTGTTTTGGATGTGCAACTGCAGTATTAACATGCATATTTTCCCTTTGAATTATTTGAGTAGATCCGCCCCTGTCGACGGCACCATCAAAGAAATGCACCTTAAGCTTTGCCGCCTTCCAAAATTGTTTTGTCTTTAGTTCCAACAATCATTCTCTTGTAGTTATAAACCCATCATACTCCATAGATATTTCAACCTCAGAGCTTTAAAAATAACTCCAAAGGACACCGGTTATTTCGTCAGGAGATGGCTACCAGGTATGCTAGAACCGACACCAACCGGAGCCTCGAGACGCTGCTCGACCTGGACAAAACCAAGGCCAAGTCAAACAAGAACATGAAGAAACATCCCACCCAAAAACTGGTCCCGGGCCATGGGCTCGAGTTCAACAACCTGTCGTATAGTGTCATGAAGAAGCAGAAGAAGGACGGCGTTTGGATCACGAAAGAAGCGTATCTTTTGCATGACATATCGGGTCAAGCCATGCGAGGCGAGGTTATGGCCATCATGGGTCCTAGTGGTGCCGGAAAGTCCACGTTTCTCGATGCTTTGGCTGGCCGCATCGCTCAAGGTAGCCTTGAAGGCTCTGTTAAGATTGATGGAAAACCGGTTAGTATGTTATAAAATGGCCTCATGAGTATGTGATTCGGATCATCGGATCTGGTGTTGTTTGGTTGTGATATATAGTTGTTGTTTGATCATACAGGTAACAGCAAGCTATATGAAGATGATATCGTCGTATGTTATGCAAGATGATCAACTCTTTGCTATGTTGACGGTTTTTGAGACGTTCATGTTTGCCGCAGAAGTTCGTCTTTCACCTTCTTTATCGCGGTCCGAGAAGAAGAAACGAGTGATCGAGCTCATCGACCAGTTAGGCTTAACTGTATGATGATCAATCTCTCTACCTCTTTTTAAAAACCAAACAAAAAGTTGGTTTGTTATTGTTGTAAATGAATCTAATTTGGTTGGTTAATATAGAGCGCGGCACATACGTATATTGGTGATGAAGGGAGGCGAGGTGTGTCAGGAGGGGAGAGGCGACGGGTGTCTATCGGGATCGACATAATCCACAAGCCGTCGTTGTTGTTTCTGGATGAACCGACATCAGGGCTTGACTCCACTAGTGCGTTTAGTGTTGTCGAGAAAGTTAAGGACATCGCGCGTAATGGTAGCATCGTTCTTATGACGATTCATCAGCCATCATTTCGGATACAAATGCTTCTTGATCGCATCACGGTTCTCTCAAGGTAATGATATTTAAGTTTGATTTATTGTAGTTTGATATATTTAATGACATAATTGAATTTTAATAACCTAAACTATATATTGGTATTGACGATTGCGACAGAGGGAGGTTGATTTATTTAGGAAGCCCGAATGCCCTATCGGCTCATCTTGAGGGATTCGAACGGCCAGTGCCCGAATCAGAGAACAATATTGAATATCTATTGGATGTGATCAAGGAGTACGATGAGTCAACCATCGGGCTTGATCCTCTTGTGATGTACCAGCGTGATGGGCTCAAGCCGGACTCAGTGGCTCAGACTCCGGTCCCAAAACCACCGAGAACGCCTCGAACCCCATACGGGAGAACTCCTCACAGCCAAAAGCATATCTCCCTTCGCAGCCTCCAATTTTCGAGTGGCAACACAACCCCTCGACACACTTCCACCTCGTTCGACGATCATGATCAAAATGAGTCTGATGACGAGTTTGACAATTCCAGAGAGCGCAAAGCTGCCCGTACACCAATGAATATGGCAAGCGGAGTCTATAATCCGCGTTTAGCTTCACAGTTTTATAAAGATTTTTCGGTATGGTTATACCATGGTGTGAAAGGTACTCCACAACGTGCACCATCATGGACTCCCGCGAGGAGTGCTACAACCCCTAGCCGAACACCAAGCCTAAACCACCAGCGTATCAAAACTCCGATGTACAGTCCGTCTTCGGACTCTTATGTATCCTATGAAAACACACTAGAACTCGAGGTCCTTGATCAACCTGACATCGGGCCAAAGTTCGCAAACCCATGGCTACGCGAAGTCATGGTTCTCTCATGGCGAACCACGTTAAACGTGTTCCGAACCCCTGAACTGTTTCTCTCTCGTGAAATCGTTCTAACCGTTATGGGCCTCATCCTAGCCTCCCTCTTCGAAAAGCTAAGCGATCACGACTTCAAAACGATCAACCGCCTTCTCAACTTCTACATCTTTGCGGTTTGTCTCGTTTTCTTTTCCTCCAACGACGCCGTCCCAACTTTCATCCAAGAACGATTCATATTCATCCGCGAGACGTCCCACAACGCTTATCGCGCATCCTCCTATGTCATATCATCCCTCATCGTTTACCTCCCCTTTTTCGCGATCCAAGGGTTCACATTCGCCGCAATCACACAATTCATCCTTCGGCTAAACAGCAACCTGTTCCGTTTTTGGGTCATCCTTTACTCGTCCCTCATCACCACAAACGCGTACGTCATGCTCGTGAGCGCGCTAGTCCCAAGCTACATCACGGGCTACGCGGTGGTCATAGCGACCACGGCTCTCTTTTTCTTGACTTGTGGTTTCTTTTTAAAGCAGTCCCACATCCCACCTTACTGGATATGGCTCCACTACATATCGGCTATCAAATACCCGTTCGAGGCGATGTTGGTGAACGAGTTCAAAGGTAGCCATTGCTACACCGGAAACTTCTCGGAGCTGTCACCGGGGCCTCTCGGAGAAGTGAAGATCAGCGATGCTCATAAGAACGACCCCACGAAGCAAGGGTTGGAGTGTTTGTTGATCGGTGAAGACGTGTTGAAATCGATGGACATAAAACTGGAAAACGTGTGGTATGATGTACTGATTTTGTTGGCTTGGGGGGTCTTGTATCGTCTCATGTTCTATGTCGTCTTGAGGTTTTATTCCAAGAACGAAAGAAAATGATGTGGTTTGTGACACTTTGAATTTCATTTGCTATTTAGTTTGATTGTTGTTAGGGAATTTCATGTCTAGTATCATCCTATGTATCATGACACGTTTTCCAATCATCATACAACCATAATTCATACTCGTTTATTTAGTGAAAATTTAATTATATTCGTTTAAACTATCCATTGGCATTTGGTTGATAGTGATATGCACACTACTACAAGACTAGGTTAATACAATCGTAATTTCAGTCGTGAATCAATAATAATGCATAAACAGATCAACGTCACTTGTTATTTACACTTTTTTTTTCCAACCAACTTTTACAATGCGATCTTAATAATTTCTAAATTTATATGTGTTTATCATCATCAATATAACAAATTTTTTCTATTTGGTTTACTTTCATTGACACAATCCTATTTTTACCAACGTCTATACATGATTTTTTTCAAACAATTTCTTCTTTTATATATAGTTTAAAATATTATCAACGGCCTTATCGCAAGGTACGGGTTTGTGACGATTTTGTTAATGACGTCTAAGTTTGTTTTACTTATTCTCAACGTGATGCATATAATTAATTATTTATGAGGTGTACTATATGAGAGTATGACAATGAACCAAATTGTGTTTTAAAGAAAGCTAAAGTAAATATGATATCAATCATCGAAGTTGAGAATGTGAAATAAACAAAGCCGTCAAATATTCATTATATTGAATTGAATAACTGAAACTTTTCCCATATAGGATTTTGTTGGAAACACAAATAGAAACCAAATCGGGGCGAAGCACCCTAACAAGCACTCTGCACATGCACACATGTGACAAGAGTTGTGGACACAATGTGATGCTTTAATACGAAGTGAAGCAGTTGTTGCGGTCATCGGTGGATCCTCTGATGACATAACTAAGGATTTAAGTCGAATTCCTTTATAGTTTAATACCGGTTATATATTAAAATTCATTTTATTTCAAGATATATTATTCTCATACAATTTTAGATTTCATTCAAAACGAACTTTTTAAATTTCCAATTCACATAACAAATATATATACGTTTTTGCTTATTTAACGAAGGTGGTGGTTGTTTATTAATTGAAGATGTATATCATTTTAACTTTTGGAACATTCTGGTGGCATAAGAGAAAACGGATTGCAAAGAACACGTCATCGTTCTGGTCTTCTGGAACATTCAATTCTGTTGTCCAAAAAAAAATGCCATGAACTATTATATTTTCTACACATGTGACACATTAAGCAAATTACATAAGAGATGAAAGGTACTGACATTGTTAGGTACAAGAACTTTAGAAGCTAGAAAATAGGTGTAAATGATATGTTGTAGTTTGTGTTTTTTTTAGTTTGTACAAATAATTGAATACATACGTTGGATGAAGATAAAAGAAAAACAAGTTAGCCATGAAGCAATAAACTAGCAAGCCGGCAAGCCCCATATAAGGGTCACTCATCGATCCAAGGGTATATCGCTATGCATCAAATCTATCGATGAAAGTAATACTATACAAACATTCATTGAAAATTAACACCCCGACATCGAGCACCAACCAAGCACCGGCGCTCGATAAATACGTTCAATCATGAAAACGAAGAGCTTGGTTTCACTACAATGTGTTTCAAGGGATTAAGAAAATCGGTTCCACCCGCATGCCTCACAAACTCCGCCGGAGATAAAAAGCTTCCATGACAAACACACATTATCTTCACTTGTTCACCTTTTCCATATTTGTATAAAATCCCTTCCACCACTCTCCCATTCGGACCATCCCCTTGGGTGAATACACAAGGCATGTCCTCCATTGAACACGACGACCTAATGATCTCTTTCCCCGCGTTTTTCTTTCCTGAACCCTCCCGATCAACATCAAGACCAATTGGCGCCTTAGCGCCCGAAGAACTTTCTTGTAACGACGAACTCGTTTCACCACCTCTTCCACTTGATCCTGAATCCGAAAACAATGTTAAACGTATCAGAGTAGGTTGTAGTTAGTACACAATTTATGTGTATTTAGTGGCTGTTTGGGATTGCTTTTTTCTAACTCCTTTTGACTTTTAGAGGGGTGAAAATACCAAAATACCCCTCCAAAAGTCGTTAAAATTCTGGTGACTTTTGAAGGGACATTTTGGTCTTTTCACCCCTCCAAAAGTCAAAAGGAGTTGGAAAAAAGCAATCTCAAACAACCCCTTAATCTTTGTCATGTATCTATATACTACATTTCTTCAAGAAAGATAAACACAAATGCACTGTATAATACTTTCTCCGTTTAGCAAAATGCATGTTTAATGTATTTATTCTAAAAAATCTAAAAATCTTATGAAAAAACAAAAAAAAATAGGACATAACTGTTGCTAAGTTCATAATTGGGGGACTGTTTTATTCGAGTAAATCTCGGTTTTGGTCCCTGTGTTTTGCAAATTGACTCCACTTGAGTACCAACGTTTATTTTGTCTCCCTTTGAATACCAAAGATTGAAAAAGTTCTCTGTTTCAGTCCTTTTGACTAACGGTGTTAACATTTTCTGTTAGGTTTTTTTAAAAAGACCAAAATACCCCTAAGGGTTATAAAAATATCACCATCTCCACCACACACCACATACCACCACCACCACCACACTCCACCGCCACCACACACCACCGCCACCACACACCACCGCCACCACACACCACCGCCACCACACACCACCGCCACCACACATGTCATTTCTACATTTCTACAAACCCTAGTGTTTGAAATCACTCATCAATCATCCAAGAATCGAACATGGAGTCCGTACTGGCCCCCAAACCCATCATCAACGTCGCAGCCATATGCGGATCCCTCCGCAAAGCATCCTACAACCGCGGCTTGATCCGCTCCGCCATCGACCTAACCAAACAACAATCAATCGACGGTATGTCCATCAACTACATCGACATCTCACCGCTCCCCATGCTCAACACCGACCTCGAAATCAACGGCCAATACCCCCCCCCCCCATCGTCACCGATTTTCGCCGCAAAATCCTCCAATCCGACTGCTTCCTCTTCGAGTCGCCGGAGTACAACTACTCCGTCACCGCACCGCTCAAAAACGCCGTCGATTGGGCGTCCAGGCCGCCGAACGTGTAGGCGGATAAGGCGGCGGCGATCGTGAGCGCCGGTGGAGGATTTGGTTGTGGTAGGTCGCAGTATGTGCTCCGGCAGAGCGGTGTGTATTTGGATATTCATTTTGTTAACAAGCCGGAGTTTTTTCTGAATGCGTTTGAGTCTCCGGCGAAGTTTGATGATGAGGGGAATCTGATTGTGTGGGTTATAGAAATGAACATTGGGAATTGGGGTTTTAGCAGCTCCATTTGGTGGTGTGTGGTGGCGGTGGTGTGTGGTGGCGGTGGTGTGTGGTGGCGGTGGTGTGTGGTGGCGGTGGTGTGTGGTGGCGGTGGTGTGTGGTGGTGGTGGTGGTATGTGGTGTGTGGTGGAGATGGTGATATTTTATAACCCTTAGGGGTATTTTGGTCTTTTTTAAAAAAATTTAACAGAAAATGTTAACACCGTTAGTCAAAAGGACTGAAACAGACAACTTTTTTAAAATTTGGTACTCAAACAGACAACTTTTTTAAAATTTGGTACTCAAATGGAGACAAAATAAACGTTAGCACTCAAGTGGAGTCAATTTGCAAAACACAGGGACCAAAACCGAGATTTACTCATTTTATTCATTAGTTTTCCAGAACTGAAATGGTCTAGCCCAAACTAATACACACTTTCATTGCACAATGTACATGTCGTCACAGCAGTTCTGACTGGTTTTAAACACTTAAGTTCTGGAAAAAGGGTTTTTACATAACATGATTTTGGGCAAGAAAAGCAACATATAATCTCGTTCACACGTCAATAAGGAAAACAAGTGACACAAATAGAAAGTACAAATAACGATGCACAAAGTACAATCATTACCTTCAGACGACAACCTCCCACCGCCACCGACCGCCGCCGTGCCACCACCGTCGACTGCACCACCAGGAGGCCATCTCTGCTGCCGGAACGGCGGTCCGGCGGATGACCCGACCCGACTCATAGCTGCCACGTACTCCTCCCGTTCACCTCTGGTCAAATTCCTCTGTTTCTCCGACCGCCGCCGCTTCGCCGCCAGCCGCCTCAAGCTCTGAAGCTCCTTCCTCTTCCTCCATTCCTCCTCCGTCTCCACCGGCAACGACGCCGTGCGGGTAAGACCCGAATAAGGCCGACCCGCACCCGGACCCGAAACCGGATTCTCAAGACCACCGCCCAAAACTTCGTCGTCTCGCACCTCGGGCAAAATCGCTGCAATTGAAGAGGATCTCACGAGCTTACTGTTACTCTTGTCAACACCAAATCGTCCTCCTAACGACAACCCCAGATTCAACTCCACCTCGTCGCCGGAGGCGGAGCCGAGATCGTCTTCTTGATCGGAATTTCTGGGAACTCCGCCACCGGCGGTGGATGCTGTAAATCTATGCAACAAATCTCTGGGAAATCTGGGGTTCGATTGTTGTAGAGATAGATTTTCCATGTCATTGCTTGTTCTGTCGCCCATAGCAAACAGAAGAACAATCGAGCAAGAGTACGTTAGTTTAGTGGATCGAATTGCAGCAGTTGGTGATCTGATTGAATGAAAAGGAGATGGAGAAAGGTGGTGGGTAGAGTGGACATGGTTGATTAGGGGAATCGAATAATTGGTGAGGTGTGATGACTGATGATACTGAAAAGAGGGAGAATGTGAAAACACTCGCCGGAAACAATGGGTGTGAGAGGATAACTTCCTTTTTTGTGGGTGGTGTGGGTGTGTGTGTGTGTGTGTGGTGTTGTGTAAGACAGTAAGAGAGATAGAGAGCAAATCAGGAGGAGATTCGTGGGGAAGGGAAAAGAGAACAGGACAATCAATGAAGAAATTAAGGTTTTTCACATTTCGGTCCTTGATGTTATAAGTAACTGTGTGTATTTGGTTTAAAGAGAGTTGAGATGTTATAGGTAACTCGAAGTGAGTTTGAATCAATGAAAAATAATGAAGTAGATTACGAGACCTTCTTTTTAAAACTTCAAGATTGTCAAATCTTTTTTGATGTTAGGATAAGTGAAGTAAATAGCCAGAGGATATTGTATGCAAGTCGAGTACATTATACACACAAAGGATATTGGTTCGTGTGTAACGAGTTCTTTTATAACAATATGCATATCATCAATGTTCTTTGTATGTTGAATCGTGAAAAGAAAAGTCTATTAAATGCTATTTGTTTCAAAATACATTACATAAGACTTTTAAACGTGTAATATGTTATAGCATTAGCAAATGATTGTATCGTATACTTTCTTTCATGATACTATCAGATTTTGTTTATTGATAATCATTTGAATGTTGATATTGCAAAATAAATCCAGGTGAGGTGAGGTTAAACATGTGATAGAATATATGTATGCCTACACTAGATAGAAAAGAACTTGTATTCCATACAGCCATACAATTATTATCATGAAATCCACACACAATTAGAGAGAAGAAACTAGAACTTGTATGCCATAGAACCTATGGCTTAACATGGACATTGGATCAAAGTATTGGGCAAATAGAGAAATTTCAACAAGCGAATGGTTGTTTTTACACCTTTTTAGTCTGCAAGGATGGGTTGTGGGAGAAATTGAAAACCAAACAACAATAGACGAAAATGACCTTTAGAAAGAAGGTGGGGGACATAAAGAAAGGACAAGTGGCAGAGAATAGAGAGGGGTAGTGATGACACGTTGGGTCTTGATTGATCATCAAAGTTTTGAAATCATTGATTCCTTTAATTTTCCATAGTTCAATTTCTTTCTTTAATAAAATACATGAAGATTTAACGAAGTTTATATTGTATTATCATCTTAAAATTAAAAATAATAACCAATTACCCTTACAAAATTTACGGTTTTACGTCCAAATATTATTTTAAAGTGGTTTTGTCTTTTATTTTTTGTTACCTATTTAAACCTACAAGATTCATCGTTTACGTAATAACGAATCAACTTTTCTTTTAAAATTTATCAAGCATCATAAATATTTTTATTCTCCTATTGTAGGTCGACACACCACGGATGGTGTGACCGGTGGGTTCACTTCACATGATACGCTTTTGACCAACATCCATTTCATATTTTGTTTGCTTGTCTAATCCAAATTAAAACGAGGATTACGTGGGTTATGTGACAACCAAACTTTAATATCATTTCAAATCAGAGTCAAGGGTATAATCCTCATACTCATTATTGGAACTATAAAATTGTTTTAGTATTAAAAAATGTTTTGTTGAATCAATATCACTCGAATACTGACTACATAAGTGATATTTAAAACTAGTTACGGATACGTAGATAACGCATACAAACAAATACAATATATATTTTATAACAAATATAAAAATCGGTGTTGTATACGAAGGTCTTTCACATGTACGATTAAACTCCTTTCTTTAAAATCCCTTTTAACAATTCAAAGGTTAAAAACAAATCCACTATGAAAAAAAGCACAATAGTTAAACCAACCGTAACCATTAATATATTATCGTATGTAATAATTTTAAGTTCAACTTTTTAAGTATATAGTAATATAAAAAATCATTACCATTTTAAGAAACTAACTTCTAAAGCTAATAAAATATGGCTAGTTTTCATCATGTAAGATACCGGTGTGTATGAAATATTTAGTTAACACAATATAGCTTTTTCTATAAGATTTTAGGTGAGACTTAAGAGTTATTGTAATATAAAGTTTTATGTCTATATTTATTTCATATTTTATCATCTTTCATCACCTTAGAGTTATATCACCCCCACCTTCATATTTCACTCTATGAGTTATGGCATGATCACCTTTCATGCTCCTTCATCTACCACCCATTATTTTTAGTAATTTCTAATATATTGAAGATAGAGAAGATTAGAAGAAATAGAGAGAGAGGAGATAAGTAAAATATAGAGACAAATAAGAGAGAGAGAGAGAGAGAGAGTCGTGAGGGAGAGTGATTGTGCGGTAAAAAAAATGTCCTCGTAATATTGGTCTATTCTGTGATGACGCTGGAAGGAACCCGACTGGTGTTGCTGCACAACCCTGATGTCCACTTTACTGATGTCATTGTGTGTGACAAGACCATAACACATAGTGATTAAAATTAATCACTAACTTGATCGGTAATAATTTGGATTTATGCCAGGACGCTCCACAACAGAAGCCATACACGTCATAAGAAGGTCAATAGAGAAATATAGAGAAAAGAAAAGGGACCTTCATATGGTATTCATTGACCTAGAAAAAGCATATGACAGTGTACCGCGTCAACTCATTTGGGAAAGTTTACGACTCAGAAGGGTACCAGAGAAGTATATCAAAATAATAATGGATATATATGAAGGGGCAAAAACGTGTGTGCGAGCACCAGTCGGGGACACAGGCTTCTTCCCGGTGGAAGTGGGACTACACCAAGGATCGGCATTAAGCCCTTTTCTCTTCATAATAGTGCTGGATGAGATGACCAAGTCTATACAAGAGCCTGTCCCGTGGTGCATGCTGTTTGCAGATGATATTGTCCTAATATCAGAATCTAAAACGGTGCTTAACGACAGGCTAGAACAGTGGAGAGCAGCACTAGAGAACAGAGGCTTAACGATAAGTCGCTCTAAGACGGAATACATGCATTGTAACTTTAGTGGTGAGGCTGAAGAGGACATACACATCAACATCCAGGGTATGACGGTACCACAGACGTCTACGTTCAAATACCTGGGCTCGTACGTACAGGAGGACGGAGAGATACACAGCGATGTATCTCACCGTGTGCAATCAGGATGGTGCAAATGGAGAGCAGCATCAGGGATCCTGTGTGATAAGAGGTTCCCAGCAAAATTAAAGGGAAAATTTTACAAAGTGGCAGTACGTCCAGCAATGTTATACGGAACAGATTGTTGGGCCATAAAGAAATCGCACCAGAGACAAATAGAGGTCGCAGAAATGCGTATGCTCAGATGGATGTGTGGACACACCAGATTGGATCGAATAAGAAACGACGCGATTCGACGGAGGCTGGAGGTGGCGTGTATCACAGAGAAGATAAGAGAGGAAAGATTAAGATGGTTTGGCCACGTGAAGCGAAGGTCGATGGTAGCACCCGTTAGAGCAGTAGAGAACATCACCGTAGAGGGTAGGAGGAATAGAGGTCGACCTAAGTTGACTTGGGACGAAATAATTAGGCGAGATATGGTAGACTTGCACCTCTCTGAGCACATGATCGAGGATAGGAGTGAGTGGAGACGTAGAATTAAAATTAAGGACTTCTAGCGGGACCGGTGGGTAGGAAGGGTAGACGTAGATCTTGGGCAGGAATGGTAGACGTAGATCTGTTGCGGCCCACCTATCTTCCTATTTCTGCCCTTATACGTGATTCTATCGGCTTATTTGATGTACACGCTTTCTATGTATTTAAGTGACTTATGTAACATCGTGTATTTTGTTCAATAAAAGTTAAAAATTTTTGTACGTCAATGTTGATGATTACAATAATTACAATAATAATAATAATAATAATAATAATAATAATAATAATAATATAATAATATAATAATAATAATAATAATAATAATAATGATGATAATAATAATAACAATAGTGATAATAATAACAATAACAATTGTTTATAAAAATATATTTTTTATAAATCAAGTGCAAGGGTGTGTTTTGTAATTTATAAAACTTAAAACAAAAGTTTCAAACATAAGTGTTAAACTTAAAACCACAGGGGCCGAATCTGTAAAATTTTAAACCCAAACCATCCCCCCCGTCAATACCCCGTTTTTCCGGCGACTCGCCGGCGGGAGTCCGGCCAAACTCCGGCGAAGCCGAAAACGACCAAATTTCACCATTTTGACTCACAAAACCGGTCCCAATACACTCGTGGATGAGTTTCGAACTCAATGCAACCATTAAACACCATTAATTGTCGGTAATTATCGAATCCGAAGCTTCACATCGAACTCATTAAATTCCCGACAAGAAATCCAACAAATTATCAAAATTGAACCCACAATCGCACCGAAAGTTTCCTTGGATCCAATCTATGTTGAATTCCAACACAAAACGTGTTGAATTAGTCAAATAAACGGCTAAATTATTCACTTTATTCTCGGATTCTAATCCAACTAATAAACCCACTTAAACACTTTCAATAATCAAATTGATGTCATATTATTAACCATTTCTCAGTCCCGAACCTACCCATACTCTCAATTTCAACTAAAACACACAGAAACATCTAATTCGATCGTCACCTTCATCGCGACCTGCAACTTAGTCGAGAACCCTGTTCCGAACACTATTAACCAGAAATATCAGAGGGCTTTAGGTTTTCATCATCATTCGAAGCTTTCTGTGAAGTTAATTGGATTTTCATCAAGATTTGGCCACTCATCGATCTTCACATCGATCGCGGCTGTTCTTCATCTGTTCATAATCGAATTAAGTACTCAATCAGGTAATTGAACACATTAATTTACTCGATTTTTCAAGGGGAATAAAAGCCCCATAAATTCGATGGGTAACAACATCGAATCGGGGTTCAATTGGAGGGAAATCAAATCTAGGGTTTATGTTGATTTGGGGGAAACTTCTGAAATAAAGTATAAAGGATTTAAAACCCCTTTAGAACCGCGGCCACGGCCTTTGGTTCAACGGTTCCCATGCTTCCCCCACAAACAGAAGGTCTCGGGTTCGAGACCCGCCACCTCATATATTTTTTAAACACTCTTTTTAAGCTTTAAAAATTCTGGAAAAATTTCTAAAAATTTTAAAAATGTTTTTACAAACATTAAAAATTTTAAAACAACTCAACTACTTTCTGAAATTTATTTTTATATTTTATTCATTTATTTTATTTGTTTTAAATAAATAAAATAACTAATTATGTTTCTACCAATTTATAATTAGTGTATAATACATAAATACACAATAAATAAAGTGAATCCAATATATATACATAGGTATATATATTATCCAATTATCAAAACAATTTTTATTTGATTAAATTACATGTATATAGTTTTATATAATCGTATACAAATTTATAACTCGTGTATATACTAAACATACAATATATAGTTATGTTCACTTATGTACAAATGTATTATATACATATAATCATGTATACCATTATACATATAATTATATATAATTAATTGATTATATATAATTATGTATATAATTATACATATACAATTTATTAATAAATTGTATAAATGTATAACTTACACGCATAAAATGTATTAAAATTCTTGACATAATCATTTCAATAAATTCGTTTATTTCAAGACATTTCAAACCGAATAAAATTTATAAATTTAAACTACCATAAAAATCCTAATACATTCCCAAATTCCCAAATCATTATTATTCTAACTCGAGACACCGTTCCTTAGGTTAATCATAAGGAAATCATTGGTGTTTAAAACTATCACGTCCAAATTCCAATCTCAACAATCAAGTGAGTATTCATATCCCCTTTTTATATCATTTCCTATTTGGGGGAAATCATGTGATACAATATATTCTACCACGATATTCTATTGTTATTTCATTTTCAATTCAATTCAAGACAGGTTATGTTATTACTTGCAATTACGTGAACATACTGTGATAAACTGGACGACAGTAGAACCCTAATTCAATCAATCAATCAATCCTGGCAACAATGTAGATCTACTGGTTTGGATAACCCACCCCATATGAACAGTCGAGTGGTGATTGTGCCAGAGGCAATTTAGTCAATCTATGGTGTTTATGTGCAAGTCTATATTATATGCAAAGTGACAAGTCAAGGGGTTTATATTGTGTCGGTTTATCTATATGCTTCGCGGTTGCCATATAAGTCTTAATATTACCTTGTGAATTGAATTACAATCGATGGATCAATCAATCAATCTATATGTATATTCAAAACTGTGATTACTCACCAGCTAACTCGTTAGCTGACTTTATTTTCTCACATGATTTCAGGTTAAACAAGATAGTGGACTTCTACGTGCTCATCTAAGACACGGACCTAGTTAAAATAAAAGTCAATTATTATTTGTGGTTTCGATTGTTGTATTTGTGTATGTTGTACTTATTCTATCATGTAATCTGAATTTAATATTATTTCCACTATTAGACAACCATGTGTTATGAACAATCAATCATTCCCTCGTCCGCTCCGATGATTCCGCCGTCGGTCGGGGTGTGACAGATTGGTATCAGAGCCATGGTTATAGGGAATTAGGTTATTAGAAATGGAATGACCTAGACTATAACTAAGTACCTTACACATGAGTCCTCTCATGTATTTTATATGCATAGATAGGATTATATGTGCTTTACATGTTTATACTTGATTATGTGATTATATATTTTATGTGATTCTTCTTATACTATGAATCTATCAATATACACACGAAACTTAACTCATATTCTAAGGCATTGTGTGCCTAATTCAAGTGATTTCAAACTCCAAAACTCGATTGTTATTCATGGTTTTCAAATCTCGTCAAAGTCCGTGTCACACGACCGAGAACATGCAATGCTGGAAGAGTGGGATACCTGTATCTTAAGGTGTTCTGTCTAGGCAAGGTATTTCATACAACTTGATTACCTTACCTGGGAACCCTCGAGATGAGTATTCGCTTATAGGTACGCATGTCCTCGTGCTGGACACAAATACTTTGATAAGTCAACGTATTCGTTTTGGTTTGCGAACCGAACGTTTACACTCCTAACCTCTCATTGTTGTTTTAAACAATCTCATTAACGATTTTATTATTTTGAAAAGTTTTAAAAACAATTACCCGTTACTCATAGAGGTTTCTTCGTTCCTTATTATACAGCATGTCTTCTCGTCAAAACCGCTCCCGACCTAGAAGCTCTGGCCGCAAGATTGCTGCTATGGTGGCACGTGAAGTTGCAGCGGTTATCCCAACACTGCTTACTCATTTGAACCAAGGCAACAATGCTGTCCAAAACACAACTGCATCAAACACTGTCCAAAACCCAACTGCACCAAACCCTCCCAAAACTTGTACTTATAAGCATTTCAATTCCTGCAATCCTACTAAATTTAGCGGAGCCGAAGGTGCCACTGGTCTTCTGCAATGGTTCGAGAGTATTGAAAACACGTTTCTTAACAGCGAATGTCCTGAAAATCTCAAAGTTCGCTACGCTACCAGTGTTTTCCAGAAGAGAGCTTTAACTTGGTGGAACGGGGAGAAACGAACCCGTGGCACTGATGCTGCCCTGGCATTGACGTGGGCTGAAGTAAAGGAACTCATGACACGAGAATTCTGCCCACGAAATGAAATCAAAAGACTAGAAGCTGAATTCTGGGATTTGGCTCAGGAAAGCGGCGAGAATCTGGTTTACACTAACCGTTTTCACGAGTTGAGTCTCCTGGTTCCTCATCTAGTTACTCCCTCATCTCGAGCTATCGAGAAGTACATAGGTGGTCTCCCTATGCAAATTCAGGATACCGTGTGGGGTAGGAACCCTACTAACTTGGCAGATGCTATCCGTCTAGCAGCTCAGTTAACCGACAACCATGTCAAGGCCGGTACTTTGACCAGGAAGGGTGACAAGAGGAAAATGGAGAAGTCTTCTACTGAAACAACCAAGGAAGACAAGCCTGAAACTTCCAGGAACCGGAAGAGGAAGGCTAACTCTCAAAATTTTGCTGTAATTACCCCTGCTGTTCCAATCAACCAAGTCGCACCGACCTATCAACCAACCACGAATAATCAAGCTCCAGCAAAGAAACCTTACACCGGGCCATTTCCACAATGCAACATCTGCAAGTATCATCATCCTACTGGTGCTAAGTGTCGTCAGTGCACCAGTTGTGGTCGTTTTGGCCATACATTCAACATATGCAGGAATGCTGCTAAGGCTTTGGTAAATGCGCCAGTCCAACCAAACCCTCCTGCAATTGCTCAAGTTCGTGCATGTTATCAATGCGGTGATCCAACTCATTTCCGTAACCGATGTCCTCAGCTCGTTAATGCCGTACCCGCAGCACAAGGGCGTGCTTTTAACATCAATGCCCAACAAGCTCAGGCTGCCAATGATGTGGTGAATGGTACGTTCCTAATCGATCATCAATATGCTTCAATTTTATTTGATACCGGTGCCGATAAAAGTTTTGTATCCTTAGAATTTGAACCTTTGCTTGTTAATACCCGAACTAAGTTAGGGAAACCGTTTACAGTAGAATAGCTGATGGAAAATCCGTCACAATTGATTCTGTCATCCAAAATTGTACCCTTAAACTTAGTGAACACGAATTTCCTGTCGATCTTATACCGATGCCACTTGGAAGTTTTGACGTCATTATAGGCATGGATTGGTTGTCAAAGAACCATGCTGAAGTCGTCTGTTTGAGAAAATCATCCGGATCCCTCGCGCATCTGGAAGTGTCTTAAATATTTACGGGGAAAAGCTTTCCAAGGGATTAAAACTCATGTCCTGCACCAAAGCTCAAAAGTACCTCCGCAAACATTACATGGCTTTCTTAGCTCATATCGTGAAGGCAAATAAGAAATCTAAGAAGATTGAAGACATTCCGGTTGTTCGAGAGTTTCCTGAAGTCTTTCCCGATGATTTAACCGGTCTTCCTCCTGTTCGTCAAGTCGAATTCCGTATTGACCTTGTGCCTGGCGCAACTCCAGTAGCAAAATCTCCCTATCGACTTGCACCATCTGAGATGCAAGAGCTTGCTAGTCAACTTCAAGAGCTCTCCGATAAAGGCTTCATTCGACCAAGTTCCTCGCCCTGGGGAGCCCCAGTTTTGTTTGTGAAGAAGAAGGACGGTTCTTTTCGAATGTGCATCGACTACCGGGAGCTTAATAAGCTTACTATCAAAAACCGGTATCCTCTACCCAGGATCGACGACTTATTTGATCAGCTTCAAGGAGCCTCTCATTTTTCCAAAATCGATCTCCGCTCAGGTTATCATCAATTACGAGTGCACGATGATGATATTCCCAAGACAGCTTTTCGCACAAGATATGGCCATTACGAGTTTACAGTAATGCCATTCGGGTTAACCAATGCACCTGCTGTGTTCATGGATTTAATGAACCGCGTGTGTAAACCATATCTGGACAAATTCGTGATCGTTTTCATTGACGACATTCTCATTTATTCAAAATCAAAATCCGATCACGAACATCATCTCCGTTCAATCCTTGAACTTCTGAAACAGGAAAAGCTTTATGCAAAATTCTCAAAGTGTGAATTTTGGCTTAAAGAAGTCCAATTCCTTGGTCACATCGTAAACGACAAAGGTATTCACGTGGATCCTGCAAAGATTGAGGCAGTGAAGAATTGGGTAGAACCCAAAACTCCTACCGAGATTCGTTCATTCCTTGGCTTAGCCGGTTACTACCGTCGCTTTATTCCAAACTTCTCAAAGATCGCTGTGCCTCTCACCGCCTTGACACATAAGGACAAGAGTTTCGTGTGGGGACCAGATCAGGAGAAAGCTTTTCAAACCCTCAAGCAGAAGTTGTGTGATGCCCCAGTCTTGACTCTCCCCGATGGGAATGACGATTTCGTTGTCTACTGTGATGCTTCGAAGCAAGGTCTTGGTTGTGTTCTCATGCAACGAGGCAAAGTCATAGCTTATGCCTCAAGACAACTCAAAATTCATGAGAAAAATTACACAACCCATGATCTCGAGCTAGGAGCTGTGGTATTCGCACTCAAAATTTGGAGGCACTACCTTTACGGCACCAAGTGTATTGTATTTACCGATCATAAAAGCCTTCAGCACATATTCAATCAGAAGGAATTAAACATGAGACAACGACGATGGGTTGAATTACTTAATGACTACGATTGTGAAATTCGCTACCATCCAGGAAAGGCGAATGTCGTAGCCGACGCATTAAGTCGAAAGGGTCAAGTTATGCTTCAAAGTATTACCATTCAAACCGACCTCCTAACCCGTATACTCGAAGCTCAAAACGAATCAGTCACCGAGGGCAACATGTATGAGGAAATGTCATGCGGTGCTGAACTCCAATTGGAAACCAAGTCGGACGGACTATTGTATTTTCTAAATCGACTTTGGATTCCGAATCGTGATAATCTTCGAACAACCATTCTGGATGAGGCTCACAAGGCTCGCTATTCTATTCATCCGGGGGCAGATAAGATGTTCATGAATCTTCGGAACCAATATTGGTGGCCCGGCATGAAGAAGGATATAGCCTTGTATGTATCTAAATGCCTTACATGTTCTAAAGTCAAAGCCGAGCATCAACGTCCCTCTGGATTACTCGTACAACCCGAGGTTCCATTATGGAAATGGGAGAGCATATCCATGGATTTCATTACCAAGCTGCCTCGTACCGCTAGTGGTCACGATAGTATCTGGGTTATCATTGATCGATTGACTAAGTCGGCTCATTTCATTCCAATTCGGGAAGATTATCGAGTCGAGAAATTGGCTCGTATATACATTAATGAAATAGTCAGTCGACATGGTGTGCCTTTAGATATTATCTCTGATCGCGATGGTCGTTTCATCTCTCGTTTTTGGAAAAGTCTCCAATCAGCTCTCGGGACTCAACTAAATCTTAGCACAGCCTATCACCCCCAAACCGATGGTCAAACTGAAAGAACGATACAGACCCTCGAGGATATGCTCCGGGCTTGTGTCATTGATTTCAGTGGATCGTGGGATTCTCATCTTCCGTTGATCGAATTCTCATACAATAACAGTTATCATACCAGCATCCAGATGGCACCATTTGAGGCCTTGTATGGTCGAAATGTCGATCTCCCATCTGCTGGTCTGAAGTTGGTGAATCACAGATTACTGGTCCGGAATTGATACAAGAAACAACCGACAAATTCATAAGATCCGTGATAACTTGGTCGCTGCTAGAAATCGTCAAAAGCATTATGCTGACAAAAGACGTAAGCCCATGGAATACAATGTCGGTGATCTCGTACTTCTTAAGGTGTCACCTTGGAAGGGAGTGATTCGTTTTGGAAAGAAAGGGAAGCTAGCACCTCGTTACGTGGGTCCATTCAAAGTGCTCGAGCGAATTGGGAAAGTGGCTTACAAGCTTGAACTACCTCAAGAGCTCAGCAATATACATCCGACGTTTCATGTTTCGAATCTCAAGAAATGTCTTGCCGATGAAAATCTCCACATTCCACTCGACGAAGTTCAGATTGATGAATCTATGCACTTTATTGAGAAACCTGTGGAAATTATGGATCGGGAAGTTAAACAACTCAAACGCAGTCGGATACCCATTGTCAAAGTTCGTTGGGAGTCTAAACGTGGCCCAGAGTTCACCTGGGAACGTGAGGACCAAATGAAAACCAAGTACCCTCATCTTTTCATTTCAGCCTCCTCGTGATTTAAATTTCGGGACGAAATTTTCTAAAGCAGGGGAGACTGTAACATCGTGTATTTTGTTCAATAAAAGTTAAAATTTTTGTACGTCAATGTTGATGATTACAATAAACAATAAAATAATAATAATAATAATAATAATAATAATAATAATAATAATAATAATAATATAATAATAATAATAATGATGATAATAATAATAACAATAGTGATAATAATAACAATAACAATGTTTATAAAAATATATTTTTTATAAATCAAGTGCAAGGGTGTTTTGTAATTATAAAACTTAAAACAAAAGTTTCAAACATAAGTGTTAAACTTAAAACCACAGGGGCCGAATCTGTAAAATTTTAAACCCAAACCATCCCCCCCGTCAATACCCCGTTTTTCCGGCGACTCGCCGGCGGGAGTCCGGCCAAACTCCGGCGAAGCCGAAAACGACCAAATTTCACCATTTTGACTCACAAAACCGGTCCCAATACACTCGTGGATGAGTTTCGAACTCAATGCAACATTAAACACCATTAATTGTCGGTAATTATCGAATCCGAAGCTTCACATCGAACTCATTAAATTCCCGACAAGAAATCCAACAAATTATCAAAATTGAACCCACAATCGCACCGAAAGTTTCCTTGGATCCAATCTATGTTGAATTCCAACACAAAAACGTGTTGAATTAGTCAAATAAACGGCTAAATTATTCACTTTATTCTCGGATTCTAATCCAACTAATAAACCACTTAAACACTTTCAATAATCAAATTGATGTCATATTATTAACATTCTCAGTCCCGAACCTACCCATACTCTCAATTTCAACTAAACACACAGAACATCTAATTCGATCGTCACCTTCATCGCGACCTGCAACTTAGTCGAGAACCCTGTTCCGAACACTATTAACAGAAATATCAGAGGGCTTTAGGTTTTCATCATCATTCGAAGCTTTCTGTGAAGTTAATTGGATTTTCATCAAGATTTGGCCACTCATCGATCTTCACATCGATCGCGGCTGTTCTTCATCTGTTCATAATCGAATTAAGTACTCAATCAGGTAATTGAACACATTAATTTACTCGATTTTTCAAGGGGAATAAAAGCCCCATAAATTCGATGGGTAACAACATCGAATCGGGGTTCAATTGGAGGGAAATCAAATCTAGGGTTTATGTTGATTTGGGGGAAACTTCTGAATAAAGTATAAGGATTTAAAACCCCTTTAGAACCGCGGCCACGGCCTTTGGTTCAACGGTTCCCATGCTTCCCCCACAACAGAAGGTCTCGGGTTCGGACCCGCCACCTCATATATTTTTTAACACTCTTTTAAGCTTTAAAAATTCTGGAAAAAATTTCTAAAAATTTTAAAAATGTTTTTACAAACATTAAAAATTTTAAAACAACTCAACTACTTTCTGAAATTTATTTATATTTTATTCATTTATTTTATTTGTTTTAAATAAATAAAATAACTAATTATGTTTCTACCAATTTATAATTAGTGTATAATACATAAATACACAATAAATAAAGTGAATCCAATATATATACATAGGTATATATATTATCCAATTATCAAAACAATTTTTATTTGATTAAATTACATGTATATAGTTTTATATAATCGTATACAAATTATAACTCGTGTATATATAAACATACAATATATAGTTATGTTCACTTATGTACAAATGTATTATATACATATAATCATGTTACCATTATACATATAATTATATATAATTAATTGATTATATATAATTATGTATATAATTATACATATACAATTTATAATAATTGTATAAATGTATAACTTACACGCATAAAATGTATTAAAATTCTTGACATAATCATTTCAATAAATTCGTTTATTTCAAGACATTTCAAACCGAATAAAATTTATAAATTAAACTACCATAAAAATCCTAATACATTCCCAAATTCCAAATCATTATTATTCTAACTCGAGACACCGTTCCTTAGGTTAATCATAAGGAAATCATTGGTGTTTAAAACTATCACGTCCAAATTCCAATCTCAACAATCAAGTGAGTATTCATATCCCCTTTTTATATCATTTCCTATTTGGGGAAATCATGTGATACATATATTCTACCACGATATTCTATTGTTATTTCATTTTCAATTCAATTCAAGACAGGTTATGTTATTACTTGCAATTACGTGAACATACTGTGATAACTGGACGACAGTAGAACCCTAATTCAATCAATCAATCAATCCTGGCAACAATGTAGATCTACTGGTTGGATAACCCACCCCATATGAACAGTCGAGTGGTGATTGTGCCAGAGGCAATTTAGTCAATCTATGGTGTTTATGTGAGTCTATATTATATGCAAAGTGACAAGTCAAGGGGTTTATATTGTGTCGGTTATCTATATGCTTCGCGGTTGCCATATAAGTCTTAATATTACCTTGTGAATTGAATTACAATCGATGGATCAATCAATCAATCTATATGTATATTCAAAACTGTGATTACTCACCAGCTAACTCGTTAGCTGACTTTATTTTCTCACATGATTTCAGGTTAAACAAGATAGTGGACTTACGTGCTCATCTAAGACACGGACCTAGTTAAAATAAAAGTCAATTATTATTTGTGGTTTCGATTGTTGTATGTGTATGTTGTACTTATTCTATCATGTAATCTGATTTAATATTATTTCCACTATTAGACAACCATGTGTTATGAACAATCAATCATTCCCTCGTCCGCTCCGATGATTCCGCCGTCGGTCGGGGTGTGTGACAA